>CM039728.1:11276617-11889384 GCA_022539455.1 Dendrobium nobile | reverse complement strand
CCATTGGCATTAATATCTCCATTAGCAACTCATTCTTCTGGGATTGCTGGTGAGGTGGGGAAAGATCTCTTTGAAATATTGAATAATCTATTAAACAACACATGATCTTTGAATGGCCATCAGCCTTAAATCTATTTAGTCTTTCCTCTATTAAGTAAAGCCAAAAAATGGAGGAAATTTAATAAGTATGTGGACTATGCCACCATTCATGGATGATGATGAGTCCTCTCATCACCCTACCCACGTGTACTGCTACTACACTCCTTAGATGATGAGTCCACTCAATTTTTGAAATCAAAGAAAAAATAATGATGTAAAATTGTTCTAAATGATGGCTAAGAAATTATTAGAACTCTGTTAAGTTTTTTAAACATACAAATAATCGATGTCGTGTAACTAAAATTAAATAAACTTTCTTTTAATTAAAAAACTTCTTTGAAAAAAACAATACATATCAAGATATTTGTTTATATTTACCATTAAACTTAAAAAAAACATCTAATCAATGGGTTTATAATACTCATATGTACAAGACAAAAAAATACATCCAATCGATGTTGTGTAACAAAATTTTTTTAAATCCCATTAAGTTCGGTTCGGGTTCGCGGGTCAGGTCAGGTCAACCCGGTAACCCGCAAGGGTCGGGTATGGGTTATATATCCTGACCCGTCTAGCTAAACAGGTCGAGTTTGGGTCAACCCGTTTATGCTTGGGTCAACTCAGGTTGGACCCGAACCTGAACCGTTAACCCAAATTGACACCCATATAACACTCATTCCCATAGCTATGCTTGCTACTTTTGCCATCGGCCTTATTTGATCAACTATTATTTCTAATAAACTATTACTTCATTTTATATTCTCTAACTTTAACTCATTAAAAAAGAATGAAATTCTGCATTTGTAGCGTATTTAAATAAACAATTTAAAATTATTTTTATGATCTATGTATCAATTTACAATTCTCATTTATTATTCATCAAATTAATAAAACAATTCTTGAAGTTTTCTAAAGCAGTAGTGTAGATAGATTAGAAGAAATGATTTATTAATTTATTTATTTTATCTATATAAAACTACCAATTTGAGGAATTCTAAAAATCTGAAGTTGAAAATAAAATGTAATAATAATAACATTTAATTAAAGAACGAATTTTATAAATATTTCAGTACTCATTTAACGGCATTAATCAATTATCAAGGAGAGAGATTAACGTAGGAAAAAATTGCATGATCGAAATAAAATTTAAAATATTTAGATTTATTTCAAAATAAACATAATTTAAAATTATTTAATTATTTCTATATCATATTTTGTTCAAATAATAAAAAAATTTAACTTAATTGTAACTAGATTTTGATCCGAATATTCTAACATAATTTCTTCTCTTTTAATATATAACATATATTAGTAAAAAAAAAATTCTTCTCTTTTAATGTAGTCATTTAATTTATGGATCCTAATCAAAATGTCAGTTATGTAGGCAATAAAGAATAAACATCTAAATATTAGATAACTTAAAGCTGTTTTTAACCCTATTTCTAAATCAGCCATCAATGACTTTTCAAGACTATGGGCAGATTTAGGCTTCGTTTGGGACGGCTTTTTTACTGCTTTCTAAAACGGAGTTTTAATACAAAAATTAAAAAATTTGTACTAAAACTCCGTTTTAGAAAGCAATAAAAAAGTCGTCCCAAACGAAGCCTTAATAAGATATCCAAGCCTAACCAATGCAGCTGAAGAAAAAGAAATGTTGGCCACTGACGGAGAAACACAAAATTAAAGTTTCGTTTGGGATGACTTTCTTACTATTTCTTAAAGCAGTTTTTTAGTTTAAAAATTAAAATTTTAATACTAGAAAGCTGCTTTAAGAAGCAGTAATAAAGCCGTCCCAAACAAAGGCCAAGTGTTGTAGAGATGTGAATGCTTAGATGGATGAGTGACTTTACATTTAGGGACATAATACAGAATAAATATATACGTGAAATTGTTGGAGTAGTTCTAGTGACATATAAGATTAGAAAGAGTCATGTTTAGATATTTGGTCGTATAAAAAGTTAGTCTTCTGATGACCCGATTAGGGAAGTAAATTTTGTAGGCTTTGTATGAAATGACTATTTTACTGCTTTTAAAAACAGCTTTTTAGAACAAAAATTTAATGTAATGTTATCTAAAAAAAATCTTAGATATGACCTATGTTAAGAAAAATAGAGGGTGAGCATGCAATCATTTGATTTGAAAGTATTAGAATTGAGATTTATCTATTAAATTTAAATGAAAATTTGGCTCTTAAGCTTCGTTTGGGACGGCTTTCTTACTGCTTATTAAAGCAGCTTTATTGTACAAAAATTTAAATTTTTGTATTAAAAAATTATTTTATGAAACAGTAAAAAAGCGTCTTAAACGAAACCTTAATAGAATATAATGAAGAAGAAAGGATCTCATGTAATGGGAATCATACTCTAATATAAATTTTTTGATCAAGTTTTTAGTAAGTAATTTTAAAAATGTGGAAAAAATTATTTGGCGATGTTATGCCCAAAAATTTTAAATTTATGCTAAAATTAATATCATATATTTAATTAGATGAAAATTCTGCATTAAAATATTATTAGTTTTTTTTTTTTTCTAAAATTTGATTCAATGAACATAATCCTGTCCATTTAATTTACCCAACTTTGACCCGGAACCTAAGGGAAGCTGCTTCGGTATTGTTTTGCAAATTCTAATTCTTTTCCCAAATTACATTTGCATTTATTAATTTAGCAGATTCGCTCTGTGTTTGGCTGTATCGGTTCTCGACCTTCCCGTTCGCCTTGTTCCGCCTTTCCAGAAAAAGTAGAAATCTATTTACAGAGAGATGATAAAGCTGTTGAAGGGGGGAGACGGATTTGCGGCGGTTTGATAGTTGGTAAGGACTTTGGTCCCTTTCCTTTCTAATCTATCATTGCTGTTGTTCATTGATTTGGGCTTGAATGAATTGATTAGGGTTCACGTTTTATGTCTTCGTCGATTGCTGTGGAATGATTCTTTTTAGGGTTTCGATTTTTTTCCCGATGGTTGAATTCGGATTTGGGGTAAAAACTGGAGTCTTTTTAATTTTTTATTTTTCTGAAACAGGAATCTTTCTGTATGAAAACATTGATGTCAGCATCTCTGCTATCATTTCCTTGATTTTTATACGCGGATCTTTTGTTTCCGTCTATCTCCGGTATTTTTTTGATTGGTTTGATTTCTCTACCTGGATTGATACAGTGATAGAATTATATGTGAGAGTTTAACTCTTGTTTTGATCCTCAATATTTGCGAGGGATGGTTCTAAATTATATAGAAATGAAACGATTCTAAGGGTTGTGTAATTATGAATAATAAAAAAAAAGTTTGAGATGAACATATTGATTTGTATGGTTAGACCTTTGTATCATTTTTATGCTATTTTGATGGAAGCTATTGGTTTTGATTCTAGCAATAACCTTTGGGGTGCATGCTTGAGGTTATGTGCGCTAAAGTTTAGATTGTTAAAACTTGTTGAAAATGTGAAATGGGAATTCCAATTTTTGGAAACTTTTACCGTTGCTTACTTTAGTTTTATCTTTTTGGGTCAATGTAGATGGTAGCATTGTTGGGAATGAAACTAAATCTCATTACCATTTTTCTTTGTGGAACTCAGTAGTGGCAGAAGTAAAAGAAGACAGAAAAAAGGTTATTGGAAACTTTCATTGATGCAAATTCGTGGATTATATGTGGAGCTTTATTCACTTTCAGTTTATTTGGTGGATCTTTACGCAGCACTTTCAACTATATTGAGTAATTCTGAGTAGAGGCATTTTTTATTTGAGCAAAAGGTGCTGTTTAAAAAGTATACCAATGGATAAATATGTGATGGTTGATGGTCTAGAGTTAGAGGTGTATGATGTTCCGTGTGAAAATCTTACAGAAAATGACGTCAGTGATGAAGAGATTGGAGAAGATGACCTGTCAAGACGAATGTGGAAGGACAAAATTAAGCTAAAACGGATTAGAGAGCGCCAAAAGCTTGCTGAACTTCAAGCTTCTCAGAAGCCGAAAGCCAAACAGCCCTCTGACCAGGCTCTTAGGAAAAAAATGGCCCGGGCCCAAGATGGGATTCTCAAGTATATGCTGAAGTTAGTGGAAGTATGCAACGCTCGGGGTTTCGTCTACGGTATAGTTCCTGACAAGGGAAAACCAGTAAGTGGTTCCTCAGATAATTTAAGAGCTTGGTGGAAAGAAAAGGTAAAGTTTGATAAGAATGGGCCTTCAGCTATAACCTTATATGATGAAGAGATCTATGCTACTGGGAACAAGGAAAATAAAAGAAAGAACTGCCATAGCCTTATGGATCTTCAAGATGCCACCTTGGGATCTCTCTTATCTTCATTGATGCAACATTGTGATCCACCACAGCGGAAATATCCACTAGAAAAGGGCCATCCACCCCCTTGGTGGCCTTCAGGTAATGAAGACTGGTGGATACATTTGGGTTTACCAAAAGGCCAGGTCCCCCCTTATAAGAAGCCTCATGATTTAAAAAAGGTATGGAAAGTTGGAGTTCTTACTGGTGTTATCAAGCACATGTCTCCAAATATTGACAAAGTTAGAACTCATATCAGGAAATCGAAGTGCTTGCAGGATAAGATGAGTGCGAAGGAGAGTGCGATATGGTTAGGGGTGTTGGGTAGGGAGGAAATGATCACTCAGCAACTCAGCGGCGATAACATAATGTCTGACATAACTGAAAATCAGCAGAGCTTTCAGGAGGAAAGGCGCGGGGAGGATACCAATAGTAGTAATGAATATGATGTTATTGAAATTTGTGATGCACCTGGTTCTGCATCTTCAGCAGATGCTGGAAAAGCTCAGCTGGTGGAGGATCAACCTTCCCTTGCAATCATTCCTTCAACTACTATGGAGCTTGAATGGCGGCAACCAGAAAATTTGTCTGATGTTGCTCAAAAGAAAGAGCAAGTTAATGAACGGCATGAACGGCAGAGGCGCAAAAGGCCTCGCCTAGATTCAAATACTTCCGGTCAGTTTTCTGGCGAGCATCAGAATAGAAATGTTGTCTTGGAAGCAGAAAATGATTTTTCTGTAATGAATTCAGTGGAGCTTCCCTCAACGAAATATCAACCAAACAGTGTAATAGATGTTCATAGTACAGACGGATTGTTTACAACTCAAGCAAATCAAATCGAAAACCAATACCTATTATCTCAATCTATGACTAACAGATTGTTTTGTCCGGCTCCTTTAAATGTTTGTGTGCAAAACATGTTTGTTGCTGGGCAGCCATTACTGTATCCAGGAAGACAATATGAAGAATTCACTGCACCTTTAGTGGACCATCATGCCAATCCCATGAATGTTTCATTTCCTACTAGTAATCCTGTTAATGGGGATTCATTGCCACTGAATGGAAGCTCAAACTCAGTTCCCAGAGACATGAATCCTTTCATAGAGCAGGCTTATCCCATCGATCCAGATAAATTCATAGGTGGTCAATTTGATAGTTCTGTGGAGTTGCCTCTGGATCCCTTTGCTCTTTCTAGTCCACTTATTGACATCGATAATTTCCAGATAGATGATGAAGCCTTAATGGAATACTTGGGAGCATAAGTGAGTTCAATCAATGCCATCCTATTTTTTTCTGCACCAAATTTCCTTATATATATTTAATTTCTGTTTTGTGGCGTTCGGTTCACAGAAAATGTAGGCTTCATTTGAGATGGCTTTTTTACTGCTTCTTGTAGCAGCTTTCTAGTACATAACATTTAATTTTTATACTAAAAAATTGCTTTAAAAAGTAGTAAAAAAGCCGTCCCAAACAAAACATTAGTCAGCAAGTTGTATTAATTGTATCAAGGAGATTTTCGTTCAGACTGACTGGGTATCTGCTAATCAAAATGCTGCAAAAGGATTCTTTATTGTGATGAGAATCCCATTTGTACAGTTAGGTCTCTGACTTTCTTATGAGGCAGCAAGGAAAGGTTTGTTACATTATTGTAAAAGAATTTGCTCTCATCTTTTCACTGGTAATGAACTAAAACAAAGTTGTTATCCACTGCTTATGAAGAAAGGAAATGATTAATGGCGAAGATGACTGTTCAAGTAAGACTACATTGCATTTTTTAATTGAATGATTTGAAAAATCTTCTTGTTTTTATTTAAGGATTTTGAAAACCTGTTGGTATCTGGTCACAGTTACTTGGCTGAAATTTGCTTGATTTTTATCTTTATTACATGCCTTTGCTGCGCAAGACATTGCTAGCTTGGTGAAATGCAAGATGTCCCTTAGCGTCTTCAACCATACATGTTAACTTCTTAACTTTTGAAGAATTTTTTGTTCTAATAACTTCTATAATGACATAATTAAGGATGAAGCATATTGTACTTTTGTTTTCTTCTATTTCCTGCTACTAATGTTGATAACTCCTTACATATGCTTAGAATTTTATGCAATACTGTTCTATTATTCTTTGTTTTCTTTTTGTTCAGTTGAAAGTTTATTCAAAATGAGCTGTTTGACATATTGGCTGACATCTTTATTTAAAGGCTTCATTACTGTTTTTTAAAATAATTTTTTTAAAAAATAATTTAATTTTTATACTAAAAAATAATTTTAAGAAGCATTAAAAAAATTATTCCAAACTAAACCTTGGGCTTTATTTGGGGCGGATTTCTTACTACTTAGCAGCTTTTTAGTTAAAAAATTATAATTTTTTTATGAGAAAATTACTTTAAAAAGCATGAAGAAATCCATTCCAAATGAAGCACTGTGGTGGCTTTCTTTTTGCTTCTCAAAGAAGCTTTCTAATACAAAAATTTTTTATTTTGTACTAAAATGCTGCTTTAAGAAGCAAAAAGAAGGCTTCGTTTAGGACAGCATTCTCATTACTTTCTAAAATAATTTTTTAGTAAAAAAATTCTAATTCAGAAATTTTTTTACTAAACACAATTTTAGAAAACATTAAAAAAGTTGTCCCAATCGAACTCTTATGCTTCATTTGGGATGGTTTTTTTACTGATTTTTTAAGCAGTTTTTACTATAAAATTTTTAATTTTTGTACTAAAAAATTATTTTAAGAAGTAGGAAGAAAATAATCCCAAAAGAAGCTTTAGGCTTCGTTTGGGACGGCTTTTTTATTGCTTTCTAAAACAGAGTTTTAGTACAAAAATAAAAAAATTTGTACTAAAACTCCGTTTTAGAAAGCAATAAAAAAGCCATCCCAAACGAAGCCTTAGTCTATTGCTACAATGGAGTTTTACCATTGGGCTGAATTTAAAAGGTGCAAATCATTCATTTTTTAAATTATATTGTTAAGAGAGACAAATTTGAGTATTTTAATTGAGCCAAATTTGATGTCAGATAATATGGTAGCTCAAATAAAAAAATATTTTAGAACTTTTAGGAAACATTAGAAGTATATTATCTGTAGAAAAGGATATTTGGTCATTGGATGAAGTGGGATTAACAAACATAAAATAGTGGCAAAGAATTAATAGTAATAATGCTTATAATAATTATTATAAATTTAAAGTTTTGTAAAAAAATGCATTTAACAAAACAAAAGATGTAATTTAGTATGATTTATTTAACTAACTTGGTATTAGGTGTGTATAAAATAAGAATAAGAGATCTAAATGTTTTGATGAAATTGGATTTATTTAAGATGAAAATTAAATGACAGATCTTTATTGAAATGTTTATTGAAATAGAAGAAGTATAGAAGATATTGTAATGATTTAAGTAATCATATCAATGGAATTTCAAAAGCAAAGATAATGTCAAAAGTGTTGGATAAAAACATTTTTGGTATCAATATATTCAAAAGTGCCTTGATTGAAGTCCTAATCAAGCTCTTTATGCATAGTTGGAAATCTCTTAAAGCTATTTGATGGAGCAACTGATGTTTGAATATTGCATGCTTGCAATCAAAGTGTCTTAACAATAGAAATTCAACAAGTTTAAGATCACTTAATTTTGATGTCATTAATATATTTAAATATTTAAGAAATAGTTTATGAAAGAGAGATTCAACACTTAGCATTCGATGGAGTGTTTAAAGGGTTTAACTAAATTTACTCTGAAAAAACTATAAATAAACATCTTATTCAATTCTCCACATAAAAGGAGCCTCAAAATAGGAGCTTGGAGCTAGACTTGAACTTGGAATTGGAGAGAGCTTTGCTTGATTACCTTCAAGTTATCGTCACTTGACTACCATAGCTTGCCCAACTTGACTATAGTCACTTAATCTCTATCGCCCGACGATTTCTTAATCATCATCATCCTATTACTATCATTTGACCATTGCTTGGACATCATCACCAAACATTTTTGCTCAATTATAGTTACTTGAATACCATCATAAGACTGGTGTCACCTGACCAGGGAAACTTGACTATTATCTCCCAAATAAAATTTCCTGACTACCATCACCCAACCACTGCCACGATCAACACTTGTCTACCACTGTTGGACTAGTTTTGCCAAACCCTAATCACCTGACTACCATCACCTTAATGTTATCACCAATGACATCACCAAATGCCATCACTAATAAAGTTGATGTAAATCGTTGACACTAAGGTCATTGCACGTTATCGCTAATAAATCAAATGCATGCCACTAGCATTCATATTGACGCTTGTCATATACAACAACATTTTTAAATACCATCACTCGGAATTTTATGCACCCCATTTACACCAACCCTCATACCTGACATCACTATGATAATTAATGTATGCTTTGAACACTAATATCAACACAAGCTATCATCAATGAAGATTGATACCTACCATTAACATTAATCATTATATCTATCATTGCCAATAAAGTTTGTACATGCCATTGATCCCATTGTCAATATCTGTCAACTTCATTGCTTGCCATCACAATAATGTCAATGCATACAATTACTAATAAAATAGATGCATGTCATAAGTACCAATTTTGACTTTAAAAAAATTCGCCACCAACTGTCACCAATCATGTTAATGTATGCTATCACCAATGAGACTGACGTATGTAATGGAGATTAATTTCAATATCTTCCATCACAAATAATATTGAATATTGATATCACCAATAAGGATGATGCATGCTGTTAACATCTACGCTCATACCCACCAACTTCATCACCTATTGTCATTGATTATATCAATGCACATTATCACTAACAAAGCTGACATATGTCATTGACATCAATGCTAACACATGTTGATATTGTCATTTACTATCTCCCCTAATGCTAATGCCCATCATAATGCTCCTCCAACTTTTATCATAAAATCCATTCTTTGTAGTTCATCTCTACTACATTATATGAATGCTTAGATTGCAAAAATGGGCAACATTTGTTATTGTGGACCTCCGAAAGAGCACCGCGTGAACGGGTCAATTGGAAGGGACAGATTGGATCGTGCATACAACTAACCATTGAGGATAGAGGCTTTCACCAACACACCTCGATGGGTAGCAATATACACGACCTAGTCACGGGTTTCCCCCATCCGATACAATAGTTCGAATGGGGTTTAGTAGATGTGGGACCGAGTTTCCCACGGGCGCAAGCCCCCGTGGTTAATTACATCCCAGGCCGGAGCCTGAGAAAACTCTCGATTAAGGATCATACATTATCCCTTCTTAAAGTGGGATTAGCACGAGGGGGTAGACTAAGAAGTCCTACTCAAAAGGGAAGAAGAGTCCCAAAGGGCTGAATCAGACATGCGTGGCTCATACCAGCATTCGAAGGCTCTAGGGCACTAAACAGAAACTGAAGAAAATCAAAGTCAAGACATCCGATCACATGCGTGAGAGAAGGATGGAGATGGCGTCATCCTGTGACACAGATAAGTAGGATTTAGGGTCCCTGAAAAGAAGGGGCCTGCCTACTATTTAAGGCATACTACGAGACCGAGTGTAGTAGCGTCGAATCCTAAATCTAGTTTGGACTTAGTGTTCGACACACACTAAGACCCGTATCCTAGCTAATGTAGAGCAAAACCTGGACTTATCCCGGCCTGGATGGGGGAGCTAGCTAACCACCTAGTCGCTTTAAAACTATGCTGTCAAGTCAATTATGAAAGATGGGTGGGTGGTACAGTTATTGGAAATAGGACCGACATCTAGAGAATTTCCTAATTGATCCTGGACTTATGTGGGGTGAATGCTCCTAACTAATGCAATTAAATTTTAATTAATTAGTTACTAATGCAATGCATGCTAGTTAAAATGTCAGCTCATGAATGCTTTGGATTTTAAAAATAGGCTTAATATAAAATAATTTTAGAAAAGACTGGGTCTCCCTAGGTCCGGCACTTCATCCTCATAGGCCAGATTATCCGGACTCTACCCGCATGTAATGAGATGTCTTATAGCAAGGAAAGAGAAATGCAGTAATATGCATGTGACCCCGGACGGTTCCGGCAGTTCCCTAGGTTCGTTAAGTTTCTAAATTATTTAAAACTTAAATATTAGATTTTAGTTATGAGTAGAAAATATTTTTGCAGTCCTTAAAGAGCCTAACGAAATTCAGGCGAAAACAAAAGCGACATGCAAGAAAAGAAACCTAAGAAAAGTAGGAAATTTCTACTGCGCAACCAGGAAAGCACATCAATATAAATCCCAAAATAAATCATCTAAATGTCCATAGGTAAACTGCCCTTATTACAACCAGAATTTGCAGAAAATAAAGTGGCCGGGCACCACTGCCAACAACCCAGATTTCTAAGCCTATGACAGACGTAAATAACTTTGAATGGGATATTGGTCTTCAGGTCTTCAGTCTTCTTTGGATCACTCCTCATTGGACTCCTTGGAACTATCCTCCTTAGACTCCTTGGATCTCCTCCTCGGACTCCTTGGATCTCCTCCTCGGACTCCTTGGATTCGTCGTGGCTTGAATATCCAAACGAAAAGATAATTCCTCCTTGGAAGGGGGTATTACCTTTTCTCTTTGGATATCTAAAGCCATCCCACTCGATCTCCCAAATGGAAGAAGACTCTCCCCTATGAGGATGCCTTCTTCTTTTAGGATTCAAGTGGGATAAGAATATCCACACTCAAAGATTATTTTCACAACTCTTAACTAATTATTACAAATTTTATATCCATTTGAAAAGCAGGAAAAAAATCTAAAGAACCTGCAAGGTTATCCTAATAAAAATCCCAAGCAGTTTATGTAAAAATGGAAGTGCTAACACCATTGACCCTGTGCCAAGCCATGCTCTTAATTATAAGGGCTAAGTAGCTCCATCTGTGCAGTTATAATTAATTTAGCCCTCATTTTATTTAGGGGGAGCTGAGCAAGCACCTGCATAAAACATTATTATAAATCATGACATTGCTCCCCCTTTTATTAATTTGAGCATGGCCACCTGCACGGAAGAAAAGTATATATATATATATTACGTTCCTAACCTAGGGGTAAATCTAGCGCTCATCACATCACAGAGTGCAATAAATATAAGCAAACACACCAATTATTTTTCAAATAGCATGCAATGAAATCCGCGAAAGCTCTAGCACACAACAGAAAAGTAAAACCCAGCGGCCTAACCTAGATCTAGAAGTGGTGCCCTAACAAACAATTCTATGTGTTTGTAAGGCTTGTGTGGTTTGGATAGATCCTAATCTGGATAGTTAGTTAAAGTTATCTAAAGTTCAGGTATGTTGGGGTCTAAAAAGGATACTTTAATTAAAATTTAAATATTAGTGAATTAGGTTCATTTTAATTATTTCAGTTTGTTGATCAATTTTAAGAGCTTAGGATATTCATATTTGAAGTTGAAATTGCATTAGCCAATTTTGGAAAGTTCTAGGTCCTCCTAGGTACTAAGCTAAGGGTTCAAAAAGTCACTATAGGAAATAGGCTAGGTTTGGGATTTATATCACCTTAGGAAAATACTAGACCTTAATACGAGTAATTAGACAGGTAGTACACTTAAATCGGAGTTTTCTAAGCAAAGTTATGAATTTTCTAAGTTTCGGGCCCTAAATGAACTACGGTTGACCAAAAAGTTGACTTTCTAATCTAGGCCAATTTATGGAAACCTAAGATTTTTAATAAATACTAGATCCTAATTGGATTCTAATGCAAGTGAGTTTGCCTAATTTGGAATTTTTTACAATTAGTTATGAATTTTCTAATTTCAGGGTATTAAGGGAATTTCTAAATTAACTAGGAAAGGGCCAATTTTACTGTTTTGATCTAAATCAGCTCCAAACTGATTGGAATCACTCCCAAAGGTCAAGGATGACCAGAGAAAGTGTTCCCAAGTGTTTGGAGAAGATTTGAGATTTTTAATAATTTATTAGAAAAAAAAGGTGAATTCCACCTATGGTCCAATTAGGGGTCAACCTGAAGTCAAACTAGGGAGCCCTATTTATCTATGGTCAAGGATCAGATTCTGGTCAGTTTAAGATATGGCAGGTAATTTTCTGACCTAAAATGTATTTATTGTATTTTTTGGAAGGTCTCGGGGCCTTATTTAGCAGGTTAATTATGGTTGGTTAATTAAGGGCTCTAAAAGCTCCTAAAATTCCTAGAAAATTCTGGGAGGTTTATGATGTCACTAAGTTTAAGTGTTGAAGTTTTCATGTCAATCCGGGATCTATCCTAGCTCCTAGAAAACTTCTAAGTTTGCTAGACGGGTCCTTAATTTTTGTCCTTAAGGTGTCGCTACGTTATATGGGTTTGAATCGAAGTTTTAGCTAACCCTCAAGGTAATAAATGCATGGGAGTACAAAAATAAAATAAACACATCATGTCCTTAAGTCTAGGAGAGCCTAACCTAAGTGCTCGTGGTGCGACCTACACATGCAATCTACGAAAAATAAAAGGAAAGACACCTAATTTAGGAATTAGTGAATGATTGAGACTCAATCACCCACTAATCCTCTCCCCCATGATTGTTGTTCACATATAGAAGCCAAGTTTAAAATTTCATGAAATAACGGGTCTCCCGGAATTAGGAATTTAATAACATAAGTAATTTCGCAAATACTCAAAATAATTGTAAATATATATGATCTTTCAAAAATAATTTAATTTAAAAAATAGGTCAATTCATATCTACATAAATATAGGGGAGACCCACTGATCACTCAATCGATACCTCAAAACGATTTAAAAATAGTTTGTATCCTGAAAATAATCATTATAATCAATATTCGATATAAAAAATACTCAAATAATCAAATTCAAACAGTGATCTGCCAAAATAGCCAAAATCAGTGACTGGAAATAGTTTCAAAATAAAATACACATTTTTCTGAAAAGATCGAGGGGATATACTGTGGACCTCCGAAAGAACACCGCGCGAACGGGTCGATTGGGAGGGCAGATTGGATCGTGCATACAACTAACCATTGGGGATAGAGGCTTTCACCAACACATCCCCGATGGGTAGCAATATACACGACCTAGTCACGGGTTTCCCCCACCCGGAAAAGTTCGAATGGGGTTTAGTAGATTGTGGGAACCAAGTTTCCCACGGGCGCAAGCCCCCGTGGTTAATTACATCTCAGGCCGGAGCCTGAGAAAACTCTCGATTAAGGATCATATATTATCCCTTCCTAAAATGGGATTGACACAGGGGTATAGACTAAGAAGTCCTACTCAAAAGAAAAGAAGGGTCTCAAAGGGGTGAATCAAACATACACGGCTCATACCAGCATTCGGAGGCTCTAGGGTACTAAATAGAAACTGGAGAAAATCAAAGTCAGGCATCCGATCACATGCGTGAGAGAAAAGATGGAGGTGGCGTCATCCTGTGACGCAGATAAGTAGGATTTAGGGTCCTTGAAAAGAAGGGACCTACCTACTATTTTAGGCATACTACGAGACCGAATGTAGTAGCCTCGAATCCTAAATCTAGTTTGGACTTAGTGTTCGACACACACTAAGACCAGTGTCCTAGCTAATGCAATGCAAAGATCTGGACTTATCCCGGCCTGGATGGGGGAGCCAGCTAACCACCTAATCGATTTAAAACCATGCTGTCAAGTCAATGATGAAAGATGGGTGGGTGGTACAGTTGTTGGAAATAGGACCGACATCTAGAGAATTTCCTAATTGGTCCTGAACTTATGTAGGTCAGATGCTCCTAGCTAATGCAATTAAATTTTAATTAGTTAGTTACTAATGCAATGCATGCTAGTTGAATTGTCAGCTCATGAATGCTATAGAACTTTAAAAACAGGCTTATAAAAAATAGTTTTTTGAAAAGACTGGGTCTCCCTAGGTCCGGCACTTCATCCTCATAGGCCAGATTATCCGGACTCTACCCGCAGGCAGGGAGATGTCTTATAGCAAGGAAAGAGAAAATGCAGTAATATGCATGCGACCCCGGACGGTTCCGGCAGTTCCTTAAGTTCGTTAAATTTCTATGTTATTTAAACCTTAAAATTTTAGAAATTAGTTATGAGTAGAAAAGTTTTATAATCCTTAGAAGAGCCTACGAAATCCAGGCGAAATCAAAGACGGCATGCAAGAAAGAAACCTAGGAAAAGCAGGTAATTCTACTGCACAATCAGGTAAACACATCAATATAAATCCAAAATTAATCAACTAAATGGCCATAGGCAAATTGCCCTTATTACACCCCAGATATGCAGAAAATAAAGTGGCCGGGCACCACTGCCAACAACCCGGATTTCTAAGCCTATGACAGACGCCAACAACTTTGAGTGGGATATTGGGTCTTCAAATCTTTAGTCTTCTGGATATCTTCTCCTTGGACTTCTTGGATCTCTCCTCCTTGGACTCCTTGGATCTCTCCTCCTTGGACTCCTTGGATCCGTCGTGGCTTGAACATCCAAACGAAGAGACAATTTCCCTAGTATAGGGGTATTGCCTTTTCTCTTTGGATATCTAAAGCCATCCAGCTCGATCTTCCAAATGGAAGAAGACTCTCCCCTTAGGGATGCCTTCTTCTTTTAGAATCCGAGCTGGATAAGAATATCCCAACTCAAAAGTTGCTTTCACAACTCTTAACAATTATTACAGATAAATTACATTAATTGAAAACCAGTAAATTCTAAAAAATCCCTGCAAGGTTATCCTAGTAAAAATCATCCCAAGCAGTTTTTATATGGAAGTAAAATGCTAACACCATTGACCCTGTGCCAAGCCATGCTCTTAATTTTTGAGGGCTAAGCAGCTCCATCTGTGCAGTTATAATTATTAATTTTAGCCCTCATTTTTATTTAGGGGGAGCTGAGCAAGCACCTGCATAAAACATTGTTAGGAATCATAATAATGCTCCCCCATTTTATTAGCATTGAGCATGGCCACCTGCACGGAAGAACAGTATATATATATATATGGCGTTCCTAACCTAGGGGTAAATCTAGCGCTCATCACATCACAGAGTGCAATAAATGTAAGCAAACACACCAATCATTTTTCAAACAGCATGCAATGAAATCCGCGAAAGCTCCGGCACACAGCAGAAAAGTAAATCCCAGCGGCCTAACCTAGATCTAGAAGTGGTGCCCTAGCAAACAATTCTATGTGTGTGTAAGGCTAGTGTGGTTTGGATAGGTCCTAAGCAGGGTAGTTAGTTAAAATTCTCTAAAGTTCAGGTTTGTTGGGGTCAGAAAAGGAAATTTTGTTGCAATTCAAATATTAGTGAATTAGGATCCATTTTAATTATTTCAGTTCGTTGATCAGTTTTAAGAGCTTATAAAATTGATATTTAAAGTTCAAGTGATATTAGCCAATTTTAGAAAGTTCTAGGTTCTCCTATGAACTGGGCTAAGGGTCCAAAAAGTCACTATAGGAAATAGGTCAGGTTTGGGTCTCCTAATGCCTTAGGAAAATACTAGACCTTAATACGAGTAGTTAGACAGGTAGTACACTGAAATCAGAGTTTTCTAGGCAAAGTTATGAATTTTCTAAATTTCGGGCCCTATCCTATAGACTAGGGTTGACCAAAAAGTTGACTTTCTAATTTAGGTGTGTTTCTGGACACCTAATATTTTTAGTAAATACTAGACCCTAATTGGAGTCTAATGCAAGTGAGTTTGCCTAATTTGGAGTTTTCTACAATTAGTTATGAATCTTCTAAATCTGGGGTATTTATGGAAATTTCTAAATTAATTAGAAGAAGGCCCTATTTTGCAATTTTGGCCCAAATCAGCCCCAAACTGAGTCGAATCACTCCCAAAAGTCAGGGATGACTTGAGAAGGTGACTCTCTAGGGTTTGGAGAAGATTTGGGATTTTTAATAATTTTTAATGATTTATTAGGGGCAAAAAGGTAATTTCCACCTATGGTCAAATTAAGGGTCAACCTAGGGTCAAACTGAGGAGCCCTATTTATCTAAGGTCAAGGATCAGGTTTTGGACAGTTTGAGGTATTATGGGTAATTTTCTGACCTAAAATGTATTTATTGTATTTTTCGGAAGGTCTCGGGGCCTTAATTAATGGGTTGATTAGGGTTAGTTAATTAAGGGTTCTAACTAGCCCTAAAAATTCCTAGGAAATTATGAGGGGTTTATGATGTCCCTAGGTTTAAATGTTGAAGTTTTCATGTCAATTCGGGATCTATCCTAGTTCCTAGAAAACTTCTAAGTTCGCTAGACGGGTCCTTAATTTTTGTCCTTAGGGTGTCACTACGTTGTAAGAGTTTAAAGTGATGTTTAGTCTAACCCTTCAGGTAATAAATGCAAGGGAGTACAAAAATGAAATAAACACACCATGTCCTTAGATCTAGGAGAGCCTAAGCTAAGTGCTCGTGGTGCGATCCTACACATGCATACTACGACAAAACAAGAAAAGGAAAGACATCTAATGAAGGGATTAGTGAATGATTGGGAACCAATCACCCACTAACCCACTCCCCCATGATTGCTCTTCATATCTAGAACCCATGTCTAAAATTTCACAAGTAGTGAATCTCCCAAGATTAAGGGATTTAATACATAAGTAGTTTTAAAATATTAAAAATACTTACAAATATATGAACATTTGGAAAATAGCATAATTAAAGATAGATCAATTTATGATAAATACATATAAGGGAGACCCACTGGCTACCCTAACGAAGTCTCAAGCGATTTGAAAGTAATTTGTATCCTGAAAATAATGCTATAACCAATATTTAATCTCAAAAGTATCCAAATAATCGAATCCAAATAGTGATCTGTCAAAACAGCCAAAATCAAGGGCTGGAAATGGCTTCAAAACATAAAGCTCGCTTTTCTGAAAAGAACGAGGGGTTATACGCAAAAATCCGATTTGAAATGACGAAGATACGAATTTTACAAGTTCAAATACAATAAAATAATATTTTAAAATAGTGTAGTTTTGCTGTTTTTGAAATAACAGAAAATACAGACAAACTTTTCATCTGGAAATAGTTTTAAAATATGCAGAATTCAGAGTACATACAAAACAAGGTGCTGTGCGTCGACAGCGGACTTAAAACGACAAAGTTATGTAATTTCGAAGTTTAAAGGCAATAAATAAATAATTTTAAAGTAATGCAACTGACTGTTTTGAAAATAATTGCACACAGACCCAAAACTTTCAAGTAAACCCAGTTCCAGAATGTGCAGAAATCAAATACGATCAAAACAAGGGGTTGTGCGCAAAAATCCGATTTGAAACGGGAAAGTTATGATTTTTGAAAATTTAAAGGACTTAAAAGGTATTTTTTTTTTTGAAAAGAACTTAAGAAAAATTTAAAAAAAATAATAATAATAAATGATAATAATAATAATAATAATAATAACAGTAATAATAATAATAATAATAGTAACAATAAAGTAAATAAAAAAAAAATTTTAAAATAAAAGTAAATAAATAATCAAATAATAATAACATAATAATAATTATATTAAAATAATAATAATAATAATAATAATAATAAAACATAATTATGATAACATTAAAACAGTAAAACACTAATCCAATAATAATATAATATAATATTAATAATAATAATAAAATAATAATATAAATAAATTAAAAAATAAAAGTTATTTTTACTGTTTTTTAAATAATTTAAAATATAATTAACACTTTTAAATAAAAATAATTTTAAAATAAAGGGCTCGAGAATACGAGCAAAACGAGGTATTGCACGCGAAAATCGGACGAAAAATGGATTTATGGCGAATTTTTAAAGTTTTTAAGGTTTAAAAACAATTTTTTAAATTTATTTTAATTAAATCGGACGGCGGCGGCGGCGGCGGGCCACGTGGCGGCGGCGGTCAGACGCGTGGCGGCCCCGGGTTCGTCCACACGGTTGCTGCAATCATTGCCGATGATTGCGCTGTCGCCGCAATCATCGGCTGATGATTAAAGGCGGCGGTCAAGCCACTTGCCACGTCGGCGGGAACTCGACGCCGTCGGATCTGCGCGGTATGAGATCAACGGTCTGGATCTTGCCGGACCACACGCGGAACCGCGGGATCGATTCCTGCGGTCGGACGGAACCGCGGAACGACGCGGTTCTGACCGTTGATCACAGGATCAACGGTCCAGATCCCGCGAATCCAGGCTTAGGGCGAATCCGAAGACCAAAACGGTTTTTGGCTTCGTTCTCGCTCGATACTCAACCAAATAACATGAAATTCGAGATTTAGGTCCTATGTACGAAGAGCATTCATGGGGAACTAATAACTAGACAAAATATTTAGCGTATGAAAATCTATTTAGCTTTAAGTGTTCTATCTAGGGTTTAGGTTTTTACCTAATCCACACGGTGGATTCGGGAGATCTTGGGCTTGTTGGACTCGTGGAATCCTCTAGAACAAGTCTCCTGTTGAACTCGTGCTCCAAAACGGCCTCGATCAGACGGGATATGGCTTGGGAGATCCTAAGCCACGGGTCGCCGGAGAACTCGCCGGCGGCGGCCTTGACCGGTCGGGTTCGGCGTGGGGAAAGGTGAGGAAACCTAGGAGAGCTCTCACACCAAATATCTCGGGCTGAGGGCGTCTCGGTTGAGAGCAAGAAAAAAAAAAAAAAGTCCCTCAAACATGCTAATTTCTCCTATTTAAACTCCTAAACCTAAGGGGACGGCTAGGATTGCATCAAGATAGAATTAGGAGGGAAAAGGGGCAGTTTTGGCCGTGGTTTTGAAATCCAAAACGTTTGGAGGCTTTAATTCCCCTTAATTAGGCCTTAATTGCAATAAAATAGGTTATTTAGACCTATTCATGACCTGATTTGACCAAGTCAATGTTTGACTTAGTCAAACCAGTCACTTAGGTCCACGGGAGGAGGCTCGAGCTCAAGAAAGGGTTTAAAAAAGATTTAAAATTGATTTGAGCTCTTAATGGGCTAGGTGGTCAACCTGGGTTGACTTGGTCAACCGGGTTGACCCAGGGTCCAAGCTCGGGCTCAACAGACTCGACTCGACCCACTGAACCCATTGGGGAGGGTCTTGGGGTCTGACTTGGTCAATTTGACCAGGTCAACCCCTTGACCAAGGGTTTGGGCAAAATCGAGGTCAACAAACGGACCCCCAACAGGAGTGGCGAACAACTAGTGAACCGCTCGTGTTGGCGTTGACCGACTAAGCCACAGAAACGAGAGTAGAGAGTAAAGAGTACAAGAGTGTAAGGGTACCAAAAAGGTGAAAGAAAGGTAGGAAACTCATCCCCTGGCCTTATCCTATAACGAGGGTAGAGCTTAGGGGAGAGTGAAAACAGCAGTGCGCAGGCAAGGTATCACTGAAGCAGTGAACTAGTAGAAGGGTCTCCTCCCGGCCTTACCTCTGAACAAGGGTAGAGCCAAGGATAAAACCAACAGTAAAGATCACCTAAAAGGGTGAAAACAAAGCAAGTGGGTTCTCCTCTGGCCTTGCCCTATAGTGCGGGCAGAGCGAACAGAAGGGTCAAAGGTACAGTCACCACAAAGGTGAAAAAGGTAGGAGAATTCTTCTCTAGCCTCACCCCATAGCAGGGGCAGAGCCAAGAGAAGACTCAAAAGTAAGGTAGTAGAAGTATACCAACTATCCGTCCGACTGTATCGAGCCGGCTGAATAGAAGGTAAAAGGATCCCACATCCTCCTGCACGTCTCGTAGCAGTGGACTGGGGTGACTCAGTATCTGCTTGACCAAATCAAGTCAGCAAATAAAAGAATCACAAAAGCCTGGTGTCGGCCTAACCGGAACAAGACACTCAGGGCAAAAGGTAGCGAGGAGTTCCTGGCAGGTGCTCTGCCAGGCCCTCTCTACCAAGTAAACCAACTCCCTGTCTGTTCATTTCAAACAGCAGGATAGAAGGTGAAAAGATCCCATCTCCTCCTGCCTATTTCAGGACAGTGGATTGGGGTGACTCAGTATTTCCCCGGCCCACTCAGGGCGGCAAATAAAGAAAGCCACGAAGTCTGGTGTCTGTTTGATCAGAACAGGACACTCAAAGAAAAGGCGAGGAGTTCCTGCCAGGTGCGCTGTCAGGCCCTCTCTACCAAGTAAACCAACTTCCTGCCTGTTCATTTCAAACAGCAGGACAGAAGGTGAAAAGATCCCGCCCCTCCTATTCTTCTCAGAACAGTGGATTGGGGTGACTCAATACTTCTGCCTGACCTCAGCAAAAAGTAAAGAAGACACGAAATGGAAGCCTGCGTAGTCTTTTACAGGACATCCGAGTAAAGGGGTGTTGAGGAATTGCGCCTCCCAGGGACTCTGTCGGGCTCACTCAACGGTAAAGTAAAGACCAACTACCAGGCTGACCGCATCTGGACAGCGGGTAGAAGGTAAAAGGATCCCGCCCCTCCTGCTCTTCTCAGAACAGTGGATTGGGGTGGCCACTACTTCTGCCTGACCTCAGCAAGAAGCTCATGAACCACGAAATGGAAGCCTGCTTAGTCTTTTACAGGACATCCGAAGTAAGGGGGTGTTGAGGAATTGCGCCTCCCAGGGACTCTGTCGGGCTCACTCAACGGTAAAGTAAAACCAACTACCAGGCTGACAGTATCTGGTCAGCGGGTAGAAGGTGAAAGGATCCCGCCCCTCCTGCTCCTTCCGGAACAGTGGATTGGGGTGGCCACTACTTCTGCCTGACCTCAGCAAGAAGCTCATGAACCACGAAATGGAAGCCTGCTTAGTCTTTTACAGGACATCCGAAGTAAGGGGTTGTTGAGGAATTGCGCCTCCCAGGGACTCTGTCGGGCTCACTCAACGGTAAAGTAAAACCAACTACCAGGCTGACCGTATCTGGAAAGCGGGTAGAAGGTAAAAAAGGTCCCGCCCCTCCTGCTCCTTTCGGAACAGTGGATTGGGGTGGCCACTACTTCTGCCTGACCTCAGCAAGAAGCTCATGAACCACGAAATGGAAGCCTGCTTAGTCTTTTACAGGGCATCCGAGGTAAAAGAAAGAAACGTTGAGGAATTGCGCCTCCCAGGGACTCTGTCGGGCTCACTCAACGGGTAAGCTTCAACATCTGCTGCAGCCAGTGCGGTCTTGCAGATGAAGAAGGGCTCAATACCCACCCAGTCATTTCAACTGAGTGAATAAAGAGTCAGGCTCTGATGCCTGCCTGATCAGGACAGGGCAAACGAGAGCGTGGCGAGGAGTACCTGCCAGGTGCTCTGTCAGGTCCTCTCTACCAGGTAAACTCAACTATCTGTCTGTTCATTTCAAACAGCAGAATAGAAGGTCAAAAGTCACCTCGACATCAGCCCAACACGCATCTGTGTAGGGATGTGAGGGAAAAAGAGGTAAGTAAATGGGACAATTTTGAGGGCAGAGCCACCTAGGGAACCCTTTCTAGCAATCTGGTAACCACATGGTAGAGGACAAATCGTCGTGGCCATGAGTATCCAAATGCTGTCAGGATCTCCTAGAGAACCCTAACCCTACACAAGGGGGGGAGAAGACATCAGAACGACATCCCTCCAGAAGGCTGGAAGAGATATACCCGCTGTAAAGTGTGTAAAGGGGCGATCTCAATCCAAAGGAGTAAAAGAACTCGAGTAGTGAGGGGGCACCTCAACTACAGAAGGCAGGACTATGCCTGGTAAAAACAGTCCTCAAAGAGGCTACAGTGGTGAACCCATACTAACTGATGGGGACCCTGTAGGAGGTAGAGACAAGATCAAAACATCCAAAGGACCTCTCCGGCAGCTAGGAGTCGGATCTCAATGGGAAAACAAGTGGTAAAAATATCTGAAAGAGCTGATTCTCTACTAGAGGATCAGAACTCAAGGAAAAGGTGGTGGTAGCATCTGAGGTGTGATACTCCACATTACCAGGTAAAAGAAAAGGGCCAAAGTAGCGAGGTAACATCCTCTCCACTAAGGGCAGCAACTCTGAGTAAGTAAAACCTCACAGTGGTAACATCCACACAAACTAGTGGGACCCTGTGGGAAGTGAAGATGACCTCAACACATTCATAGGACGGCTCTGACAACCGAGTCTAGAGTATGAATGGTAACACGGGTCATAAAAAGGTAGTAAAAGAACTGATCTTCTGCTAAAAGATCAAAGTTCTCAAAGTGGTGATGTTAGTATCCTTGGCAAGGTATAATACACCACGAGGAGAAAAGTAGCTCTAGGTAGTGAATGGGACACACCTACCACCTGAGTACGGTAATCATGTGTAGAAGTGAAGTATCACCGGAAGGATCACAGTGGTAGCACCTACCCTGATCGGGCAGGACCCTGTGGGGAGAAAAAGCAACGACACAACATCCATAGGGCTACTCTAGCAGCTAGGAGTAGAGTATGAATGTGGAGAGTAGGGGTGCAAAGAAACTCAGGAGCTGATCTTCTACTGGAAAATCAAAGCTCCTAAAGTCGTGGTGCTAACACCTGAGAATAGGTGTACCACACTACAACTAAGAAAACAACTCTAGGTAGTCAGGAGACTTCCTCACTACCGAGGATAGTAATCAAATCAATGATTACTATAAGGGTCACAGTGGTAACACCTACCCCTAATTGGGTAGGACCCTGCGAGAAGTGAAAACAACCAAACAAAATCCATATGGCTACTCTAGCAGCTAAGAGTAGGGAACGAATGCTAAAGTAAGCAGGTGAAAGAAACCAAGGAGTCGGTCTTCTAATGGGAAACCGGAGCTCCTGAAACTGTGGTGTTTACACCTGAAAACAGATGTACTACATCACAGCATAACTCTGAGGTGACAAGGGAGCACTCCTGACACCTAGTACGATAATCATGAGTGAGATCTATGATTATCGGTGGGTCACAGTGGTACCAACTACCTCAATCAGGTAGGACCCTGTGAGAAGTGAAAGTAACACAACAATCATTCATAGGACCACTCTGGCAACTCCGAGTAGTGTATGAATGGGAGAGTAAGCTGCCAAAAGAGGGCAGCGGGGGTGATCTTTTCTCAAAAGATCTGAGCCCGGGAGGTAGTGGTGTTGTCATCTAAAATGCAGTGTACCACATCACTAGCGGAGAGGGGCATTTTGAATCACATAGACTTATAACCAATTAAGTGTGAGCTCAACCTTGAAGAGACCACTAAAGTGCTTTCAAGGGAGAAGAAAGAAATTTTTGGGGAATTTGGGCTCTTAAAGAGTTTTACCGGGTTCCTCCTGTGACAAGGGCAACCGGGTTTTTGCTCTCCTACGAGCTTCCCTCTTTTTGTCACATGTATGAATATGCATGTGACGCCCGTTTTTTTTTTTTTTTTTTTTTTTTTTTTTTTTTTTTTTTTTTTTTTTTTTTTTTTTTTAACTCCAGCCACATTCAAACCACCTGAATGGGCTGGGGAGCACTACCATATCAAAATTCATGTACAACTGAAATCAATATCAGGATAGAGGCTCAACACTACCATATTTGACTAACATGATATGGTATGGACCCTGTATCCTATCCCAAAAGAGTCTAAACCAATGACTCTAACATCCTTGCTCACATTCAACTCATATGAATGGACTAGGTGCAGCATCTATCAGATCACGACTGATAGGAAAAAGAAACTCAACTAGTTGGTTTTGGTATCCCAGACCATACCTGGGGCGGCAGGTGAAACTGGGGGACTAAGCTCCACAAAGGGGAGGACAAACTCAAAAATTCTATGCGATAGCACCAATGTGATTGGTGCGCACAGACAAAAGTACCAAACATCCCTACGGCGTATTAGTGCATCACCTCTAAGGATAGCTTCATACTCTTCTAAGCAATATCGCGTGGTAGAGGACAAATCGTCGTGGCCACGCAGACTGCTGAAAAAGTAAGAGGAATCCTTTTAGGAGCTACATATACAGAAGGATATCTACAGGCGGTAGGGAGGCTCCCCTGTGAAGTACTAGACTCAGGCATAGTACTTTTTCAAGTACTGCCCGTTGATGACAGGCATTGGGTGAACGCCATTTGCATCAACAAGTAGGTAGGCACCACCTTCATAAACTTGCTCTACAGCGAAGGGGCCTTCCCAAACTGGCTCAAACTTACCACCTCGCCGACGATGCGAGATGATAGGCCTTCGCAAGACAAGAACTAACTCGCCTACCCGAAAAGCACGGGGTCTAACAAGACGCTCAAAGTGCCGTTTCATTCGGGCCTGACATAGCTTAAGGCATTGATAAGCTCGTAAGCGGAGCTCATCTAAACCATCAAGCTCTTCCAACCTTAGTCGGGCATTATCTTCTTCAGATAGATTGTAACTAACCGCTACACGCAGTGAGGGGAGCTCGACCTCGAGTGGGAGGACAGCTTCAGCCCCAAAAGCTAAAGCATATGGGGTGGACTGAGTAGGAGTACGGTAGGTAGTCCTATATGCCCATAATGCTTCAGGTAACTTATCATGCCATTCTCTTTTATTTGCAACAAGGATTTTCCTTATCAGTTGCACAAGAGTCTTATTAAATGCCTCTGCCAAGCCATTGGCTTTAGGGTAGTAAATTGATGAGTATCGCCAATTAATGTTATGGCGGCGGGCAAATCTGGCAATTTTGGTGCTTCTGAAAGACGGGCCGTTATCTGAAATTATACGGCGCGGAACACCAAAGCGATAAACAACATTATCGCGAAAGAAGCGCATCACATCTTCTGATTTAACTTCTTTAAGTGGGACAGCTTCTGCCCACTTAGAGAAGTAATCAGTGGCGGCTAAAATGAACCTATGACCCTTAGAAGAAGGAGGGTCTATAGGACCCACCACATCCGTGCCCCAGCCCTCAAATGGCCAAGAAGAAACAGTAGGGTGCAACGGATTAGGGGGTTGGTGAATCACCGTGCCATGAATCTGGCACTGGTGGCACTTCTTAGCGTGCTCCATACAATCATGGATCATAGTTGGCCAGTAGTAGCCAAGGCGTTTAATTCTGCCTTTCATTTTAGGTCCAGATTGATGGGCACCACAAAGCCCTTCATGTATCTCGCTCATGACTCGACTAGCCTCTCCTTTACTGAGGCATCTTAACCACATTTGGTCAAAAGAGCGTCGATACAGAGTCTCATTTACATAGGCGAATGATAAGGCTCTCTTTCTGATTTGAGCAGCGAGAGACTTATCATCTGGAAGCCTACCATGCTTTAAATACTCTATGAAGGGTTCTCTCCAATCTGACTCCTCATCTACAGCTAACACTGCAAGGGTCTGATCGGGAGTAGACAAGTCCGCGGGGCACAGAGCTTGACGATACTGGACAATAATAGACACTGGGTTTCCAGTAGGGTCAGCTAATTCTTTTGCTAACTTGGCCAATGCATCTGCTTTTCCATTTTCAGATCTGGGGACCTTGGCCAAAGTTACTTCTGGTATTAAGCTCAGGAGCTCCATTGCTTTATTATGATATGGAATGAGCTCAGGCTTAAGTACTTTGTAGACTCCCGCTACTTGATTGATTATTAGTTGGGAGTCTCCAAAGATCTTCACCCGCGTAAGACTCATCTGAATGGCCAACTCTAACCCCAAAATCAGAGCTTCGTACTCAGCTTCATTATTAGTACGAGGTTCTGATAGACTATAGGAGTACCGTAGAGTATGACCATCAGGAGACACAAAAATCAGGCCTAATCCTACCCTAACTGTAGGAGTTTCATTTGGACTTAAGGTTTTGACGGATGACGCACCGTCAAAGTAGAACTCCCAAGTAGGGGACTCCTGCTCATCTACACTCATGATGAATTCATCAGGTAGTTCATCGTTGAGTGGAGAATCTGCAGGTATCGGGTGATCAGCCAGAAAATCAGCTAGAGCCTGTCCTTTGACGGCCCGCTGAGGAACAAAAGTAATATCAAATTGCAGTAATATCATTGACCACCGTGCCAGACGACCTGAGAGGGTCGGGCGGGTCATCAAGTACTGCAACGGGTTGACTCGAGAGATTAAATTAATCTTATGTGATAGCATATAATGCCTAAGCTTCTGTACCGCGAAAATCAAGGCTAAACATTGCTTTTCTATCGCTGGGTACTTAAGCTCTGCAGGTATCAGTCGCCTGCTGAGGTAGTACAAGGCATTCTCCTTACCTTCCTCATTCTCTTGAGCCAACAGTGCACCCAAAGACTCATCCAGGGCCGTAGTGTAGAGAATCAATGGTCTACCTGGAATAGGTGCAGCTAAAACTGGGGGGTTCATCAGGTAGCGCTTTATACTCTCAAAGGCCTCCTGACAACTCTCATCCCAGTGGAATCGGGCATCCTTCTTCACTAGTGCAGAGAAAGGATGACACCTACCAGAAAGATTGGAGATAAATCTCCGCAAGAAAGCGAGTTTACCCTGAAAGGACCTCAACTGGGTAAGACTCTTAGGGGGTTTTAAATCTACTATGGCCTTGATCATAGAGGGATCTATCTCAATGCCACGGTAGCGAACTATAAACCCTAGGAACTTTCCTGCACTGACTCCAAATGCGCATTTTAAAGGATTCATCTTTAAATCAAACTTGCGCAGGCGTTCAAAAAAGATTCGCAGATCTCTGAGGTGATCTTCGCGGACCTTGCTTTTGACGACCAAATCATCCACATAGCACTCAACTTGCTCATGTATCATCTCATCGAAGATGACAGTCATGGCACGTTGATAGGTGGCCCCGGCGTTCTTGAGACCGAAGGGCATCACCTTGTAACAAAAGACACCTATAGGTGTTCGAAAAGCAGTAAACTTCTCATCTTCGGGGTCCATCTTTATCTGATTATAACCAGATGAACCATCCATGAATGAGAAGATACTATGGGATGATGCTATATCCACCATAAGCTCAGGAATGGGAAGAGGAAAATCATCCTTAGGACATGCCTTGTTCAAATCACGGAAGTCGATACAGACTCGTATCTGTCCGCTCTTCTTCCGGACTGGAACAATATTGGCAAGCCAAGTGGGGTACTTCTCTTCCCTAATGAAACCGGCTTCTATAAGCTTCTTGGTTTCAGCGATCACCTGTTGTTCAATTTCTAACCTCATCCTACGAGGTGCTTGTTTAACAGGGACTGCATCAGACTTAATGGCTAACTTGTGGACTGCTACCTCTGGATTTAGACCAGGCATCTCGGTGTAGTTCCAGGCAAAACAGTCTCTAAACTCTGATAGTAACTTGATGTATTCTTGAGCCTCTGAATCAGATAATAGGGCACTATGAAAAATAGGCCTAGGATCTGACTCAGTGCCTAAGTTTACCTCACATAGTTCATCCATGGCTGAAGTGGCGCCATCTTCAAACTCTTGTGGAGCATCAAGTATCCTATCATCGCCACTATCCGGGTCTTCTTCGTCGGCAAGAGAAACAACCGGATAAGCATGTGAAATGACACGAATGTTGGCATCACTGGACTGATTTAACCCCATGTAACCTACGCCTCCTAGACCTTGGGGGAAATCGGTCCGCCAAACTCGGGCCTGCTGTAGAGCTTCTTCGTCGGGCCAAGTGGAACGAACGAGACCTCGCTCAACAAAGCTCTCTACAGTAGATGAAAAGTAACGAGGGGCACTCCTGACCTCTATATCCATAGCGGTCTCCTCTAGATCCTGTCTCACAGGACCCAGTGGTGCACCTATACTACGGGGTACAGAGGGACATTCCCTAGGTCGGGCTGGCCCGAATGAATCATACAAGTGAGGTATGGGGTTGTGACTACCCCATATTGGGCTATCACCATCGTCTACCGGAGTGTTAGAAGGTCTCTGACTGGGATCCCTGACTCCTATCCCGCGTATCTGATGGGGGGAAGGTTGTCTGGTAGTAGTCTGACGTCGGAAGTCCTCTTCCTCGTCTGAACTAATATCAATAACCAATCCACCTTCAGGTATCAAATGGCTACGAAGAGTAGGAAGAGAATCATAGCCAGCGGAATAGGGAGATGATGAAGCGACTGGACGTTGCAGGATATCGATCATTTCATCATCGGAAGAGTCGGACTCTACAGTCAAAGAAGAAGTGTAAAGGTTGGGGGGAGGAGGTGTGCGAGTGTCGTAGTTCCGCGGCTCGCGGATCGCAACTCTACCTCTTCCTCTACCTCTACCTCCCCTACCTCTACTAGGGGGAACATCGTGCCTCACTGCGAACTGAGAGGGATCTCCATCAGAATGAGCAGTGGGAACACCTGGCTCGATACCAACCTGTGATGGACCTTGTACTGACGATTGTATAGGACCCTGTGCAGGTGGCTGCGTAGGACCCTGTACAACAGTATCAGGTATCACTGGGGACTGAGCAGGTGGAGCTCTACGAGTTTTCCGAGGTACGTAGTACTCGGCGTCGTCGTACATAGAGATCTCATGCACGGAAAAGGGCTGTGTATCTCCAGGAATGGTATACTCAACATCATTCCTCAGAAACTTCATACATTGGTGCAAGGTAGAGGGCACCATTCCATACTCATGGATCCAAGGCCTTCCTAAGAGAGCCTTGTATGAAGTGTCAGCCTCAATCACATGAAACTTTGCCTCAGTTAGAAAATTTCCAAATTTCAGAGGCAGGGTAATAGACCCTAGAGCTCGCTGGCCTTGGTCATTGAAGCCTTTCAACATGATCTTATCAGAAGTGAGCTTCAGATGACCTAGGGAGAGGCTCTTCAAAGTTTCATGGGTTAGTATGTTTACTGAAGCCCCTTGGTCTATGAGGACCCTGTTCAACTCATAACCATTGACTTCAGCAGTGACATACAAGGGACGATTGTGCTCAGTGGTCCCTAACAGAAGGTCACGACTAGAGAAAGTGATGCATGGCGTATTGTACAAATGCCATGCTCCATCATCAGGGTCGGAAGTAAAGAATGCTTGATAGGTCTCTGGTTCAAGCAACGCCTTTACTAGTGTCTCTCTCAAGTCAGGTGACAACATCAAAGCATCATAGACACTAAGAAGAGAAGGAATTTTCCTTAGATGAGCCAACACATTGTAATCAACCTCCAGCTGAGGGCCTTTCCCTTTCTCCTTAGGCTGCTCCTGGGAGGAAGGGATAGAGTCATCCTGCTGGGTAATGATATTCTTATCTTTTATATTTTTAGCCAACCTAGGTGGAAGGATCTTCCCTGAACGCAGATGAACTTCCTGTATTGAGTCATCCTCAACAAGAGATTCCTCTGGTTCAGTGGTGGTGGCAGGTGTTGGTTCTAAGGAAAGTATTGAGAGTGGGTTCTCGGACTCATTATCTGAATCCATGTAACATCCACCCTCTGGAATTGTAAAAACAGGCTCTTCATCAGACTCAAACTCATCACCAGAATCATCTGTATCGTAAGAGATATGCAGCACTGAGGAGGAGTGAGTGCTAGAAGAAGAGGAACTAGAAGTAACAGTAGAAATATAAGTAAAAGGTACAGAAGGCCAAAAGTACTCAGAATCATCTTCTATTATTATTTCCTCATCAAATGAAGGGAGAACAAAGTCCTTCAGCGTAAGTGCCGGAAGGAACCCTGTCTTCCCCTCTGCAGTTACAACATACTTTTCTCTTTCATACATTTTTTTATTACATCCAGAAGAAGAAAAAGTAGAAGAGGAAATGTGCTTATCTAGCACTACAACAGAAGGAGAAGAAGAGGAAGAAAGTGCTGGAGTGGTAACTGCAGCGGCAACTGTCGACTTGGCCTGAGGTGGCCTACTCTCAACTGCCTCTGAGCTCTGAACTGCTCTGTCTATCATCCTCCTGGTCTTCTTGGAAAGTGAGATCTGCCAAAAACTCGTGGGTAAACTGCTAGTAGTGCCCTGAGCATCACTCTGACAATCACTGGGGCTGGAGACTAGCTGAACTGTCTGAGGGGCCTTGCCCTTGGGCTGCACTAGATCACTGTCCTGAAGGCGTATCTGTCCTGTGATCATCAGTCTCTCTACTCTATCCTTGAAGACATAGCAGTCTTCCAACACATGTCCGACATGTCTGTGGTAAGGACAGTAAAGGGGGTGCTCAGTCTGACCTTCCTCCTCTGCTCTACTGCTCTCGGGGAATACCAACAAGTTGTTCTTAGTAAGGAATTTGAAGATCTTCTTTACACTCTCCCTCTTAAAGGGATATTCCTTCCTAAGCTTCTCCTCCAGGTACTGCTGACTCTCTGGAGTCCTGCGGGAGGCCCTGGGCTGTCCCGCTGGCCGATCAACTGAGTACGATCTGCTAGCTGAGTGTGGCTGACTAGCTGGTCGTGGCTGCCGTGGTGCTGAAGTAACTAAGGGCTTCTTGCCCTTATCCGATGGTCCCTGAGTACTGTGAACCTCCCCTCTCCTAGGTGGAGGTGCCCCTGAAGACTCCTGCCGCTGAGGTCTGCGCAAAGGCTGACTCTCAACCTTAGGAGGGACTGCAGCGGGTATGCTGTCCTGTAGGCTAGTGACCTTCGTGAGTAACTTCTGGAAGGTTCTAATGCTGAATCCCTTAAGGTAGGGTGCTATCGGACCATCTATGTTCTTCAACAAGATCTCAACTGCATGCTGCTCCTGTAACTGCGGCTCGCACTGCAAACTGAGATTCCTCCACCTGACTATGTAATCTGTGAGACTCTCTCTGGGACGCTGTCTGGTCACCACTAGCTCTCCCACTGTAACTCTGTGCTCCGTACTGACAAATCTCTGCACAAACAACTGCTCTAACTCTGCGAAAGTCCTGACTGAGTCGTTGGGGAGGTCGGCGTACCAAGCAAACGCCACCCCCGCCAAGCTGCTGACGAACAATCTCAACATCAGTGGATCACTCCCTCCTATATTGCAGCATATTGCTCGGTACTGAGCTATATGCTGCCTCGGGTTCCCAAACCCGTCAAAAACTCTGAACCTAGGAGGGATGAAACCAGGGGGGTAAGGCTCCTGCTCGTACTCTACAGGGTAAGGACGCCCCCTGCTGACTGACTCTCCAGTCTTCCTGGAAGAAATCGCCTGCTCTACCTTCTGGGCAATCAGATCCTGCAACTGACCTGCTGACAACTGAGCTGGCTGACTCGGGACTGGAGGAGTGTAGGTAGGTACTGTAGGAGGCACTGGAACTGCTCTCTGGACCCTGTCCACTCCAACGGGGTCTAGTACAACAGGTGGCACTGCTGGCTGGTCTCTGGAGGTACTGGTGGCGGCTATACCTGCCATCTGAGGCATCGCCCCCAAAGCTGTCAACTGTGCTGTCATGGCCGCCATGGCCCTGGCCATCTCTGCCATCTGTGCCTGGAGGTGTAAAACGGTAGCATCTGTATCAACTGATCTGGGAGATCCACCCACCTCGGGTTCTCCCTGCTCATCCTGGTCCTCGGGCTCTCTCTCATCCGAGTGACCTCTACGGGTAACTACACAAACTCGGTGTACCGGCACCTCCTCATCGGAATCAACTAGTGTGTCATCATCATCAAGAAAGGCTCGTCGCATCGCCTCTATGTACGGGCTCATAGGAGAACCGATCCTATGAGGACTAGGGGCAACCTCTGTCTCAATCCGTACTGGCGCTCTGTCTGGGGCTAAAACTGAATCATCATCGACTGCCATCGGGGCTGCCTCAAACCCGGAAGGAACTGCCAAATCCATCTGATCAACCGCCTCCTCTGGCTGCTCTGTCTCTGCCAGTGGCGCTGACTCAACTGTAGGAACTGGGTCGACAGGGGTGTCTGCCTGTCGACGTCTCCAAACCAACCTCCTACGGCGGGGTACTGCACTAGCAACTGGCAGCTCTGGGGCTGCCACCTCTGAACTGACCTGAGGCCGTGCAGGCTCCTGCTGCTGTCTCCGTCCTCGACGACGTGGGCGTCGTCCTACTACAGGAGCACCTGCTGGCGGCCTAACTGCTGGAACTGTCTGTGCTGGCTGCTGTGGTGTCTGCCCCCTCTGCCAACTGTAAAGCCTCCTCGCAGTCTGTCGTCGTAACTGAAAGGTAGCCCGAGAAATCTGACGGAGTAAGCCCTCCCGACTGACGGGCCCTCTGCCACGAGCTAAGCGGACGATGTTCCGAATCCTCTGAGTGAGGGCTCGGACACCAGCGTCCCTGGGTAACCTAGCTCGGGGTAGAGTAGTGGCGACAGGAGGAGCCGCCGCTATGCGGGCAACGTCCTCCTCATCTCCACTATGCGTCAGTGGGGAGAAGCGTCCTCCCTGAACTGCCTCCAACTCGGGGGCTACCATCACCTCTGGAGTAGGTGCCTCAACAACTGGACGTGGCCTCCGCTGCCTGGGAGCCACTCTCGTCTGCCTCTGAACTATCTCATCGTGAACAACGGCATCTGCCATCCGCTGCCTCTCTGCCTCTGACGCAGCTAAACGAAGTCTCCTGTTCCTATTCCTCCTGGCCCTTCTCCCAAGGCCGGAGGTGGAAGAGGAAGGAACATCAGGACCGGGAACAGGAACAACGGGAGGTGTCGGGGTCTGCCCAACAACCTCGGGGTGAGAAAGTCGGGCGAAAACAGAAACCCGACCAGTGGAAGGCGAAGGCACCTCGGTCTGGGCACCCCTCTTCCTGGTGGAAGTGGGAGGGGGAACCCGAACAGGAGGTACTTCCGCTGGAACAACGGGAGTAACAGTAGCAGCAGGCTGCCGGCGCTGAGGGGCCGGAGCAACCTGTGCTGCAGGAGCGGCAGGCGCAGGTCGCCTGACCGCTGCACGAACAGGTGGAACTACTGCAGCAGGCTGCCGGCGCTGAGGGGCCGGGGCAACCTGAGCAGCAGGTGCGGCAGGCACTGGACGCCTAACCGCAGGACGAACTGGAACCGGGTGTGGCCTAGGCACTGGTCGCCTAGCCACAATGCGCACTGGCTGCGCAGGAACAGGAACCGGACGTGGTGCTCGGACTGGGCGCCGAGCAGCAGGACGTCCAAACGGGCGCATGGCTGCGCGTCCTCTCCTCTGGGGAGGAGAGAATGCTGCAGCCTCCGCCGGGGTCGGCCCGCCAAGAGTGACGAAGGCCGAGTCAGTGAAGGAACCAAAAGTGATTCCTCCCACTGGCGGACTAGCGAGCAGGGACTCAGGGAGAGTCACCCGCGCGTCCGAACCAAAAGCAAAGGTAACGGAAGGGGCTGAACGAGCCATGGCACTGCTGCCAAGAAAAGAAAGTGAAAAGGTCAGTAAGAATGAAAATCAGGAAAGAAAGAACGAGTATGGATTTGATAGGATAGATATGAATAGATAAAGGACGAAATAGCCTGCTAGGCTGAAAAGAAGTAGAGTAGGGAAGAAAACCCTAGCTAAGGCGAAGGAACCCTAACTAAGAAGAGACCCTAACTAAGAGTGGGACGGACCTAATCTAAGGAGTACCAATCCCGGAGTACACACAAGAAAGGATAATATAGAATCCAAAGATGGAGAGAGAAACTGGTCCCACCGTGGTCGCCAGAAACCTGTGGACCTCCGAAAGAACACCGCGCGAACGGGTCGATTGGGAGGGCAGATTGGATCGTGCATACAACTAACCATTGGGGATAGAGGCTTTCACCAACACATCCCCGATGGGTAGCAATATACACGACCTAGTCACGGGTTTCCCCCACCCGGAAAAGTTCGAATGGGGTTTAGTAGATTGTGGGAACCAAGTTTCCCACGGGCGCAAGCCCCCGTGGTTAATTACATCTCAGGCCGGAGCCTGAGAAAACTCTCGATTAAGGATCATATATTATCCCTTCCTAAAATGGGATTGACACAGGGGTATAGACTAAGAAGTCCTACTCAAAAGAAAAGAAGGGTCTCAAAGGGGTGAATCAAACATACATGGCTCATACCAGCATTCGGAGGCTCTAGGGTACTAAATAGAAACTGGAGAAAATCAAAGTCAGGCATCCGATCACATGCGTGAGAGAAAAGATGGAGGTGGCGTCATCCTGTGACGCAGATAAGTAGGATTTAAGGTCCTTGAAAAGAAGGGACCTACCTACTATTTTAGGCATACTACGAGACCGAATGTAGTAGCCTCGAATCCTAAATCTAGTTTGGACTTAGTGTTCGACACACACTAAGACCAGTGTCCTAGCTAATGCAATGCAAAGATCTGGACTTATCCCGGCCTGGATGGGGGAGCCAGCTAACCACCTAATCGATTTAAAACCATGCTGTCAAGTCAATGATGAAAGATGGGTGGGTGGTACAGTTGTTGGAAATAGGACCGACATCTAGAGAATTTCCTAATTGGTCCTGAACTTATGTAGGTCAGATGCTCCTAGCTAATGCAATTAAATTTTAATTAGTTAGTTACTAATGCAATGCATGCTAGTTGAATTGTCAGCTCATGAATGCTATAGAACTTTAAAAACAGGCTTATAAAAAATAGTTTTTTGAAAAGACTGGGTCTCCCTAGGTCCGGCACTTCATCCTCATAGGCCAGATTATCCGGACTCTACCCGCAGGCAGGGAGATGTCTTATAGCAAGGAAAGAGAAAATGCAGTAATATGCATGCGACCCCGGACGGTTCCGGCAGTTCCTTAAGTTCGTTAAATTTCTATGTTATTTAAACCTTAAAATTTTAGAAATTAGTTATGAGTAGAAAAGTTTTATAATCCTTAGAAGAGCCTACGAAATCCAGGCGAAATCAAAGACGGCATGCAAGAAAGAAACCTAGGAAAAGCAGGTAATTCTACTGCACAATCAGGTAAACACATCAATATAAATCCAAAATTAATCAACTAAATGGCCATAGGCAAATTGCCCTTATTACACCCCAGATATGCAGAAAATAAAGTGGCCGGGCACCACTGCCAACAACCCGGATTTCTAAGCCTATGACAGACGCCAACAACTTTGAGTGGGATATTGGGTCTTCAAATCTTTAGTCTTCTGGATATCTTCTCCTTGGACTTCTTGAATCTCTCCTCCTTGGACTCCTTGGATCTCTCCTCCTTGGACTCCTTGGATCCGTCGTGGCTTGAATATCCAAACGAAGAGACAATTTCCCTAGCAGAGGTGTATTGCCTTTTCCCTTTGGATATCTAAAGCCATCCAGCTCGATCTTCCAAATGGAAGAAGACTCTCCCCTTAGGGATGCCTTCTTCTTTTAGAATCCGAGCTGGATAAGAATATCCCAACTCAAAAGTTGCTTTCACAACTCTTAACAATTATTACAGATAAATTACATTAATTGAAAACCAGTAAATTCTAAAAAATCCCTGCAAGGTTATCCTAGTAAAAATCATCCCAAGCAGTTTTTATATGGAAGTAAAATGCTAACACCATTGACCCTGTGCCAAGCCATGCTCTTAATTTTTTTTGAGGGCTAAGCAGCTCCATCTGTGCAGTTATAATTATTAATTTTAGCCCTCATTTTTATTTAGGGGAGCTGAGCAAGCACCTGCATAAAACATTGTTAGGAATCATAATAATGCTCCCCCATTTTATTAGCATTGAGCATGGCCACCTGCACGGAAGAACAGTATATATATATATGGCGTTCCTAACCTAGGGGTAAATCTAGCGCTCATCACATCACAGAGTGCAATAAATGTAAGCAAACACACCAATCATTTTTCAAACAGCATGCAATGAAATCCGCGAAAGCTCCGGCACACAGCAGAAAAGTAAATCCCAGCGGCCTAACCTAGATCTAGAAGTGGTGCCCTAGCAAACAATTCTATGTGTGTGTAAGGCTAGTGTGGTTTGGATAGGTCCTAAGCAGGGTAGTTAGTTAAAATTCTCTAAAGTTCAGGTTTGTTGGGGGTCAGAAAAGGAAATTTTGTTGCAATTCAAATATTAGTGAATTAGGATCCATTTTAATTATTTCAGTTCGTTGATCAGTTTTAAGAGCTTATAAAATTGATATTTAAAGTTCAAGTGATATTAGCCAATTTTAGAAAGTTCTAGGTTCTCCTATGAACTTGGCTAAGGGTCCAAAAAGTCACTATAGGAAATAGGTCAGGTTTGGGTCTCCTAATGCCTTAGGAAAATACTAGACCTTAATACGAGTAGTTAGACAGGTAGTACACTGAAATCAGAGTTTTCTAGGCAAAGTTATGAATTTTCTAAATTTCGGGCCCTATCCTATAGACTAGGGTTGACCAAAAAGTTGACTTTCTAATTTAGGTGTGTTTCTGGACACCTAATATTTTTAGTAAATACTAGACCCTAATTGGAGTCTAATGCAAGTGAGTTTGCCTAATTTGGAGTTTTCTACAATTAGTTATGAATCTTCTAAATCTGGGGTATTTATGGAAATTTCTAAATTAATTAGAAGAAGGCCCTATTTTGCAATTTTGGCCCAAATCAGCCCCAAACTGAGTCGAATCACTCCCAAAAGTCAGGGATGACTTGAGAAGGTGACTCTCTAGGGTTTGGAGAAGATTTGGGATTTTTAATAATTTTTAATGATTTATTAGGGGCAAAAAGGTAATTTCCACCTATGGTCAAATTAAGGGTCAACCTAGGGTCAAACTGAGGAGCCCTATTTATCTAAGGTCAAGGATCAGGTTTTGGACAGTTTGAGGTATTATGGGTAATTTTCTGACCTAAAATGTATTTATTGTATTTTTCGGAAGGTCTCGGGGCCTTAATTAATGGGTTGATTAGGGTTAGTTAATTAAGGGTTCTAACTAGCCCTAAAAATTCCTAGGAAATTATGAGGGGTTTATGATGTCCCTAGGTTTAAATGTTGAAGTTTTCATGTCAATTCGGGATCTATCCTAGTTCCTAGAAAACTTCTAAGTTCGCTAGACGGGTCCTTAATTTTTGTCCTTAGGGTGTCACTACGTTGTAAGAGTTTAAAGTGATGTTTAGTCTAACCCTTCAGGTAATAAATGCAAGGGAGTACAAAAATGAAATAAACACACCATGTCATTAGATCTAGGAGAGCCTAAGCTAAGTGCTCGTGGTGCGATCCTACACATGCATACTACGACAAAACAAGAAAAGGAAAGACATCTAATGAAGGGATTAGTGAATGATTGGGAACCAATCACCCACTAACCCACTCCCCCATGATTGCTCTTCATATCTAGAACCCATGTCTAAAATTTCACAAGTAGTGAATCTCCCAAGATTAAGGGATTTAATACATAAGTAGTTTTAAAATATTAAAAATACTTACAAATATATGAACATTTGGAAAATAGCATAATTAAAGATAGATCAATTTATGATAAATACATATAAGGGAGACCCACTGGCTACCCTAACGAAGTCTCAAGCGATTTGAAAGTAATTTGTATCCTGAAAATAATGCTATAACCAATATTTAATCTCAAAAGTATCCAAATAATCGAATCCAAATAGTGATCTGTCAAAACAGCCAAAATCAAGGGCTGGAAATGGCTTCAAAACATAAAGCTCGCTTTTCTGAAAAGAACGAGGGGTTATACGCAAAAATCCGATTTGAAATGACGAAGATACGAATTTTACAAGTTCAAATACAATAAAATAATATTTTAAAATAGTGTAGTTTTGCTGTTTTTGAAATAACAGAAAATACAGACAAACTTTTCATCTGGAAATAGTTTTAAAATATGCAGAATTCAGAGTACATACAAAACAAGGTGCTGTGCGTCGACAGCGGACTTAAAACGACAAAGTTATGTAATTTCGAAGTTTAAAGGCAATAAATAAATAATTTTAAAGTAATGCAACTGACTGTTTTGAAAATAATTGCACACAGACCCAAAACTTTCAAGTAAACCCAGTTCCAGAATGTGCAGAAATCAAATACGATCAAAACAAGGGGTTGTGCGCAAAAATCCGATTTGAAACGGGAAAGTTATGATTTTTGAAAATTTAAAGGACTTAAAAGGTATTTTTTTTTTTGAAAAGAACTTAAGAAAAATTTAAAAATAATAATAATAATAATAATGATAATAATAATAATAATAATAATAACAGTAATAATAATAATAATAATAGTAACAATAAAGTAAATAAAAAAAAAATTTTAAAATAAAAGTAAATAAATAATCAAATAATAATAACATAATAATAATTATATTAAAATAATAATAATAATAATAATAATAATAAAACATAATTATGATAACATTAAAACAGTAAAACACTAATCCAATAATAATATAATATAATATTAATAATAATAATAAAATAATAATATAAATAAATTAAAAAATAAAAGTTATTTTTACTGTTTTTTAAATAATTTAAAATATAATTAACACTTTTAAATAAAAATAATTTTAAAATAAAGGGCTCGAGAATACGAGCAAAACGAGGTATTGCACGCGAAAATCGGACGAAAAATGGATTTATGGCGAATTTTTAAAGTTTTTAAGGTTTAAAAACAATTTTTTAAAATTTATTTTAATTAAATCGGACGGCGGCGGCGGCGGCGGGCCACGTGGCGGCGGCGGTCAGACGCGTGGCGGCCCCGGGTTCGTCCACACGGTTGCGGCAATCATTGCCGATGATTGCGCTGTCGCCGCAATCATCGGCTGATGATTAAAGGCGGCGGTCAAGCCACTTGCCACGTCGGCGGGAACTCGACGCCGTCGGATCTGCGCGGTATGAGATCAACGGTCTGGATCTTGCCGGACCACACGCGGAACCGCGGGATCGATTCCTGCGGTCGGACGGAACCGCGGAACGACGCGGTTCTGACCGTTGATCACAGGATCAACGGTCCAGATCCCGCGAATCCAGGCTTAGGGCGAATCCGAAGACCAAAACGGTTTTTGGCTTCGTTCTCGCTCGATACTCAACCAAATAACATGAAATTCGAGATTTAGGTCCTATGTACGAAGAGCATTCATGGGGAACTAATAACTAGACAAAATATTTAGCGTATGAAAATCTATTTAGCTTTAAGTGTTCTATCTAGGGTTTAGGTTTTTACCTAATCCACACGGTGGATTCGGGAGATCTTGGGCTTGTTGGACTCGTGGAATCCTCTAGAACAAGTCTCCTGTTGAACTCGTGCTCCAAAACGGCCTCGATCAGACGGGATATGGCTTGGGAGATCCTAAGCCACGGGTCGCCGGAGAACTCGCCGGCGGCGGCCTTGACCGGTCGGGTTCGGCGTGGGGAAAGGTGAGGAAACCTAGGAGAGCTCTCACACCAAATATCTCGGGCTGAGGGCGTCTCGGTTGAGAGCAAGAAAAAAAAAAAAAGTCCCTCAAACATGCTAATTTCTCCTATTTAAACTCCTAAACCTAAGGGGGACGGCTAGGATTGCATCAAGATAGAATTAGGAGGGAAAAGGGGCAGTTTTGGCCGTGGTTTTGAAATCCAAAACGTTTGGAGGCTTTAATTCCCCTTAATTAGGCCTTAATTGCAATAAAATAGGTTATTTAGACCTATTCATGACCTGATTTGACCAAGTCAATGTTTGACTTAGTCAAACCAGTCACTTAGGTCCACGGGGAGGAGGCTCGAGCTCAAGAAAGGGTTTAAAAAAGATTTAAAATTGATTTGAGCTCTTAATGGGCTAGGTGGTCAACCTGGGTTGACTTGGTCAACCGGGTTGACCCAGGGTCCAAGCTCGGGCTCAACAGACTCGACTCGACCCACTGAACCCATTGGGGAGGGTCTTGGGGTCTGACTTGGTCAATTTGACCAGGTCAACCCCTTGACCAAGGGTTTGGGCAAAATCGAGGTCAACATATACGTCAAAATCCGATTTGAAACGACGAAGATATGATTTTTCGAAGTTTAAACATAATAAAAGAATATTTTAAAATAGTGTCACTTTACTGTTTTGGAAATATCAGAAACTCTAAACCGAATTTTCACCCAAAAGTGATTTCAAACTGTACAGAATTTCAAATACACCCAAAAGAAGGTGCTGTGCATCAAAATCCGACTTAAAACAAGAAAGTTACGTAATTTCAAAGTTTAAAGACTATTAAATAATTTCAAAATAGTGCTATTGGCTGTTTTCAAAATAACTGCAGACAGACCAAAACTCTTTGAGCAAAACCAACTTTAAAATGTACAGAATTCAAATACGATCAAAACAAGATGCTGTGCGTCGACAGCGGATTTAAAACGGGAAAGTTGAGTATTTTCGAAGTTTAAAACGATTAAAAGGATATTTTAAAATAGTTCTAAATAATCATAATTAAAAATAATTGTTAAAATGAAATAGAACAATAATTTAAAATCTCTGAAATTTAAAATATACTAAAATATATATATATATATATATATATATATATATATATATATATATATATATAATATTAGTAATAACTTAACCTTTAGTAATGTTTTAGATAAGTTAACTAATTAAAGTAATTAGGATAATATTTAATTATTGAAAATACATTTTTTTTATATATAAATATAATAATAATAATAATAATAATAAATAGGTACAAAATAGTAAGACATAATTTAACATATTATAATTATTAATATTTATAATTAAAAATAATAATATTATAATGTAATTATAATAAAAATAATTAAAATAGTATTTTTTAAATAGTATCTTTTACTGTTTTTTGAATAATTAAATAAATACAAACTATTTTCAAATAAAATTAATTTTAGAATAACGGGGACGAAAATACAATCAATTCGATATATTGTACACGAAAATCGGAGCAAAAATAAATTTTTTATGATTTTTTGAGTGAAAATACACTTAAAACCTATTTAAAATAAATCTAAAATGAGAATTTCAGCCGGGTGACACGTGGCGGCTCGGGATTGGATCCCCGGACTGCAGCCAATCATTGGCGGCGGCGCAATGATTGTGCCGCCAACCAATGATTGCGGCAATCATGCCGCAATCAACGACCGCGGGCCGCGGTCACTTATCCACGTAGGACGAAGGTCAGGGACCGTCCGATCACGCGCTGTCTGGATGGGCGATCCAGATCGCGCCACGTGGCTCGAGGGACGGCGGCGTGAACGCCAGCGGTCAACCAAGACCGCGGAGGACTCGATCGCGACCGTCGATCGCGGGATCGGACGACTGAGATCACCCTGGCTGCTCGGCGGTGTGATCCGAAACCCTAAGGGGTTTTTTAGCTCTTTCTCTCAAACGACCGGACCAAATCGCACGAAATTTAAAACATATGTTCTACTCATGAACAGAAATCATGGGGGATAAACTATATAGCAAAATATACATCCTATAGAAAGTTAAATAACTTTGTGTGATCTAACTAGGGTTTAGGTTTTTACCAAAAATACTCGATGAAATCGAGAAATCTCTGGCTTGTTGCACTTGTAGACTGTCCACGCTCCTAGTTGTAAAAGAAACCACGAGCTTTCGACGTCTAGATCTTGCGCAAAACGAAACGGAAGGGAAATCTCCTCGGGTCGCCGGAGAGTTCGCCGTCGGCGGCTTTGGGTGGTCGGGTTTGACGTGGGGAAGGGAGAGGAGTCTCTCTAGAGCTCTCACACCAAATCTCAAGTGTTGAGGCGGTCTAGAGAGAGAGCAAGAGACAAAAAGTCCTTTCCAAACCTAAATTTCTCTGATTTAAACTCCTAAACCTAAGGGGAACGGCTAGGATTGCATCAAGATGGAATTAGGAGGGAAAATAGGTTGAGAACCACGGGATTTGAATTTCTAAAACGTTCAGCATTGATTAGGGAGTTAAATGGGCTTTTAATTCCAAATAAATAGGTGATTTTGACCAAATTATGACTTGGTTTGACCAAGTCAGGGTTTGACTTGGTCAAACAAGTCAATTAGGTCAAGGAGGATGAGGATCAAGCCATGAAAGGGTTTGGAATTAATTTAAAATTGATTTGAGCTCTTTAGGTCAACTTGGGTCAACCCGGGTTGACCTGGTCAACCAAGTTGACCCAAGGCCTAGGCCCGGGCTCAACAGACTCAGCTTGACTCACTGAACCTATTGGAGAGGGTCTTGGGGTCTGACTTGGTTAATTTGACCAAGTCAACCCTTTGACCAAGGGTCTGCCAAAATCGAGGTCAACAGTTACTTATAATATACATTAATGAAATCATGCTAATTTGACCAAGACTTATATTTTTTCTTCTTTTGAATTTCCACATAAAATATATTGTATGTCCTATGAGATGCTTTCAACTTATCTTAGTTTTGTGTGTGTGAGATCTTCATACAATGCAAAGGCAATAAACTCCCCCTCTTCTTATGGTGCTATTAATTTTCTAACACGTAATAGTTTGGCGTCATCTATGAGAAGTTATTCTAGGTAGCGATAATCCTTATTACAATCTTGAAAGAACATTCACATCAAATTCTCAAGCATGGTTATAATGGGTTACCATCCACTCATTTTATAGTTTTGTAAGAAGTCAAGAGCAGGAGACACTTGATTACAATCTTAAAAGGATAATGTCATATGCATGATTGTAATAAAAAAACTCTTCTTTTTATCATCTATTGTTGCATTAGTTTTAAGAAAAGCAGGTTAAGACTAGGAGAAAGCCCATAATACAATTCCAAATTTATGTTCGTTTCAACATCATGAGAATGATTTTAGTTACTGAGTCCTTCCCTTCACCATTTATGTAACCAAAGCAACATCTCTTAGCAATTATTTTTCTAAATCTTCTTATAAATATAAGAATTTTTATAATAAACATTTCAAAGAATTAAAATTTTCCTTGTAGTCACCAACTAGCCTATTATTCCTTGGGTGATGTCACATTCATGACCTTGAAAGCATAGTAATAGCTTAAAAATAGATCAACCCTTATCTTTAATTCAGAAAATACACATAGTTGTCACATCTCAATAAAGGTACAACTGGTCTCAAAGGATTTAGTTCGTCCTCTTTAACTATTTTGATGCATGGTTGTAAATTCATCAAGTAATATTTTGTTGAACAACCTTAGATAAATCAAACTTTGGGTAGATTTTTCTTTAATCATCTAGCCATTGGCTAAGGTTTGGGGTGGAGCACTAGATAGACTAAGGTAAATAAAATTTTTCATGACCTCCCAATACAAATGAGGAGCTTAATTGAAATATCATCTCTAAAGCTTGTCACTATCATAATAAGATGTCAACTAAACCTATATATGAACACAAATAAAAACATCAAAGAGAAATATGCATTCAGAGGTTGAATGAAATAAGATTTTTATTTCATGTACATATGAACATAATACATAAAAGAATTATTGCAAACCACAAGATATCAGTATATTCTCCATCACTAGTATTAAGGATATCATCAATCAGCTTATTTCTATGCCATCCTCAATGTTTGGGGAGGAGTCTTTAGATCCTTGGCTAGTAGACCTGTCAATATTGGACCCAATCCAAAAACTCGACCTGAACTCGACCTGAAAATTTCGAATTTGGGTTGACCCGAACCCGAAGCGGTCGGGTTCGGGTTTAGAAAATCAACCCTTTAAAATCGGGTCGGGTTCGGGTTGATCCGGAAACCCGAGAAAGACCTGGAAAATGGCCCTGCCCAAATCTGCCCAACCGCGACCCGCCTACCCGGGCTGTCGGCCTGCCCCGCCTACCCCACACGTGTCGCGAGCGACTGCAACGCAACGCAACTGCAACGCGATGCGACCTCGCGTCGATTTGCAGTCGCTCGCGTCGCAGTTGCTCGCGTCGCTGCCTCGCTGGCATCACCGCCGCTGCACGTTCTCGGCCTGCCGCTGCTGCTGCACGCTGCCGGCCTGTCGACCGCCATCGCAAACTGCACGGTTGCCGCGTGGCCCTGGCTATCCATCGCGTGTAGGAACTCAAAGAAATCAAACCTAAGCAGGTCGGGTCAGGTTGACCAGAACCCGAAGCGGGTCGGGTTCGGTACCAAAAAATTGACCCGTTTGCAAAAACGGGTCGGGTTGATCCAAACCCGAATAGTGACGGGTTAGTTCCGGGTTCGACCCGAACCCGACCCGTGACCTGAAATTGACACCCCTATTGGCTATTTAACAATCCTTAATTATTGACTCTATTTTTATAAGATGCTAATTTAATTTCCTTCAAGAAGTCATGAACCTAATTTTTTTTTCAAGACACTGATATTTTGGGACCTTCACTATACATATCTTTAAAAAATTTTGCGCTAATAAGTTATTTTAAGAATCAATATGAAAGTTGTCCCAAACGAAGCCAAAATAATATTATTAGTTTTGTTTTTCTACCCTCCTAAATATAGTATTTTGACATGAAAAAATTCATGAATATGTGAAAGATATTAACCACATCTATAAGAAATTTAATTTTGTTTTGTAGCTAGTTTTATCTTAAATTTCAGCAAAGTTAGAAAGATCATAAATTTTGCCTTAAGGGAAGTGGAAATGAAAATTCTTCCAAAAATCTAAGTAGCAGAAATTCAAATTGAAAATTTTTTAAGAGAAACTCAACACATATACATAGTCATTCTGCAAATAAATCAAACGAAAAGAATGTGGAAAAATCGTAAACAGAACTAAAAGTTCCTCGAAAATAGATAGATCTACGTATTAAATAAATCATTGGTATTTTGTGGGGGATTCTCTTCGTCATCTCCATATTGTTGACTGAATTACACAAAAAATTGAGGACAATTGACTCTAAAGGATGAGAAAAAATGGGGCAAAAAATTCTCTTATGTTAGATCCAATTTGTCCAAACAAAGGCGATCAACCTCTTTTATGGGAAAATTAGAACTCCATGTAGGAATTGAGAATCTTAGATATCTAATATGATTTGTCCAAATAGAGACAAACGAGGTTTTTTTTGGAAGATGGTCGGAGATCTGTCGTAGGTAGTACAAGTCTTGGTGTAAGTTTTTCTCTCACTCATGGAGTTATTTATAGTTGGAAGAATGAATAGATGATGTAGTGGATCGTCGGAAGAATTGACCTGCAAGAAGGATTTCAGTCTCAATCCAGGGAAGAAGAAGAACCCAAAGCTTCAAAGCTTTAAAAAGAGATAATATTCATCCATCCCCTCATTCCTTACAATATCTTGAATATATAGGCATAATAGAAGACTCTAGAACCATACACCTAAGCTAATAAAGGATAAACTATTCCTAAGGATTTATTCTACTAAAGATGTTCCTACATCATACTCCCCTTGCGTCCAAAAAGCTCGACTCCGTCGAGACGCGTTGTCGGGAGGGAAATAATAATCCCCCTGGGTCGAAAATTTTGTTCTCAATATTTGTTCCAACTTCTTTTAATAAACTGCTTGCAACAGCTGCATAGACCAACGTCAGTTCATTAAGGGATTTCCCTTGATAATCTATCAACTTCTGCGCTGGATCTGGTATATCTACAACCAAAGGCACCATAGTATTGCAAGCGGACAGAGCAAAGAAGAAATTACTAGCATGTCTTTCTTCCTCCGTAGTTCGATCCGGCATGATCTCACTTATACTTGTGTCATATCTTGAGAACATGATAGGATTTCCAGACCACACTTTCAAGCCTCCAAAAAGCATGCTAATTAATTTATTTCGTGTTCCATCATCTTCTGCATTTTCCTTTGCTATGTTGGCTTGTATCATTGCAATAATTGAAGTACCAACAGGCTTATCACCAAGCCCAACAAATTTGGTGTCAAACCCTTCATTGACATTACGTCGAACAGCTTGGGGGCATTGCATTAAATTGGCTTTGTCGATCAAATTCAGACCAGAAATTTTCACACCTGCAGCAGGAAAATTCCTTCTTATTGAAATACCACTTACTATAGGTTTTCCAACAAGCCCTTCGAACTTTATTGACAAACCCTCCCGTCCGACAACTGAAGCTTCTAAATTAGATAGTATCAGAGGATGATTTGGACCAACCTTTGCATATATGTCAATGCCAGAGACAGCCTTCTCTTCCTGAATATAAACATCAAAAACTCTTATTCCTGGGGGCCGTTTGTAAACACAATCTCTGCAAGATGAAGATCAACAAGGTAATCCCCCTCTTCCAAGTTACGGAATTCATAAGAGAAGTCTCCAAACCGAGCAGAATGGTATAATGCATGCTCTGTGTCATCCCAGGCTTGAACATCTGTTCTTATTATGTCTCCACCTGTGTAGAAATTATCCTGTTCAAAAGTTTTGCCGTTGTAAGCAACAGAACCATCTACTCCTCCAGCATTTAAGGCCAAAGTACTCCTCTCGGCCTCCGGACTCTGTGGACACTTGAGAGAAACTTTCGAACTGCTTATTCCTTCAGTCAAATTTTCTTTTGGAGATTTTTCTTGCTATTCTGTAGCTAATCCCACACGGTTCTTCAAGCCACGCTCTTCAGCGAAGAGCTCTGTGCGTGCGGCCGGTAATGGCGGAGTGGTAGCTGCGGGATCGAAATCATGCATTTGCACAATAGCAGCGCCAGTTGCTTTGTCAGTTATGGGAAGGCTAGAGGAATCATATGCAAAATCACGGGCAACCGGACTGGATTGTATGTCAGGCGCGGAATCGCGCTCGTCGCCAGGCGCTGAATCACGCTCGTCGCCAGGCGCAGAATCGCACTCGTCGCCAGGCGCGGGTTCGTTGTTTGCGTGTTGTAGCGGGAGTGGGACGATCGGGTTTGATTTAGGTGAAGTAGTCTGTGGAGGCGGAGGATCTCGCCATCGCACTGGACGCTTGAGCGGCGGATCACGCCATTGGAGAGGGAGTTCGAGCGGAGGGTAGTCATCAAGTACGGTGGGTATATTGCGGGATCGATGGCGTGGCGTGAAGAGGATGAGAGGAACGAATAAGAAGAAGAATACCTCGGTATTGTTGCCGATGACATTCGCATCTTCCTTATTGCCCGAAGGTTTCTGTCAATACGATCAAGGTTTTTGTCTACCTGATCGAGTGATTCCTTCGCTTGAGCTTGATAGAAGGCGATCTGGCTTCGAGCATCGTCGACAGCCCACCTTCCTCGGCGTCGATCATCGTCGACCACCAATCTTATTATGCGGCTTTGATCGTCGTCGATAGCCGACCTTCTTCCGCAGTCCATCGATCTTCGCTAGCTCCAGGCTCTGATACCAACTGATGTAGTGGATCGTCGGAAGAATTGACCTGCAAGAAGGATTTCGGTCCCAATCCAGAGAAGAAGAAGAACCCAAAGCTTCAAAGCTTTAAAAAGATATAATATTCATCCATCCCCTCATTCCTTACAATATCTTGAATATATATGCATAATAGAATACTCTAGAACCATACACCTAAGCTAATAAAGGATAGAAGACTCTAAAACCATACACCTAAGCTAATAAAGGATAAACTATTCCTAAGGATTTATTCTACTAAAGATGTTCCTACATCAATAGAGTTACAATTTTTTGTTGTAAATTTTAGAATTTGTTTTAATTTAATTTTTTTTGGGCAAAAGTATGACAATTTTTTGAGATTTAAATTATTTTGTGAAAAAAAAAACTGAATTACTTAAAAAAGAGAAAATGAAGTGCCAAATGGTGTTGAAATGCAATGGCCCAAATTAATAAGCAATGGAAATTAACTTTGGATATCAATAATGATGCTATAAAAGCAAACAATGCAAAAAATATATAGTTTTTGGTTTAAAAGTTTTGGAGCAAAAGAATTAATTCAAAATAAATGGTCTTCAAAATAACCAAAACTTATCAACGATTGAAATCAACATATGATAGAATCATAGATTTTAGAAAATAAAGATTGCATGAAGTAAATGAAGAAAGTAAAACATAAATCACGATTTTATAACGTATGTCTAGTCAAACTGGACATACGTTCACTCACCAAAAGTCCGCTTTAAGAATTCCACTAGTAAACACTCCTCTCAGCAGAGCAAATAAGACCACTCCGATCTCAGGTGGAGAACGATCTTCACAAAGCTCTTCCTCTTGAAAAGTCTAAACCCTCCTACTTCACGTAACTGTGGAGATGCTACTCCCTCATTCTACTCCTCGCAATGTGTGGACCCCTAAGCTACAACCAAAAAGGACAAAAAAAAAATGTAATATAATTTTTGCCTAAATCATTACCTGTGGGAGCCCATACTGAAATCCTGCCAAAAATCATGCAAACATCGCCGAAATATCATCTCATGTGATCCTCCCTTCGCCTTGTTAAAACGAACCCAAAGCTCACAACACTTCTTCTTCTCTGCCACACAGTCAAAATCCCCAGGTTTTAAAAACCGGACCGGACCGGCCGGTTCAACCGTGAACCGGCCAGTTGTCCGATCCGGTCCAATTTAAAAACCGGCTTCGCATAGAACCGGCCTAAACCGAACTGAACCGGCGGTTCAACCGATGAACCGGCGAACTGGTCCGGGTTTGAAAGAACCGGCTGGTTACAAAAAAATTGTTTTAATAATAAATAAAATATAAATAATATATTTTACTTCATTACATTTTTTAAAAATACTTTTTTTTATTAAATAATGAGATTTTTGATACATAATATATGGTTGTCATCTCATAAAACTAATTTTATTAGAAAAGATGGAACTATATATAGAGCCAAAAGCCAACTATCTCTTACTCCTTCATGATGTGGGACTAAAAATGAGTACATGAATGCTATGTGAGCTTAAATGTGAGCTTGGACTTTATTGGGCCATTAAATTGAGTTTGTTAGGCCACAAATTTGGGCTAGTTGGGCCACGAATTAGGGCTAGTTGGGTGCAAAATTTTTTAAATTTTGTATTATAAATTTGTTATGATCTATACTTATAAATTAATAATATAAATTTATATATTATATTAAATATTATTCTTATTACACATTTTTAAATTTAATATTATAAATTTATATATTATATTAAATTTTTTAATTTGCTATAACGTATATTATAAGAATCTCATTTATTATAATTATAATGAAATATAAAAATTAATTATAGTTAAATTATTAGATATTCATAAATAAAATATAATTAACTAAATATTTTATAAATTATAATTATATTATAATATATTCATCATTTCAATTTAATTTAATTATATTAAGAGATAATCTATTAAAATTATATAATTTAAATTCTTAGAATTATATTATTTGATGTTAAATTCACGTTATTATTCTATTAATGTTATAAATTTTTAATAATATTAGTATTTATTACATCATCCGGTTCGACCCCGGTTCGACCGGTCGTACCTTGAACCTCTCCTTCTTCCGGTTCGTTGTCCGGTCCGGTTTTCACAACCTTGCAAAATCCACTATTTCTATTTTGAAGCCCTCCGACCTGTGCCCTGCTCTAGTCGACCACCATCTAGCCCGTCGCCTCTACCCGCATACAAGCAGCAGGCCGACCAGCCCTAGCCAAACCCCAGGCAACCGAACTCCTCCCTCCATAGCTGAAAGAAGCCTCCAACCGACCAATCTACCAACGCCTCTTTCTCCCTCTGCCCTTACCTAACGTCCCCTTTGAAGACATTCCTACTTGTCGGATTGAAAACAATGACGGGAGCTTGTTTTCTGCGAAGATAACCACCTCCCTTTCACACGCTTCTTTGTCTTCTTCGTGGTTGTTCGACTTCGAACCCTGGACGGCATTCCCTTCCTACTAGATCGGAAGTTACAACATTTTGAGCGGAAGCAAGGACAGGAGCTGCTCAGTGTGATGGTAACTTTCTTCTTCAGCTAAATCCCATGAAGCCACCAAACTAAGGGGGTGTTTGGTATAAGATTGAATTAACTAAATATTTTATAAATTATAATTATACTATAATATATTCATCATTTCAATTTAATTTAATTATATTAAGAGATAATCTATTAAAATTATATAATTTAAATTCTTAGAATTATATTATTTGATGTTAAATTCATGTTATTATTCTATTAATGTTATAAATTTTTAATAATATTAGTATTTATTACATCATCCGGTTCGACCCCGCTTCGACCGGTCGAACCTTGAACCTCTCCTTCTTCCGGTTCGTTGTCCGGTCTGGTTTTCATAACCTTGCAAAATCCACTATTTCTATTTCGAAGCCCTCCGACCTGTGCCCTGCTCTAGTCGACCACCATCTAGCCCGTCGCCTCTACCCGCATACAAGCAGCAGGCCGACCAGCCCTAGCCAAACCCCAGGCAACCGAACTCCTCCCTCCATAGCTGAAAGAAGCCTCCAACCGACCAATCTACCAACGCCTCTTTCTCCCTCTTCCCTTACCTAACGTCCCCTTTGAAGACATTCCTACTTGTCGGATTGAAAACAATGACGGGAGCTTGTTTTCTGCGAAGGTAACCACCTCCCTTTCACACGCTTCTTTGTCTTCTTCGTGGTTGTTCGACTTCGAACCCTGGACGGCATTCCCTTCCTACTAGATCGGAAGTTACAACATTTTGAGCGGAAGCAAGGACAGGAGCTGCTCACTGTGATGGTAACTTTCTTCTTCAGCTAAATCCCATGAAGCCACCAAACTAAGGGGGTGTTTGGTATAAGATTGAATTAACTAAATATTTTATAAATTATAATTATATTATAATATATTCATCATTTCAATTTAATTTAATTATATTAAGAGATAATCTATTAAAATTATATAATTTAAATTCTTAGAATTATATTATTTGATGTTAAATTCACGTTATTATTCTATTAATGTTATAAATTTTTAATAATATTAGTATTTATTACATCATCTGGTTCGACCCCGCTTCGACCGGTCGAACCTTGAACCTCTCCTTCTTCCGGTTCGTTGTCCGGTCCGGTTTTCACAACCTTGCAAAATCCACTATTTCTATTTCGAAGCCCTCCGACCTGTGCCCTGCTCTAGTCGACCACCATCTAGCCCGTCGCCTCTACCCGCATACAAGCAGCAGGCCGACCAGCCCTAGCCAAACCCCAGGCAACCGAACTCCTCCCTCCATAGCTGAAAGAAGCCTCCAACCGACCAATCTACCAACGCCTCTTTCTCCCTCTTCCCTTACCTAACGTCCCCTTTGAAGACATTCCTACTTGTCGGATTGAAAACAATGACGGGAGCTTGTTTTCTGCGAAGGTAACCACCTCCCTTTCACACGCTTCTTTGTCTTCTTCGTGGTTGTTCGACTTCGAACCCTGGACGGCATTCCCTTCCTACTAGATCGGAAGTTACAACATTTTGAGCGGAAGCAAGGACAGGAGCTGCTCACTGTGATGGTAACTTTCTTCTTCAGCTAAATCCCATGAAGCCACCAAACTAAGGGGGTGTTTGGTATAAGATTGGATTTAATTTTAGTAGGATTTACTAAATCCAGTAAATCCGGATTTAGTAAATCCTAGGCTCATAAATCTTAAATTGTGTTTGGTATGAAAAATTTTAAATCCTGTTAAATCCAAAAAGATGTTTGGCAACAAATTACAGGATTTAAAACGGTTGAAGATTTAAAATAAAAGGAGTAATATGCAAAATAATTAATCAAACATAACATCATTCACCAAAAAGAGCATATATTCGAGAGCATCTTCCTCACGATGATCGATTTCTTTGACTCGTTGTCGCTCACACTTGCTACTTTCATATCGACAAAGCCTAGATTTTTATTAAAAGAGCATATATTCTCATCGTGTTATATTTGTCAATCAAAGTAGTATAATACTTTGTATAATTTTTAAAAAAATACTATAATTCAATTAGGACAAACTTCAACTAAAGATCAAGACTTTAATATCATAATCTAAATTATATCTTTGCTGCTTAAGAAAAAAATTAAAACAATTCACACAAAATGATAGCTTGTATAATCTAGGAATGCCACAAACAGAATTTACAAAGAGTCGCTCTCGGGAAGAAAAAAAAATGAATGAACGCATAAATTGTTAAGGCATGCTGAGGTGAAACAAAAAAAAATCTCATTTCCTCTCTGTCGTGAAGAAAAAAAACAGGGCAGCGGCGATATTCCTTTTGAGCATTCAGTATTCCTCTCCCTTCTGTCGTGCTCGTGAAGAAAAAAAAAAAATACAGCTGCTCGCTCTTGCTCGATCGGGAAGAGGATACCAAAATACCGCTGAAAAAAAAAACTGGGAGTACTTGCGGGACCTTGAGCAAGAGCGAGCAGGAAGGCGGAACCACCGACTGCGCTTCGGGAGCGGCTAGGGCACAGGATGAAGATGAAGCTGCGACTTCCTCAATGTAAATTGCGTTGAATCCGCTGGTAGCTTGCTCGCTGTGAAGGTAACTTTCTCCCTTTCGCGCGGTTCTTCGGCCAAATCCCGTAAATCCGACTCCTAGCCGGATTAGGATTTACCGGGATTTAGCGGATTTACGGCGTAAATCCGCAAATCTGGGATTTACAGATTTGCCGGATTTACGTCGACTTTTTTACGTTTGGCTGGATTTATCGTAAATCCTGCTTAAAATTCCAAATAAATCCGATACCAAACACCCCCTAAAAGAGGGAAGCTAAGGATTTGGCTTAAATCCTCTAAAATCCTACCCAAATCTCATTCAAAACTACGCAAATCCTGTGTCCTGATAACCATTAGCCTTATTTTTTCTCAAATCCTAATTAATTATAATTAAGTTTAATTACTTATAAATATTTATTATTAAGTATAATTAATTATGATGAGTTACTATTAATTATAATTAAGTATAATCAATTATTATTAATTACTATTAATTATAATTAATTATTAATAATAATGTTTAATTATAATCTTTTATTATTAATTATATTTAATTATAATTAATTATTTATTATTAATTATAATTAATTATAGTTAATTAATTATAGTTAATTAATTAAATAGTATTAGTAATTATGTTTAATTACTATTAATTATATTTAATTATAATTAGTTGTAATTGATTATTATTAATTATAATTAATCATTATTAATAGTAGTTAATAATCCTTAATTATGATTAATTAAAATCAATTATGAAAAATTATAATTAATAATAATAAAATACGAAGATCTCCTATGCCTCAATCTGCATGCCAGCAATGTTGATGTCTTTATTCACAAGTATAAGTTATAAACTCTGAGAGCCCATTTTATTCATTTGTGGCAAATTGAAAAATTGCCCATACATGCTTTTATTTGTGTGGTGTGATGGGACTTTGGTGCGGCGCCTATGACGAAACGGGTAATCATCAAAAGCCCCATTTTGACATTTGCGACGTATCAAAAATCTCCTTTCCTAAACCCTAAACTCTAAACCCTAAACCCTAAACCCTTTTTTATTAGTGTGGTGGGATGGGTACCCGGTACAACGCCTACAATGAGGTAGGGTTACTTATAAGTATCCTCTAGTAGGGGAAGGCCAACTATCTTATAAAATATGTACCCTCAAAAACCTCATACACGCCTTTATTGGTGTGGTGGGAATGAAGACTATGGCTGTGTTGTCTACGGATAGCTACCATACATGCTTTTATTAGAGTGGTGAGATAGTTCAGTTTCCCATAGTTTCTCCTAAACGGGAGAGACATTGGGAGGTTGCCAAAATTCAGAGCAAATACAGAGGACTTAATTTGAGAAGAATGTAAGAGAACTTGAACTCACATGGATAGTAGGGATCTTATTTGGAATCAAATGATCAAAATTCAAACTTAAACTCAAATTAAATGAGTTAAGTGCAAGGAACTCTAATTTGACTAGGAAAATTTGAACAAAAACAAAGACTTGCAATTTGACTCTAAGGGACTCAAACAAATGCAGAAGTCTTTGATTTGGACTTGATCTAAATTTGAAAGAACAATGTCTCAAGAATATAACCTGGGACAACTATAAGGAACTTGAACTTGCACACTAAACAATAATTAAACTTAATACAGACAATAGGGAATCAAACTTAAGTGCAATAAATATAATATGATATTAAAATGTGAAAATCTTAAGTTATGATTTAAAACTTTGAAATGAACACCAACATTTAATGCAAGCAAAGAACTCGTGGCAGAAAGTCTTCAAATATAAGTGACATGCAAATGAACATATATTAGGTTAGTGGTGGATAATCGACTTGCAACATGGAGCTTAAGTCATCCCTAAACAATAGTCAATAAGAATTGTGAGATAAGTGAATATCAATATACAAGTAAATACACCAGTCTTCTACAATGTAGGATTGATATACAACAAACATGGTAACACTTGTGAATGATTGTATGCAACAATAAGGGCCAATTAACCTACAACATATCTACCACTCACCATGCAATGTCAAGAAAATAAAATACTACAATTTCTTACAAGTTTTGAAGTTGATAGCTAATATGCATAAGGAAATTGTTGATGAGTATAACTCAGTCAATAGTCAACACCAACATTTAAGCAAACACATTAACCTTCTGCAAAAAAAAAAAAGAAATTAGTGGGCGATGAACAATGCAACGTCTACGAATAATGATGAATGATGCAATCTACATATAACTAATGACTCCAAATTGAAATCAACAATGACTAAACTTTAGGAAAACACATCAATCCTTCTAGCGTATCAAGAAGTGATAATGCAGAATGTGCCATGGATATGGTGGCAATCTTATGAACATATCTAAGGAGACTACAAAAACACCCTGTAATCAATATCAAAGTACAGATACACATACAATATATTTTCCATAACTAGAGGCAGCATAAGTGCAATGAATGCGAGGCATCTGTGAGCTCTTGTAGCAAGAATATTGTAGCATCCACGTAGTCAACATCATGATACAAATAAGCACACTGGTCTGCAAACAAGCATTCATAAGCAAGTATAGAAGATTCATTATCAATACTAAAGCTAACTTAAGAGTTAAAGAAATGAAGGCATAGACTTCTGATGCATGTAATATTTCATTAACAAGCAAGAATAACATGTGTGTAATAAACACAAGCTTCTACAATCTGCTGTAGAAGTTCCATTATACACCCAATCTTTCGTCCACAAGCAAAATACAAAGTGAATAAATCAAATATAGGTTCATAGAAGCTATTGTAGAAGACCTGCTATACACACAAAATATCATATATGAATAAAATGTTAAATGACTATAGCAAATGCAAATACCTACGAACTATTATAAGGAACCTATCATGCTCACATATTGTTATCCTTGAGCAAATAAAGAAGACTTTTAAAAAATGCAAGCTCCTATGATCAAAAGCAAGAGATTTGTTAGTGCACTATAATCCATCTGTAGAAAATAACAAGTAGGACACGATAGTCTACCTGTACAAAACGGACAAATGACCTAGTATGCTTCCTTTCCACTGGATCCACAATTTGCATACAAACAGATAAAATAAATGCATGTATGGGCTTCTAAGTAGAGCATTACATTCAAATTATGGTCGCTTGCACAATTGAGCAACATCAAATAATTATAAAAATGCCCCCATATATGCATTACAATATTTATACACAAACACATAAGTGCATATGCACATGTATTAACCTGTATACATATAAAGGTCTAAACCCACATGGACCCCATTAATCATGTTACGGATATACACGTGACGTCTAGGGATGTTTCTTGGGTCAGTAAATGTACTGTAATTCATGCCTGATCCTTTTATTTATATAGATAGGAGTTGACATGGCTCAAATTATCAAACAGATATATAGTCAAGGTGTCATCTGTAATGTCTATTTTATACGATAATATAAGGCCTTCAAGGTCTATGATAAAAAAAATTCATCAATAAAAACATGAAGGCTATGAATCTGATCCCCTATAATCAAGTTGACAGAGTTGATAAGGTTTAGTCAATAAAATTCTCAAATGCTCGTTCACCCTGATGATGACCATGTTGAATGAAAGTCATAACCAGAGGGGTCAATTTCAAATATCTAATGTTTCACCCAAATATTCATGAGATCAAAAAAATCCAAATATTCAAAATATATAAAAATGAAATAAATTATTAAATCACTTAAAGTAAAATCCATCCACGCTTCATAATAATTTGTCGAGATGGACAAATTGAAAAGTATTTCAGCTCACAAAGAGTTAATGTCATGATGAGAATATCATTAGAATTTATTCTCAAACTATCTCCTATTAGTAAGGACGTGGAATGTATCCTTTAACAGGTAATTTTATCGCCAAATGCCACCATAGATAAATGGTTATGATGTGAGCTCTCTAAATCAGGTGATTTGTTCTCAAATGACGCCACTATACTACAGTCATGGCAAGAGCCCGTATGCTCCCCAATGGTATCAAATTCTTGAGATATGAATCAATAAGATATAAACGATAGGGTATAAATCCCTCTGTTATCTAATATTGATTAAAATTTGTCGCCTTAGTCAAACATCTAGCCCACGTCTATGAGGTACCCTTGGATGATGCAACCCATGGTTGCTGGCAAGGATCCTCCTGTCAAGTTGGGTACATTACCTCCCCTTGCTAAGTAGACCAATGACCATGATGAATCGGGATGGAACCATGGGATCTTAATCGGGTCCATCATCAATTCCTCCACCGTCAATTTTAAGTGCAAGATGGAGTAATTTCTAGTTTTAAATATTAAAATTTGCAACCAAACTTTCAATACTCAAGCCCATACTATTTCTATATGCCAGAAAGCATGTAGTTCTATCTATTTGATTGACGAGTAGCCTTAATCAAAAGTTCTCTCTCATTAATGGGAGGGGTAATTAACTATATGGGCTTGCACCTATAGGAAACTAAAACTCAGATCATAAAGTCCTCATAAAATAAGAAATCTCTATGTAGTGTCTTATAAACAATCCCAATTTGCCTTTTCAATATTTACTCAGGAGCTTAATACATTAAAACTCCCCTGAAAAGCAACAGGGAGGCCGCGGCGTGAATTTTCAGATCCCACAAACTTCTGGAGACTCAGCTAGGGTTTAGTTTCTCTTTCAATCTTTGTGTAGTCGTCTAAGCGTTGTAGCATAAGCTAAACCAATTTGGGCTCAACATTTCAAATTTCTCATAATGATCATTTAACAAATCAAAATTTTGAATATTCTAAAATGATCACTCAATAAATCCATTAATATGACATTCAATATGGTTTTAAATTTGAATGTATGGTGTAATGTATCAAATGATGATTACTGACTCTTATATTTCATTTGTTCAAATGGATCTAAAAAAAATGTATTTACTATCTAATTGGGACGTAGTGCTAGCATCCAACTAGCGAATACCGTGATAAATACTGGCAATACCAAGCAACCATCCAGTTTAGTGGGCTTGAATTTCCCACTGCTACTACAAGGGCTATAGTCATCTCTGTGCGTGGCATGGATTCTGATTGGCTCACTAGGAGGCTCCATTTTGTTGGAACATTCACTCACTGTGCACATATGCCAGTGCACTGACCCACTACTAAAGCTGTCATACGCCGCACACATCTGCCATCATTACGAGCTGCTCCTACTACCGAAAATCCTCCTAGGAGGATTTCTATATTTGAGAGGCTTTTTCAACCAAAAGTCCTAGTTAGTAAGAGGATTGTGATTTGTGGGAAAATTTTAGTGGGGGATGCAAACACCCCTACTTTACCAATCAGATTATCTGCACTTGGGAAACATAATGTTGAAGCTTACTCATCTGGATGGAAGCTCACAAGAACATAGATTAAAAAAATAAACAATACGCTCCAAGCTCAGTAGCAACAGCTTTCATTCTATCCTGCTAACCTACCGGTCCAGTAGCCAGAGGCAACCATTCCCACCCAGAATGGGTTTGCGGGCTTAAAATGGAAAAAGAGAAATAGCTCTACTATGGGAGCTGAAGAAATCTTTCTAGGATCAATATTGTGGAGTCTCAGCCACCCCCCCCCCCCCCCCCACACACACACACACACACAAGAAGAAAGAGCTTGAATACCTATCCGCCCGACCTTACTGAGTTTTGAAGACGGTCAAGAAGAAGGGACTGACGAAGAGGAAATGCAAACGACCATTGATAATTGAGGCTAGAAGAACACTGCCGAGAGAATGCATATCTATTGTAGTGGATAGGAAAGAAAGAAAATATGTTCCACCTAGTGAGCATCGGGTGTGATACCTGAACCGTGTGTTCAAGGATTAATCACCGAAAGGTTCCAATGGAAAGGAAAGGAAGTCTAGAGGCCGAAGCCTCGCAGTGAAGGAAAATAAGAAAGGAAAGAAAAAGTAATAAACCGGGGTGTGACATTCGGTGCGGCTCATAGAGATCCGCACCCACAAATAGGCTACATTGACTCATCTCATGTTCAGCTCATCGAGCTCAGTCTTGAGCACCACTGTCGAGCACCATCCCGAGTAGGCTAGTCGTTTCATCCGCTGTCATCCCGAGGTATGTCATCATTGCATCCACTGTGGAGCTCCATTGTCCCGAGGTCCGCCGTTGAGATCAGTCGTCTCGAGCTTGTCATCGTGTCTTCCATCAATATCGGTCATTCTGAGCTAGTTCGTGGCCATCCTGAGGCTCCGTCATCGAGATCCATCTTCCTAAGCTTGTCATCGGGTCCGCCATCAAGATTCGTCGTATCGAGCTCGTACATTGTCCTACCGAGCTCATCCGTCATTTTTCTTTTCCTGCCTGACCTTCATTCATCCTCTCACCCGCAACAACTGATATTTCATTTTCCCGCCTAGTCAAGTCTGCGAGCTGCTCGTCGAGCCGACGAGTCGAGTCAGAGGCATGTTAGAGCTAGAAATCATTTTTGAGTTCGACTCGTCGAGCCTGTTACCGAGTCTAGTTCGAGCAGGCTTGCAAGTCAGTTTTATTTGGTTGCACCCCAAATAAGTGCTAATTCCCTTCAAACTTGATCTGTTTAATAAAGAACACCTTTTCCAAAAGAAGATCAAAGCCTCATTGTTGGGATTGTGTAGGGCTTAACCACCCCCATACCAAATCCATTCAATGAGGGTAGTCGATACATTTTTGTAATAGAAACATTGAAGTTTTGTTAAGGCGACTACGGCCCATCCAATGAGAATAGTTTACTTATTGCTTTTGCATCTTTCAAAAAAAAAAAAAAATAGAGAGAGAGAATAGTTTACAACTTTTTGAAGAAAAAATCAAAGCTTACATTTGACAATTTTCACTGGCCTCCAGTGAATTTTAAACACTCCCATTAGTTGACTTTTTAACCCTTACTGAGAAAAATAGTAGCTTGCATAGGAGAATCGTGTATTCCTTAGATAAAAAAGTGTTATTTATAGGTCTAAAAAGGAAATAAAAAAAAATTCTAATTTTCTTTTAATTTTTTTGGAGAAAAAATAAAGAATTCCCTTTTAAAGAATGTAAATGAAAATTAAATTTAAAAATATAAATAAAAAAATACAATTATCCCAAAGGAGGACGGGCTTTAATTGCAGCATAAATGGAGGCTAATTAAGAAAATAATTTTACCCAAGGGTGCACTGTATGCACGTCCAAGTGTGTACTTGGGTGAATTATTACGCCCGGATTCCGAACCCTCCGGAGGCAAATCCGGATGTGCCACGTCACACAGATCCACCTGGATGTACCGAGGTCAGGGTGACGTGGCGCGTCTAGATTCACCTCCGGACGAACCCGGACGCCGGACGTAATAATTTTCCTTGTACTTGATGGGTGAGATCACTTGTTAATTGGTTTGGAGACCTATAAATGATTTGGAGTCTTATATAAAAAAATTTGGAGTTTTAAAAATTATTATTGGTTATTTTAGAGCCAACTTTGATATTTTTAGAGCCTAACGGATACAATTTGAAAGATTGAAATAAAATTCTTTGAGATTTTTTTCTTTCATTGATTCGTCATCGTAATGAAAATTAAAATTGAGAGATTTTACTTGATTTACGGGCAGCCGTACCTCATAATTTTTGGTTCAAAATATAATTTTATACAATAAATTTTTTTAAAGACTTAACAAATATTGTTTTGATGACATAGTACTCAACATACAAAAATAGGGGCCCACTAGAATGTCATTAAACAATTCAACCAACCCAACACGAATCTCTATGTAACATTTGTGTTGAAAAGTTTCTAGATTAAGTTGAGGACCATTCGAACTTTGATTTAATTAAACATATAGTTGAATTGAATGTCTCGACGTGACTAACCACAAACGTTAAAAGTGATTAACCTAACTCGAAATAAGCCTAAATCAAGCATTTAAAGTGTAATGGAAAACTTCAAGATATTAATTAGAGGAGCAATTAGTCTATAAATCTTGTATGTTTATAGTCAAATCGAGTGTCTATGTAAGACAAATTCAACGAACCAAAAATCGCTTAATTTTAACTTTATGAAGAAAGTTGAATATTAAAAGAATAGTCTACAATCAAGTGAAATAACTTGAGCATTCCAATGAAATGTTTTTTATTTCAAATATATTTATGATGGGTGTCCATCTCAAAAATTATAAATAAATGAACACACTGTGAGAGGGGACTGTGTGAGGAGTAATTATTACGTCCGGATACCGAACGTGTCCAGAGACCAATAACCAAGCGCCACGTCACCTGGAAATCGGTACCGAGCGCTCGGTATTGCTCGGTATACCTCCGTATTTCTGATTTTTATCCGGACGTAATAATTTTCCCTGTGTGCACCCTAAAGATGAAGCTTGAATTATGACATTTACTTTAAATTAGAGAAAGCATAACCTTTGTGTCATTGTCATTCATCCATCGTTAGCTAATCACAAGCATCAGGCAACCACCACTAAAAAGTTTTGTATATAACAACATTATGTAGTACCGGAAGAAACATCGCTGCTAAATTGTGGTTTAAGCTGTCGATATTAGCGGCAGCAAATCGCTGATAACAGTGAATGTTCTAACTGCTTCTAGCAATTAATCCATTTTAGGTTCCTGATTCAGCCCATGGTAGTTGCATTTCCCAATTTCTTCCTCTTGTGAATTTAGTCACATCCATTACAGAAAAGCGTTGAACTTTCGAAATTAATATTTCGACAAAAAGTGACAAATTTTTTTATTTCCGATGGAAAATTTCTTTCCTTTAAAAGCCACGTAAGAAAATAAAAATGGCGGAAATTTTTGTTGATATTATCAACCTTATGACATATTCTAGAGATTTTGATGATAATAAATATTTGCTCAGATGTTCTAATTTCTGTGTTCGGTATTTTAGATGTAATGATTTGATGGATGTGCGTGATATTTATTTATATGAAATTTATATTACACAACTCAAGTTCAATCAAGCTTTGAGCCGAAAGAACTCAAGATGGACAAAGATGAAAAGTTTGAAAATTTTTATATTAACGTAGGAGTATGTAAGAGATCCATTAATATCTACTTGCAAGGTTTGATTTCCTCACAATTTAAATGTCTATTTAAATTATTTACATATTTTTAATTAAGGATAATAAGCTTGATTTAGAAATATATAATATTCCTTTATTAAATAAATTTTATAAGCTTCATTGTTATTAATTATAAAAAGATAATTAATTAATGAAATTAAATATAATAAGCTTATGTGTTAAAAATTTATTACATATTCATTTTGAATTAGATTTGTTTCATATAAATTTACTTATGTATAATTAATTTTATCTAAATTATATCATATTATTATATGAATATTTAAATAAATGAAAATATGCATATGTTTTTATTTTGCTGAACATGATATTATTTTAATGGAAATGTTGTTTAATTTTTATTTCATTACATTCCATGGATTTTGTAGATTGAATTTGATAGATTATTTGAAATATTTGAAGTTATATTAAATTTATAATATATTTCTAAACATTATATGATTATAATATAATTTGTTGGGTAGCCATTTTTGCCTTATTTTGAATGTATATGAATACTTTTTGACTTTTTCATGTGATTAACTATTTTATAACCATTTGAAACTTATACTTAATATTATATGTTGATAAATTAATATTAGATTAATAGATTTATTGAACTATGACTTTGCTTATCCTTTTCCTATAAATACCCATTTTACTCTTCATTTGAGGACTGCGCAAAAGAGAAAACTCTAGCAATTCTTTCATTATTTTTCTCTTTTTTATATGCTATATCTTGAGAAGAGAAACTTCGATCTACATTCCAAGAGCTCTTTTTTTTTGTGAGATCAAATTCTTAGTTAGAAAACATCAACGCACTAAATCGAATTACATCTCTTGAATTCTTGAGTTTGCTTCTTGTTATTTTAGTTTTTCATCATTGAAAATATTTATTATTTGGTGAAATACTAATTGAGAATATTATATTAAGTTTTATATGTTAAATGGTTTAAATCCATAAAGATAATAATGCAAGTATTTTTATTTTCTTTTTTGTGGCATAAATTTGCAATTTAAATCTAATTCATTTTTAAAAGTATTACATGATTTGAGGAGTTATAAGTTTAAATCAGTAAGAAAATTATTTTTATTTAAAATATTATTCATTATTTTTATTAAAATATAAAACTATCTTAAGGTGAGTAAATTTTATATTCCATTTTCATGTAGTGAGGTGATTAAAATTAAATTGTAAGATCACCTCAAATATTTTTGTCATTTTATTGCAAGATAATTTAAGCTTATATTATTTACATCAAATTGTATTTTTTTTTTATCTAAGCCATTTGGTTTATGAAATTTAAATTGCTATTAGATTGGATTATACTCCATTGTGTAGGAGAGTACTTATGTTATAAACAACTTCTTTAGTTTAAAGAAGTGAGGTTTGCAAGGCAAACTTAGGATTAGTGAATTCTAGCTTGAGAGTTGGCTAGTGTTGATGTAGGTCGGATTGGAATCCGGGCTGAACCATGTAAAAATATTGTACCTCTTATTTTCATTTCTTGCATTAATTTTTCTTTATCATTTTCAAAAAATTATGTGATTTATTATTCTTTTTAAAATTGCTTTAAAATTATTTTAATTGCTTTATTTTAATTAAAAAAAATTTAAAACTCCAATTAACCGCTCCCCCCCCCTCTTGGGGTGCCATAGTCATCCAGCAATTGATATCAGTGCTTTGACTCTTTTTATTTTGATCTAACATCCTAGAGTAGATGAACCTATAAATTATAACAAAAGATTTTCCTAAGGGTTTACTTCCCGAAGGACAACCCACTCATTATTCATCATTGTTAGAAAATATTTCTTTTAATTATTGGAAAAATAAAATTATTATATTCTTAAAAGGGCAAGACTTATGTATGTGGCACACATTCTTACACACCAATATTGTATACCCACTAGAGAAATTAATGGAATTAAAACATAAAAACCTTTTGATGAATGGACTACATTGGAGAGGGAATTAGATGAGTTAAATGCTAGGGCATGTAATACTTGTATTGTGCACTTCTTTTAGATGATTACATAAAAATTCCCATGATAAATTTAGCAAAAAAAATTTGGGTTAAATTAATTATAACTTATGAAGGTACTAGTGATGTTACATATGCTCATATAAATAGACTTGTTCATGAATATGAGTTATTTTATTTGTCTCCTTATGAATCTATTTCTGATATATTTACAAAATTTATGAAAATAATTAATACAATATGTTCATTTGAAAGAATATATAAGAATTAAGCTTAGTCTATCAGATTCTTAATTGCCTTCCCAAAGAATGGGATGTTAAAGTAACTGTAATTAGTGAGGCTAAAGTTTTATCTACTTATCCACATGATTAGCTTTTGGGTTCTTTGATAGCACATGAATAGATTATAGTTCAAATGAATATGTTAGATAAATCTTCTAAGAAAGAGAAAGAGAAATGTAATTAAAACCATTTTCTTATAGGTTGATGATAATTATGAACCTAGTTTATTAAGCTCTAATGAAGATAGTGATGAGGTGGCCATGCTTTCAGGAAGACTTGAAAGCTTACTAAGGAAGCAAAATCAAAGGTACAAGTAATCAAAAAATTAAAAATTTTAAACTAAGAAATTTTCTACAAAAGAAAGGATTATTTGCTACCATTATAAGAAGCTTGGACATATAAGAGGAGATTGTCCAGATCTTATTGGTTCAAAGAAAAAAAAGATGGATGTAGAGAGAAAGTGTGATAAGAAAGAAAACAAGCATTTCAAGATGAAGAAGAAGAGGGCTCTATGGGCCAACCTATATTCATATGGATCAAGTTCATCAGATGAAGAGGTGAATATTTGTCTTATGATCAGAGGAGCATCTGATTATGATTCTCAAGAGATATATAATGATATATCTTATAAAAAATTAGATGATGCATTTAATGAATTAGTTGTTAATATAAAAAATAAAAAAGAAAATATAATATTTTAGAAAAAGAGTATAAAAACTTAGATATGCATTTTAATGATTTAATTAATGTGTTGATTTAAAAAATAAAAATAATTTATTATTAAATCATTCTTTACTTGTTTATAAACTTGAACTATAAATTATCCTATTAATGAAATATAAGATTTATATATGAAATCACTAAGTTCATTATAAAGTTTCATCAAGCATAACATTAAATAAAAATTCTTCTTATATGTCACATAAACATCATTCTAAGCCATATGCAAATACTAAAATTTGGTGTAATTATTATGGTAGAAAAGGACATATATCATTTGGATGCTATGCTCGTAGATCACCGAATATTAAACAATCATCTTTTGTATGGGTGTCAAAAAATATAAGCACTTTATATACCATACATAATAGATATCATACTACTCATTTATAATGTGGACCCAAAAATATTTGATTTTCAAAAGTTAACATTTGATTTTCTTTTATAGGAATGCCTTTAAAGTGAAATCAATTAAGGCATATGGTAGTTGGATAGTAGATGTTCAAGACATATGATGCGCAATAAAGCAAAATTCTCTACATTAGAACCTAGTGATGAAGGATATGTCACATATGGAGATAATGCAAAGAGAAAGATTATTAGCATTGGATCCATATGTAAGAACACCATTACTTTAGAAAAAATCTTATTTGTTTCTAGTATAAAATATAACTTAATATCAATTAGTCAATTATGTGATAAATGTTTAAATATTTCTTTTTATGCTTAAAATTATATTATTATAAATAAATAAATTATTTTATTTATAAGAAATATGCATAAAAATATTTATTTAATTAATTTAAAGAATATAAATGATGTTAATTTGAACTTGCTTTGCATGAAATCTACAAATGATGATGTTTAGTTTTGATATAGAAGGTTTTGTCATGCCAATATCCACACTTTAGATAAAATTTTTAAACTTGATTTAGTGGTTGGTTTACAAAATATTAATTTTCATTTTTACTCTATATGTGATGCATGCATTCATGGTAAGCATATGAAAAGTTCATTCAAGAGTAAAAATATAATTTTCACTAGTAGACCTTTAGAATTATTACACATGGACTTATTTGGGCCAACTAACACAACTAGTTTAGGTGGTAAAAATTATAAATTTATTAATGTAGATGATTATTCAAGATACACTAAATATTATTCTTAGCTAATAAAAATAATGAGTTTGATGATTTTAGAAAATTTGCTAAGTATATTTAAAGAGAACAATATTATTTGATTCATAGAATTCAAACAAACCATGATAAAGAATTTGAAAATAAATTATATAAAAATAGAATTAAAAATAATTTTTTAGCTTCTTTGACTCAACAAAATGGTGCAGTTGAAAGAACGAATTGTACTTTGGTAAAATTAGTAAGATCAATGCTAGCTGAATATCAATTTTTTTTTTTGTAGAAGCAATAAATAATGCTTGTTATGTTACAAATAGAGTTTACTTAAGATATATTCTTAAAAAGATGCCTTATGAAATATTTTTTAAAAAGAAACCTAAGATTAATCATTTATATATTTTTGGATGTAAGTGTTTTATTTTAAATAATGATAAGAATCCTTTAGGTAAATTTCATAGTAAGTATGATGATGGTATATTCTTAGAATATTCAATTTTTAGAAAATCTTTTAGAATTTTTAATAAGAAAATATTTATTATTGAAAAATCCATTCATGCAATTTTTAATGAAAACCTTATAAATTTAATAAGATATGATTTGAATTATGATGATATTGAAAATATAAAGAATATAAATTTGAAAGAAAATGATGATGATTCATTGCTTAAAGGATGAAGATATAATAAAATCAGCCAAAAGAAATAATACTTAATGATCTTTTTCATGGTGTTAAGATTAGGAGAAACCTTAAGGATGAGATAGAACATTCTATACTTCTATCGAAAATTGAACCTAAAAATATAGATGAAGCATAACAAGATAATTTTTGGATAATTATTATGGAAGAGGAACATAAATAATTTATAAGAAATAATATTTAGGAGTTAGTCACAAGACCTCATGATCAAAATATAATTAGACCTAAATGGGTTTATAAAAATATACTAGATTATTCAGGAAGTATTATTAGAAATAAAACTAGATTAGTTGTATAAAGGTACACACAAATAAAAGGAATAGGCTTTGAATAATCTTTTGTATACTAGAAGCCATTAGATTACTCCTTATCTTTCCTTATTTTAAGTACTTGAAACTTTTCTAAATGGATATCAAAAGTGCATTTTTTAATGGGTATATTTATAAAGATGTATTTATAAAACAACCCTCTGGTTTTAAAAGCATTAATTTCTTAATCATGTATATAAATTAAAGAAAGCATTATATGGTTTAAAACAAGTTCCACTTGCTTGGTATGATAGGTTAAGTAACTTTTTAATTGAATATAACTTTAGAAAAGGTAAGGTAGATATAACTATTTTTATCAAAAATGTTGGATATGATTTGATTATTATATCAATTTATGTTGATGATATATTATTTGGAAGTACAAATAAAAAATTATGTCTTGAGCTTTTCTCATTAATTTGAAAGAAATTCGAAATGAGTATGATGGAAGAACTCACCTTTTTCTTAGAACTTAAAGTAAAACAATTAGAGTCTGACACATTCTTTTTTCAAACCAAGTATATAAATGAATTATTAAAAAAGTTTAATATGAATATATTCAAATAAAGTAAAACCCCTTTAAGACCATCAACTAGACTAGATTTAGATGAATCAGGAAAACTAATAGATCAAAAGCTTGATAGGAGTATGATAGGTTCACTTTTGTATCTTATTACTAGTTGACCTGATATTATATTTGTTGTATGTTAGCGTGCAAAATTTTAAGCTAATCTTAAGGAGATACACTTAATAATAATTAAGTGAATATTTCACTATTTGATTTGAACTTCTAAGTTAGTCTTATGATATTCCAAAAATTTATTATCATGTAATTTAGTTGCATATTCTGATGCAGACTATGCTAATTGTAAGCTTGATAGAAAAAATACATCTAGAACCTATTAATTTTTAGGATCATCACTTATTTCTTAGTCTTCTAGAAAATAAAATTTTATAGCTTTATCCAATGCTGAAGTAGAGTACATAACTGCCGGTAATTATGTTGCTCAAGTTTTATGGCTAAAGTAACAATTAGAAGATTTTAGAATTAAGTTTAAAAATATTCCAATTAAATATGATAATACAAGTGCTATAAGTTTAACAAAAAATCCTATACAACATTCACGAACTAAACATGTAGAGATTATACATCATTTTATTAGAGGTCATGTTAATAAATGTGATGAGCATTAAGATTTTGTATACACTGATTCTCAAATAGTTGATATCTTGATAAAATTTTTTAGCTAAAGAGAGAATTTATATGTTAAGACATATGCTTGGGATACTAGAACAACATTTAAATTTCTTATATATTTTTTGTTATTCTTTTTTATATTGTCAAAGGAGAGAAGATTTATATATGTTGGTCATAATTCTTTTTACATGTATATATTTAGGAGAAGAATTATTTTTTTTCAAAAAATTAGCAATCAAAAATATTTCTCAATTATTATATATATTTTTCTAATGCTTATAAGTTAAGATAAAAGGCAATTTTGCACTATTATTATAAAAATACCCGACATAAATTTGTCATCATAAAAAATGGGAAGATTATTGATTTTATCCATCTCATAACTTATTCTAGATATTTTAATGATAATAAATATATGCTAGGATATTCTCATTTGTGTGTTAACTATTTTAGGTGTAATAATTTAATGGATGTGCATCATATTTACTTATATGAAATTTATACTACACAACTCAAGTTGAATCAAAATTTGAACTGAAAGAACTTAAAATAGACCAAGATGGAAAGCTTGAAGATTTTTATATTAACGTGGGAGTATGTTAGAGGTCCATCAATATTTACTTGCATGTTTTAATTTGCTCACAATTTAGATATCTATTAAAATGATTTATATATTATTGATTAAGGATAATAAACATGATTTAGAAATCTATATGATTCCTTCATTAATAAATTTTATAAGCTTTATTGTTATTAATTATAGAAAGATAAATTATTAGGGAAATTAAATATAATAAGCTTATATGGTAAAAACATATTACATATTTATTTTGAATTAAACTTATTTTATATAAATTTATTGATTTATAATTTATTTTATCTAAATTACTTCATATTATTATAAGAATATTTAAATACATGATATATGCCTAATTTTTTATTTTATTAAATATGATATTATTTTGATGGAAATGTTGTTTAATTTTTATTTCATTAGAATCCTTGGATCCTATTGATAAGAATTTGATAGGTTCTATGAAAAATTTAGAGCTATTTTGAATTTATAATGAATTTCTAAACATTATCTAATTTTAATATAATTTGTTTGGTAGCCATTTTTTGCCTTATTTTTTATGTATACGAAAACTTTTTGACTTTTCCATTTAACTAACTATTTTAGAGTCGTTTGAAAATTATATTTATTTAATATAAATTATTTTTTGATGAATATAATATTATTAGTTAATAAATTAATATTAGATTAATAGTTTTATTCAAATTTGACTTTACTTACCCTTTCCCTTTAAATATCCCTCTTCCTCTTCATGTTAAGGCTGCACAAAAGAGAAAACTTTAGTAATTCTTTCATTCTTATTTTCTTCTTTACATGCCAAATCTTGAGAGGAAAAACTTTAATCTTTATTCTAGGAGCTCTTTTCATTTATGAGATTAAATTCTTAGTTGAAAAGCTTCAACACACTAAATCGAATAACATCTCTTGGAATTCTTGAGATTGCTTTATTTCTCTAAATATTTACTTGCTATTTTTTTAATTTTTCATCATTAATTTTTTCTTGAAAATATTTATTATTTGTTGAAATACTAGTTAAGAATGTATATTCAGTTTTCTAAGTTAAAGCTTTTAAATCCATAAAGATAACAAGGTAAGTATTTTTATTTTCTTTTATGTGACATATATTTACATTTCAAATCTTATTTATTTTTAAAAGTATTATATGATTTGAGGAGATATAAGCTTAAATATGCAAGCATTTAAAATATTATTTATATTTTTATCAAAATACAAATCTATCTTAAGGTAAGCAATTTTATATTCCATTTGCAAGTTGTGAGGTGACTAAAATTAAATTATAAGATCACCTCAAATATTTTGGTCATTTTATTTCAAGACAATTTAGGTTTGCATCATTTATATCAAATTATATTTTTCTTTTTATTGATCTAAGCCATTTGATTTAGTGAAGTTTAAATTGTAATAAGATTGAGTTGTATTCGCTTGTGTATGAGAGTACTTAGATTGCAAACAACTTTTTTGGTTTAAAGAAGTGAGGTTTACAAGGCAAACTTGGGATTAGTGGATTCTAGCCCAAGATCGAGGTGACTAGCATGGATGTAGGTCGGATTGGAATCCGGGTCGAACAATGTAAAAATATTATGCATCTTATTTTTCATTTCTTGCATCAATTTTTCTTTATCAATTTCATAAATATTGTGTGATTTCATATTTTTTTCTAAATAGCTTTAAAATTATTTTAATTGCCTTCTTTTAATAAAAATTTGAAAAATCACAATTCACCCACCCACCCTCTAGCTTGGGGTGCCATAGTCATCCAACAAATTTTACTTGCAAAAATATGACAAAAAAAACTAAAAAAAGATTATTGCAAAAATAAGAAGAAAATCCCAATGAATCGGCTGCTGTTGGCGTTGCTTGCATCCTAGGCTTTCTCCGACTCGTTGCCCCACCTCGCCCTAGGCTCTCTTGCACCTATCCGCTAATGCCTAATGGCTGAGCTCAAGCCCAATCCTGCCTGCAAACCGCTGCCCTCCTGGTCTTGCGAGTGCATATGGATTCAAACCCACTTTGTTCAAAGGAAATCGTACGCCCATCCCCTCAACCATTAAGTTATAATTCGCTCAGGTTGATGTAATTTTTCTTTTTAAATTATATATAATGGAATACAAAAATTAATAAATAATTTAAATAAATATTAGTTGATTAATTACTTAATTTGATTTAGTTTATTATTTATTAAATTATTTAATATTATTAATTTTTAGTTAGTTAATTATTTAATTAATTAATTTTAATTTTTAATTTAACTTTTTAAATTATATATATTATGATTATTATTTTAGAAGATTTTAAAATCCATCTAAAAATCCCCTGCAACTTCTCTCAAATTTCTATCAGAAATATTTCACAATCTTTGAGAAATTTGTCAGAAGTCAATTGGAAATCCACTGAAAACCTGTTAAAAATGTTCGGCCAAAACTCTGTCAGAAAATCCACCAAAATATGCCAGAATTTTTAACGAATAATGTTCGCCAAAAATTTCACATGCAATGAGCATTTTTCCTGTACTAAGCCTCTTTTCTCCTCTCGCAAACTTATGCTATGCTAACCGTTCTCGACATTACATGATGTTTGGGGTCGAATGATTTTATTACAATTATACTAACCACCAACAATGAGCCACTGCCACCTATTGTTCAATTTATCATCCGATCAAAGTGAGAGTTTGGTTGTTCCAATGATTGCAAGTGAGAGTTTAGTACCAAAATTATATATTTTTTACTAGAAAGCTGCTTTAAGAAGCAGTAAGAAAGCAATCTCAAACAAAACCTTAGATTTCTTCTAAGCGGGAGCCAATGTGGATGAAGAATTCATGTGCGGTGATGTAGGGCTTTTCCGTCATAAGATATGTATTAGACAAAGAAGCATCAAATTTGAATATTAAAAGTATTGTTTAATTATTTATTCATCTACTTTTTTTACATCTTGCAATCAAAATGATTTTGATTATTAAAACTATGGATGATTTATATATTAACTAAAGCTTCATTTGGATTGCTTTCTTACTGCTTCTTAAAGCAGCTTTATAATGAAAAAGCTGTCTCAAATGAAACCTAAGTCTGCTTTTAGAAGTAGATTAAAAGATATATTGTTGTCTTCCCTTAGCAATAGTTGTAAGGTTGACAATCAAGTTGTTCTACTTCTTATAAGCATTCTTCATGTTGCTCACTTGTTTTACTCACATGTAAATCTTAAAATCATATTAACTCTATGTGAAAAAATAAAAGTAGAATTATAAATTCATTCATGCGTGCTTCAAGAGTCCAACTTTCTTAGATGCCCAAATTTTAGAAATATGTTTGTGTTATAAGTTTGTCTTCAATTGGTGTAGAAATCATCTAATCTTAAATTTTTTTAGAAAAAATCTAGAGCTTTAGTGGAGGTGTTAACCTCCACTAAAGATACAAAATAGCACAGGTTAAAACCGCAGCAAAGCTGAAGCCATAGAGGAGGTCAAAACTGCTAAGAAAACTAGCATTTTATCCATTCTTCCACAACATTCTCTAAACCGTTGCGAAAAGTCTTTGTAGTAAACAATATTCATGGTGATCTTGTAGTGATTTTCAAACTATTGCAAGCTTATTTGTGGCGGTTAAAACCGTTGTAAAAGCCTACTTTACGTGCTGTGATAACCTTTTTTGTATTGAATGGTCAGCATATCACCACCAGTGGTACTCAATTTTTAGACAATCATTATAATACTATTAAATCACTGAAATTTGTCAATTAATATATGACCAACATTATCAAACCACTATCGTTTGATCACTATCTTGGGATCATCGTTGTTTGACAACTATAGTTTGACCACTATGGCCTAACCATTATCATTTGAACTCCACCACTTGAACACTATGGGCTCAAAAATTTGACCTCAGCCTTTGCCCACTTGCTTTTCTTTCAGGAGAGTTTTAACAGAATAAGTTTTGGGGTAAATTTTGGAAGGCATATGGGTTTGTAAATAAGACACTAACCAGAGATTTCACCCTCATTTTTTGAGGACTTACTGATCTAAGTTCTGGTATCCTATAGGTGCAAGCTCTTATAATTAATTATCCCTCCCACTATCGAGAGAGAACTTTGATTAAGGCTAGTTATCAATCAGATACATATAGATATATAGTATCTAGCATATAATAGCAGCATGGGCTTAGGAATTTAGAGATTTAAAGGTTTGATAATTAAAATTAAAAATTTCACCATCTTGCACTTAAAGTGGATGGTGCGGGAATGGATGATGGACCCGATATAGATCCCATGGTTCTGTCGTCTCGGGCCATTGTGGTCCCTGGTCTACTTAGCCAAAGAAGATAATTGACCCATCCTAACATAAGGATCCTTGTCGGCAACCATGGGTTGCTTCGTTCAAGGGTACCTTATAGACCTAGGTTGAATGTTTGTCTAAGGGGATAAATTTGAATTCACCTTAGCTAATAGAGGGATTTATGCCATATCAATCACTAAGAAACATATTGCCTCTGGCCATAACCGGTATTATGTAGTGCCATTTGGTAGCAAAATCACTTTGTTCAAAGGGCCTTGGGTTATAACTATTTATCCTGCGATACCATTTGATAATAGAACTATCAGTTATAGGATATGTATCACGTTCTTACAGGCAGGAGATTATTTGAGAATTGATCATAGTAATATTTTTGGCTAGACATTAGCTCTATGTGAGCTGAAATAAATTTTAATTTATCCACCCTGACAAACTGTTATTGAGGGTGGATAGATTTTTCTTTAAGTAGTTTGATGGATTATTCCAATTTTAAATATTTGAACTGGGATGATTTTTAGATTTTTAGGTTTTGGATTTTATGGAAGTTTGGAGGCAGTTTAAAATATTTAAAATTAATCCCTCTAGTTGAGATAAACATTCAATGCCGCCCTCATCAGAGTGACTTTAAATTCATTCATATTTTTGTAGGAATTTGAATTTTGTGAAAGTTTGGAAGTATTTGAAATTATTTTTTAACCCCTCTGGTTGAAATAAACATTCAACATGTCCATCATCGGGGTGTATGGAATCATTCATTGACTAAACCTTGTCGACTCTATTGGGCTACCGATAGAGGATAGGGTTTGTCATAGAATTTATACTTTTATTAGTGAATTCTCATTATTATAGGCCTTGAAGGCCTAATACGAATGTATTAAAATAAATATACTGATCGCCACAATCATATATTTATTTGATGGTTCAAATCCTGTCGACTCCTATTGATCCATATAGAAGGATCTGGTTTAAACTTGAATTCTTGTCGGGGACCATGCAAGTTTATGATTACACTTACCCCTTTGTGTACCTATGTGTACACAAACTACGGTACATATGCGGGAGCATTCTTGTAGTATTTAATGGGCCTTCTATGAAGGCTCGTAGAAGCCTATGTTTGTCGTAATACTTTAATATTTATATGTAGAACGTATGTTGGATGCATGACCACTGTTCATAAAAAAACTTGTAAGCTTCAATAATCTTATACAACTCAATGTTTAAAACTTGGTTGAACTGGAATTCATTCCATCTTGATTTGATATGGCTTTCTCTTCGTAGAACTCATATTGAAATTGATAGACAACTCCTAGGTTATGCCATCATCATCATTTTCTATTGTTGGCTTTAAATAAATAACCAATCATTTTAATCTTGGATGACTGCATTACTACACATGCCTTATGCTTCTCAAAACCATGGTCACTATCCCGAACTAATAGTTTATTATTTCCATTGTATATCAAATCCTTCTGGTTGTACTGACATTTTAAATGTCGAATGGGTATCCTACAGTGATATTAAGCCTTTATACTTGACTTTCGGAATTGAATTGTGTTTGATGGGAGAGATGCTATTATGTCCCTTCATCCCTACCTTTTGACAAATTTCTCGTGTGTGTGTTATCTTCGCTGCAAATCAATCATCATTGCTTGGAGGTAGATGAATGGGCTCACCTACGAACTAATGTTGACTATTGATTGAGTTGTGTTCATTGTTAATAGTTTCTCCTCACATTCATCCACTATCTATCATGCTCATTGTGTGTTGACCATCAGCATGCGTAAGCAACCACTATATTTATTCATGAGTTTGTTATCGTTGACTAGGGGGAAGTCATAACATTCACTTCATGAGGCTTATATATGTCAGGAAAGTATTTGTATTACCGTTGATTGTAGATATGCATTGACATGACCTTTATGAATTAGTTATAACATTCATTAAAGATTCTCAATGATGATATGTAGATAGGTTGCCACATCTTCCACTATTTTCTCATTATATATTTGTGCACAAATTCTATTTGCAAAGCCTTTGTCTTCAAAGGTAGTTTAAACCTACTTGTGAACTCTTTGTCCTCAAAGATAGTTTACAAGATACGTGATGAGCTTGATACCAATCCCTTCACTCCATTTGAGATAGTCATTATAGGCTGAATATGATTGCTCAAATAAACTTTATGCTAAAGTTTGTAATGAATTTGTGCATGAGTCATTGCTTGGATGAGATTTGGATAGATCTTCTTCCTTTATTTGCATTCCAATTGGAATCATAATTACATTGGAACATTAATTATCCCTCAAATTAGATTCTTTATAGCTAATCAATTGATGTCCATTTGAATAAATGTCGAAATACCGGATCATCAAATGATACCTTGAGCTTATTTATTATAATTCATTCAAGTTAGATCATTTATGACTCATTCAAGTTCTTCTATGGTTAAACTTGGGTTTAAGTTCACTCACAATTCTTCGTAGTCCAAGAAAACTCAAGTCCTATGTAGTTCAAAATTAATTTATGTCCTTGTGATTTGTTCAAACTCTGAGTCATTGTTATCTCATTCCATTCAAATTTGACTCTACAATTTACAAGTTCAATTATTTATATTGAATTAGAGTTCTTTTCATTTGTTCAAGTTGGAGTCTAAGTCCAAGTCCCTTGTAGTCATATTGAATTAAAACTTTGGTCCTCAACTGTTCATTATCATTTTAAGTTTGAATCCAAGTAAAGCTTATTTAATGTTTAATTCATGCTCCAAGTTCATTCAGTTTTAGGTCCAGTGTCGTTCAAGTCCCCTGTGTCTTCTGTAGGAACTTCGGAAGCCTCCCGGCATCTCCCCCGTTCAGAGGAAAAATCAAGAGGCAACCTTTCACTCCACGCTACATGAGCACTTCAGGTAGATGTCCATAGACACCATGGTTGCATTTTTTTCAATTTCCAAGATACTACATTAGCACTTAGGGGTCTATGGCACCTGTTGAAAAGAGTACAGTCATTTCCCCACATATGGGTACTTATTTTTATCTCCTTCACGCTACATGAGCGCTCTAGGGATTACCCACCTCGTTGCAAGCATCACACCGATTTTCCTCCCCCATGCAACGTGAGGCCGTAGGAAAGTTTGTCAGCTCATTGCAAGCCATGAGAGAGGGATTTTCATGTTAGAAGTTATAACTTCGCAAATGGACTGGTGGTGTTGGCTCGCTGATCGAGGTAAGAGGAGGGGTAGGCACATTTCTCTCATTTTTTAATTAATTATAATTAACATTAATTAATCATAATTAATTAATAAATTATCATTAATTAATTAATCATAATTAAGATAATTAACTAAAGTTTATTAAAATTAATTAAAATTATGAGTTAGAATTAATTTATAATTAATTATATCTAATTGATATTAATTAAATTTTATAAATAATTATTAATTAAAAATAATTAATAATAATTAAATTTAATAAATTAAAATTAATTCTAATTAAATTTAATTATAATTAATTAAATTAATTCTAATAACTTAATTAAAAATAATTTTAATTAATTATATTAATTATAATTAATTAAAAATAATAATTAGAATTAATTAAAATAATTATAATTAAATATTTAATTTTTTTAAACATCTCGATTCAGCAGATTTAGGTGATATTGCCAAAGAAGGGCTCGGAAGGGAGTAAGTTACCTTCACAGTGAGTATCTCCCATCGTCACTTCAGTTAAAAATGTCTTAACTTTCGACCGTCAGGAAGGGGAAGTCATCCAAAAAGTGTGGTCGAACAGCCATGACGGGCCGAAGAAACACTCAAAATGTAAACTCCGATCATTGCTTCTGATCGAACTATTATAACTTTTGATCTTAGAGGGAGGGAAAGTCGTTGAATTAGCAAAGTCGAATAGTGATGAAAGAACTGAAGAAGCACACCAAAGGAAGAAAGTTACTTAACAGTGAATGAGCTCCCTTGCTTCCGATGAAGATGTTGTAACTACCAATTTGACGAGAGAGGGGAATGTCATTGAAGGAACGAAGTTGAGAGGTCTTGGGGTCGGGATGATGGCAAAAGGAAGAAGGGAACTAGTAGTCGAAGGCCTCATCTCTTTCTCCCTTTTAACGATGCGAGGGGGGTTCGCTTGAGGTTGTGTAAAGATGTGCGACACGGGAGGAGAGTGGCGGATGTGCGGAGTCATATGAAAGGCTTGAGCGATGTGGCTGGACATGTACGTTAATTAAGGTTTTTTTTATTTCATTACAAGTTAACAAATGCCACCAAAAAATATGGTACACATCTAGAGCAAACCACATTTATTATATGATGGTTGACCCTATAGATCTTTAGATATTTGTTCTAGATGTCTCACTAGGGCTTTCATTTAGTGGATATCCAAAAAACTTGTTTGAATGTCACAAAAGTTTTCTTTCTTCATGACTCTTTTAGATGTATCCAAAGATGATTGATATATTAGCATTAGTGAAGTAAGGAGCCCTAGTATAGTGATATAACACTTCATATTTGGGACTCTAGAGTAGGCTTCATAGATTAACATTAGTAGTTATCATTGACATCACTTTGCCTTGTTTGGATAATATTTTTTCTTTAGTTTATAACCTTTTTATATATACTTAATATTCTTCTATCATCTGGTTGTATCATAGTAAAATTTTAAATATTTATTAGGGGAACTTGGCATAATACACGATGTCGACCCAAATAAAAATTTAAAATACCCCGAGTTTTTAAGTGCATTTATATGTAACATCTAGGGTGCTCATTCTACGACTTTGGCTAGAGTCCTAAGATTTTGATTCCTTCTACCTAGTGCTCTGAGTGGCGAACTTTGTGAAGGGTTATCATATTTGTCTTTATTAACTTATTAGAAGACTTGCATTTCTTCTACCCTTTACTTCTAGCTTTGGCGAGCTTGATGAAGGGGTATATGCTAGTGACATAAAACCCTTTAGGTTTATATTGGGTTGGTGGTGAAAAGTCATCAGTCTAGAGCTTTGTACATAGCAGACTTGTTGATGACGAAATCCTCTTAGTTTGGCTTTAAGTTTTATGTGAACTCTGGGATAATTTTTTTAGTCCTTTCCTTTGTGCTTTGATGTACTTATTAAAGAAAAGCTTTGATCCTCATTTTATGCTTTACAGATTTGTTGTAGGATTTACAAGTTTTGGAATTCGGTTGATAGTACCAAATGTGGGTAGTATCTTTCTCCTTAAACACTTAAGGAGGCTTTAACCTGAGTATCTTGAGTTCATTAGATTGGGAGAGCTAGGATTTTATAGCTCTCCATCCTCTGATTTCTAAGATGGCGGTTCCTTTATTATGGTCTTTCTTATGACATATTGAGTAGATGGAGCTTCAGTGATCAGGCCATATTTGAGCTTGTTGGATCTGGCCTCTTACACCCATTCAGACTTCAGACTTGAGCTATGATAAATACACTTTCGAATATAGATTTTACATAAGTTAGTAGATTTCGAGTCCTCTTTTGTGGTTAAAGATTTAGAGCCTATGTACGTTTAGTAGTTGTTCTCAACTCCTCTTTCCCACTGGAACTTTGATTCTTCGATTAATTAGGAGAATTTGGTAGACTATGATCACTTGAACTTATCGAGTTAAATAAGCCTTCATACTTCCCATAATCCTTACTAAATGGTTGATGAAGTGGGTGTTCTGCTACTACGATCTTTCTTATGGCATATTGAGTAGATAGAGCTGCCAATGATCCAACTATATTTGGGTGTGTTGGATCCGGCATTCTACCCATTCAAATTATAAGCTTCAGACTGTTGAAAGACTTCAAGTCATTCTGACTCAATTTGTTAGAGTGTGTAGTCACAAAAATATCTTTCTTGACTTTTGAGTCTTTATACATTAAAGAAGGTGGTGTCTTGAATTTTTAGAAGATCACCTGCACATACTTTAGAAAGAATTCATTATATTCTTTAGCATAAAAGAATATTTTTATTGATAATTTTAAATATTTATTTGGAGATCTCAGCATGTAACACGATGTCGACTCAAATAAATAATTAAAATGACCCTATCTTACAGGGAGATTTTAAATGGGCTCTGTATTTTGATATTTTAAAAATTTATTCAGGAATCTCGGCATGCAGCATGATGTTGACCCGAATAAATATTTAAAATGCCCCAGTATGATGGGGGATTTTAAATGCATTTTTGGACCATAAGAGAATTTTAAAATATGAAATGTATGTGCCAATAAATATATACAAAAATATAGCATATTAAGCGTAACATTTTCTCGGGCAATTTTATGTATAGTATTTCTTTAGGAATCGACCATTGATCAGTGGCATGGCCTCTGACCATTCAAATCGGTGAGTTGATAAGCTCCTCCCTGATACATCTTTTCGATGACGGAAGGTCCTTTCTAATTGAATACAAATTTGTCACCAATTTTTCTATGCGGGACGAATGGCCTTTTCTACACGAGGACCAATTCTCTCTCTTGAAATACTCGAGGATGAACCATCCAATCAAAAGACCTTATCATCCTTGCTCGATAAATCTCTAAGTTCTATTGAGCTAGCAGCCTAACTTCATTGAGTGCATCGAGATCCTCCATTCTCAACCGTACATTTTGTTCTTGAGTAAGCTCATTCTGGATACCGACTCGAAGAGATGAAAGTTCAACTTCTAGTGGTAACACTACTTCAACTCTGAATACTAGTGAGCAAGGAGTAGCTTTGGTCAGTGTTTTGTTGGTTATACGATACGCCTACAACGCTTCTACCATCTTTGTATGCCACTCTCATTTAATGTTGATGAGAATCTTCTTCAACAATTTCACCAGTATTTTGTTGAAGGCTTCTGCCAGGCCATTTGCTCTTGGATAATATATGGAGGAGTATTTCCAATCAATCTTGTGTCGATCGATAAATCTATTAATCTTAGTGCTTTTGAAAGTTGTACCATTGTTCGAGATCATGCAGTGTGGTACTGTAAATATATATATGATGTTATACTTGACGAAGTTAATCACATGCTCTAACATAACTTCTTTGAATGGATCCACTTCTGCCCACTTGGAGAAGTAGCCAGTCGCTGGAAAAATGAAGTGGTGTCTTACTAATGATGGTGGATCTATCAGCCTGAATCTGACATTCGTGGCACCTTTTAGCATGTTCAATACAATTTTTTACCATTCTTGGGCATTAGTAGCCCATTCTTTTAATTTTAATTGCCTTTTTGGGACCTGATTGTTATGCTCAACAAAGTCCTTCATGAACTTCTTTTACTACCTTATCAGCTTCTTAGGTCCCTATACACCTTAGCCTCATTTAATCGAAAGCACGTCGATATAATGTGTTGTTGATAAATATGTATCGTAGTGCTCTCTTCCTAATTTGAGAACCAATGACTTGTCCATTGGTAGTTTACTTTCTTTAAAGTATTCAATAAAAATTTTTCTCCAGTCATCATCTTCTTCGATATCTAAACAATGCCACCATGATTCTGAAGCTTAACTAGCCTTGTGTCTTTTGTTAAGAGCTTGGTGTTCTTTAAGTTGATCTTCAAGATCAACTGGTTGAGGAGGTTGATAATCAACAGAGGTTGTATCCTTCTGACTTGAAATTGATGTTCCCTCTTCTTGCAGAAATTATAATAACGCTGGCTCTAAGATCCGACGATTTTGCATCATAATTATTATGAGCCATTCATCATCCATATTTGTTGTTTCTTTAGCTAATTTTGCAAGGTAATTGACTTTACTATTTTGACCTTAGGGAACTTGAGCTAATTTGATGATTGAAATTTGCTTCACAAGTTCAAGAACTCACTAATGATAATAGGCTAACTCGAACTTTGTGATTTTATAAACTCTCTGTACTTGATTTATAACAAGTTGAGAATCATCGAAGATTTAGAGGTTTTAAATTATAACATCGATTTTAATCTATACTCCTACTATTAAAGCTTCATATTTGGCCTCATTGTTGGTCCGAGATTCAGTCAAACTAAATGAGATTCTCATTATGCCTTCCTTAGGTGATACAAAAATAAGTCCAATTTTGGCTTGAGCTTTTGCCAGATTTAGAGGCCGAGTGCGCTTAATTAATGATTCTCCATCAAAGTATATTTCCTATACTCATACCATCTCTTCTCCTTTGATATTCATGATCTGATCGTTAGGCAGATCATTGTTGAGCAGCGAATCTATAGGGATTGGATGTGCAACAAGAAAATCTACCAACACCTGCCTTTCATTACTTTTTATAGGACATACGTGATATCGAGCTATAGCAGTATCACTGCCCAACTAACTAGATGACCTATCATCCTTGTCCTTCTCATCAAGAACTTCAACACATAGATCTTTGATATCAAGGTGATTTTATGAGATAGCATATAATGACGATGTTTCTAAACTGCAAAAATTAGAGCCAATCAATGCTTTCAGTAGCATATTTTTGCTCCAACCAATCTTTGATTGATGTAGTAGAGCGTGTTCTCCTTGCCTTCTTTATTGAGCTGGGCTAATAATGTTCTGATGGACTCTCCTTGTGCTGCTATTTATAATATTAGAGATTTCCCCAAAATTGGGGCTACAAGAATAGGTAGATTTAACAAATATCTTTTAACATTGTCAAGTGTTTCTTGGCACTCATCATCCTATTTAAATTGTACTCATTTCTTCATTAGCTTTGAAAATGGCTGGCATCTACCCAAAAATTCGATATGAACTGCTGAATGAATGCCAATTATCCTTGTAAGGAGCAAAGTTGTCAAAGATTCTATGGAGGTGATATATCCAAAATTATCTTAATCTTACTGGGGTTAACTTTGATGCCTCGATGGCGAACGACGTATCTCAGAAATTTCCCTGAGGATACTACAAATGCATACTTGAGGAGGTTAATCTTAAGATAATTTTTTCTAATCCTCTCGAATATAATTCTCAAGTCATCTAGATGGTCTTTTCGTTCCATGCTCTTGATAACCAGGTCATACACATAAAACTCAACCTTCTGATATATTAAATCATTAAAAATATGACTCAACGCTCATTGATATGTGGCACCAGTGTTCTTTAGGCCTAAGGTCATAATCGTGTAGCAAAATATACCTATAGGTGTTCTAAATGATGTATGATTTTCATCTTCATGCGCCATTTTAATTTGGTTGTTGCCCGATAATCCATCCATAAAGGAGAACATATCATAGTTAGATATATTGTCAATTAGAAGTTCTGATACTGGTAGTGGAAAGTCATCATAAGGACAAGCCTTATTGAGATCCTTTAAGTCGATGTAGATACAAATTTAATCATTCATTTTCTTCGTAGGGACAATATTTGCAATCCAGTTGACATATTTTTTTTTTGAATAACGCCCACATCTATGAGATTCTTTGTCTTCGTAATCACATATTTTCAATATCTAATCTCATTTTCCTTGGAGTTTGTTTGACAGGTGCTACATCTGATTTGATGGCTAATCTGTGAACTGCTACGTCAGGTGATAAGTCGGGCATCTAAGCATATGTCCAAGCAAAGTAATCCTAGAATTCATAGAGAAGCTTCTTCATTTCTTCTACTTACTCTTCTTGTAGAATGGAGCTAATAAAGGTTGGGCGAGGCTCTTCCTCAGTCTCTAAGTTGACTTCCTTTAGCTAATCCATTGTAGCAGCCTATCCAACATCTTCCAGTTCTTCTGGCACAGGATAGACTTCTACAGGTTGATTATCACATGTGTCAACTTCATACATCTCATCATTATCATCATCATTGGATTTGATTTCTTCGCATGTGATTGCTTGATAAGTCTCCTTCCAGAGGCATTTTTGCTTGATGAATATGATACCTTTATATATAGTTATATCCTTTTATCGTAATGTATGCAGATTCCTTCCATACTAGAGGCCCAAATATGTACGATGTTTATCATTTACTGGTAAAAACATTGATTTTCTTTCATAACAATCTTTGAATACCTTTGGTATTAAATCTAGGTAGCCTCATAGGAAGTAGCTCAGGAAAATAATGGGTGGTGAGTTCTTCATTCTTATGCACCTCATGTGGAATGATTTCTTTGAAGTGTTATAAGAGAATATATGTGAGAACGAATGTGCTATCTGAGATCGATAGGCTATTTATTCTTCTGGAGAACACACCCTACACCAAGTTCATATAGATAGAGTCATAGTCATAATTATAATTTGAATATTCAACATTCCTACTCTATTTGTTCGTTGACTAACACACTCTTCAAGATTTTACAGGGGTGACATCATCTTAATTTATATCACTCCCTAAACAAGGCATGTGTTTCTTTCTTTGGGAATGGTCAGCACTTTCGGAAGAGTCGGCGTAGCCTTTTTTCTTCCCACATGCTTCTTCTCACCTTCTAGTTATTTGTAGCCATTTAATTTAATGCCTTAGCCTCAAGGGAGCTCGACAACTTTAGTTTCTTTGGAATGAAGTATTTGGTATCTTCATAAATTGTTACTTTATGGACCGACAAAGTGATGGATGTCACCAGATATCCTCAATTCTTCTCTATCCCTAAGATACTTCGTACACTAGTGTAGTGTCCATGGGATAGCGCCATATTTATGCAGCCAGGAGTGACATAGTAGCACCTTAAATGAGGTGTCTGCATCAATTACATAGAATTTAGCTTTTATATGAAGTTCCTTAAATATAAGAGGGAGCATAAATGATCCAAGCATTTTTTGCACTTTTTCGTTGAAGCTATATACCATCAACTTATCTTGGCCAAGATGTTCCACATTGAGACATAATGATCTCAATGCTTTCAGGCTCATGAGATTTATGGATGACTCAGGATCGATCAAAATATGACTATTCATCATACCGTTACTCTCCACCATAACATATAGAGGATGGTTGTGATCTGCCATTCGAAGTATCGGATCATCCTCAGTAAAATTAATTATTGGCTTATTTTGAGCTTGTAAGACCTTAGTCAAGTTATGCTCAACAAAAATATGCCTCATATCTTTTACAGTCCTTAAAAGCTTGGATCAAAGTCTCTCAAAGATCTTTAGACATCATGAGGATGTATATGTTGATTTATGCTGGGATCTTCCTTAAGTAGGATAAGATATTATAATCTATTCCCTTAATTGAAGCCTCTTTCTTCTTGGAGTCTTCGGGTAATATCTTCATTGATAATTATGTTCTTTCCCTTATCTTTATTAGGAACACCCTTCTTTGGTGGAAGTGGCAGTACTTTGCCACTTTCCAACTACACTTGGGTCACCTCATCCAATTCAAACTTATTTAATGAAGTATTCTCCTCAGAGTCAACCATAGTCGGATCTGGAGATTCACCTGTAGACTTTAGAATCATCACAAAGTTTAACTTGCTCTATTTGTGCCATTATGATTGGAGAATTTTTATCATTTGAAAAACATAGATCCTCTTCTAAACTGTAGTCCATTAATGACACCATTAGACATGACTCAGGGGCTGCTTCTTCAATATATTTCTCCCTTTTTAATATCTTTAATGTCACCGAGATGACTCGGTATGTCTCTATAGGAGTGGATTCATTCGCATCTTCTTCATCCTTTCCATTTATTTTAAGCTCCATCATGAATTCACCGAGCTTAATAGGCCTTCTAGTAGTTTGGTAATATTTACCCAAACTATCGATAGCCTTTTGAGTTGCTGTTTTCTTCTCCATAGTTTTAATCAACTTTGCTTTCTTTTCAGAAGCCTTTGACTTTAACTTACCAAGCTTTGATGAGAAAGCTTGGCCAGATTGTTGTTTGGAGATGAATGCATGTGATGTAGGCAACCACTTTAAATTTAATATTGTTTAGTAGGAGACTTCCACTTGACACCTAGGACTCCTTCTAGTTGTTTCAACATTTTGGTTATCTTCATGGAAACCATAGTCTCCCATTGCTCTTCTTAAATATGTTCTCTTATTGTTGTTTCTTTAGGTAGAAGTATGAAAAAGGATGTGACTACCAAGGTGGACTCCTTTATGGGATAAACTAACACGTTATCTAATAATGTCAACTCTCCCCTTTTGTATTTCTTTTCCAGCCAATCTTTGAAGACATAACAATTTTCAATTGGATGACTGATTACCTGATGATATGGGAAGTAGTTTGGGTCACCACTATATTTAGACTATTCAGGTATTTTGTATTTTGGCAAATCCAAACTAGCTTTGAGTGCTTGTCGGAATAGTTTAGTAATACTATCCCTCTCAAATAAATATTCTTTATTCATTTTTTACTTAAGGGATAGAAATATTTTATCACCAAGTCCCTTTGTTTTCCTTGGATGCTCTCCTTAGCGAGGAAATGCTCGAAGATTTATCATTTCCTCCAAGAATTAACCTTAGTTGAGGATTAGAATTGTAAGCATGTTTTAGTTTTTCTTCATACTACATTGACTATTTCCCTTTATCTACATTATAAACTATTGATTTACCTTTATTAGGTATGGATGGGAATGTGGAGTAAGCATCACTCTTCCTGGCGTCAGGTGCCTTGGCTTTTTTGGGTTTATCAGGGAGACTACCTGACTTTGACAAATTTAATTTTTTAAACTTTGTCATCCTATCCAACAGATCTTGAAATGTGGTGATTAAAGCAATGTATAAGAAAGGTTATATTTTATCACCAATGTTCCCCATCAATAATTGAACTGCATGTTCTTCTTCCAGTTGCTGCTCGCCCTTCATGCTGAGATTGCACAAGCATGTTATATATCTCATCACTAACTCATCCTTTCTCCTTTTATCTAAGGTGAGATATGTGATGGTAGTCTTCTCAATTGTACTAGCAAATCTTTTCATGAATAAGGCCTCTAAATCTGTGATGGTCTTTAGTGAATGATTCGGTAGCTCGACATACCAATCAAAAGCGGTTCCAATCAAGTTGCTCATAAATTGCTAGAATAACAGAGCATCATTACCTCCTGTGTTCTTGCATGTGGCTTTAAACTGTGTCAAGTGCTATCGAAATTTTTATTTCCCTCAAAAGTATTCAATTTTGGCACAGAATATTCCTTTGGATACGACACATGATCATACTCTGCTGGGTATAAGCAACCTTTTCCTATCAATTTTTCTGTCTGTTTAGTAGCTATAATAGATGTAATCTTTCACTAATTAAGCCTTCTAACTGTGTTGTGGTTACACGCTCGGAGGCACTTGCCATACTTTGTGGAGTATGCTACCAGGTCAGATCATCAGTCTCTTTTCCACCTTCAGGTACACCTTTCACTCCTGAGACTTAGGATGCTTGGGGATTCGAAGGGTTTACTGAAAAATTGCTCACAGCTTGGTTGACAGGCTGAGCCGATGCAGGACCCACAAAAATGGCCTTCTACATCATCTCCATCATCATCGTCATCTGAGTCATCATCTCAATTATTTTCTCATTTAATTGAGAGATTTCTTTATCTTTCACCCACATTTGTCTCCTCACTTGCCTTCTCATCTCTATAATAGTGATAGTTTTAGCAGTAAAGGGGTTTTGTCCAACTTCTTCTTCCCCTTCCTCTGAGGAGTGAACACTTCTATTGGTGATTGATTTAGCCCTATAGTGATGTCAATAAACATATTCATGTTGTTATAATTGTTGGTTATCTTCATCATCACCCTCCTCATCATTGATGTGGCTTTCCATATAAACCACCTTGATTTTCATAGTGTCATCATCATCATATTCTTCATCTCCTCCTTCTTCTTATACCCAAATTTTGAAATGTCATCACCACTGGAATTTTGGTTCCTAGCTTGAAATAAGTATTTCTTTGATCCACAAACTGTAATCGAAATGAGCTTCTTCTTTAGCTGAGGTAGGTGAATGAAGAGATTTCTTAGAGGACTCTCCAAGGGGTCGACCGTCATTATGGTGGTTGTCCGAGAGACTATTCTGAATGTCAAGCCTGAACTAGTTTTTTCTTCAAACATCTTTTCATTCCGAGACTTCGGCCTCCATACTTGTTTACTTTTCCACTAAGACCTTTCGGCGATATATTTTTGAACACATGGTCCAAGTGTCACGCCCCGATGTGCTTCCCGTGGAGGTTATCATTGGTATCCTCTTCTTTTTTCTATCACAATAGATGATAACCTATCCCTCGGAGGGGTTCTTCTGGCTTCAACAACTAGTGGCCTCTAGAATTTCTTCTTTATTAGCCTTTTCTCCTTGACTGTCTTTAGTACTCGATGTACTCTAGCAGATAGGCATTCAGCCTCTGTTATTTTCTGAGGGGTCGGGGCTTCAAGTTGACTCTCCTAGAATGGCTGCTTGAGCTTGCCAGAAGAGCTGTTTCACTTTATCCACTTCAGATTAGTGAACCTGTTTTGAGTAGAAAATTGATCTCTGGTTCTCTGCTGGCAGGTTGCATGGATGGACTGGTACTAGTAGTTGTTGAGTTCGTAATTCTACATTTATTTTCCTCCTCTATCTTACGTTGAAATTTACTCCAAATGACGATGCTTCAATGTCATATCTCTTTGGTGCAATAGGATCTCTAGGCAGGGCAATGGTGTTTGTTGTTTCCAAAAAAAATTTCTTTCTAGTAAAATCCCTTTTTATAGTCAAGGTCTCAGGTTGGGATAATCATTCAAACACAAAAATTCTTTCTTGGGCAATGCCCTTGGTAGTAGTTTGTGGTGCTGACAGATGTGCACGCTGTACAGTGGTCATTACAGAATGGATCCTTCCAAAAAGCTCTTCAGAGTTTATGCCATACGCAGGAATGGTTGTAGCCCTTGCAGTAACTGATAAAAATTCGAGCACACCAAAGTGAATGGTGGCTCCAATATTTCAGTTTCTATGATAGCATTTATCAGCTGAATCCTGGCTCCTTATCCCAGTTAGGCAGTCATCGAGGTGTCCTGCTTTTTCATTCTACACAAATGAAAGGTAGGGATCAGTAATCATTATTTGATACATCACCCCAAACTTTCAAAATGTAGAAATTATGCAGAATAATTAACAGAAGCAGGAAAATTAAAATAGAATTAAAATTGTACTTATAGAATTTCTAATGAATCTTATTAAAGATTGATTTTAAGAGATTTGAAAATTATAGCCCATATTGATTTGCTTGCTACTATTATTGAGTCTAGTAAATAGGTTATTAAACCTAAATTAATGTCCCAAGGCTACCAAGAGGGGGGTTGAATTGGTAGTTTAAAAATTTTAAACCCTCTTTAAATTTATGTTGAACCGAAATGAAAATTTTCTTTTAAGTTTTAGTAGAAAACGTTTTTCAACTACAGAGTTTTTTAAAATCAAAAATAAAATGCAGAAAAGTAAAAACAGTAAAGTAAATGACACCAAATTTATAGTGGTTCGGTCTAAACCAGACCTACATCCACTCCCCAGAGGCACGCTATGAGTATTGCACTAATACCAATAGTGACTCTCCTTTTGCACCCACAGCAAGGCGGAGAAGCCTTTACAAACACTCTTTTAACCACTACGCGGTGCTGCAGAGAACCGTCGTCCTTTTACACAATTCCCAGTGTTGGCAAAGAACCTTCCGTCCTTTCACACTCTCCTAGTGTGGGCAGAGAACCCTTCCGTCCTTTCACACTCTCCTAGTGTGGGCAGAGAACCCTTCGACTGTTCACACTCTCCAAGTGTAGGCAGCAAACCCTTCGGCTGTTCACACTCTCTAAGTGTAGGCAGCGAATCCTTCGGCTGTTCACACTCTCCAAGTGTAGGCAGCGAACCCTTCGGCTGTTCACACTCTTCAAGTGTAGGCAGCGAACCCTTCGGCTGTTCACACTCTCCAAGTGTCGGCAGCGAACCGGATCTCCTTGACAGATCTTCTTACAAGAAATCTAGAAGGAAGAAAGAAAAGAGTGAAGTAATCCTAATTCACAAGTAGAGATTCTTATCTTTGAACTCCAAGTGAATCCTTCACGCTCCAGTGGAAAGAATCCTCCTTTGAATGCACTCTCACACTCTCTCCTTGGCTATTCTCTCAAGATGCACGAAGATCAAATGACAAAAAGATTGGGTGGCAGTCTAATTTGGACTATTTATACAAAAGACAAGAAAAACCGCCCAAAAATTGCAAGTTTTCAATTCTGTACGCAGTGGATCGTCCTGTACAATCGTGGATCGTTCTGGACGATATTACTTAAAAGCTTTGAAACGACCTTATTTGTATATGTGTACGAAATATCTTATGTGTGTGTGTATGTTTTTATTCACTCAATTACAATCACTCCCTTTCAAATTTTAATTCAAAGAAAAATACAAGCTTCAAATTCACAAAGTATCTCATGTTGAATTTGATTTGAAGTCTTCATAGTCTGGAGTTCGATTTTCCTGAAATATTAGTACACACAAGAGCAAATACAAATCTTCTAAAATTGTTAGGAGATAACTACACATTTGAACAATAATGTTTGTAATCATCAAAACTATACAAGTTGCAAAAATGTAAAGCATGCAAATAGCAACTATCTTAACAATCTCCCCCTTTTTGATGATGGCAAAACAATTATTGTTTATATGATTTCAATTTAAATAAATTTCCTAAACTCCCCCTGAATTTATGAATACATGAAAATAAGGAGGCATTTTGAACTAAAGAACACAATTTTTGTTTATCAAAATTTTTTTAACAAAACAAATAAAAAATAAAAGTCAAAATTTTTTAACAAAACAAACAAAAAATAAAAGACATACAATACTAACCCAAGCCAAATGACACATAACACAAGCCAAATAACATAAAACCAAAATATAAAGCAAACCAAAATACAAACATACAAACACTCATACAAAGCAAACACTCATACAAACACTTTCTTCCCCTTTTTGACAACAACAAAAAGTGAAGAAGAAATAGACAAGAAATGTAAGTAATTATATGAAATTCATTTGAAAATTTAATCTAAATATTGATTGACATACGGTATGCTATTTAAAACTAATAACATTAAGTAAATCATATAAATTCATAAAATTTAAGAAGTGATATAACATTGTAAGTAAGAAGAATTTATCAAAGACATGATTCAATTTAGACATTTGAGATATAAAAAATCATTACAAGAGAGATGAATAAAAATTCTATATTTTAAATTTCAATAGAAATATAAATGAACATAAGATCAATTTGAATTAAGAGATTGAAATAATCTGAAAAGAAGAGAATTACCACATATGGCGCTTTGCGCATCTTTTTCAAATTTTTGGTACATTTTTGTGCATCTTTTTACATTGGGCTTACTTTGTGTCTCTTTTTCACATTTGCAAACCTTTGTGCATTCCTTTTGATTTTTGTACTCTTTGTATAATTTTCAAGAGTAATTGATACCAATTCTTTCCAAGATCAATAATCTAAAATTTCAAATTTTTCTAAGTGCATAAATATCACTTGATTAAAGAAATACAAAATAAGAAAACATCTTAATTATAATAATAATATTAAATTCAATGTAGTCTAAATGAATAGACATGAAATTAAAAATTCTAATTATAATAAGTTATAAACAAATTTTAAATTTAGAAAGTCTAGATTGTCTAATGACATTAATCTCAGATTACAATCTAATTTAAGCACAATAAAGATTAAAAAGACTAATGAAATTCATAAAAACTAAACACATTTCAAAAACAATCCAAATTTAAAGCCAATACAACATATATTGATATTGATGAAAAAGATTATAAGATCTTTTCATAATATCAATACAAAAAAAAAAATAAACTGAACTTTTAAAACTTAACATAAACAAACACAACTAAAACAAACACTAGAACAAATACTAATACAAACACAAATACAACAAACATAAAGAAAATCATCACTCATTCTCTATTCTTCTTCTGGAGGAGGAGGAATGCCACCAAATAGGTTGAAGTAGGAAGTCATCAACATAACATTGGTATTTATTTCATGAACTTCATTTCTGATACTACCAATGTCCTGTTGCTGCTGCAGAAGTTGAGCATCAATTTGATCAAATCTTTGATCAAAATGAGTCTCAAGTCTATCAAATTTCTCAACCAAATTTTGATAATTTGATTGAGGTGCAGAAGTTTGCTCTCCTTCTTCTTCTTCTTCAGAAGCACTAACATGTGCTTTTCCTTTTTCCTCCTTAAAAATTGCTCTGAAAGAAGCATCATTGTAGTAGACCGGCTCTTCATATTCATCATCAGGATGTACTAAATTGTATTTCATTTTCAAAACATAGATAACTAAGTGTCCTAATGAGATATTCTTTTTTCTTTTCTATTCTGCATGCCCAATTTCTGAAAGCCCATAAAGATAGTCTAGGATAAGTTGGGCTTCATCGTTAGGCTGACGATCCATAATCAAAAAAGTCACAATAGAAAGAAGTGGGGTAATATTGATCCTATCACCAGCTTTAGGAATGATTGAAGATCGAAGAATGTGCTGGATGATTCGAGCATTTTTGGTCATTCTTGAAACTCTAGCAACATGATATGTTAGGCCATTTTCCCTAATCACCCTATTGACTTCATACCATTTAAAGGTGTCTTCATTCATAAGGGTGTGGGCTCTTAATCCTTCAGTTCTTAAGTTTAGAAAGGCACCTAAGTCGTGCTTAGTGATTTCAACTTTTTGTTTGAAAACAAAAGAACTTATTGAGGAGTGGTCGGAATTAAAACTCATATTGGCTAGAAAATAGAGAAAGGTTTGTTTGTTATAGAGGTGGACGAGAGAAAGAATGAATCCAAACTGGGTGGAAGCAAAAATATGCATTACCTTAAAATTTATCTAGCTTTGAATCAGAATGCGAGAAGGTGTAATTTTGGCAAATGCAAAATGAGGAAAGGATTCCTCATTTGCCTTTGAAAGGAAGTTTTCAGAAGAATTCCTGTGGGGTTTCTTCGCCAACACATTTTGTCTCTTGCTTGAGGAGGCCATTGTCGATTTGAAGTTGAAAGGAATTGAAAGTGAAGTTTAGAGTTGTGATTGTTGAGTTGGAAAGCCTTCTTATTTAAAGAAAATGATACGTTCGTCCTGGACGAAAATTATCGTTCGTCTGGACGAAAAAATTTCATACAGATGATCAAATTCGTCCAAAATGTAACGGCTTTTCGTAATCGACACAACTTATGATACGTCCTTTCGTACAGACTTTTTGACTTGACCGATCATACAGACGAAAAAATTTCGTACAGACGATCAAAAGTTAATTCATTTTAATGTCAGTTGAAAACTGTCCCCTACTATGAATCGACGTCTGTTTGTCTGGACGAACAAAAAGTTCGTACGGATGAACTTCAAAATTAAAACTGCCTTATCCACTCAACTGCTGCATTCAATCGTCCCGACATTTGAGAAAAAAAATATTTCGTCCTGGACGATCATCAGATCGTACAGACGAACTACATTAAAAACTGCTCTCAAGACGTTTAAAATCACGCAAACTGAATTTTACACACATCATCCTGTACGAAAAATTTCTTCCCGGATGATTTTCACATTTTTGGATTTTTTGAATTTTTATCAAAGAAAATCAAACAAAACACAAATCACAATACACTATGACAAATGCATAGACTCTAAAAACAAAAACACTCAAAACACATCACAAAAACAAAAAAGTCATAAAAACACAAACTACGAAAACAGAAATATCAATGTTGCAAAAATATTTTTATTTAAGCATTCAAATCAATTACACCAAGCCTTGTTCTTAATGTACTGAAAGTATCAAAGGCTAAAGGTTTTGTAAAAATATTTGCAAGTTGATTTTCAGTTGAAACATGAGTAAGTTCAATTTCTCCCTTGGATACATGATCCCTTATGAAATGATTCCTTATGTCAATATGTTTGGTTCTAGAATGTTGAATAGGATTTTTGGAAATGTAAATAGCACTAGTATTGTCACAATAAATTGGAATAGTGCCTATAGTTAATCCTAAATCAATCAACTGTTATTTTAATCAAAGTACTTGTGCCACACAACTTCCTAATGCAATGTATTTTGCTTCTGCAGTAGATAGGGCCACTGAATTTTGTTTTTTACTAGACCATAAAACTAATGAATTTTCAATGAATTGACATGTTCCAGAAGTGCTTTTCCTATCCACTCTACGAATTTTTATTGCGTCCTCCCACCTGACGTAGAGATACGTCCTCCCACAACTAAAAAATTGAGTTTTTGCTCGATATTGATAGCTATTATTTGGTATTAACGAAGAATATCATCATGTGAAGACCAATACCGAGTTATACCGAGCAATACCGAGCTATACCGAGCAATACAAAAAAATACCTAGTTTTTCCTAGAAAAAATTCGGTATTGCTCGGTATAGCTCGGTATTGCTCGGTATTGCTCGGTATAACTCGGTATTGGTCTTCACATGATGATATTCTTCGTTAATACCAAATAATAGCTAGCAATACCGAGCAAAAACTGATTTTTTTAGCGGTGGGAGGACGTATCTCTACGTCAGGTGGGAGGACGCAATAAAAATTCCCACTCTACAGCCTACAAAGTTAGAATCTGAATAACCAATAATTTTAAATGAAGAGCTAAACTTAGGATACCAAATTCCTAAGTTCTGAGTTCCTAGTAAATATCTTAATATCCTTTTCGCTGCTATCAAATGTGATTCTTTTGGATCTGATTGAAATCTAGCCCATAAGCAAACACTGAACATAATATCTGGTCGGCTATGTCACGACCCGACCCGAGACGAGACGGATCCCGCCCGCGCCGGATCGCGACGGAGAATAGCTAACCAGGATCTGGCTTTGGATTAGGTTACTGAACTGATCTTCCAAATTCTTAACTCAACAGAAGCACACAGAACAACAGAGCTACTAAAAACATCAAATGCAGCGGAACAAAACATCTATCTTTTCATTTCCTCAAAATAATCATCTACAGAACAGTACATGGCTTTCAACAGAAAGAAAGACAGAACAGGAAAGCCATGACTGTACAAAAATCAAAAGTACAAAAGTACCTAATCTGATCAGACTCTGAAACCTAGTCCTGAACTTCCTTGCCCTTCCCAGAACCTGAAAACCACCAGAAAGCAAGGGTGAGCTCAACAGCTCAGCAAAGCAACAAACCACCAATCTAAATTCTCAGAAAACAAAACCAAACTTATCAGACAGAAATCAGATCAGAAGTCGGAACAGAATCGGAAATCAAAACTTACGGACAGATATCAAATCACATCAGAGTCGTACAGATCGTATCAGAACAGAACAAATCAACAGAGTCAGAAACAGAAATCAGAATCGTACGGATCATATCATATCATAATCACAATTTCGTACAGAACAGAACAGATACAGAAAGTAGTACAGATACATATAGCTAAATGCCCTGACACTGACGGAATCTCTACGGATTCCGGCCCCTTATGCCTCCCTTCCCAGACACTGACTGAATCTCATAGGATTCAGGCCCCTTATGTCTCCCTTTGTGCTCACGGCACCAAAACAGATGTGCTTATAGCACCAAAACAGAATTCATCGGATCCGGAACAGAACAGATATCAGATTTCAGATTGAGCTCATTTCAGATTTCCCGTTTCACTAACTGAATCTCATAGGATCCAGGCCCCTTATAGCTCCCTTTTTATAGCTTATACACATAGCATTTCAATTCAGAAGAAATACGGACAATTCAGAAATTACCCAAAAATCGGGCAGCACAACGGCAGTATACGGAATTTACACAAAAATTCCTGCAAAGAAAATTTACCGAATTCGCACAGAATACAGATATCAACATTTCAGAACCTTTATTCTACTGCACAGATAAATTCCAATTTCACAGAAAAATCCGGTCGACTAAAAACACAGTCGAATCAAAAATACCCGGACGAAAATCTTCAGAATATAGTCAAAACGTGCACACCCGGCACGGCAACGATATACAAAAAGTTACGCGGTAAAAACTGAACCGTTCAAAAGATACGGACGAAAATCATTAACGAAAACGAAATCCGGACAGAATATACCGCCAAACACGACGGAACTGAAAATTGAGAAAGGTGGAATGTGCCTTACCTCGAGCACAGCAATTTCCTCAACAGTCACTTCGAACGAAAACGGCTCCGCGTCGTCCGAAAATCCACTTTTCCAAAATCCACCTCGACTTTCTCTCTCCTCAGAAAAATCAGATATTTATTTTTGATTTTCTCTCTCTTCAAAACGACTGAAATCAGCTTTATAATACACAGATCGGCCCGGCCGATCGCAGCATCGTCCCGGGACGATCCGACCAAAAGGATCGGCCTGGTCTCCCTTCAGGGCTATTGCATGGACGATATTTTCTACAGTGCCAATCGGCCTGGCCGATGTCTCCAATCGGCCTGGACGATGCATGCAGAAAATCACCTGGAGCAAAACTGGGCAAAATCTGGAGCTGATTTCCACTGATCGTCCCAGGACGATCCCAGATCGTCCTGGACGATACTGGAGCAGATCTTGATATTACAATCTCCCCAACTCAGAAAAATGTCGTCCTCGACATTATCCAGTCCAAACGCAGTCAAAACAAATACGGGTACGACCGTCTCATATCAGACTCCTTCTCCCAAGTTGCTTCCCGTGCAGTCCGGTGCTTCCACTGGACTTTAACCATCGGAATCTCTTTATTTCTTAACTTTCGGACGTCGTACGCCAAAATAAGCTCTGGCTCTTCCTTGTACGCCAGATTCTCCTGAATCTCCACCTCATCAGCTGACAACTTCTTCCCAGAGTCTGAAACCCACTTCCTCAGAGTGGATACATGAAACACATTATGCACATCCGGCATAGATTCAGAAAGCAATAACTTGTAAGCAGCTTTTCCAATTCTTTCCAAAATCTCAAATGGTCTAACATACCTTGGACTAAGCTTGCTTACCTGACCAAATCTGCTCACACCTTTCATCGGGCTGACTTTGACATACACAAAGTCACCGACCTGAAATTCAACAAATCTGTGCTTCTGATTGTAATACTTCTGCTGACGATCTTGAGCGGTTTTCAATCTTTCTCTTATCAAATTGATCTTCTGAGCAGTTTCATCAGCAAAAGTGGCCCCCAAAGCCTGTCTATCTCCGACCTCCGTCAGAGTCAAAGGAGTACGACACTTCCTGCCATACAAAGCCTCGTACGGTGCCATACCGATACTGGACTGAAAACTATTGTTATAGGCAAACTCAATCAGCGGAATATGATCCTCCCAACTCCCGCTAAAGTCCAGAACACAAAGCCTCAACAGATCTTCCAGTACCTGAATCGTCCTCTCAGACTGTCCGTCGGTCTGAGGATGAAAGGCTGTACTGAAATGCAGTTTCGTACCCAAGCCTTGCTGAATGCCTTTCCAAAGTCTGGAAGTAAAGCGTCCATCTCGATCAGATACGATCACACGAGGCACACCGTGCAATCTGACTATTTCCTTCACATAAATCTGTGCCAAGCGATCAACTGAATCCGTCTGTCTGATCGGAAGAAAATGGGCTGACTTCGTCAATCGATCTACAACCACCCAAATGGCATCATGTCCTTGTCTAGATCGAGGAAAACCCATCGCAAAATCCATCGTTACCTCCTCCCATTTCCACTCAGGGATAGGCAATGACTGCAACAGTCCACCCGGTCGCTGATGCTCTGCCTTCACCAACTGACAGGCTTCGCATCTCGACACAAACTCTGCCACATCCTTCTTCATCCCAGGCCACCAAAACAAAAGCTTCATATCAGCGTACATCTTACCACTGCCTGGATGAACAGTGTAGCCAGAATGATGAGATTCGTACAGAATCTCCTGCCTCAAGTCTCCAAACACAGGCACCCACAACCTATTCTTACAGAAAATAACACCAGAATCAGAAATTCGAAGTTCAGGAGTCTTACCAGATCCAATCTGAGCTATCAACTTCGAATAATCAGAATCTGACTTCTGGGCTTCTTGAATCCGTGCTTCCATAGAAGACTGAATACTCATCTGAGCCAACTCCAAATCACTGGAGGAAACCACCTCCAACTGCAATCTCTCCAAATCACGAATCAGAAAGTCATCACAGGTAAGCTGAATACCTGAGAATCCAGAAGACTTCCTGCTCAGAGCGTCCGCTACCACATTCGCCTTCCCAGGCTGATACTGAATAGTCAAATCGTAGTCCTTGATCAACTCGAGCCACCTCCTCTGTCTCAGATTCAGATCCTTCTGAGTAAAAATATACTTCAGGCTCTTATGATCAGTAAAGATCTCACATCTGACGCCATACAGGTAATGACGCCAAATCTTCAAAGCAAAAACAACTGCAGCTAACTCCAGATCATGCGTCGGGTAATTCTTCTCATGTGGTTTCAACTGTCTCGAAGCATAAGCAATTACCTGACCATGCTGCATCAGAACACAACCCAATCCTTTCAGTGAAGCATCACTGAACACCTGAAAACCCTCCGTACCTGACGGAAGTGCCAACACTGGAGCTGAAGTCAAACACTCCTTCAATCTCTGAAAACTAGCTTCACACTCCGGTGTCCAAACAAAAGGTACTGACTTCTGAGTCAGTCTCGTCAGAGGAGTCGAAATCTGTGAAAATCCTTTCACAAACTTCCTATAATACCCGGCCATGCCCAAGAAACTACGTACCTCAAATACCGTAGTCGGCCTTGGCCAATCAGCAACAGCCTGAATCTTCTGGGGATCTACAGAAATGCCTTCTCCGCTAACCACATGCCCCAGAAAAGAAATGTTCTTCAGCCAGAATTCACACTTGGAGAACTTGGCATACAGCTGATGCCTCCTCAAAGTCTCCAACACAATCCTCAAATGTCTGGCATGCTCATCCTCAGATGCAGAATATACCAGAATATCGTCAATGAAGACGATCACAAACTGATCCAAATACTCCCTGAATACTCGGTTCATCAGATCCATGAAAATCGCAGGCGCATTGGTTACCCCAAAAGGCATAACCAAAAACTCGTAGTGCCCGTACCGAGTACTGAAAGCAGTCTTCACCACATCAGCTTCCTTCACCTTCACCTGATAGTATCCGGATCTCAAATCAATCTTCGAAAATACCGAAGATCCGGAAAGTTGATCAAACAAGTCGTCTATCCGAGGCAAAGGATACTTATTCTTGATCGTGACCTTGTTCAAATCTCTGTAATCAATACACATACGGAGTGTACCGTCCTTCTTCTTCACAAACAGAACAGGTGCTCCCCAGGGCGAAACACTAGGACGTACAAACCCTCTGTCAACCAACTCCTGAAGCTGAACTTTCAACTCAGAAAGTTCTTTCGGTGCCATCCTGTACGGAGCTTTCGATATAGGAGCTGTACCCGGAAAAACATCGATAGAGAACTCCACATCTCTATCCGGAGGTAAACCAACCAACTCCTCAGGAAAAACATCAGCAAACTCCCGTACCACAGGGATCTCAGAAACAGAACCAACCTCCAGGTTCAGATCCCGCACCGAAGCCAAAAATACCGGACATCCCTTCTTCCACATCCTGCTCACCTCCAACGCAGAAACCAGACTGGAGAGAACACCTCGTAATCCCTGAAATACAACTCTCTCTCCAGCCACAAGCAAACTCACTTGCTTCTTCAGACAGTCAATCTGAGCCTCATACTGACTCAGCCAATCCATGCCCAGAATCACATCATACGACGAAATCGGCAATCGAATCAAACTCGATTTCCACTTCTTGCCAGAAATCTCGATCTCACACAAACAAAACTGTCGAGCAATCAATGGATTCCCAACCGGTAATATCACAGACAAAGAAACCGGTAGAACCATCGAATCCAAATGTAAAATCTCAAAACAATGCTCGGACAGAAAAGAATGACTCGCTCCAGAGTCAAACAAAACACGACAGGGCTGATCAGAAATGTAAACCGTACCTGTCACAACATCCGGAGCATCACGAGCCTCCTGCTGACTCAGACTGTAAACTCGTGGCTGAAATGGAACAGGAGCTGAAGCAACAGAACTACTCTGCTCCCTCTGAATCGTAGGTGGTCTCCGTGGTGCAGAACTAGAACCACCACCTCTACCAGCAAATCCCTCAGGGCGAGGAGGAACAGTCCTCGGTCTTCCTGCTGCTGAACCAACAGGTCTGATAAAGCCCTCAGATCGCTGCTCATATCCCATCTGTGGACATTCTGCAATCCTATGTCCCGGCTGACCACATCTGAAACAAAGACCAGCTATCCTGTAGCACTGGCCAAAGTGTCGCCGTCCACAACTCTGGCACACGGGTGCCGAACTGACAGATCCAGAACTAGTCGTACTGGTAGCAGTACCAGACGATCCTCCGCTCTTCTTGGAATCTCCAGATCCAGATCCAGGAACAAATCTCCTCTTCCCAAAGGAACCACTGCCAGATGTCTCTCCTCCAAACCTCTTCCTACTCGCAGTCCACCGCTGCTGAGTAGCCGTCATGTCATTCTCAATCAGACGAGCTCGCTCCACAAGCTCAGAGAAATCGGTAATCCGGAACGGTATCAGAGGCTGCCTCAAAGTGTCTCGTAAGCCTCTCAGAAATCTGTAGCACCTCTCAGCAGACGTGCTAACCAGCTGCGGAGCGTACCTGGCTAATGCAGTAAACTCAGCCTCGTACTGCATCACCGTCTTGCTCCCCTGAACAAGTCTCAGAAAACTCTCCTGCATCTGCTGTCGTGCAGAAGGGGGAACAAACCAGTCTCGAAATACTTCGGTGAACTCCTCCCAAGTGATCAAGGAGTTCAATCTGCCCTGAAATCTGGCTGCTTGCTGGCCATCCCACCAGTGCTCAGCCTCTCCGTCCAACAGAAAAACAGCTAACGGAACTTTCCTGTCTGCAGGACACTGCATCCCGTCAAAAGTCTTCTCCAATCTCCTCAGCCACTCCTCGGCTGCTCTGGGCTCAACAGCGCCCTCAAACCTCGGAGGCTTCAACCTCAAAAATAACTGCAGGTGTCGATCAATGTCCTCAGATCTAACAGTCGAAGCTCTGCTCTGAGTCTCGCTCATCATCTGAGCAACAAGTGAAGCAAACTGTGAAAGCGTATCAGCACCGACCACTGGGGCTGTACTCCCCACTGGTGCTGCCTGATCGTCACTCTGACCGTCTGTCATGTCTGGGTCTGGCTGATCCATACAGAAAAATCCAGAAAATCCGGAAAACTATCACAAAACAACACAAAATAACACAATAAAAAGCCAAACGACCCAAAACTACCTCCCAGACAGACTCACTGATCACTTCCTAGAGCTCTGTTTTACAATCCAACCTGTTTCCAAAACCAATGCTCTGATACCAAAAAAGTTTGTCACGACCCGACCCGAGACGAGACGGATCCCGCCCGCGCCGGATCGCGACGGAGAATAGCTAACCAGGATCTGGCTTTGGATTAGGTTACTGAACTGATCTTCCAAATTCTTAACTCAACAGAAGCACACAGAATAACAGAGCTACTAAAAACATCAAATGCAGCGGAACAAAACATCTATCTTTTCATTTCCTCAAAATAATCATCTACAGAACAGTACATGGCTTTCAACAGAAAGAAAGACAGAACAGGAAAGCCATGACTGTACAAAAATCAAAAGTACAAAAGTACCTAATCTGATCAGACTCTGAAACCTAGTCCTGAACTTCCTTGCCCTTCCCAGAACCTGAAAATCACTAGAAAGCAAGGGTGAGCTCAACAGCTCAGCAAAGCAACAAACCACCAATCTAAATTCTCAGAAAACAAAACCAAACTTATCAGACAGAAATCAGATCAGAAGTCGGAACAGAATCGGAAATCAAAACTTACGGACAGATATCAAATCACATCAGAGTCGTACAGATCGTATCAGAACAGAACAAATCAACAGAGTCAGAAACAGAAATCAGAATCGTACGGATCATATCATATCATAATCACAATTTCGTACAGAACAGAACAGATACAGAAAGTAGTACAGATACATATAGCTAAATGCCCTGACACTGACGGAATCTCTACGGATTCCGGCCCCTTATGCCTCCCTTCCCAGACACTGACTGAATCTCATAGGATTCAGGCCCCTTATGTCTCCCTTTGTGCTCACGGCACCAAAACAGATGTGCTTATAGCACCAAAACAGAATTCATCGGATCCGGAACAGAACAGATATCAGATTTCAGATTGAGCTCATTTCAGATTTCCCGTTTCACTAACTGAATCTCATAGGATCCAGGCCCCTTATAGCTCCCTTTTTATAGCTTATACACATAGCATTTCAATTCAGAAGAAATACGGACAATTCAGAAATTACCCAAAAATCGGGCAGCACAACGGCAGTATACGGAATTTACACAAAAATTCCTGCAAAGAAAATTTACCGAATTCGCACAGAATACAGATATCAACATTTCAGAACCTTTATTCTACTGCACAGATAAATTCCAATTTCACAGAAAAATCCGGTCGACTAAAAACACAGTCGAATCAAAAATACCCGGACGAAAATCTTCAGAATATAGTCAAAACGTGCACACCCGGCACGGCAACGATATACAAAAAGTTACGCGGTAAAAACTGAACCGTTCAAAAGATACGGACGAAAATCATTAACGAAAACGAAATCCGGACAGAATATACCGCCAAACACGACGGAACTGAAAATTGAGAAAGGTGGAATGTGCCTTACCTCGAGCACAGCAATTTCCTCAACAGTCACTTCGAACGAAAACGGCTCCGCGTCGTCCGAAAATCCACTTTTCCAAAATCCACCTCGACTTTCTCTCTCCTCAGAAAAATCAGATATTTATTTTTGATTTTCTCTCTCTTCAAAACGACTGAAATCAGCTTTATAATACACAGATCGGCCCGGCCGATCGCAGCATCGTCCCGGGACGATCCGACCAAAAGGATCGGCCTGGTCTCCCTTCAGGGCTATTGCATGGACGATATTTTCTACAGTGCCAATCGGCCTGGCCGATGTCTCCAATCGGCCTGGACGATGCATGCAGAAAATCACCTGGAGCAAAACTGGGCAAAATCTGGAGCTGATTTCCACTGATCGTCCCAGGACGATCCCAGATCGTCCTGGACGATACTGGAGCAGATCTTGATATTACAGGCTAGCAGTCAAGTAAAGTAAAGATCCAATTATCCCTCTAAATTTCTTTTGATCAATAGATTTTCCCTTAAGGTCCTTATCCAACTGAACTGAGGAACTTATTGGTGTACTAACAGGTTTAGCATTATCCATTTCATATTTTTTGAGAATGTCCTTAATATATTTAGTTTGACTAAGAAATGTACCTTCCTCAAGTTGCTTAATGCTAAAGCCTAGAAAGTAAGTTAAATCTCCCATTAGACTCATTTCAAATTCACTACTCATTATTTTAGAAAAACCATCACAAAGATTTTTATTTGAAGATCCAAAAATGATATCATCCACATAAATTTGAACAATGAGTATTTCCTTTCCAAATTTGTTTAAAAAGAGAGTTGTATCCATACTTCCTTTTTCAAAAGATCTTTCAAGTAGAAAGGTGCTCAACCTCTCATACCAAGTCCTAGGTGCATATTTTAATCCATATAATGCTATTTTTAACTTGAAAATATGATTTGAGTATTTAGAATTTTCAAAACCTGGAGGTTATTCTACAAAAACATCTTCTTCAATTACCCCATTTAAAAATGCACTTTTGACATCCATTTGAAACAATTTAAAACCTTTAAAACAGGTAAAGACAAGTAAAACCCTAATTGCTTCAAGTCTAGCTACAGGGGCAAAAGTCTCCTCAAAATCAATTCCTTCAATTTGATTATACCCCTTAGCAACTAATCTAGCCTTATTTCTAATAACTACTCCTGAGTCATTCATTTTATTTTTGAACAACCACTTGGTTCCAACAATACTTTGATCTTTTAGCCTTGTAGTTAATTCCCAAACTTTATTTCTTACAAATTGATTCAACTCTTCTTGCATGGCCAATATCCAAAATTCATCAGAAAGTGCTTGATCAACATTAGTGGGTTCTATAGTTGAAATGAAGGCTGAATGATTGACTTCCTTGTTTAATCCACGCCTAGTTCTAACACCCTCACTAGGTTCACCTATAATCAATTCCCTTGGGTGATTTTTAGAAAACTTTAAATCTCTAGGCAAAGGATTTTCTCTTTCCAAATTCCCTTCCACATCTTCTTCCAAATTTATTCTATCAATCTTTTGAGAGTTTTTCTCAATCTCATCTTCAATAACATTTGACTTTTCCAAATTTCCAAATTTATCAAATACAACATGTGTGGTTTCTTCAATTACTAAGGTTCTTTTGTTGAATACCCTATAAGATTTTCTAACACTTAAATATCCAACAAAAATTCCTTCATCTGATTTTGGATCAAATTTTTCTAAGGTAGATTTTCCATTATTATGAATAAACACCTTGCAACCAAAAATATGCAAATGAGACAAATTTGGTATTCTACCTTTTAGCAACTCATAGGATGTTTTATTTAAATTCAATCTCACATTCACCCTATTCAGAACATAACATGCAGTGCTAACCGCCTCAGCCCAAAAATATCTAGGAAGTGAGTATTCTACCAACATTGCTCGGGCGGCTTCTATTAATGTTTTGTTTTTCCTTTCAACTATCCCATTTTGTTGAGGGGTTCTAGGTGCAGAAAAATTGTGATCAATCCCTTTTTCTTTATAAAAATTTTTAAATCTTTTATTTTCAAATTCTCCTCCATGATCACTTTGTAAAGAAATTATTTCACATCCTAGTTTTCTTTGAATCCAAGTTAAAAAATTTCTGAATTCCTCAAATGATTCACTTTTATGAAAAAGAAATCTAACCCAAGTGAATCTTGAGAAATCATCCCCTATAACAAATCCGTATACCTTCCCCCTAGACTTACAGTTCCTACTGGTCCAAAAAGATCCATGTGAAGAATTTTCAAGGTTTACTTGTCCTAAGATCCTTATTGGACTTAAAAGAGGACTTCACTTGTTTTCCTAATTGACATGCATCACAAAGGTGTTCCTTAGTAAAGTCTAGTTTTGGTATACCTCTTACTAAATTCTTTTGGGTAATTTTTTTAAGGTTTTTCATACTAGAATGACAAAGTCTCCTATGCCAAAGCCATGATTCATCAGAAACAGTTTTAAAACAAAAAGCAGTATGAGATTGAATACAATTTAAATCTAGCATCTAAACATTGTTTACCCTTTTTTCATTTAAAACTTCTTTTTCATTTAGGCTTAATATGCAGCTAGTAGGTAAAAATTTTACATTATAGCCCTTATCATATAACTGACTTATACTTAACAAATTATGTTTTAAGCCTTCAACTAATAATACATTATCTATGAAAAAGTTTTTCACATTTCCAATTATACCTGATTCAACCACTTTCTTTGTGGTATTATCTCCAAGTGTAACCTTGCCTCCACTCCTGGCTTCCAGCATTATGAATTGAGCAGTATCTCCAGTCTTATGCTTTGAACATCCGCTGTCTAGGTACTATATGCTCCCATGAGATCTTGTGTGAGAGCAACCCTGCAAAAATATCAAATGTTAGACCTGGGAACCCAAACAAGTTTGAGTTCACCTTTTAGCAATTTATAATCAGATGCATGTATGATATGTCTAGGTTTATGCATCTTAAGTTTCCACACCAAATTAGTTTTCATCTTCAAAGTACAGATGTGAGCTATATGTCCCAAAAATCCATAATTATTACATTTAACTTTAGGAAAAGTATTCCTAAGTTTTCTTCCATTTGTTTGTCTTCTAAGGGATTCTATATATTTAGGATAATATTTAGGATTTGTAAAATCTTCAATTTTGGGGGGTATCCTATTATCCTCAAGATCTTTTATTGTCAATTTATAAAATGAATTCATTTCTTCCAAGAGTCGATTTGTATAATTTATTCGATATGTTTTTCTCTCAGATTCATCCTTAAACTTTTTAAAATCTTTTTCAAGATCAGCATAGGATAATTTTAGATTTTCAAAATTCTTATTCAAGTCATCATATTCATCAAGTAGTTTCATGTGGTTGTCATCTATTAATGCATGATCTTTCCTAAGGATTTCATGTTCCTTCTTAAGCTCCTCGAATTCTAAACTTACACTAGCATGCATCTTCTTCATTTTCCAATATGCATCATACATGTGTTCAGAAACTTTAAATAATTCATCATAAGTTAAGTCACATACCTCTTCTTGATCTGATTGATCAACATTATCTGCCATCAAGCAAAGGTTGGTGACTTCTTCTTCTTTTTCAGTCTCAGATGAGTCTGAAGCTGAGTCCGCCCAAAAAGTTCTTTGAAACTTCGTCTTGCCCTTCTTTACAACTAGTTTCTCCTCTATCTTCTCCTTGCTAGGAGTGGCTTTGAGTTTTGGGCATTCAGTCTTGATATGACCTGGTTTCCTACATTCATAACAAATCACTTCATTAGAAACCTTGTCATTTCTATTAAACTTACCTCTATTCCATTGTTGTCGTCTCTTCTGCTTCCTCTTTAAAAAGCTTCTGAATTGTCTAGTCATCAATGCAATATCATCTTCATCCTCAGGTTGTGAGTGTTCACTCTCTGACTCTTCCACTTTTAGTGTAATATTCTTCTCCTTTCGTGGTTCACCTACATCAATCTTTCTTTGACTTACTTCTTGCTCATAAGCAATGAGTGAACCAAGAAGATTGTCAATAGAATAAATGTTTAAATCTTTAGACTCTGTAATTGTAGTAATTTTTGCATCATAAGCAGTAGATAAACAACAAAGAATCTTATTAACCATTTCAGCATTAGTTAATTCCCTACCAAGTGCATGCAAAAAAGTGACAATTTGTGTGAATCTTGTGTACATGTCAGAAATAGATTCATTAGGTTTCATGCGAAATAACTCATAGTCATGTAATAAGTATTGATTCTTGATTGCTTAACCTCATTAGTCCCTTCATAAGTTATACAAAGTCTATCCCATATGTCCTTTCCGCTTTTGCAAGTGGAAACCCGCATATAGTCTTCAGATTTTAAAGCACAAAAGAAGCTATTTAGACATTTGGCATTTAGTTGTGCTAAGTCACGTTCTTTTATAGTCCAATCTGCAAAAGGTGTTTCTACCCTAACTCCATCAACTAATCTAGTTGGTTTTGTATAACCTTCCTGGACTAGGATCCACATGCGATAATCAAGTGACTGTAAGAAAGTAGACATGCGTGTTTTCTAGAAATCAAAAGGAATATTATCAAACAGTGGAGGTCTAGTAATAGAGTAACCCTCAGGTGTGTTTCGATTTCCGAATGTAGCCATCTACGTTAATCAAAAAGTAGTTTAAACTTATGATATTGAAACGGTGCTCTGATACTACTTGTTGTGTCTAGTAAATAGGTTGTTAAACCTAAATTAATGTCCCAAGGCTACCAAGAGGGGGGGTGAATTGGTAGTTTAAAAATTTTAAACCCTCTTTAAATTTATGTTGAACCGAAATGAAAATTTTCTTTTAAGTTTTAATAGAAAATGTTTTTCAACCACAGAATTTTTTAAAATCAAAAATAAAATGCAAAAAAGTAAAAACAGTAAAGTAAATGACACCAAATTTATAATGGTTCGGTCTAAACCAGACCTACATCCACTCCCCAGAGGCACCCTCTGAGTATTGCACTAATACCAATAGTGACTCTCCTTTTGCACCCACAGCAAGGCGGAGAAGCCTTTACAAACACTCTTTTCACCACTACTCGGTGCGGCAGAGAACCGTTGTCCTTTTACACAATCCCCAGTGTTGGCAGAGAACTTTCCGTCCTTTCACACTCTCTTAGTATGGGCAGAGAATCCTTCCGTCCTTTCACACTCTCCTAGTGTGGGCAGAGAACCCTTCGGCTGTTCACACTCTCCAAGTGTAGGCAGTGAACCCTTCGCTGTTCACACTCTCCAAGTGTAGGCAGCGAACCCTTCGGCTGTTCACACTCTCCAAGTGTCGGCAGCGAACCGGATCTCCTTGACAGATCTTCTTACAAGAAATCTAGAAAGAAGAAAGAAAAGAGTGAAGTAATCACAATTCACAAGTAGAGATTCTTACCTTTAAACTCCAAGTGAATCCTTCACGCTCCAGTGGTAGAAATCCTCCTTTGAATGCACTCTCACACTCTCTCCTTGGCTATTCTCTCAAGAGGCACGAAGATCAAATGACAAAAAGATTGGGTGGCAGTCTAATTTGGACTATTTATACAAAAGACAAGAAAAACCGCCCAAAAACTGTAAGTTTTCATATTTGTACGCAGTGGATCGTCCCGTACGATCGTGGATCGTCTTGGACGATATTACTTAAAAGCTTTGAAAAGACCTTATTTGTATATGTGTACGAAATGTCTTCGTACAAGCTGATCGTCCCGCAAGAACTAAGTTCGTCCAGTACGAACGGTTATTACAAGGTCGGTTCTAGAAACTGTAGAAAAAATTGTCCTAAGTCGGTTGTATCGTCTGGACAAAAATAGGTTCGTCCGGACAAAATTTTTACAGAGAACAGATCGTCCTGGGCGATAATTTAATTTCGTCTGGATGCAAATTTTACAGAGAACAAATCGTCATGTACGATAATTTAATTTCGTCTAGACGAAAATTTTATAGAGAGCCGATCGTCTTGGACGATATTTAATTTCATCTGGACGAAAATTTTACAGAGAGCAAATCGTCATATACGATAATTTAATTTCTTCTGGACAAAAATTTTACAGAGGACAAATCGTCCTGGACGATATTTAATTTCGTCCTAGACGAATATGACTTAGAAAAATTTTTAAAGCCAGTTCCTATTCGTTCCATGTGCTCAATAGGAGATAACTGTCTGATCGTCCCGTACGATCTGATATCGTCCCGTACGATCAGTATAAATTTCATATGATCTCCTTATGTGTGTGTGTATATTTTTATTCACTCAATTACAATTACTCCATTTCAAATTTTAATTCAAAGAAAAGTACAAGCTTCAAATTCACAAAGTATCTCATGTTGAATTTGATTTGAAGTCTTCATAGTCTGGAGTTCAATTTTTCTGAAATGTTAGTACACACAAGAGCAAATACAAATCTTCTAAAATTGTTAGGAGATAACTACACATTTGAACAATAATGTTTGTAATTATCAAAACTATAAAAATTGCAAAAATGTAAAGCATGCAAATAGCAATTATCTTAACAACTATAGCCTATGAATGATTAGCCAAATATGGAAAGAGAAATCAGTCCCCAGTGGATTCGCCAGAAATCTGTGGGCTCCAAAAATTCAGCCCCGACCTTCGCTTGCTTGCTTTTCTTTCGGGGGAGTTTTAACGGAATATGTTTTGGAGTTGAATGTTTGTCTATTGGGATAAATTTGAATCCGCCTTAGCTAATAGGGGTTGAATGTTTTTCTAAGGAACGTATTGACTCTGGCCATAACTGATATTCCATGGTGCCATTTGTGGCAAAACTACTCGGTTCAAAGAGCCCTGAGTCATAATAATTTATCTTACAGTGTCATTTGATGACAATAATGCCAGTTAGAGGATATGTACCATGTACTTGCTTGTACGAGATTATTTGATAATTGATCCTAGTGATATTTTTGACTAGGCATTAGCTCTATGTGAGCTAAAGTAAATTTTAATCTATCCACCCGGTAAACTATCACTAAGGGTGGATGAATTTTGCTTTAAGTGGTTTGATGGATATTTGAACTAGGATGATTTTTAGATTTTTGAATTTTAGATTTCATGAAAGTTTGGAGGCATTTTGAAATATTTAAAATTAACCCCTTTCGATTGGGATAAATATTCAACACGGTCATTATTAGGGTGACTTTAAATTCATGTATATTTTTGTAGGAATTTAAATTTTATAGATGTTTGGAAGTATTTGAAATTATTTGTTAACCCTTTTGGTTGAGATAATCATTCAACGCGACCATCATCGCGGTGTATGAAATCATTTATTAACTAAACCTTCTCGACTCTGTCGGGTTGTCGACAGATGATTGGGGTCGTCATAGACTTTGTGCTTCTATTAGTGAATTCTCATTATTATGGGCCTTGAAGGCCTAATATTAATATTAAATAAATATACCGGTCACCACATCCGTATATTTATTTAATGGTTCAAACTCTGTCGACTCCTATTGATCCACATAAAATGATCAGGTTTGAACGTGAATTCACTTTTTAACCCGCGCAATATCTCTAGATGTTACGTATGTACTAATAACATGCTCGCTGGGACCCATGCAGGTTTATGATTACACTTACCACTTTGTTTACATGTGTATACAAACTTTGGTACATATGCGGGGGCATTCTTGGAGTATTCATCTAGTCTTCTACGACGACTCATAGAAGTCTCTATTTGTCATAATACTTCAATATTTATACATAGAAGGTATGTTCGATGCACGAACATTGTTCATCAAAAAACTTGTAAGCATCAATAATCTTATCGAACTCAATGTCCAGAACTTGGTTGAACAGGGATTCATTCCATTATGATTTGATCTGTCTTTCTCTTCCTTGTACTCATGTCGACATCGATAGGCAACTCCTAGGTTATGCCATCATCATCATTTTCTATTATTGGGTTTAAATAAATGATCAATCATTTAAATATTGGATGACTGCATTATTACTAATGACTTATGCTTCTGAAATCCATGGTCATTATCCTGAACTAACAGTTTGTTATTTCCACTGTATATCAAATTCTTTTGATTTTACCGACATTTTGAATGTCGAATGGGTATCCTGTAGTGATATTAAGCCTTTTTGCTTGACTTGTTTTCCTTGGAATTGTATTGTGGTTGATGGGAGAGATGCTAATTAATCCTAATAAATTAAAAAATTATCTTTAATTAATTATTCATATTTAATTATAATAAATTAAGATAATTATTTAAAGTTTATTAAAATTAATTACAATTATGAATTGCAATTAATTTATAATTACTTATAACTGATTGAAATTAATTATTTTAATAAATTATAATTAATTAATAATAATTAAATTTTATAAATTATAATTAATTATAATTAATTTTTTGTAAAGTTAATTATAATTAATTAAATTAATTATAATACATAATTAAAATTAACTATAATTAAATATATTTTTTTAAACCTGCCGGTTTGGAAAATTTAGGGGATATGGCCGAAGAAGCGCTCGGAAGGGAGTAAATTACCTTCACAATGAGCAGCTTCCGTCGTCACTTCTGTTCAAAATGTCGCAACTTCCGACTGTCAGGAAGGGGAAGTTGTCCAAGGAGTGTGGTCGAACAGCAACGAAGGGCTGAAGAAACACTCGAGAAGGAGGAAGTTTCCCTCACGGCTAGCGAGCTCTAATTTTTGCTTCCGATCGAACTGTTATAATTTCCGATCCTAGAGGGAGCGAATGTTGTCGAACAAGAAAAGTCGAATAACAACGAAGTAACCGAAGAAGCACGCCAAAGGAAGAAAGTTACTTCACAGCGAACGAGTTCCCTTGCTTCCAATCAAGATGTCGTAACTTCCGATCCGACGAGAGAGGGGAATGTCGTCGAAGGAGCGAAGTTTTGAGGTCTTGGGGCTGGGATGATTGCGAGAGGAAGAAGGGAACCAATTGTCGAAGGCCTCATCTCCTTCTCCTTTTTAACGATCCTAGTGGGGTTCGCTTGAGGCAGAGATCGTGTGAAGACGTGTGACCTGGGAGGAGAGTCGTAGACATACGAAGTCGTGCGAAAGGCTTAAGCGACATGGCCGGACATGTACGTTAGTAAAGCTTTTTTTTTTGGTATTTCTTTACAGGTCAACAAACACTAACCACTCACAACATAATCATCGGACCACTATTATCATCAAACCACTTTTGTTAAGCCATTGTTTATGGACCTCTGTCCTTTAAAACTAACTACCATTCTTTGAACCATCGATTGACTATGGTCTCCAACCATTATCACCTAACTATAGTCATTTATCCACCACCATTTAATTAGGGCCATTCGACTATTATGACCCGATTATCATCCCCCGACCATCTTCTCTTAGCTAGAATCCCTTATCACTATCACAGCACTATATTCTTGACCATTATTACACATCATTATAACAAAGGCAAATGATTATCATCTTTTTCACCACCAAGATAAATACATACCACATACACCAACTTAGACTCTCTATGCTAGCACATAGAGTTGTGTTGGACTTTTTAGTCTATGGTTTGTTCTCTTTATAGATGACTCTTTGAATATACAATAAATGATCTCTTGAAATCAGCTCTCATATCATAAAGACCTTGTAACTTCTATCATGGAATTCATTATGTATAATTTGTCTATCATATTATATCAATAACATGAACTAGTGGCATAATTTCAAGTGGGCCAAATCGCATGTTTATTTTTCTTTATCGAGATTTCAAGTAAAAACTTTGATGTCTCTTAGAACTCTTTATTTTCATCTATATGTTTGGTTTTTAGATAAAATCTAGATTAATATTCTACCTCCCTCACCATAAATCTTATATGACACATAAAAATTTTAATTTATACTTATGGTTGAAATCAGTTTTATATTGTCGGACGCGCATTAGGCTACAGTCAAGTTCAACTAGCTATATCAAGGTTTTGTTTGGGATAACTTTGTTATTATTTTTTAAAGTAATTTTTTTAGTAAAAAATTTTTTTTGAATAATTTTTTTTTTAGTTTTGATACCATTTGTAATTGAATGGCATACATACGATTGCCAAACGATCCAACTAATGACGGCTTTAAGGGGGGTCCTGTGGGGACACGTGCCACCCTAGCTCGTGTCAACCAAGAAGCTTGGGAAGAAAGCTAGCATCTGTCGCTCATGAAGCAAAGCAGTACAGGGACATCTCTATACTTTGAATCTTCTTTGCATAAAAACTGTGTGTATTAATCAAACATAATCTTTATCGTCCCCGTACAACCAATAGCGAATCCAAGCTGGAAGGGCCTCGTGCGGTTCCGACTTCACCATGGATCAGATGTCTACTGCTTTGGATTCAACCATAATTTGTATGACTACTTGTAATGCTGTGATTATTGACACTTGTGATGATGAAATTACTCATTCACGCATGAAATTAAATGATTCTATGGATACAAATGCGCATTCTGAGTTTGCTTGCTTGTGTGGAAATCAATTAGATGCAACTAAGAATGACATAACTACTCCGCATAAATGCACTCCAACTGTTCAGTTAAATGCCCCATCAAAACCTACTTGCTGAAAGGATCAATTTGCTTCATAACCGTAACCCTCCATGCTGCAGATTGCTGCCAACTATATCCCTCGGCTCCCCAATGGAAAAAATAAATAAGAAGTCTTCAAAATTGTTGATGTTTACAAGTCACATGCCCTTGCTAAAGATGAAATCACATTTTCTCTACATGTTGACTTTGTTCAGCAGAACATTGCTAAGCTATAACAAGCCCTTGTAGGGAAGCTCTTGTGCAAAAAGATTGCCACACTTAATGCAGTTTAATGAGTTAAAATGAAAATGAGTTTTATATTATCTTGTAACAAATATTTTATCTTTTTTATATAAGAAGTCCAAAAAAAAATGCATTTTTCCCGCTACTCTTCTGGAGTGAATAGTGCGATGCAAATATTTGCATCGCCTGCTGACACATGCTATTTTTTATGTGTTTGGGATTTGTTGAAAAAGCTCGTGAAGAGGAGAAAGACGGTTACCTTTGGCAACGAGATGAAGAAGTGGGCGAAATAGAGTTCCATTATAGTTGAATTATCGCATTTTGAAGTTTTACTATATTTTTTTACTGGAAAGTGGGTTTTTGGGTTGGAGATGCCATGAGGGTATTTAAAGTTTTCAAGCTAGGATATGTTCCGTAGGTCTCTTTGGTCTTTTATTCAGTTAATCAGAGCAGCAGGCTTTTGTTGACCAAAATATCTACTCTTCGCAGTCTTTTAAATAGAATAATCCTCTAATATGTTAATGCTAATAAATGACGTTGATACGGAGTTATTAAAAATTTAATTAACATAATATATAACTAAATAAACTTACCAAATAGAACAAATAAAAAGTTTTAAAACCTTGGTTTAAATAAAAAGCCCATCTTGCATGTGATGAAGTCAAAAGTCCTACAAACGTACTGTGTATTGATTTGATCATGATGGCTCATTAAATAAGTTTGGGCCCACAGTTTCAGCAAACCACTGTCACAATTAATTAAAAAAAACCTTCTATGTACAAAAATGGTATTATGTATATATATATTCTTTTGAGTGCCAAATAATTACTATTGTTAATATAGATCATTAATTTTTTTAATAATTTGTGTATTGAAAAGGAAGATGACAATATTAATAGGTGTGGAGATACTAATTAATCCATTATAAAAAATTACATGAATACAAATAAATAGGAAATTAATAAAAATGTTCTGTACTAAATTTATGTACATCCAATCTTATGATAAAAGAAGCCAACTCTCTATAACATTATTTTTAAATACTTACAAAATTTTATGAATCATATGATATTATAAATATAATCATCCTAGTGAAAATCTTTTCTCAGGTGCTCTTGGATGCTGACACAGCACAAGGATCCCACATGAATTTCATAATAATAAAAAATAAGTAAAAATTAGGAATCAATCTTATTCTCTCTCTCTCTCTCTCTCTCTCTCTTATCTCTATGTATTCTCTCATATTGTGGTTCATTTTAATTTTTGTCAGCCTATATTAGAAGTTGGAAATTCTCGCTCCTCTATTGAAGTGATAAATAGTAAAGCAAGTGACTCAAATCTATTACTTTGGGGAAATTTAGGCCAATTAAAGCTAATTCACATACACATCACATACGTAAGACTCGAACCCAATATCTCTCTTGATTGGTAGCCAAATCTACCAACCAACAGATCAATATGAGCTGCATCAGAGGTCCTTTAATTATGCTCCATTTCATATTCTTTTCGTAAAACTAACATTTGAATACTTATATGATGTAAACATTTATCAACAAGACATTAGATTCTATCTGAATATGAAAAATCCATCCCAAACTTGCTGCAATTTTAGTCACAAAAAATTTTGGGATGAATAAAATCATCTGCCACGAAAAATTGTTACAGATCTTAATAGTGATTTTTCAGCACAAAATCATGAAAAAATAGATATTACGTAGCGGCATGTATTTTGATTTAATATTAGAATTGATAATGTTTGTGATGTTATTGTAGAATGGACTCTATTATAGAATGTAGTTTCATCACTAACTTGTAGTAACATGGAACTCATGATAATTTTGTAGCAAAAAAGTCAATAATTATTCATAAATAAAAATATTGTTAAGTACATCACTAACTTTCTTAATTTATTAAAATCAACTGCAAAATTAATTATTTATTGCAAATCTTTTCAATGTCTTCCATCTATAAACACTATTTGAATTATAACAACACTAACATTTTCACAAAACAAAGAAACATACATAATACACATAACATCAAATAGCAAGGCTTAACTCAACTTCACAATAAGATTATCTCAGCACATTTAAATTCACAAGCACCGTTCTAAAAAATATAAACTAATATGTAAATATTTTCTAGTTAGAAATAGAGGGTTTTTTAAAGTAAAAGATAAAATATCAATCCTAGTCAAGGGGTTATATAATTAGCATAAGAAAGCTCTAAATCATTCTTTATAGTTGTCTTTAATTTGGTCATTCATATGCCAACTATCATGAATTTGGTAGGGCTTCATGAAACATACACCACAAGATCACTATAATTTTGAGATGAGATTTATTGCTGATAATAGAGACCAGTCACAAATCTTTAATAATGCCTCCATGAGCTCCTCCACGTATTAACTCTCCTTTTACCCCTAAATCTTATCTATAGAATGTTTCTCCTCTTCTTATTCTAAAGCCAATAGTAAGAGAAATTGTACTTTCCCCCTGCCCTCCCTATCTCTAACTTCTCGCACTACCCCCATTTGTGAACACCCCAATCCCACAAGTTGACCCCTCGCCATAACCCCCATGCACCATAACCCCTCCAGCTATCCCCTGTATAGCTTAACATCTATTACCTTGAAAAATAAACTGATGCTCTACTATCGATTTGAAAAGAGAAATAGTTTACTTTTATATACAAACTCAACATACGAAATGCTCAGTAATCTTGAAAGTTAAAATGGATTTCACCTATCATTTTGAATATGAATGTATACACCAATATATAAAGCTATAGTCTGAATCCACATGATTCTTCCCTTATCTTAGAAAGAAATTCGGATATGGTTTATATTTTTTATTGGATTCTAGACTCCATATAGAGGCCAACCCCTATAATTAATTATATCTCAAAGACATTTTAAATTTATAAAAATATGATTAAGGGTTTGAGTTTAAAAGAACTTTGAAAAAGAATTAGACTTTAAATTTTAGATTCTAGATTTAAGAATTAAAATTTGAAAATGATTGGATAACCCTCTCAGGGACAGTAAAAACTAAAGACTAAAAAATAACATGTACTTATGTCTACCTAGAGTGAAATGCTAGCTAATATCTTTAGCCTCAACCAATCGCCTTATATATGCAAGCAAAAATGGCTTTATCCTAGGTATCAATGAGATTTAGTTCAAAAAACTTTAATAAGGACTCTTTAATATGCCAATGCGTCGAAGATGCAATGTAATGATGTATGAAGTAACATAAAATTTTTTTTATTCATTTATAATATAAATAGAGAATAATTCAAGGTCTGCTATAAAATAAAAGTGGAGCTACACCATAACAAGCATGGATTTTCATACCTATATATTGTAGATTTAAATATGATTGCTTAGTCTTTATCTTCAAGTTTAATGATCTTTTTAAAATTTTAAAAGATAATGATCTTCAGAAGAATAATAATTATTTTCTTTTGGAACTTCTATATATATATATATATATATATATATATATATATATATATATATATATAAAAGGAATGAACTTTAATCTTTTTAAAACTCTTGATACTATACAACTCAATCTGTGGCCCTTCCACTATAAAGAACAGAAGAGAACTCAGAAGGCGCTCTGCTAGGGGTTTTTTGGAGCCTAGGTTTGTGCTCTTCCCGCCGCCGCTGGGGGCCTTCCCCCATGGCCGACTTCTCACCTCTCGCCTCCTCCTCATGCTCCCTCCCCCTTCCCTCTTCTTCTCCATTGGATTGGAAAAACCTTCTAGCCACTACACCACAAGTTTCCACGACCTTTTCCCATTCTCTGTCCTTTGTTCCAGCTAAAACCCTCACTGCCAAGTTCTCCTCGGAGCAATTTGTTGCTGGAGCTGCGGAATGGTCTTTGTCATTGGTTGGCTACTCCATCGGCAAGCGTCCTTTCTATGAAGCTCTCTTGTCCACGATCAAAAAAACCTGGAAGCTCAAAGGTGAGTTCTCCTTACTTACCATGGACGATGGTTTTTTTCTCCTAAAGTTTTCTGCTTTAGAGGATTATGAGCTCGATTGGAACGGAGGTCCGTGGTTTTTCTTTGGAAAACCGTTCATCCTTCAAAAATGGACGCCTGATTTCGTCCCGAAACGTGAAGAGTTTCCGTCCATACCACTGTGGATCAAAATCTGGAATTTGCCCCTTTCGCTCTGGACTCCCGAAGGTATTTCCAAACTTGCGAGTTGTGTCGGTATACCCCTTGCTGTAGATGGCCTTACTGCAGCCAAAACCCGACTTACTTTTGCCAGAATTTGCGTTCAAGTCACCAGTTCTTCTCCGTTACCTGAGGAAATTTACTATTCTTTTGATGACAAAACCTTTCCATTGCGTGTGCAATATGACTGGAAACCCAAAAGTTGCTCCCAATGTGGATCCATTATGCATCCTCCAACACTCTGCCCTAAAGTCCCGATTATAAAACCTCCTGCAACTACCAAACCTAGGGGTAGAAGCAGCAGTCGTAAACCCAGACTCACTCCACCTCCACGGCTCCTTATACCAAAACCTCCTGCTATGGCTAAACCAGATATCCAACAGCAAACCCATCTACCTACACTTCTACACAATATTCCTTCAGAACCCACAATTCCAAATTTAAACTCACCATCCAATGATCCTATTGCTGTCCCTGAGCAAATTATCACCAGATTTGAAAATCCTCCCATTTCTACTTCTAAGAACAAATTTCTTGTTCTTGTGGAAGATGACCCAGTCCAACCAGCACAAAATCAAACACAATTGCCACCTGCTGAAGTTATCCTAGCTAACCAAAACATCAACAGCCCACCTCACACCTCCCCCAGAAATCACTAACCTCCAATCCCAACCAATTTGGACCAACCTTCTTCTAGCTCCAACTCCACAAAAACCCAGCAATCTACCCAACAAAATCATAAACAGACCCGGGGCAAAAATGCCAAAAAACCAACCAATCCCAAATATCAGTAAAACCTCCTAATCTTGCGGCTTGGAACATCCGTGGGTTTAATAATCCAGCTAAGGTTCTAAGCTATAAAAACTTTGTCCAAAGCCATAGTATTGATCTCCTTTTTATCCTTGAAGCCAAAACCACTCTTCCCAACCTTATTAACCCTTGGTACCAAAGACAGCATAGAATTTTCCCCTTGGAAAATTCCTGTGATAACTTCCAGCACTCCAACCCGGGTCGCATTTGGGTTAAATGGAATGCTAATAGCATCAATTTCACTCCCCACCTTACTACTAGTCAACTTGTCCATGGTTTTATTGAGATTAATTCGACCTGCTGTGTCGCCATAATTGCTGTCTACGCCAGCAATTCTCAGCTTGAAAGACAAACGCTTTGGAAGGATCTTATGACCATTGCTAACACCATCAATACCCCTTGGGCTGTTATTGGGGATTTTAATTGTTGCCGTTTCACCAATGAAAAAGCTGGGGGAACTCCCCTTACAAACAACTGTCTGGGTGATATCAATAATATGATTTTCAATGCTGGCCTGTTTGACCTCTCATCTGTGGGGCACTTCTACACTTGGTTTAATCAGCAAAGCAACAACCCAATCCATATCAAGCTAGATAGGGTTCTTGTCAATGATATGTGGCTTTCTACCTTCCCTAGTTCTTATTATTTGGTTGGAGACCCCGGCTGTTCTGATCATTCACCACTGTTGCTTCTGAATTCGGCGATTGCTTCTAGAGGGCATAGATTTATGTTCAAAAACTATTGCACCTGCATTCCTTATTTCTAGAATTGTCTCTTAGACACCTTCTCTCAGCCCAATGTTAGTAGTCCGCTCAGTGATTTTACCTACAAGTTGAAATCCCTCAAGAATAAGCTCAAACATAAATACTGGTCCAATGCTAATAACATTCAAAGGGATATTGAGGCTCTTTCTGAGCTCCAAAACACTACTGTTTCGCAAATTCAGAACAGACCTCTTGATTTGTCTCTTAATGACAAGTTGAAGAATATCAACTCTAATCTTCTTTTTTATCAGACCACTCTTTCTGATTGGATGACTCAAAGAGCAAAGGTTAACTGGCTTACTCAAGGGGAGGATGATCTTAAGTTTTTATACTCTAAGATCAACGCCAACAAGAACCATGCGCATATTAAAGAGCTCTCTACTAATCGTGGTATCCTCACTGATCATCAGGATATTTCACTTGAATTTATTAACCATTTCTCTCAGCTCTTCAATCCCGCCAGAACCATTTCACACCTACACCACACCCCCATTGGAAATGTTATTCCTAATCACCTTATCTCGTCCCTTACTTCTCCTGTTACTGAAGAAGAAATTAGAAACATCATTTTCACTGGGAAGAAGAATTTGGCCCCTGGACCTGATGGGTTTACATTTGAATTTTACAGAGCAACCTGGGCCACCATTAAGCATCAAGTTTGTAAGGCTGTTTGTTATTTCTTTACCTCTTGTCATATGCCTAAGCAAATCAAATCCACTGCCATTGCGCTTATCCCAAAACAGCCGCATGCAAACACTGTTAAGGATTTTAGGCCCATTTCACTTTGCAATGTTATTTATAAAATTATTGCTAAAATCATTGCTAATAGGATGAAACCTGTTATGCCTTTTATCATCCATCATAGTCAAAGTGGTTTTATTCAAAAGAGGATGATTTCTGATAATATCATTCTCGCCTCTGAGATTTTGGGCAAGTTCAATCATAAAAACAATGAAAAGCTCTTCTGTGCTAAATTTGATATCACCAAGGCCTTCGACACGGTGTCGAGAGAATTCCTTTATAAGAGGCTGTCTGAGAAGGGATTTCCTGACATTTTTGTGGAATGGATCAAAGCTTGCACTTCTGAGGTAAATTTTTCTGTTAGTATTAATGGTTCACTTGAGGGTTATTTTCAGTCCATGTCTGGCCTCAGACAGGGCTGTCCACTGTCTCCTTACTTGTTCAGTATTGTGATGGATGTTCTATCCAACTCCATTGAAGAGGTCATCTCTAACTCAACCTTTACTGCTGTTTCTTCTGGTAACTGTATGGTTTCTCATCTGTTGTTTGCAGACGATCTATTGGTGTTTGGTTTGGCTACTGCTGAGAATGCTACCACTCTGAACAAAGTTTTTAAGAATTTTGGTGACTCCACGGGGCTTTGTATTAACCCTCTTAAAAGCATAATCATGTTCTCCAAAAATTGCCCGCAAGCCCCAGCCATTTGTGACATCCTCCACATTAAACAATCCACCTCCCCTGTCATTTACCTTGGCCTTCCCATCTTTCACAGAATTCTTAGAAACAGGGATTTCAATCCTCTCATCCAGAAAATCACTACTCAGTTGAATGGGTGGACTGCTAAAACCTTATCCTTTGCTGGGAGAATTCAATTACTTAAATTCACTATTAGCAATTCCATAGCTTATTGGATCCGGGGTTCGATAATACCTAAAGGCTGCTGTAAGATTATCAACCGTTTATGTTCCAGATTTTTGTATTTTGGCAACACTGAATTAAGGAAACTTCACATTATTGCTTGGAAGGATACTTGTATTCCTTTGCAGAACGGTGGTTTGGGAATTCAATCCATTAATACTTTATATCATTCTTTTGGATGTGTTATTATTTGGAGGTTTTTACACTCTAACAACCCCCTTTTTTCCTGGTGGAGGGCGAACTACCTCTCTCTCTGGAAACCTTTAACTGGACCCACTTCTCCCTATTGGAAATTTTTACATGACACGACTCTTAGAGTTAAGCATTGTATTTCTTTGAATGTGGGTTACAATAGCTTTCTTTCTCTACTTTGGGACCCCTGGATCAATGGCTATTCTATTGCTAACTGGTTTGATAGCAACAATCTGGATATTACTCGGCTAAGCAATTACTCCAACTGGGCGGTGCATAAGATTATCGAGGATGCCATTTGGGCTGTTCCTGCTGTTTTTGGGAATGATATTGCTGCTAAGATTTTTGCTGTTGAGATTTATGAGAATGAGGATTGTCATAATTGGCTGGGTAATTCTTGCCCCTAAGCCAAGACATACAAAATGCAATTTTTTGCCAATTACCCCACCGTTCAATGGCATAAGCTGATCTGGCACAAAAAATGCTCTTTGAAGTTCTCTGCTTATGCGTGGTTGGCTTTTAAAAATGGGCTTAAGACTGCTGAGAATTTGAATATTCGTGGTATTATGGTTGCTAATTCTTGTTGTTTTTGCCATGCCGAGCAAGATAGCACTGGGCACCTTTTCTTTGAGTGCAGTTTCACTTTCAAGATAATCCAGTATTTTTTGCCTTGGCTTAGTAGCAGGTTAATGAAACCCAATCTTTTTTAGGCTTTTGACAGTGTGTTTGAGCAGGGTTTTGGAAAAAATCGTATTAATCTCAAACTGTTAACTGCGTGTGCTACTATTTATTTCATTTGGAGGGCTCGCAATGATCGTATTTTTGGGGGAATTTATGACTGTTCTGCTACAGTTATTGCAAAAATCAAGTATGCTGTTGACAAGAAAATTTTGAGATGGAAAGATATCAATTGATTTTGTTGGTGGGCGGGTTTCAATGGACGATGATGATTCCTGTACTTCAGCAGCCCCTCGGATGGTCTACCCTGGCAACCAGGGGCATTGCTCTTGTGCTGACCATTCCGAGAATTTCCTTTCATTTTGCACAAGAGCACCTGAGTCCGACTTAGCTTTGGCTAAGTTCTACTTCTGTTTTTTGATCTTCGGGTGATTGTATTTCCTTTCTTTTTGAGTCTTAGATTCTCTTTTTGTTGTTGAGAATCTAGACTATAGTTCTTTTCTTTTACATGTATCAGTTTTTTTTACATCAATATATGGGCTGCTGCCCCAAAAATTCCCAAAAAAATACAACTCAATCTAGCTATATAAGAAATCTAAAACTTTTATATTTACATCGTCACCTAGATACATTCAACTTTGTAGGAGAATAAAAGCAATATATATAAAAAGCATAAATGTAATGTAGTATAGGTGTATGTATATAAAATATAACACCACCTAAGAGCTTAATGCGATCCTAGAGAGCCTAAGCTACACCAACATGAATATAAACATGACATCCATAATATAGTTTGTAAACATACCTAGCATGAATACAATCTAGATAAAGTTCTCGAAACAAAACAATAGATACCACCAGACGAACCAAGGCTAGAGTCAGTAGACCTATCAAACTCTAAAGTGTGGGTAATAAGTTATGTGGTTTAGATTGGTCTTAGGTTTTTTTTTTTTTAATTTTACATTTCTTTTTTAATTTGTTACCAATTAAAGGGGATTTTAATTCAATTTAAAATTAAGGGTTTTATACTTTAGGATTTATTTTAAAGAATCTATTTTAAGTGTTGAATTATTAATTTTAAGTTTTAAAGAAACTAGCATTCAACAACCCTTAGGTTTTACAAGTCATTGATTAAGAAGCCTTGGGCTCATATTTATGATGCATTTGATCTCCCCTAAGGGATCAAATCTAATGTAAAGAGTCCTTTATATTATTTAGGTGATTTAATGATTTAGAATTTAAATAATCTTATTAATTGATCACTTTACGGACTAAAGTTTTTAATTGAGGGATCTTAGGCTCATAAATGTAATGCATTTGATTCCCTCTAAGGGATTAATTCAAGTGGATAAAGTACTTTGGTTTATTTATCTTTCATATTTTATTTTATCTTATTTATTTCTTAAATTATATTTTAGATTTATGAATTTTTAAAAATATTTACTTTTACTTCTTGTTTTTTAATATTCATTTATTGAGTTGATTTATTTCTCATTTTTAAAATTTAATTGACCTTTTGTTTTGTTTATGATTTTAGTGGTCTCTAATTTTTAATAAATTCTAGATTTAATTTGGAGTTGAATGTAACTTACTTTATAGTTTTTTTCTATATTTACTTGTATTTTTTACAAAATAAGCCCAATTAATTGAATTAAAATTTAACTAATTAGGCTATTCTTTATTTGTGATCCAAAACAATTCCAAACCACTCAAAAATTCACCATACATCAGGAATGATCTTCAAAGAAAAATATAACAGTATTTAAAACATTGGAAATTTATTTATATATTTTAATTATTTTTTAGTAATTTATTTATTAACTTTTCTTTAATTTTCAATTAAATTTTATTTGTAAATTTTCCATAGGTCTTTTATTTTTCCATTAAAGTTTATAGAATTGAGGGTTGAATGTAATTTATTTCATTTTTTATTTAATATGATTTTTTAATAATTTATTAAAAATCTTTGGTCATTTATGCAAGGTGAATTTGGGTTCACTAATTGATAGACTACATGAACTTCACACTTTTTAAAATTTAAAATCTAGGTCAATTAAGTCCTAAAGGTCAAACTCAAGAAGTTTTAAATCATAAAAGTCCTCATATGATTTAAAATTATTTTCTAAAGCAAATGCATCTAAATTTTAAATTTTAATTTTAGGAGATATAAACAATGGAAGGGGTTGAAATCAGTGGCAAACTAACCTTTGGACACTAAGCTATCACACCATAAAGAATCAAAAACCAGTGCTCTATGGTGTGTGATTTATAAATTTATAAAGACTTAGGTCAAGAAATGACATTTACCCTTATAAATTAGACCCATGCAAATTAGACCCATGCATTTGATTCCCTCTAAGAATAATGCAAAGGGCTATTCTATAACTCATCCACTTTTGTTTCACAATAGAATATTTGATTTTTGGAAAATTTGTATGCCTACTTTCTTGTAATTTATTGATTTTCTCAAGTGGTATATGGTCCAAGAGGGTTATTTTGCACCTTCTTATTTTGTTAATGAAGTTAAAGTAAAAACACATTTCAATAAATGGAGTAATGAGAATAGAGACTTAGCTCAATTAAATGCTAAATATTTAAATTATTTTTTTGTGCATTAAAATTTGAAGAATATATGAGTCTCTACAAGTACTATTGGAAAGGAAATTTAGGATAGGTTATGCATCATCTATGATGATACTAGTGAAGTTGAACTATTTAGGTTAAATATGATTAGTTTCATACAATAAGATTAGTTAAAATTTTAAAATTCAAATTATTGCTTAATTTTGTGATTAGTAACTAGGGTTTCTTATTTAACCTGATTGTCTAATATGATCTAGATCATACTATATGATTAGTTTTAAAACCTTAACTATAGAATTAGTTGTTGTTAATGATTTTTGCATAACTAATCGTATAATACAATTAGTTCAAAAATTTTAACTATTAATTTTCTCACCCCCTTATATGTGTGTGTGTGTACAAGTGTCGCCAAATTAGCATACACCCTTACATGGCTTAAACTCAAGAAATATATAATTAAAAAACTTAAAAGTACAGACTCTTTCAACACATCCTATTCTATCCAATCTTGAGTTCTAGATGATCTTAAATGGTGTATGATGTACCTGAAATATTAGTACATGTAGAAATGAATACATTAATATAAGTTCTAAGAGAAATGAAAATTCAATTATTAATGTTTGTTATTATTAAAATCACAAGCTTGGAATCCCATATTGCAATAATGTATTATTCAAAAACATGGAGATCACATGAATCTCTCTCTATATTACATATGAATTAGGTTCAAGTACATCTTGTGATGTTAAATCAATATAAAAGTAACTTCCTCTTGATGATTTAGGGGGGTTGACTTTTGAAGAATGATGCAAAGGTAGGGGATATGTCAAAAGGTGGGATGGGACAGTGTGAATGTTGAACTCATTTTTGTCTGAGATTAGAACCCTAAATCAAAGATTCATACTTTATTTTCACGTGTTCAAATTCAACTTTAAAAATTTAGTCCAGATCATTACTATGCTCTGGAATGGTGATTTTATCATTAAACTCTGAATAAGGCATTTGATAATCATCTTTGATGGTCACTTGATCAACCACTCAATTACTAGCAATCACTAAATGGTTGTCAATTCTGAGTAATTTAAAATCCTAAACTCTTTATTCATCCATAAATCTTAATATAAAACCAATTTAAGATTTCAAACCATAGAATCTAGTGCTCAAACCTAATGCTAATAGCCTTTGAACTTTTCCCTATTTCAAAGGAATTTTCAATTGATTCAATACCTTATGTAAAAGCCCTAGAATGGTGTTTAATCATTTGCATACAAATTAGGCATCTCTCTAGATTCTACTTAACCATTTTGGCGGCTTCTAAGTCCTCATAAATTTTAAAACACAAAGCATCCTAAGCATGTAAAACCTTCAAACATGTATAGTCCATGCTTTAGAAAACTATCAAACTTTTTCATAATCATAATCATATTGATTTGAATTCCCTTGAACCCTTGTTGGATCATGGTTGACAAAGAAACCCAATAGTTCTAGAAATGCTAAAATTGACCTTTCTTAATAAATCCTTCATTGCTCAACCATGCCATAAAGCAAGATCACTTCTAGCAAACTCTAAATATCATTTGGAGAGGATTGGACTTAAACCCACACCATGGTAGAGCTTGGCTGACCAAGTCAACCTATATTAACTTAAAGGTCCCTTTAATCCTAAAAATTACATTTTTTTTGCATATAGACTTCACCATAGAATAAAGTCTCCTCTAATAAGTTTTAATTATCATTATGAATGAGTTGGATCCAACCTCAACCCCTAGTAAATTTTGGTTTACCAAGTCAACCATGGTTTACCACGCTAGCCTTAAATTCTCTAAAAAAAAATTTATATATTAAGATAAAAACTATGGTGCCCAAACCCATGGGGACTGTTCATTGGGACTCCAAGGGGTCAGCTAAAAAAGATTCAACCGATTGACCCACTTAGGATAGCCATATGGCTTGACTAAAGTGAACTTAAAGGGGTTTTCTTGAGCCAAATTCTAAACCTTATTAAATTAAATTACATAAACACTTGCATTAGGTGTTTGTGAACCCTTTACACCAAACCCAGCCTATCTAGCCGATGGATTGGCCTAGCTCAACCAATTAGGTTGACCCAACTCATTAAAAACCTAAATTCTTTGTCCCATTCAATACCTAACCCAAATTAAAGACCATTAAATTTCAATTGCATTCTAAAAATTTTATTGTGCATAACCTAGTCAACTATAGTCATGTGGAGGGATGAAGAGCCAAGATTTTTCAAAGTAGCCCTTGTGCAATTTTTGGTTTAGTTATAACTTCCTAAGAAATAAACCACATGGGTAGTAACTTCTTGGACGAGTTATTTCTCTTAGTGGACAATCCAAAACAAAATTGGTGGTTGGGCATTTATTGACGTGGTAGGACATTTAAATTATTCTTTTATTTTCTCCTTATAAACCCCCTTATTTTATGAAGCAAGGTTTAGATTTTTTATTGCATTGCCTTCCTAAAGCTCCCTCAGTTTCCCCAAACCTTCACAAGCTCTAGCATCTATTGGGCAATGTGTTTGAAAGGAGGCCAAGGATGTAAATCTTTAAATCTAGAAAACTTTTCATATAGAGATCCTCTAGTCTTTATGTTTTCAAGGAAGATTAAGAGAAGCTCTTATGGAGTCAAACAAAAGTTAAATCAAGCCAATTCATCTACTAGTTGGAGGTAAATATGAAACAAAGATCTAGATCTATAATTATAATACCATTATTATCCTATGTCATGGAGCCCCCAAACTTCATGAAATAGGGTATTAAATAGCATAGATGTCCTTCTTAAAATTTCATCCAATTTGATCAAGTAAATAAAAAGTTTAAAGCCCTTCTTCCATATAGTTCAAAAAAATGAACTAAATATTAGGCTAGTTTTTTAGCCATTCAATCCCATGTGTATCTGATCGGATGGCCAAGATTTGGCATAACAGTGAAATTTGTTAGACTAGCTCAAGCGATGAGATGGACTGTGCATTTGTGTGATGATATTCGATTCGTTCACTTAAAATATGGGATATCCAATAGTGGGTCGATCATGCATATGTGGTTAAGTGATTGTTCAATGGTGGGGACAATCACAAAGTGACATGTGGTGACATCCTAGGTTGATATGGACATAGTGTGGAGATAAAAAATTTACTTTAAATGTTTTATTTAATGCATACATTAAGTGAGTCATAAAAATCTCATCGCGATTAACATTCTCCCACCATGCTAAGAAAAGTGAGTTTATGTGGTTGCTAAGAACATGTTTTCAAAGTTTAGGAGGTTATACCTTGTTGAGGGAACGTCGTTGGAGTGGGCACATAAATCGAGGCAATGGACCCTTTTTCCTTTTTTATTTTCTCTCATTTTCTTCTTTTTTGTTGAAAAACTTTTCTTTAATATTTATTTTATTTTAATTTATTTACCTAATTATATGCATAGTTTAAAATATATTAAATACATACATATATTTAATTACATATTAATTACATGTATATAAATAGATACACAAATTAATACTTAAGCATTTTTATAGCATATATATATATATATATATATATATATATATTAATACTAATAATAGTATTAGATATTAATAAATATTATTAATATAAACCTACTCTAAACTACCTTATGGATTTGACTGGGTAACAGAGCAGAGGCACCGAGTAATAGGGGCTAGGAGTGTTAAGATAGTTGCTATTTGCATGTTTTACATTTTTGCAACTTGTATAGTTTTGATGATTCCAAACATTATTGTTCAAATGTGTAGTTATCTCCTAAGAGTTTTAGAAGATTTGTATTTGCTCTTGTGTGTACTAACATTTTAGGAAAATCGAACTCCAGACTCCGAAGACTTCAAATCAAATTCAGCATGAAATACTTTGTGAATTTAAAGCTTGTACTTTTATTTGAAATAAACTTGAAATGGAGTGATTGTAATTGAGTGAATAAAAATATTCACACACATAAGGAGATCATATAAAATTTATACTGATTGTACGGGACGATATCAGTTCGTACCGGACGATCAGACAGTTATCTCCTATTAAGATCACATGGAACGAATAGGAACTGGTCAGAAAAATTTTTTTAAAGTCCTATTCGTTCAGGACGAAATTAAAAATTATCCGGGTCGATTTGCTCTCTGTAAGAATTTCGTCCAGACGAAAATAATTATCATCAGAAATGATTGGCTCTCTATAAGATTTTCGTCCAGACAAAATTAAATATCGTCCAGGATGATCCGGTCTCTGTAAGATTTTCGTCCAGACGAAATTAAATTATCGTACATGACGATTTGCTCTCTGTAAGATTTTCGTCCAGACGAAATTAAATATCGTCCAGGACGATCTGATCTCTATACTAGACTCAACAAGGAGGAATCAGGCTTGCAGGAAGTGATAGGAGCTGCTATCGGCAGGTTGGACGCAGATAGGGAAAAGGTTGAAGTGGTTTTGGTTTGTGGAAGGAATGAGGTTGGGGGGAAGCTCTCTATCTCTCTCTTTTTCTCTCTGTCTGTGGGATGATGGGTTGTGAATAAGGTAGGGGTCGAGTGGGGTTCGGCCTTCTTGATCGGTATTGGCATCGGAGTGGAGGTTTGTGGGTTTTCTTTCTACAACTACATGTAAGGGTCGGTTAAGGATCTCGAGTGGAGATGAGGTATGCAAGCTTAGGTGGGAGAAAAGATAGAGGGAGGAGAGGTTTTTGTGGCAGAGAAATGTGAAGGGGTCGGTTAGAGAGAGTTGGAGACTTGGGATTGCAAGGCAGAGAAGAAATGCTTTGAAGCTAGTCGAAAGCCTCTAGCTCTCGTTTTAATAATGTGAATTGAAATCGGGGCATGCGCGAATGATCTCTTTGATACAAAACTGAATCACCGAGGTATGGAATGTAGCAGGCGGCGAATATGACTCGATTGGGTATGGGTAATGATAGGATTTGGCAGAGGTATGCATTTTTTATTCCTTTTCTTTCACAACAGAGGTCAAAAAATGCCCCCAAAAAAATGCCCCCAACATTTGTTGCATGCTAATCAACCATGAGGATCTCCAAATATTTTCTCTAGATGTCACACAAAGATTTTCATTTTGCAGACCTCCAAGAACTTGTTTGGATGTCATGCCAAGTGATTCATTTTGCGACTCTCTTGAAGCTTGTTTGAGAATCACACTAAGATTTTCATTCTGTAAGTCTTCGAGAGTCTATTTTTGTGCCTTTATAGATCTTCAAAAGCACTTGTAGTCATCAATATAATTGACATGTTGGTCCTAGTGAAGTAGAGATCCATATGAGAGTGATAGAGTACTTCATACTTAGGTTCTTAGAGTATCACCTTATAGATTAATGTAGGGGTGTCAATTCGGGTCAACCTGTCGGGTTCGGGTCGAACCCGACCCGACCCGGATATAAACGAGTCAACCTGAACCCGACCCATTTTTGCAAACGGGTCGGACATTTCAACCCGGATCCGACCCGGCCGGGTTGTCGGGTTGACCCGACCCGACCCACGACCCGGTAGCATTTCGAGGTTTCGGCGGCGTCGAAGCTGGGCAGCGGCAGCGCGGAAGCGCGGCATCGGGTGTGCGGCGGAAGGAAGCACGGCAAGGGCAACGGCAGCGCGGCTTGCGGGCGCGTGGCACGGCAGCACGCGGCGGAAGCGCTGCGTGGCACGCGGAAGAACTGCGCGGCATGCAGCAGAGGTAGAGCGGCACACGGTAGGCTTTGGGCACGCAGTAGGCGCTGGGCAGCGCTGACCAGGCGGGCAGCTCGGGCTGGGGCAGCGGGGAGGAAATTTCAAAATTTTTAAAATAAATGGGTTATCAGGTTGACCCGGCAACCCGCCGGGTCAACCCGACCCGACCCGTTTTATCAAACGGGTCAAATCTGCGAACCCGAACCTGACCCGTTTATTAAACAGGTCGGGTCCAACCCGGATTTTTCTGGTCGGGTCCGGGTCGAGTTTTCAGGTCGGGTCAAAAGTTGACACCCCTAGATTAATGGCAGTATATAACATCGCCACTTGTTCTTTTTTGACATCACTGTCACCTTTTTTTTTAGTATTTTTGTACATCCTCAACATCCTTCTTTTCCATAATCATATATGGATGTGAATTTTTTTCCGTATACATAAAAGCATTGTTCAAAATTTGCCCGAGCTTTGTAGATTCATCATATGGCAGGACTTTGCTGTCTCATAAACTAATTATATCTTGCTTAATTATATTATATATTGGTAGCACATTTGTTTTATGTGGGATTTTCTATTCATCCCTCTTTTAGCTGTATTTTGAAAAGAAATTTTAAATATTTATTTAAAGCTCTCAGCATGTAGTACTATATCGGCCTGGATAAATATTTAAAAAGCCCCAATCTTTAGGGACCCTTATAGATATCATTTAGGATGCTTATTTTCATAGATTTAGATTGAGCCATTAGGTTTTGATTTCTTCTGCACTATACTTTCTGCTATAGACATTGATTGAGAAGTATCGAATTTATTTTTATTAACTTGTCAGGTGGTTTTTTGTACCTTTTGACCTTTGCTTCTTGCTTTGATAAGCTTGATGAACAAATGGATGCTAGTGACATAAACCCTTAGGTTTATATCAGGTCGGTGGCGAGAAGTCATCAGTCTAGATCTTTGTGTACAATGAACTTATTGATGACAGAATCCTCATAGTTCAGCCATAGGCTTTTCATGAACTTTTGGATAATTTTTTTGCTCCTTTGCTTTGCGATTTGGTGGACTGGTTGAAAAAAATTCCGTCAATCCCTACTTGATGCTTTGTGAATTTGTTGAAGGATTTGTAGGTCTTGAATTTGGTCGATATTATCAAATGTAAGTAGTATCTTGATCCTTAACCAATTGAGGAAACTTCAATTTGAGTCACTTGAGTTCATCAGATTAGGTGAGCTAAGATTTGATAGCTCTTTGTCCTCTGGTTACTGAGATAGAGGTTCCTCTACTGTGGCCTTTCTTATGGTGTATTGAGTTGACAGAGCTGCCAACGATCCGATCATATTTGAGCATGTTGGATCCAGCCTTACACCCATTCAGGCTTTAGACTTGAGCTATAGATAATATGCTTCATAATGCTGATTTTACATAAGCTGGTAGATTTGAAGTCTTCCTTTGTGGTCTAAGATTTTAAGTTTACAAGCAATTGATAGTTATTCGCTACTCATCCTTCCCACTAAAACTTTGATTCTCTAGTCTACTAGGAGAATCTTATTGACTATGACTATTAGAACTTATCGAGTCAAATTGGCCTTCGTTCTTCCTATAGTCCCTACTAACGGGTTAATGAAGTGGGGATTCCTTTACTATGTCATTTCTTATGGCCTGTGGAGACGACAAAGATGCCAACCATCTAGCCATATTTGGGCATGTTGGATCTAACCTTTTACACCCATTCAAACCTTACGCTTTAAGTTGTTGAAAGATTTTACCCTATTCTGGCTCGATTAGTTGAAGTGCATAGTCACAAAAGTCTTTTTCTTTACTTTTAAATCTTAGTATATTGTAAAAGGTGGTGTTCCAAACTTTCAAAATATCACATGCATATACTTTAAAAAAGAAGTCATTGTATCTTTCTATCTTAAAGGAATAAATATTTAAATAATTCATATTGATGATTTTAAATATTTATTCAGATATCTTAGCATGCAGCGTGATGATGACCCAAAAAAATATTTAAAAAGACCCCCTGTAACTCAGGTACATTTTAAAATATAATAAATTTCAAATTTTGTGATTTTAAATATTTATTTGGGGATCTTGACATGTACCATGATATCAATCCAAATAAATATTTAAAACACCTCCTATATTGTTGGGAGATTTTGGATAGGCTTTGTATTTCTAGATTTTAAATATTTATTCGTGAATTTTGTCTTGTGGTGCGATATTGATCCAAATAAATATTTAAAATGCCCCTAATCTTTTAAGGAATTTTAAAATGCATTCTTGCTACATATAAGAATTTCAAAATATAAATATAAGCATGCATTGATAAATATGCATATAACACTTTGATAAGTGTATATTACATCGGACATGAAATTTTTATGCATGATATTTTTTAAAATCAACCGTTGATTGGTTGCATAGGCCTCTGACTATCTATATCGATTAACATATAAGCTCCTCCTTGAAATATCATCTCGATGATAAAGGGGCCGTCCTAATTAGATACAAATTTGTCACAAATTTTTTGGTGTGGGATGATTGGCCTTCTTAGCACTAGGACCAATTCTCCTTTTTGAAATGATCGATGATGCATCATTCAATCAAATGATTCCATCATTCTTACTCGGTAGATTTCTAAATTTTATTGAGTTTGAAGTCTAACTTTATCGAGTATGTCAAGCTCTTCCATTCTCAGGCGAGCTTTTTGCTCTTGAGTGAGATCATTCTGGATTACTACCCGAAGTAACAGTCATTCAACTTCTGGTGGCAATACTGCTTTGTTCGGCATCTTGTGAGAAGTATGATACTCCCATAGTGCTTCTATTATTTTTGTGTGACACTCTCTTTTATTCTTGGTGAGAATCTTCTTTAATAGTTTCACCAGCATCTTGTTAAAGGTTTCTACCAAGCCATATGCCCTTGGATTATAAATCGATGAGTATCATTAATTGATCTTGTGTCACTCGACAAACTTATAGATTTTAGTACTCTTGAATGTTGTGTCATTGTCTGAGGTCACGCGGCATGGTACACTAAATATGTAGACCACATTATGGCTGAAGAAGTTGAGCACATGCTCGAACAAAACTTCTTTGAATGGAACCACTTCTGCCCGCTTAGAAAGTAGTATATTGCTACTGTTGGGTGTAGTGGATTTGGCGGTTGATGTATAAAATCATCATAGATTTGACACTCATAGCACCTCTTAGCATATTCAATACATTCCCTTACCATTATCCACCAATAGTAATCTATCCTTTTGATTTTAGCAGTCATATTGGGACCTGACTGATGTGTTCCATAAAGCCCTTCATGGACTTTTACTACCATTCTATCAACTTCTTTAGTATCTAGGCATCTCATCCATATTTGATCAAAAGCTTTACGATACAACGTATTGTTAACAAATGCATATCATAATGCTCTCTTCTGAATATTCGTGGCTGGAGATTTATCTATTAGGAGTTTTCTTTCTTTGAAATAGTCAATGAAGGGTTGCCTCCAATAGTCTTTTTCTTCAATATCTAAGCAATGTAACTATGATTTTAAAGCTTGATTAACTTTACCTCTCTTAGCTATATGATATCCTTTCGGATAATTTTCCATAATGATCTGGTAGAAAGGCTGAGGGTCGACTAGAATTGCATCTAGTTGGCTTGAATTTGATACTTTTTCTGTCTTCTAGAATTATAATAGAGCAGACTCCAAGACCCTACTGGTCTAAACTTCAATGAATACATTCCTCTCCTCATTAATGTTTGTAATTCTATTGGCCAATTTTGCTAGCCAATCTATTCTATTATTTTGATCCCAAGGGATTTAATCTATTTTAACACTCAACATCTATTTTAGAAGCTCGAGAGCTCATCAGTGGTAGTGGGCAATTCAAGTTTGAAAATTTTGTAAATGCCTAGGATCTGATTTATCACAAGTTGAGAATTGCCAAAGATTTGAAGATTTTGGATTCTAATATCGATTGAAATCTCTAATTCTACTATTAGAGCTCCATATTTGACTTCATTATTGGTCTGAGGTTCAATCAAACTAAATGAAATTTCATTATACCTCCCTTAAGTGTTACAAAAATGAGACCAAAGCCGGCTCAGACCCTTACAAGATTTGGAGGTGATGCAAGTTTAATCGATGATACCCCATCAAAGTACACATCTCAAAAAGGTAAATTTTCATTTTCCTCGACCTGCATGATTTTCTCATCAAGCAAATCATCAATTGAGTGGAGAATCTGCCAAGATATAATGTGTAGCGAGAAAATCTGCAAAGGCTTACCCTTTCATTGCCTTTAATGGCATGTACATGATATCAAACTATGGTAATAGTACTACTCACCTGGCTAGATGACATGTCAATGCTGGTCTTATAATCAAAAACTTCACCGGAATAATCTTTGATATCAACTTAACCTTATGAGAAAGAATATAATGGTGGAGTTTCTGAATTATGAAAATTAACGCCAAACAATGCTTCTCAATTAGAGAGTAGCTAACTTCTACTCTGATCAGCCTCCGACCGATGTAGTAGAGCACATTTCCCTTGCCTTCTTCATTTTGTTGGGCCAACAATGCTCTAAGGGACTCTTATAGTGCTGTTGTATATAATATAAGAGGCTTCCCTAAAATCAATATTGCGAGTATGGAAGGATTTAATAAGTATATCATAATACTGCCAAATACTTCATAACAGTTTTCATCTCATTTGAAATGAACATCTTTCTTCATTAATTTAGAGAATGGATGACACCGACCCGATATATTTGATATAAATCGCCAAATGAAAAATAGTTATCCTCATAAAGAATGAAGTTAGCAGAGATTTATGGGAGGCGGCATCTCCATAATTACCTTAATTTTGTTATGGTTGATTTCAATTCCTTAGTGATGAGTAATGTACCCCAAGAATTTACTGGAGAAGACCCCAAAAGCATATTTGAGAGGGTTAATCTTCAAATTGAACTTTCTGATCCTCTCAAATACAATCGTTAGGTCATTTAAGTGATCCATACGATCCATGCTCTTAAAAATAAGGTTTTCTATATAACACTTCACCTTTTGGTGTATCAACTCATCAAAGATGTGTGTCATTACCTGTTGGTAGGTTGCACCAATATTTTCCAAGCTAAAAAGCATAACCATGTAGTAGAATATGCTGATGGGCATTCTGAATGATGTGTGTTTTTCATCTTTAAGTGCCATCATGATTTGATTGTAGCCCAATGATCCATTTATAAATGAGAACATATCATAGTTGAAAGTGTTATCCACTAATAGCTTTGATATTAGAAGTAAAAAATTATTTTTTAGACATGCCTTATCATCGAGAAAATATTGGAAAATACAAACACGAATCTGACCATTCTTCTTCATCATCGAGAAAATATTGGAAATCCAATTGGCATAATTTTCTTCACGAATAAAGCTTGCTTCTATAATATTTTTCATTTATACAATCACCTGTTCTTCAACCTCCAATCTCATTCTTCTTGAAGCTTATTTAATGGGTGTCACATATAGTTTGATGGTTAATCTATAAACTGTTATATCAAGGGATATTCCAGGCATCTTAATATATAGCCAGGCAAAGCAGTCCTTCAATTTACAGAGAAGTTCCTTTATTTTTTCCACTTGATGTTCTAGTAGAAGAGAGCTAATGATGGTTGGGCGAGGGTCCTCCTAAGTCTTCAAGTTGACTTCTTTTAACTCATCTATAGTAGCTGCTAATCGACCATCTTCAAGCTCTTCTGGCAAGGCTTATCCTCTACGGGTAGATCATCATATGTGTTGACTTCATACAACTCCTTATCACCATTGTCATCATATTTGATTTCCTCGCATGTAATTTCTTGACAAATCTCCTTCCAGTGTTACTTTCATATGTAAATTCTAGACATTTTTTTGCAAAAATATTCTTCTTTAATGAGTGAAGATTTCATGATACTAGAGGATCAAGTATAAAGGAACTTATTTCTTGGAGGAATGAGTTTTATCTCTTATTTGTAGCATTCTTTGGATATTTCTAGTATTATACCTTGTAAATCTTGTAGGTACTAACTCAGTGGAATCGATGAGTATACGGAACCAGTCGTGATTTATTTCTTCTTTAAGTTTTCCAATTGAATAAATGAACTAGTTGGCCCACCCTTTTTTCTTGGGTGAGGTACATAGAATGTCATAAGCTCTTTGATATTATGCATCTCTCATTAAAAAAATTTATTTATAGTGCTGCAAGGGAATACGCGTGACTATAAGTATGATATCCGAGATTGACAAGCTGTCTATTCATCTGGAGAATACTCTCTGCATCGTGTTCATATAGATAGAGTTATTATCATAATCATCATTTGAATATTTAACCTTCGTACTCCATTTCGTCATAGACTAGCATACCTTCTGAGATTTCGTAGGGGTGGCATCACTTTCATCTGTGTCACTCCCAAAATGAGGTATATGTTTCTTTTCTTTAGGAATGCTTGATATTTTGGGAAGAGTCGGCGTTGTCTTCTTTCTCCTCACCTTTTTTTTTCTTGCTTTCTTGTTTAGGTTATTTTACAATCTCTAAATCTGATGCTTGGGCCTGAAGAGAGCTTAATGGATTCAGCTTCTTTGGAAGGAATTATTTAGCATCTTCGTAGATTATTAATTCATTGACTATAAAAGGCTAGATGTCACAAGATATCTTGAATTCTTCTCCATCCCTGAGGTACTTTATGCATTGATGTAGTGTTGATGGGATGATGCCATACTCATGCAATCATTAGATACCAAGAAGCATCTTAAATATGGTATCTACAATAATCACATAAAATTTGGCATATGTATGAAGTTCTTCAAATGCGAGAGAAAGCGTAAATAATCTTATGGTCTTTTCTCCCTTCTTATTAAACCCATGTACCATCAGCTTATCTGGCCCACGATGTTCTACATCAAAGCACAATGATCTTAGTGCTTTTAAGCTAATTAGATTTACGAAGGACCATGGATCAATTAAGATTTAATTGATTTTCATCCTTTCGCTTTCTGTAGTGACATAAAGAGAGAAATTATGATATGTTATTTTTAGCACCATATCCTCTTCAGTGAAGGTAATGAATGACTCATTACAAGCTTGTAGGACTTCAGTCATGTTGCGCTCAGCAAAATATGCCTCCTATCTTTTGGGGTCCTTCAGAACATGAATCATAGCCTCCCAAAGGGCATTAGACATGATAAGAGCATCGTATATACTAAGTTGAGCTGAGATTTTTCTTAGATGGGATAAGACATTATAATATATCCCCTTGGTTGAATCATCTTTCTTAATAGGGTCCTTGGGGTTGATATCTTTGTTGACTACTATCTCTTCTCCCTTATCTTTATTGGAGATCCCCTTCTTCGGTGGAGGTGGCAATATCTTACCACTTTTACTTATTTTTCTTTACCAGCTTTAGAGAAAATATAGAATCGGCCTCACCTCTTCTACCACCCAAGGCTTTAGCCTTCTTGCACTTATCAAAATGATTTTCTAATCTGGACAAGTTCAGTTTCTCAAATTTGGCAACTTTGTCTAGTAGGTCTTGAAATGTGGTAATAGTAGCCATGCACAAAAATGGTTACATCTTATCATTGATGTTTCCCATTAGCAACAGCACAACATGTTCCTCTTCTAACTATTGCTCACATTTCATGCTCAAATTTTACCAGTGAGTGATATATTTTGATACTGACTCTTCTCTTTTTTGCTTGTTTAAAGCGAGGTTGGCGATTGTGATCTTCTCAATCACACTGAAAAACCTCTTCATGAATATAACTTCCAACTCTACAAATATTTTCACAAAGTCATTTGGCAATTCAACGTACCATTTAAAAGCTATTGTTATCAAACTGCTGATGAATTGTCGAAAGATTAGGGCGTCATTTTACCATGTATTGCCATAGGTGGCCTTGAACTATGCGAGGTAATATATGGGATCATTGTTTCCATTGAAAGTGTTGAACTTTGGTACAGAATATCCTTCGGATAATGCACCTAATCATACTCAGTGGGATATGGGCGACCCTTTCCCACCAATTTCTTCGCCTGTTCAATAGATATAATAACCTTAATTTTCTTTGTGATCATTCCCTTGAGCTGTGCAGGTGTCATAGGCTCAGAGATACTTGCAATGTTCTGCGGAGTGGGTTGGTGGATAATATTATTGACTTCATTACCAACTTCAGGAGCGCCTTGTACTTCTGAGACTTTAGGCATTTATAAGTTTGGATGATCGGTAAGAGGATTAGGTAGGGTGCCAAAAGTGATAGTTCTCTACATCATCTACATCATTTCTCCAATCTGAGCCATCATCGTAGTCATCTTCTCATTTAGAAGAATGATTTATCTTTCTTTAGCTCTTATTTATCGCCTTATTTTCCATTGTATATTGGTAAGCATGAAATTTTCAGCATCAAGAGGAATCCCCTCCAGTTCCTCCACCTCATCTTCTCCTTGGGAATGGCCACCTCTAGTAACGGTGGACCCAACTTCATTATGACATCAGTGTTCTTGCATTGGTTGCGATTGCCAACGGTCATTACCATCTTCACCCTCATCATAGTAGGCCCCATCATCCGTATTTGTGTGTCTTACCATGTAAACCACTTCCATGTCCAAGGTATTATTTTTTTCTTCCTTTTCTTCTTCTACGTTATTTTCCATATTTTCTTATATATTTTCTTCCCCTTCTATATCTTCCTACCCTTTCTTCTTAAGTACTTAGATCTCCAAGGAATGATGCCACTGAATCTCTGATTCTTGATTCGACAAGGAGACTTCTTCGACCAGTAAACTATGATCAAAGTTGGCTAACTCTTTTGGTGGAGATGGTGAGCGACGGGATCCCCTAGAGGATTCTTTACAATGTTGACCATCGAAATGGGCATCATCATGGGCCTTCCTTGGGACCCATTTGTGATGTTATTTATTTTTAGGGGCGAATCTCTGAGAAGTTACACCGGATGTCATACCCAAGTTGATTATCCTTTCCCTTTTTTCTTCTCTATCTTCTTTGTGAGGCTTTGGCCTCCAACTTTGCTTTCCTTTCCACTAGGATCTTTTGGTGGTGGATCACTAAACATGTAGTTTAGGTGTCACACACCAATGTTCACTACGCTGGCCATTTTTTCTTTTTTTTCTCAATTACAAAAATAAACATTCTTTTGGCAAGGTCCTTCTCATTTTGACCCTCAATGGCCATTAGTACTTTCTATTTTTTAGTCCTCTCTCTTTCATAGTCTTCAAGACCCTATAGGCCCGGGCTGAGAGAGTTTTAGATTCTTTCTTCTTTAGAGGGATTGTGGTTTCGAGCCATTGATCCCTGAAGGACTTCTTTAGCTCCCCAGTAGAGCTATTTCTTCTAACCTATTTTAGGTCTGTGAACCTAATCTGGGTAGGAATATTAACTTCAAGCTCTAGAGCAGACATGTTTGATTAATGGTTTGAAAATTGTTGTTGAGCTCGAATTTCAACATTTTTCTTTCTCTTTTACCTCCATGTAAGCTTTCCTCCATATGAGGAGGCTTTAGCATCATATTTCCCAGGTACAAGTAAATCGGTCGATAGGGTTGTGGTATTTATAGTCACCATGGAGACTCTTCCACTAGTCAAGATTCTCTTGGTGTTCAGAGTCCGAAATTGTGATAGCCTTTCAAGAATAAACATCCCTTTGCAGGGATTTTCACTGGCATCAGTGGCTTGAGATGCTGGCAGATGTGTCTGTCATGTAATAGCTTTAGTATTTGGTCGTGCATCAGTAGATGTAGACAATGAGTAGAAGCTCTGGTTGGATGGAGTCACCTTATAGGCCTTTTTATATTTACACCATTCACAGGAATGACAGTAGACCTTGCAACGATTATAGGAAAGTCGAGGATATCAAATTGGATGGTAGCTCTAGATCTTCCAGTGTTGATCAAAGCATTTACCAATTAAATGCTATATTCACATCCTAGTTGGACGGTAACTAATGTGTTTTGTAGATCCATCTATATAAATGAAAGGCAATGTTTAGTAATCAAAATTTGATACATTAGCCCATACTTTTAAATTATATAAACTTATATAGATCATAAAATAAAATTAAATAGTCATTAGCAAGAAATTAAGATAAATTCAAAGCTGTGTTAAATACGTTAACTCAATTTATTTGAACGATCATCTTTTTAATATTCAAATTTTAATTCTTTAAATAATCATTTTAAGAATATTTGAAATTTTTAGTCTGAATTGATTCAGGTGCTACTATAGCATTGAGATGATTAGTCAAAGATAGAAAGAGAAACCAAACCCAGCAGAGTCGCTAAAAGTATATGGGCTCAAAAAATTTGGCCCCAACCTCCCCTACTACTTTATTTGGGGAAGTAAATTTTAGAAGGCAGATGAGTTTATAGATAAGACACTACCCAGAGATTTCATCCTTATTTTATAAGGAATTTATGATATGAGTTCTGGTTTCCTATAGGCGTAAGAACCTATAATTAATTACCACTGCCAACAATAAGAGAAAACTTTCAATTAAGGCTAGTCATCAATTAGATACATTAAAATGTGTATTATCTTGCATATAGTAGCAGCATTGGGCTTGGGTATTTGGAAGTTTGAAGGTTTTATATTTAAAATTAGAAATTTTACCATCTTACACTTAAAGTGGATGGTGGGGGGATGGATGATGGATCTTATCAAGATCTCATGGTTATGTTATCCTGGGTCATCATGGTCCCTAGTCTACTTATGCAGAGGAGGTAGTCGACCCATCCTGACAAAAGGATCCTTATCGGTAGCTATGGGTTGCATTGTCCAAGGGGACCTTATTGACATGGGTGGATATTCATCTAAGAGGAGAAATTTGAATCCATCTTAGCTAACAGAGGGCTTTGTGCCTTATCAATTATATCCTATTAATTCATATTTAAAGAATTTGATGCGACTAAAGAACGTATTGGTTATAGCCATAATCGTTATCTCATGGTGCTATTTGGCAGCAAAGCCAATCAGTTCAAAAGGCCCAGAGTCATAACCATTTATCTTGAAGTACTATTTGGTGATAAAATCAGTGGTCAGATGAAACATAGCACATTCTTACTAGCATGATATTATTTGAGAATGGATTTTAGTGATATTTTTTACTAGGTCTTAGCTCTATGTGAACTGAAGTAAATTTTAATTTATCCACCCCGGCAAATTATTGCGGAGGGTGGATGAGTTTTGCTTTAAGTGTTTCATGGTTGGATTTAAATTTTAAATACTTGGAATTTGGAATGATTTTTGGATTTTTGTGGGTGTTTGAGATTTTTGAATATTTGAATGGCATTTTAAAATATTTAAAACTTACCCCTCCAGTTGAGACCTGCATTCAACACGACCATCATCGGGGTGACTTTGAGGTCACTTAAAAATGTTTAAGTTTGTCCAAATTTGACTGTATACTAAAGTATTTGAAATTAACCCATTCTGTTGAGATCTGCATTCAACACATCCATTATCGAGGTACTTACCCCTCCAGTATTTGAAGTATTTGAAAAATGATTATTGTAGACCTTGATGTTATTGGGGAGCGTGTGTACTTTTTACTTACAGTTGTGAGCTTAAATCACCAAGATTTGCATTGATATTTAACAACACATTTATCAAACATGGATCATTAACTCTGGTTGGAGTGATGCAGCGTGTTAACACTAACTTGAATACATCTAAACATATCACGTTGTTACTTCCACTACATTTCAAATCCCTTTGGCTACGAATAATATGCTGAATCTAGGTCACGTCTCATGCAGTACATCCGCTATTGATACAGGTTGTTAGGTAGATATATTCATTTGTAGATTAAAATTGACTACATGATACTACATTTATTGAAGTCTTTATGTATCTACCTATAGGTGAGAGGTAGTGCGTACACCAGTATTCCTAGAGGAGTTGTATGTGTTGAAGATCTTCCATCTCCATTTGTAGTAGATTGGTCTATTTGCTTGTAACCTAATATTAGATATGGGAGGGTTGTTGCAACTGTTGCATCTTCATGTCTTTACTTACAGGCATATTACTTCACTTTCCAAACCATCACTAGTGAGTAGTTTGTCATTAAAACTCCTTTGAGTTTGCATGTGGACAACACATTAGATGCACAGGAGTCTTCTATAGTAGCTCGTAGGAGCTCCTATGCTTGTATCTCTTTATTGTTCAGAGGAACAGGTGGCTTTTGTAAATGGAAGATCAATCTCGGATCATCTGTTATTAGCTCAAGAGGTGTTCAATAAAATTAGAGTTTCTAGAATAAGGAATAGACTCTTGGCTATCAAGTTAGACATGGAGCAAGCATATGACAGTATGTGTTGGGCTACTCTAAATAAATGCTGAATAACTTGGGTTTTCCTATCAAATTTATGAGCTTGCTAATGGAATGTGTTATGGAACCAAGGTTCTCTATTTTGATCAAGGGTTGCAACTCTAAATGGATTGTGGGGAAGAATGGATTTTTTCAAGGTTGACCACTCTCTCTAGTTTTATTTATTTTATGCTCGTAATTAATTTCTATTGCTTTTATCAATAGAGGAATGAATCTTGGTATCAAGATCTCTCCAAATGCACAGAAAATCTCTCATATGTTACATGCGGATGATGTTTTGTTATTTTCTGATGCTAAGTTCAGAAATATTAAGAAGTTGAAGAAGATTCTAATGGATCATTGTAAGTGGAATAGGCAAGTAATTAATCTTCAAAAATATCCCATGTTATTTGGTAAAACTATTGTAAAGAGGAAGAAGAAACAAATTACAAATTTACTAGGATTTAAGATAGTAGAGGGGATGGAGTAATTGGGAAGACGATTGAGGAAATCTGATTTCCAAAATTTGTTGGACAAATCATTGAAAAGATTAAATGCTTAGGGCAATAAATTCATTTCTCTTGCAGGGAGATTGATTTTGGCGAAAACAGTTTTTCTTACACTTCCTTTATTCCTTTCAACTCATTCTCTTATTCCTTTAAGCATTTTGAAGGAGTTTGATAAGTTATGCAGGAATTATATTTGTGATAAGCATAATGGAATTTATGGGCTTTATTTTGTTGCATGGGATGCCTTATGTAAAACAACGAAAATGGTGGGACGGGGTATTAAATCAGCGGTATCCATAATTGGGCTTTTCAGAGCAAGGTTTGCTTGGAATCTTTTGAATAATCCATCTACACTTCTAAACAGGAATTTCTTGGCCAAAGTTGGTGATAACTAGTGGAGATATAAAGAGAAGAAATGTGGCTTGGCTTCATGGAAGATCATTTTGAGTGGATGGAGGGCTCTCAAAAGTATTGTTAGAATGAGAGTTGTATCTGGATCTTGAATTAATATTTTGAAGGATATGTGGATAATGGATAAATATATAGAAAAATGGCCAATGTTTGTTGCAAAATTTGAGGATGAAGGTACAACTCTTGACTCTTTCATTGCAAATGGTTCATGGAATCATGACAAATTGAATTTGTTTTTTGGGAAAGAACTTATGAGTATCATAGGCAAAGTTCATATATATTCTAATTTGGCTGAAGATTTTATGGAATTAAAGCTTGCAATGACGGGCAAGACTATTTCGGCATTGATTTTAGAAGCTAGCATGGAGGAAGATAGGGAGGATAATTTTGTTTCATGGTTATATAAGATGAAGCTGAATTCTCGTGTGGAGCTCTTCTTATGGCGTGTTTGTAGGAATGCTATTCCAACAGCTCCCTTCCTAATGCATAGAAGATTATCTAATAACAATTTATGTCCAAAGGGCTGTGATGAAGTTGAAGACACTAACCATATTGATGCTACTTGTCTAAAGCTTGTAAAGGTTATTAAATTGCTTAATAACTGGGGATTCACGGTACCAAACTTTTGTTCGTTCCAAGTTTGCTTGCGGGAGCTGGAGAAAATTGCTTGGAGGAATCCAATTATTGTTAAGATTTATTTTACTTTGATATGGTTTTCATGGAATAATAGGAACAAGGAGAAGCATGGTAATGTGGAAGATCGTGATGCTGTTGTTGCTGCTAGAGTAATCAGTTTTGTGAGTATTACTAATCAAAAGGAAATCATCGCGGATTATTTGGGTGCTAATCATTCTTTAAGACTATTTTCTAAATTTTGGCACCCTCCTCCTCCCGAGTGATTTAAGATTAACATTGATGCTTCGTTGAAGGGAAATAATGAGGCGGGTGTTGGCTGTATTGTTATAGATAGTAAAGGAAGGTTTATGTTAGCATTTGGATTTGGTTGTGTTCATTGGGACATAGCACAATTGGAGTTACTTGCTTTCAAATCTTTGAAGGAGGTGATGCAAGGATAGATGCAAGATGCAAAAGGTATTATTATTGAGGGGGATAATAGTAATGTGATCAATTTTCTTCACAAATTGAATAGAAAACCAAAGGAATTGATTGGAAGACATGAAGTTGAATATTTGTTATCTTTAAAGAATTACAATATTGTTTTATTTCATTTTGTTGGTCTTGATTGTAATAAGTTAGCTGATTATTGTGCTAACTTAGCTATTTCTTATGATTTTGTTTGGAAAGTGTTTAGTGAGAATAATCTTCCTCCTTTATTTGCTTATTTATTGAAGGAGGAATGTGATAGGGTGGTTTTATTTCAGTAGTTTGTATCTAGGTTTTTTTCTTTTTTCCTTAGTTGAATGCATTCTGCATTTCTCTCAAAAAAAAAAAATCAATTCTAAGAGTTGTGATTTGAAATCCTTTGTTCTTTTAGATTATGAAATTTATATCAAGATTATAGCTTAATCTAACAAACTTTTTTTTTGACACATCAAAGAAAAATATGCATTTGTTTTTCCTTTTTTAAAGTAATGGGATAGCACCGTACATTCATGACTCATATATGCACATACAAAAGGCATATGAATACTTGACATCTTGTACCTACTCAGTTCACATAGATATATCTATAAAATATCATGTGTATAAATAAATTGGCATATACTTTGGTAGGATCAAATGGATTATGAAATATGTGTGTGTATGTGTGCCCGGGTGTTTATGAATAATGGAGGTTTTTCCTTTGTAATGTGTTGAACATAACTTTAATTGTTTAATTGAGCTTTTCATCTACGTAGAACTCAAATTATTTGATCAAACTAAAATTTTGATGCGTGTTTATATATATATATATATATATATATATATATATATATATATATATATATATATATATATATATATATATATATATATATATATATATATATATATATATATATTAAATAATAGAAACTCTGAATATATCACATAATCTTATAAAGATTGATAAATTGTACCTAAAGTGTGTGAGTATGCTTATATCTAGATATCTCTATTAAATATAATGAGGTAGTTTGTCCACTTGTACCCAATGCACTATTTTTTTTAATTTTTATTTCTTTGACATAAATGAATTCAATCACTATCATTTAGGTTTCCCAAACTTTTGAGTAGTTGAGGGGTGATGAATGTGATGGTTTCATTGAAGAAAAAAAATGTTATTTATTTTGATGATGTGCCTAAAGCTAATGATCTTCTTAATAAACAATCTCCTTTAATAAAATCATCATTTGCTAAACAACTTCTTCTATATTGCCTAGTTTGAGCAAATTATTTAGTACCATTGACAATGATAGCTTATTAAATTTTGAAAGAAAGTAAAGTTGAAAAATGTGATGTTGCTCCAATTTTTGTACTCTTGTGTTACATATCTGGTCAATATCTTAAGGAAGTAGGATGCTTAGTTTGAAGGCCAATATATAATTTTTTATTCATAGGAGTTAGTATTTTTAGGGCATGTTTGATTACATGAATTTAGAAATTAATATTAGACTATGTAATTGCACTGAAATTTTTTAAATTTTAATTTTTTTTTATTTTAGTTATTAAATATTTTTAAAATTTATATTTTTGAATTAAATTCCATATTTGGAAGTTACAATATAATATGTTATTGGGGCCATCATAGTAAATAGAAAACATGTATTATTAAATATGTGGAAATAGCTTAAATTCATAGTTATAATAACATATCTATTGTTCTTTTATAATGATTGATTGCCAAAAATAATCTGACTGCTCAAAGTATTAGGCATCATTTTCCTATTAGTTTTTGTTTTGAGATGAATGCATGCCATGTTCTTGCTGAATTCCACCGGACCAAATATATGCATATGTAAATTTATTGATCACAAGCATTGAATGTGCACAAATAACTTTCCTTTCTCGTATGTCATAATTTAGGCTTCATTTGATTATTTTTTAGAACAGCTTTTTAGTACCAAAATGTTTTGTTCAAAAAATTTTTGGGCTAAAAAGTTGCTTTATAATTAGGTAAAAAAGCCGCCCGTATGAGGCATTGAAAAAATTATTTTGTACGAACACAGAACGGCATCCAGAGACCAACTAGAATGTGTCACGTCACTTTTTTTGCTCGGTAGCGCTATGTATTGGGTGGCGTGGTGCGTTTTGATTGGTCTCCTGACCGTCCGGTGTCTGCACAGAATAATTTCTCCATTCTTGCACATTTTTTTTCTTAGAAAAAAAATGTATATAAGAATTTTCTAAACAAAATTGGATCAAAAGAAAAATTTAAAGTTATTGAATTTATTTGGAATTAAGTGCAGTAAAACTTTGTATTGATAAAGTAAATTTAATAATTTTGAGACTCATTATGGCCTAAAATTTTGTTTTCTTTTATTAGTTAAACTTATTAATATTTTAAGTTAATTTTCTAAAAGTCTAATGTACACACAAATATCTTAAAAGTTCAATCGAAGCAAAGTCTGTTCAGCTCACGACAGTTGAGCACAATAAGAGAAATAATGATGCTAAACTCGTCATAATATCAAGGCTTTATTTTAGCTTTCAATTTTTTAGTACAAAAATTAAAAATTCTATATTAAAAAATTATTTTAAGAAGTAATAAAAAAGTCATACTAAATGAAACCTCTGTCAACTTATTAGACTCATGAAGAAGTCGCTAGACTCATAGACTTAAGCTAGCTAGGCCTTCTCACCCAATCGTCAAATCTATTCATCAAAGCTCAAAAGAGACTCTCCCAAAGTATACTCAACAATCTGATGACTTTACTTTGACCGAGATTTCCACAAACTAATGACATATGTTCAATTGCGATTTTCACTAAGGAATAATGTAAATTTCCATACGTATTAGGCTATGTTTGATCTATAATTAGACAATAATAAACTAGTAATACATATAGCATAATTCATATAATCCCAAAACCCCTTGCTTAAGCCTATAAATAGAGTTCAAAATTTTAAAAAAAAAAGTGAAAAAAAAAACTAAGCGGTGCCTTCGATGCGGCGTTCTCTACCGCAACGAAGATAACTCTTTGATGGCCTGCGCTTTCCATGGCCACACCACCGTTGAGATCACTCCTGGTGTTGGTAACTAGAAGAAATGGCTTCGTCGGTGTGCCTAGCCAAACCCTAACATAGTATTGTCCCGTCCCCATGTAACCCCCGACCAAGATTCGTCCTTGCCCACTCTGCTAGGGCATTGCCCTAGGCACTTTGAGGTGAGCATTTCTGGGAAGATTTTTTTTCTTTCCTTGCAGTTTTCTTGTCGTTCTGTGGATGTGGTTCTTTTCTGCCTTAGTTTTTTCCTCCGACTTTGTCAGATGATGGCTAATCAGGTTTGTTTGAGTGATCATGGCTTGCTTTGTGGTAAAAAATGGTTCTAAGTCATTTGTTCATGCTTTGGTCGGTATCTCTCCGGTGTCTTTCCTGCCTCTTAAAACTTCAACCTATCAGGGTATGCCATCATTGTGGATTTCAGAGGAGGAGATTTTCGCTCTTGTTGCTCTATTTGAGTTTTCATTTGTCAAAAAAATTTCGGTTAACCGACCTTCTTTGGATTAAATCAGAAATTTCTTCTTTAATCTTAAACTTGCTGATGAATTTTCTATGACTATTTTGGATGCAAAGCATGTGCTGATAAAACTTGCAAATGATTTCGATTACTGTTAGAGTTTTTACGCATCATTCTTATTTTGTCTATAATTGCTTCATAAAGCTAGTTAAGTGGTCTCCTTATTTGGATTTATCAGATGAATCTTCTATTATACCTATTTGTGTCTCTTTTCCTAATTTGTGACCCCACCTATTCTTCCCTCGGATTTTAAATGATTTGGGTTTAATTTTTGATCGACCTCTATGCATTGACAATGCAACTGCTGTGTGCACTTGCCCCTCAGTTGCACGTATTTTAGTTGAACTGGATGTCTCAAAATGCTATCCCAATTGTGTTTGGATCGGTCCGGATAACTTTAGGTATGTTTAATCTGTCGTTATGGAAGATTTTCCTTTTCTCTGTGATCATTGTAAAGCTTTGGGTCATGATCTAAAGGAATGTCATATTTTCAATTCTCATGTTGGCATATTAAAACTCGTATCTATTGAACCTCATCAAGTTATCTCTAATGGGAACATTGTTGGTGGTTTGGAAACCATGGATAGTTTAGCTAATGAACCTAGTATTGTAGAAAATTGGGATGTTGTTAATCACAATGAGAAGGAAGATGATTCGTCTAATAGTGCCTTTTATGGTATTGTTTAGCCTCTGCTTGAGTCGGTTACTCCCTTGGGAAGGGCTGTTGAGAATGATTCAATGATCCATGTTACTGATGCTTCTCCATCAGAGAATTATGGGGTTATTCTGTGTTGTGATGATGGTGATGTGGGTGACTATGTCTTGGTGGCTTCCCTTCAGGGTGAGATTTAGATTGTTAGTCCTGACATTATTAGTCTTGTTGTTGGTAATAAGCTGATGAATGTGGATGATAAAAAACTTTGTGATGTTAATATGGGGGTGGTGGACATTAATTCTAATGAGTTAGATCCTTCTGTTGTTTCTCCTGTGATGCCTTCTGATCTGGTTTAGTCGTCTCCTCTTTGGGACTAGGCATGAATGAATGGCTTGTTGTTGTTTTATTTGCTTTACTCTCTATTAACGCCTTGTATTCTCATTTTGGTGTGAGTTTGAGGGAAAATATTTTGGAGAAAATTGATTGGTTTTAAGGCTCTCTATCTTCTCCTTCTGAGGATGGTGATAAGGAAGTGTTCGAACAGGATGACTTAGTTGATCTGAATGAAAGTCATGGTCATACTTTCATTCAGATGGGCAAACAAAGAAAGAGGAAATCCAAAAATAACTATTTTTTTGGGTTGGCTTGGTGGTTGCTGCTTTGGAACTGTGGGGTTGCTATTGGTGGTGCCAGTTTTTGGATCTTTGAGCTACAGCATTTGATGACATTGTAGCTTTGGTTATAGAGGTTTGACTGCTGGATAATTGATGACTTCCTCTGACTCCTTTTTTGTTTGCTTGTGCTTAGGCTGGTCTTCTTTTTGTACTATCTTGATTTTTGTTTTTAGGTGAATTCTAAGGCTCTCAAGTTTTTATCTTACATATGTTGTATTTTAGCGAGCATTAGAGTCATTCTGGACATGTTCTTTTTTCACTTCATTAACGTGTAGGCCTCTTTCGTGGGGTTTTATAAAAAAAAAAAAAGCTTATAAATAGAGGGTTAGAGGGGAGGATAAGGACACAAAGTCATAGGTACACAAATCTCAAAAGTGTCAAAATATAATGAAATATTATATTATCTCTCTAGATTTTCTTGTTTTCTTACTTTATCTATCTACCTACTCTTTTATTTTATGAGCCTAATGAAATATTTTGAGGTTCTGGTGTTGTTTATGAATAAATCTAGATCTAGCATCCTGAAAGATGTTGCGAGCACAAATATTCAAAAATCAAGCACTATTAGAAGTAGAACAATAATTCCAAGAAGAGTCAATCAACATGGATTATTACTACTTCAATACAATAAGTTAGCTAGCAAAAATATTGAGAAGATTTATGAGAATGATCAAAGGATCTTGGAGTGCATTCCTAGGGGCCTTTCGAGAATAAATTCGCCTATAGGGTCATCTAAGTAAATTAATTTAGAGAAATTTATCAATTATAAGGGTATTAACTTCAATCCCAAAAGTAGACATCATCTACTATTATATACTCTAAATGATAAACTTAGACTTTTTAAATATTATTTTTTAATAGTGCCAAATAAATTTAGTTTAATTCAATCAAATTTAGTGATTTATGTTAGGTAAAAATACTTCTAATTGATTGTCTTTTTAATTAAAAATTTTTAAAATTAAAATTACAAAAACCTAGTAATATTTATAGGGCTCTAAAAAGGGATTTACGAAAACTGTAATCATTTTAGGAGGCCAGGCAGTGCTCGGGTTTTTTCGCCAAAAAATATTAGTCATAATAAACCATGCACAATAGTTTTTGGTAGCTCATTATCTATTTTGTGTTTTTGAATCAAATATCTTGGATTATAACAAAGAACACACAAGAGTTTACATTATTCTGATACCTATTTATATGAACCCATAAAGATTTATTAATGCCCATTAATTGTGTAAATTTTCAAACTTTTTAATTTCTAAAACTATTTATTATGTTTTCCAAAAATTGATTAAGTTTACTTTTATTAAACAATTAATATAAAATTTTCAACCAAGAGTTTGCTTGAAAAATAATTTTGTTCATATATGTACATAAGTTATTTTTATGCTTACCTTTAATTTTTATATGTAGACTAGTAAAAATCCACAAATAAACAGGCTTACTAGTGGATTTCTGGTGGAATTTAATTCGAAGATAATAGTTGCATCGGAAAGGTATTTTCGGTGGCAATAGTTCTGCCTGAAATATTTATGGCTGATTGTCAAAAGAATTTAACTTTAAAAACCAATGTCCTTTACAGAGTTATTTCGCCAAAATTTTTGTTATAATTTGTAGTATTTTTGCGATGGTAATGTCCGTCAAAAATTGCGGTGGACATTTTCTTTGCAACCGATAATATCATGAGAATTCATCATATCATCATTTTCGGTGAAAAATTTGCTAGAAATTCACCAAAAGCCTGTATAGCATAAACTAAAAATTAGCACCTCTTATCAATTATTCAACTTTAAAATAGTCACAGTCCAAATAGCTTTTATGTAAAAGTTAAATATGCTAATATTTTAACATTGCTCGAGCATATTGATTGAGAATAATAAAACAAATTGCACAAATTATTTATAGTAGTCCTTGTTGATTGTAACTATGGATCAAAAATAGTATGAACAAAATTGGGTTGTCTTATAAACAGGGGCGGAACCGACCTTAATTTTTAGGGGGGACAAAATAATATATATATATATATATATATATTTAAAATCAAATTCTTATATTGCATTATAGTTATTAAATTAAAAGTTACAAACTTTGTTGTCTAGTATATAGAATAAAATATTTTATATTTCATTTTTATACACCTTTCAATCAATTTTAAACCAGTCTACAAGAATAGATAAAATTAATATTCTAATCAATTAACCCAATTATCTATATATTATTATATTAATATTATATGTAAAAAGCAAAATTTAATCTATCTTTCAAAAAATAGAAACTCACTTACAATTTTTCTATCCGGAGTTTTCATTTTTTTGCAGACAGAAGCACTAATATATGCAAAATTATTAACTATTGTGGAGCTTGTGCCATAGGAATCATAAAAAAATGAAAATTAAAAAAAAATGCAAGACGTACCTATTCTAAATAGAGCAGAGCACCCAATTTATGGCTTCATGCTTACATTATCTAGAAAAAGTAATCATTATCTATAAATATTATTCTAAATAGAATTTTAATTTTTTTAGGGGGGGCAATTGCCCCCCCTGAGCATTAAGCAGTTCCGCATCTGCTTATACATCATGTATGCTTCATATATTGATCCTTTGAGATGTGATTTTTTCTTAACTGTCTTCTTAATTTTATTTAAATACCTGCATGATGTATATGTATGAAATGATAACTTGTTAATAATGTAAGAGTTGTTATGTTTGCAGAAAGTTACCTCTCCAAAGTAAATATCCACTGGTATTAAATAAGTTTCACGAACTCTAGTCTCATATAATAAATGCATTAGCAGATGCTCTATAGAGTTAAAATTTTTGGAGGGAATATCTTCTCAAATTTGTACATAATGAAAGAAATATATGCTCAATATGGACCAATGTTTCTTCATTTACTCTTAATGAGCATGAGTCCTTAAAGAAGGTACTTATGTCGATCAAGAGATTTAAAATTTAATTTGGAATAAAGCTTAAAGCAAGCCATTCAATTAAAAATTCTATGGAGCCTACTTAGCCTATTTGTGCTAAAATCCTAGATTTGATCAAAATGTCTTGATCAAACCATTCAATTGAGTTTACTATGGCCCAATTAACAGTTGGCTAGGCCTAATTAACCCTATAATCCATGTTAACTCCATAGAAACCTTTATTTTATAAGTTTCAACATAATACTAAATGAAAGTGGGCTAGAAAAAAAATTTGTAAAGGGATATCTCGTACCTCCAATCTGATAGGAAGGAGCTTCAGTGAACTTGGAAGTCAAAGAGAAATAATGGCCAGAAGGACATAGTGGAATCAGGCAAAGTTGAAAATTAACGAATAGCTGAAGACATGAAGCATACAAACTCCAAGAGCAACGAACAGGACTTTGTCAAAAGCAGGCGAAGTCGAAGAACAACAAATCGGTGGAGAGAAGTAGATGAAGGCAAAAAGCAACGAATCGAAGAGAAAGGTGAAGTCATAGAACAGTTGAAGAAGAGGAAAACCAAAACCCAAGCAAATGAAATGGATGGAGAAATGAAAGGGTATTTTAGAAAAGTACTTTTTAACGGGATTGCGATGAAAAAAAGTTCTATAAAAAGTTTTCGACTAGTATTTCGTTTGAAAGATGCTAGAAAGTTCTTCAAAGTTTTCTGCGAATTTTCCGCCACTAGTTGCGTCGGCCTTTCCGATGAACATTATTCCACCATAAATCCTTGTTTTTTTTATAGCTTGTAGTGTTAATGAAGGTCTTAATCTAATTAACCATTTGTTGGCTAGCTTGTTATTTACATACTTGCATGAAGATCGGTGCTTGATTGATAGATTTTCCAGTGATCTATCAAATCTCAAGTCATATTTCAAAAAATTTTCAGTTTACTTGATTTTTAAGGGCACGTCTTAAAATAGTTCGATTTTAATTATTTCATTCTATGAAAAGAAAAATCATGTTTTAATTATTTTTAAAGTAAATAATAATTTTATTATCAACTTTTCTCGTAATTAATTAAAAGAGTATACACGCACACATTAATAGATTGCGAGCTCGTTTTTTGCTTAACTTAACGCGCCGCTTTGGAGATTTAGGGTTCCCTCCGCGCTTCTCTTCGCAGATCTTTTTAGCCTTGCTTCCTCCAGTTTTATCTCCTTTATTTGTGAGATCTCAGTGTTTTGGTTGGCCTCTCTGGGTTTCTTGCCCTTTTTGGGCTTGCTTTGAATGGTGGATGTTCCTTGATCGAATCCGTGGGGAAAGCGTCTGAGCCTTTGGTGAAGAAGAATAAGGATTTTTTTTAACCATGATGCTGATGGATCAAAATCTCCGTCTCGATCACGATCTTTCAAAGAGGTATTATTGGGTAGCTCGGCGTCAGGTTATGTCCTTCCCTCTTTAACTCAATCGGTTTTTAATGGGGTTCCGGCCGTTCTTTTATCTGATGATGAAGTCCTCAAACTCACTTCGTCTTTTCAATTCACTACAGGAAAATCACCCATTTTCGGCGTCCTTTTCCGGCGAAAATTGAACCTTTTCCGGCAGTTTTGTAGTGTCCCGGCGGTTTTCCGGCGATTAATTTTTCGCTGGTAAAAATGGCGTCGAAAAATAAATTCCGGCGGCTTTTTCCGGAGGCCAATTATTCCGACGGCTTTCCGGCGTTCTTAAACCGCCGTTCAAATTACAAAAAAAAAAAAAACCTCACCGCGACTGCCCCCCACTCCCGGCACCGTGCAAGCGCCCCCGCCCCCGCCCACTGGCGACTTGCTCCAGCTCCCGCTTCCAAGTCGCCGACGCCGCCCCCGCTCTACCGCTCTCGCGCACGTGTGCGCCCGCGCGTGCACCCGCGTCTGCCTTGAGGATCGAACAAGGGTCAGTTGGGAAAAATTTTTGGCAACCTACCAATTTGCTAATTGTGTAAATGCAATTTTATTGCCAATATTTTTTATTTAAACTATATTCTGACAATAAATAAATAAATTTTTAATTATAAAAAAAGGAACTAATTAATTTAAAATAAAAAACAATATTTAATATAAAATAAAAAATTAACTAACTAATTAATTTTAAAATGAATATTAATTAAATAGTTAATATAACTTTTAATAATTATTTGTTAAATCATTTAAATAGTTTAAAATTTATTCATTTTTTTATTTTTAAAAGCCGCCGGAATATTGGAAAAGCCGCCGGACAAGCCGTCGGAAAATTCAATGGGAAAAAACCGCCGGAAAAGTGTCGAAAAGCTTCCAGAAAAGTGGCCGCCGGAAATTAGTGATTTTCCTGTAGTGATTTACACTAGTCGGGAAGTTCGGTTTACGTCGACCTAATCTGGATGCTATCCGCCATTTTTTCTCTTCTTTGAAACTTACTGGTTTTTATTTGGTTGGTCTTCTGAATTCTCGACATGTTACTTTATAATTATCTAATGATCTAGATTACAGTCGTGTATTTGCTAGGCGTTCTTATTTTATCGTTAATTATCAAATGAGAATTTTAAAATGGACGTCGTTTTTCAACATTAAGGAAGAATCACTTATAGTTTCGATCTGGATTTCATTTCTGAATTTGCGTCTGAATTTTTTTAACCAGAAAGTCTTGTATGCGTTGGGTTCGATATTTGGGAGGCCTCTCCAAACTGACCAGGCAACTGCATCTCGTACCCGTCCCTCTATAGCTATAGTACTTGTTGAGTTTGATATTTTCAAAAAACATCTGAAGGAAATCTGGGTTGGTTCCAAAGCTTACGGGTATTTGCAAAAGGCTGAGTTTGAAAAAGTTCTTGATTTTTATTCTCATTGTAAAATTCACGGACATGCTCAAATTGATTGTTTTAAACTACACCCGGATTTAAAAAAATCTAATGTTATGACTAGTGGGAAGCTTGGATCTGCCAAAAACAAAACAAAATATATGTCCCTTTGGTGGATAATAATGAAGTGATCACAGTAGATTAGGTGGAACCCATCTTTCTATTCATAACTTAGAAACGCCCATTGATAACCCTGTTCTTGTAAACTTAAAAAATGTAGGGCATTTTTTGGATGATATTCAAGAAACTGGTGTGGTTGTTTTAAATGCCAAGGAAGGAATAAATTTAATGGATACTACCACTGAAACTGCTACTGAACCTAATCTTTTTGTTTCTATTGAGTCTATGTTTAATGACATGGTTATTCCTAATGGTGCTAAAATTGGTGTGATCGACAATTCTATAGCTAATAATTTGAAGGACAATGAAATGGTGGGTAATTGTTTTGTTTCTAATGAGGCTTGTGAAGAAGGTGAATTTATTCCTCCTTCTTCCTCTGTTGATGATACCATTATGAATCAGGGTACTTCTTCTTTTTCTAATCATGATAAAGATGTTCAAAAAAGTTCTGATGAGGACAATTTCATTAAGGTTGGTAAAAAGAAAGGTAAGCTGGCTAAAAATAATTTACCTGCTACTCCTAGATCCACCAGAGCTCAAACTTCATCAAAAGATTGCAATGATTAAAAATCTCATTTGGAATGTTAGGGGTATAGGTGGTCGGGATTATAAGATTAGAGTCAAAAACCTTTGTAGAATTCATAATATTCATGTGTTAGTTTTATTTGAACCTCTTATTGCTTCTGATAAAATTGATTATACTGCTAAATTTTTGGGTTTTTCTATGCATTTTGCTAATTGCTCTAATAAAATCTAGATTATGTGGAACAATGCCATATCTTTAAATATGGTTGCCGATTGGCATCAAGTTATTCATTGTCATATCAATGTTTTTAATGTTAACTGTCATGCCTCTTTTTTTTATGCTGCTTTTACTAGAGTGAATCATATCACTCTGTGGGATCAATTAATTAATTTTTCTGCTAATATTAATGGTCCTTGGTGTATGGGAGGTGATTTCAATATTATTTCTAATGCTTCTGAAAGAGTCGGGGGTAATCCGCCCAACACTAAAGCCATGGAAGACTTTAATGCGATGATTAATGACTGCAATTTAAATGATATTGGTTTTTATGGTAGTCCTTTCACCTGAAATAGATCTAATTTGTGGCAACGGCTTGATAGATTCCTTTTCAATAATGAATGGATTGCTTAATTTTCTGTTACGAATGTTGAACATTTAAGTAGAACACTTTCTGATCATGCTCCTATCCTTCTGAACATTAATGATATTTGTCTTACTGGTTATTATGCTTTTAGATTCCTTAATATGTGGTTGCTTCATGCTAACTTTAAAAATGTGGTTGAGACTAATTGGACTGCCCCCGTGTACCATGACAACAACATCTCTGGTATGTTGAGACTTTGGGCTAAGCTGTGTAGACTTAAACAATGTCTGAGATGGTGGAACAAAAATGTTTTTAAAAATATTTTTTCTAATATTATTGAAGCGGAGAGGAAAGTTTCAGAGTTGGATATCATTTATTTGGAGAATCCAGATTCTGATAATCTGAATGTTCTTAATCAAGCTAAGGAGAATTTGTTTCAATTGCAACTTCAAGAAGAATCTTTCTGGAAGCAAAAGTCTAATGCTAAAGTTGTTATGGAGGGCGATAGGAATACTAAATTTTTCCATGATTTAGCTAATAAGAATAAAATTAAGAGTAAGATTCATAAAATTATTAATAATGATGGTATTTTAATTGAGTCGGATGATTTAATTTATAAGTCTGGAGTTCATCATTTCATGGAAATTTTTAACAGTCATACTGATTTTTCTCCTATTAGTAATTCTAATGTTATTCCTAAGCTTATTAATGATATCGATAACAATCTTCTTTGTCAAATTCCTTCTAAAATTGAAATCTTCAATGTCATTAATTATCTGAAAGGGGATGCTACTGCGGGTCCGGATGGGTTTACCACCAAATTTTTTCAAAAAAATGGGAGATTATTAAGTTGGATGTTATTGAAGCTGTGAAAGATTTCTTTGAGGGTAATTCCTATCCAAAATTTTTCTCTTTTACTAATATTGTCCTTATCCCTAAAAAAGATGGGGCCAATACTTGAAATGATTTCAGACCGATTAGTTTGTGTACCTTTTTTAACAAGCTTACTACTCTAAGATCATTGCTAATAGATTGACTAATATCCTTCCTAAAATTATTTCTTATAATCAAACTGGTTTTGTGAGTGGTAGAAGTATTTTTGATAATGTTCTTCTTGCTCAAGAGCTTACTCATGATATTAATGCTAAGGTGACTAGGGGTAACATTATTTTAAAACATGATATTATTAACGCTTATGATAATCTCAATTGTACTTTTCTTTATGAGATGTTGTTTCCTTTTGGTTTTAGTGACTATTTCATTATGCTTATTAAAAATAGTGTTGAGAACTGTTATTTTTCTATCATTATCAATGGTAGGAATCATGGTTATTTCAAATCCTCCAAAGGTCTTAGACAAGGTAATACTATTTCTCATGCTCTTTTTATTGTTGTTATGTAATATTTATCTAGGGGCTTAGATGATTTATATGCTAGAAACCCTAGCCTTAATTTTTGTACTATAAGGGGTTTTCGATATCTCATCTTAGTTTTGCTGATGATTTCATTTTATTTTCTAATGGTTCCATCAAGAATATAAAAGTTTTAATGAAATTCCTTATTAATTTTCATGATATAAGTGGTTTAGCTATTAGTAAAGACAAAAGCAATTTTAATGTTGGCAGATCGATTAACCAGACCAGAGTTATCGTGATTCAAAGGGTTTTTGGTTTCCAATCAAAAAATTTACCTATAAAATACCTGGGAACTCCTATTTATAAAGGTAAAAAGAAGAATTTTTTTTTTGAAGGCATTTTTACTAACGTTCAGAAAAAGCTTGCTAATTGGTCGTCTAATTTTTGGTCTTTTGGTGGCAGATTGGTTCTTATAAAATCAGTTTTTAATTCTATTCCTATTTATCTATTTTATACTTTAATGCCTACTATTGCTATTTGTAGTAGATTAGAGAGAATGATGAACAATTTTTTTGGGGGCTCTAAGTTCAATAGCAATGATATACGTTGGTCCTCTTGGACTAAAAATTGTGGGGTTTTGAATGAAGGGGGGTTAGGTTGCAAGAATTTGGTTGATACTGCTAAAGCTTTTTCCCATAAACTGTGATTTTCTTTTAGATCTAATATCAGTTTATGGGCCCGTTATATGAATGATAAGTACTGCAATAATATGTATCCGAGTCTATGTTTTTACAAAAATGCTGATTCTATGACATGGAAAAGATTGTATAACATTAAATGGGAAGCTAAATAGTTTATTCAATGCGGATTGGGAAAAGGTGATGTTTATTTTTGGCAAGATAACTGGTTAGGAAATCTGTCTATTGACACTTTCTTAAATACGCATTCTATTGACACTGTTAAAGTTTCTTATTTCTTTACTGATAATAGATGGAACATCATAAAGCTTACGGAGGTTGTTCCCTTGGTTTTAGCGGAAATTATTTTGAATATTCCTTAACAAGTTCAATGCAAAGATAAAATCCTATTCTCTCTTTCTTCTTCTAGTAAATTTCATTTGAATAAGGTTTGGGATACTATTAGAATCAATCTTGACAAATCACTTATTTTTTCTACTATTTGGCATAAGGACTTTTCGATTTCTTATTCTATTCTCGTTTGGAGATGTCTTAAAGGTTATCTTCCGGTTGATGTTCTACTTCAAAAAAAGGTATTACCCTCTCCTCTAAATATTTATGTTGCTCTAATGTGGAGAGTATTCATCATCTTTTTGTTAATGGTGTTATTGCCAAGAAAGTGTGGTCTTATTTCAATAGTATTGCCAAGAAAAGTCTAACGACCCAACACAATAGTATTTTTTCGATATTAGAGAGTTGGATGCATATTTCTAAAGGTCATATTTGATCTGATTCCTATCCTTATTTTTTGGTATATTTGGAAAGCTAGAAATGAAGCCAAATGAGATCAATATGGATGCTTCTCAAATTATATCGAATGTGAGAAATAAAATTGTGTAGCTATCTTCCAACAAGGTGATTTCTATTGAGAACTTTCTTAATTGTAGGGATTTGGCTGTTGCTCTTGGTATAAATTTGAGGTATGTGACTTTCAACCCGATTGATAAGATTGTGAAATGGATTAAACCTAAACCTCCTTATATTAAACTCAATTCTGATGGGTCTGTTGGACCGAATCTTGCTGGTGCGGGTGGTATCATTCGTGACCATTTGGAAGGTGTTTTGGCTGCTTATGTTGCTCCTTTACAGCTCTCCAATGTTGTGACGGCTGAGCTTAACACTTTATCTTATGGCCTGGATATCTCTATTAAGTTGGGCTTTAATTTTGTGTGGGTTGAAGTGGATGCTATGCTTCTTCTCCAGATTATTACTGATGATGTGCCTGGTAATCCTCAAAACTTTTACCTTATTAAAAAAATTAAGAGTTCCCTTTTTGTGCTTAATTATTGTTGAGTCTAGTAATTAGGTTGTTAAGCCTAAGTGAATGTCCCAAGGCTAACCAAGAGGGGGGGTGAATTGGCAATTAAAAAATGTAACTTCAACTCTTGGAATTTTAGAAAACCTTTTGAATTATTGATGCAAGTTAAAATTAAAGTTTAAAAAATAAACTTTTCAACCAGAGTAAACAACTTGCAATGAAATTAAATGCGGAATAAAAAATAAGAAAGAACACACCAGATTTATAGTGGTTCGGTCAAACCTTGACTTACATCCACTCCCCAGAGGCACCCTCTGAGTATTGCACTAATACCACAAAGTGACTCTCCTTTTGCACCCACAGCAAGGCGGAGAAGCCTTTACAACACAGTCTTTTCACCACTCCCCGGTGCGGCAGAGAACCGTCCATCCTTTTATACAATACCCAGTGTTGGCAAAGAACCGTCCGTCCTTTCACACTATCCCCAGTGTGGGCAGAGAACCCTTCGTCCTTTCACACTCTCCTAGTGTGGGCAGAGAACCCTATGTCCTTTCACACTCTCCTAGTGTGGGCAGAGAACCCTTCGTCCTTTCACACTCTCCTAGTGTGGGCAGAGAACCCTTCGACTGTTCACACTCTCCAAGTGTCGGTAGAGAACCGGATCTCCTTGACAGATCTTCTCACAAGAATCTAGAAGGAAGAAAGAAAAGAGTGAAGTAATCTCAATTCACAAGTAGAGACTCTTACCTTTGAAATCCAAGTGAAGCCTTCTCGCTTCAGTGCTAGAAATCCTCCCTCGAATGCTCTCTTCAACTCTCTCCTTGGCTATTCTCTCAATAGGCACGAAGATCAAATGACAAAAAGATTGGGTGTCAGTCTAATTTGAACTATTTAGACAAAAGACAAGAAAAACCGCCCAAAAACTGCAAGTATTCAATTCTGTACGCAGTGGATCGTCCTGTACGATCGTGGATCATCCTGGATGATTTTACTTAAACGATTTGAAACGACCCTATTTGAATATGTGTACGAAATGTCTTCGTACAGCTGATCGTCCTGTACGAACTAGGTTCGTCTAGTACGAACGGTTATTACAAGGTCGATTCTAGAAACTGCTGAAAACTGTCCTAAGTCGGTTAATCTTTTGGACGAAAATAGATTCGTCTGGACGAAATTTTTACAGAGGACTGATCGTCCTGTACGATAAATTACTTCGTCTGGACGAAAAATTTCCCGAGGACTGATCGTCCTGGACGATAATTTATTTCGTCTGGACGAGAATTTTCCAGAGAGCCAATTGTACTGAACGATAATTTTATTTCGTCCTGAACGAATAGGACTTAGAAAAAATTTCAAGCAAGTTCCTATTCATTCCAAATGCTCTATAGGAGATAACTGTCTGATCGTCCAGTACGAACAGAAGATCGTCCTGTACGATCAGTATAAATTCTACATGATCTCCTTATGTGTGAATGTTTTTATTTTCTCAACATACAATCACTCCCTTTCAATTTAATTTATAGGAAAAGTGCAAGCTTCAAATTTTATAAAGTATCTCATGCTGAATTTAATTTGAAGTCTTCGTAGTCTGGAGTTCGTTTTTTCCTGAAATGTCAGTACACACAAGAGCAAATACAAATCTTCCAAAAAGTGTTAGGAGATAACTACACATAAAATAATAATATTTAGAATCATCAAAATAATACAAGTTGCAAGAATGTAAAACATGCAAATAGCAACTTTTCTAACAATTATTATATCTCTCACATCTATCGTGAAGGTAATCTGTGTGCTGATTGGTTAGCTAATAAGGGTTGTTATCTTAATAATTATGAGGAGTTTAATATTTAGAATTTACACCCGATATTGAAGGGTATGATTTTACTGGATAAAGCTAGTTTACCTTATATTCTCAATGGTTGATGTTTTCTTTGTTCTGGTGCCTTTGCATCCGTCTGGGTTGGATTTTTCTGTTGTTGATCTCATTTGTTTCAGGTGTTTGGATCTTTGGATGATTTTGATTTTCTATTTTGTGGGCTGGTTTACGTTTTCCATTTTGTAGTTCTTCAACGCGGGGGGAATCTTTGTTTTTGGCCTGTCTGTGCTGGCAATTGGGGGTAAAGGCTGTTGTTTGTCTATGTTGGAGCTTCTTAAATCTTAATATTGATTATCTGGATTTTGTTGTGGCCCTGGGTTGTAGTCAAATCTAGAATGCTGGTCTTGCGGGTATTCTGGGGCCCTACTCTAATGCTTTGATTCATTGTGCTAGTCATTACGGGTTGAATCTCTGTGTGAGATCTCTGATCCTGTTATCTAATGCAGATTATATTATGAAGTGTAAGATTTGTGATGTTTGCTATTTTTCTGGTGGGGTTTGGTTTAATGGTAAATTTTGGTTTTCTCATAACAGTTAGCTAACTTTTATGGTCTGTAAGTTTTTGTTTTTATGTAGGTTCGTTGGAAGGACTTTTGCTCAGCCTAGACCATGGGATTTTGCTACTAGCTGGGACTTTTAAGGTGAGGTAAACATTTTTAGCAGGAAGCTCGTGCTGAAAGATTTTGCTCTACTCTTCCTTTTTTGGGTGCTATCTCCTTGCATCCCTAGTATGTTTTTAGGTATTTTTGTAAGTATTAGTTTAAGGAACCACCGGCTTTTAGGTTTTATTTTGCTTTATTTTGTAGTTCTATGGAGCAGTAGTGAGTTGGAGGTTCCTTTTAAGAACTTTGTAATCCTTTTTTTAATTAACGAGTAGGTCCCGCTGGGGGTTTTAACAAAAAAAAAACTATTGATCAATGTCTGAAGTTTCTTTTCTATGAAAGAGTTAAAATTTATTTAGAATTAAGATGCATATTTACACTATAATTGTACAACATTTAACTCAATCATTCTATTTTATTTCTGTGTCATTGATTGTTCATGATCACAATTATAATCTCATTCTTTTATAAAGCTTAAAATTAAATACATATCAATTCATATAAATAATAAGGGACAATTTGAAATGAAGTAAAATCAATGTAAAGTATTCCAAATATATAAGGGTTATAAGAATATTGTTGTTTGTTTTGAACAAAAATAATTGCAGTGTAAAATTTTGTTGCATTTGAAATTCGACTTCCACTTTATTTTTAATGTATTTGTAATTCCTCATATTTTGATGATTTTCAAATACACCATAAATTCATAACAACTGTCGTTGCCCTCTAATAGCCCCCCTGCTACCAGGCACCAGTAGCCACCGTCACATGGAGCCTCACCTACTGATACTGCTAGCCAACCCCACCACTGCAACCTCTAGCCAACACTGCCAACTATAACCACTGTCGACTTCCTGCGGCTACAAACCACCCCACCATCCCGTTGCCTTCGTCGGTGACCCGCCACCTCTCGCCATTATCAGGGAATCCCAACTGGCTACCATTGTCAATATCGACCACCGACCACCTCCTTCTTCAGACTTTAACACTGCATATACATTTTATTTCTAGCTAAAGAAATAAATTAAGCTCAAGCATTTCTTTTACACTCATCTAAACAACTCCAAATTTATTCCTTTTACACTATTACTTTTTCAATTAACCAAATAGCGCATAACTATTTAATATATATTAAATATTTTTTCATTTCTTATGATCCGACTGCTAACGGTATATCTAAAATAATTTAATTTTAAACGTCTCTTAAAAGTTATTAAACAAAATAACATAATTTAAATGTTACTCTAATAATGTCTCATTTCCATTTAAAATGTAACATTTAATAATTATTATATAATATTAAAAAAATAACTTAGATAATACTGAATGTTTTGTCCCATCATATATAAATTTTAGAAGATGGGGGATTGAAAAATAAAAACAAGAATAAGTGAAGAGATTTATTAATTTGAATCATAAAATAAAATTTCTAAAGTTTAAGAGCTTATTATGTACCATTGAAAAGTCTGTATTTTGGCTAGAATAAATATGTATATCTCATCCATCACATGATATTTTGATCTAAGTGTCATTCTATATTTAAGGTTTTGTTTGGAATAAATTTTTTGATGTATTTTAAAATAGTTTTTTTTTTGTATTTTAAAATAGCTTTTTAGTAAAAAATTTATTGAATTAGGAATTTTATATCAAAAAATTATTTTAGAAAGTAGTACAAAAGCTGTCTCAAATAAAGACTAAGACTTCGTTTGAGACAACTTTCTTCTTACTTTCTGAAGAATCTTTCTTGTACAAAAAATTTTTTGAATTAAAAATTTCTGACCTAAAAAGTCATTTTAAAAAAGTAGTATGAAAGCTATCCAAAATGAAGCCTAAGACTTCAATTGGGGGAGCTTTCTTATTGCTTTGTAAAGCAATTTTTTAGTACTAAAATTAAAAAAATTATACCAAAAAATTGCTTTAAGAAGCAGTAATAAAGTCATTCCAAACGAAGCCTAAGTGAGGTTCATTAATCAATTTATTGATTTGATTTGTAGGTCAAACTTAGCAAAAAGTTAAAGCTAATTTCTTAAGCTGCCCCAAGAAAGGTTTGTTGAGGGTATGCTTTCATTCAAGAAGTCAAGAGTTTAAGGATTTACAAGCTTATGCTAGAGAGAGAGAGAGAGAGAGATTTAAGAGTTATATGCTTCATAAATATAGAGATGACTTAGAGTGAATTCGGAGTACTCCATCAGAAGACCTATATTAATGTCCTTGTCATAGAGTATTCATTCAACATAAGTGACTTAATGATATCAGAATTAGATGATATTGCCTTCGTTGGATTTGTCTCGTCGAGCCGCTTGATTTTAACTATAAGCATGTCATATTTATAAGAAATCATTAGATCGTTCAATTATTGTCTTGATGCTTCCAAAAAATGCTTCAGGTCATTGATTTGGGCCCATTTTAGCTTTGATTGTATAAATTCAGTGTAGTTGAGTTCATATCGTCAAGACCTTTAGTTTGGTTATAAATTGACTGAAATTAAAATTCAGATAATCTCAAATTTGATCCGAAAAGTTTTTAACTTAAATATACCAAAAGATAAGTTTAGAATTTGTTAAACTAGATATTTCAGGCTGAAGTACTGAGCATGACAATCAATCTTTAAATAATTGCGTTACGGATGCAAAAGTCAGAGGCAGTTTTATTATTAGCAAGGCACGAAAGTCAAACACTCAACCAAGAAATATAATTAATCTGTTCTTTAAAGCAAGGGTAATTAAGTCAAATCAACTAAAAAGAAGTCTGGTAACCGCTCCGGCCTTCCGAGCTGCGGTGCCTACATCCTCGACCAGCAGCTTTCAAATAGTCCATACGTTCTTGTCCAAGTCCACATCCCGGGGGGGTAACATCACCCACTCCCACCTTACCAATGTGGATTTTAAGATAAACTACTTTATCTTAAATTAGAGGATTAGTTTTACTTAATATTGCTTATTGATAAAATATTTTATCAAAAATCAAAAAATGGCGAGAATTAAATGCAGCTCAAATGTTCAACAAACTTTTGAGTTATGGTTATCTGAAGAATCTCTCCTTCCCCACAAACAAAACTCTAATTAAACTACTTTTCTATAAAGTTTTGCTTATCATATTTTATCATATTTTAGATATATTTGGGGAAGTTCATTTTAGGTTTCGTTTGGGACGGCTTTCTTACTTCTTCTTACATTAGTTTATTTGTACAAAAAAACTTTAGGAAGCAGTAAGAAAGCCGTCACAAATGAAGTCATATGATTCGTTTGGGACGGTTTTTTTATTGTTTTCTAAAGCATCTTTCTAGCACAAACAGTGGCGGAGCCAAAAATTTGATTCGCGGGGGGGGGGGGGGGGGGGGGGGGCTTAATTAACCACTATAAGAAAATCATTCATTACAGGCAGAATTTTTGAGCGGTTAATTTTCCGGCGATTTTTTGACAATCAATTTTTCGGCGATCAATTTACTGGAGCTAAGAGGATCTGTAAGTTCAAAATTAATGATGCAAATAACATGACAAGAGAAGAACAAAAGAGAAAACGAAAGTCATGCTCGAGATTGCGAGTTGTAAGAGAGGAGCAAAAGGGAAAACGAAATAGATAGTTTGGGTTGAGGGAAAGAAAGCATTTGGGAGCGGTCTCTGTTTGGCCATGTGATATGAGATTATTGCTAGATTAAAAAATTTTATAAGAAAATTATTATGAAAATTAGTAAGAAACCTAGTCTGAATAAATACTAAAACATTTTCTTGCATGTTAAATCATAGAATTGTTAGGTTTTATTTTCTATAAAAATAATTGTAATTTTTTTATGTAAACTGATCCTTCATACTTAAATTTGTTTTAAAATTAGTGCAAAACATAAAAAATTTAATTAAAATATATATTACACATATATCAAAATAAATACAATACTTTTAAGATCTATTATGACCAAAAAATAATTGATCAATAAATTCTATAACCATTTTTTATGAATATAATACATGTAATAAAAATGATGATTGAATAATATTATACCTCATTCTCTTATTTTTCTTATAAAAAAATTGCATTGTAATTAAGTTAGGGTCATTATAAAGTACATGTAATTTTTTTTTTTGGGGGAGGTATGTGCCCCCACTTGCACCACCCCCCAATGAGTATAAAAATTTTAATTTTTGTATTAAAAAGCTGCTCTAAGAAGCAGTAAAAAAGCCATCCCAAATGAAGCCTTAGTCTCTTAGTTGGGAGCATTAACTACTAACTATGAGTTTTTGGATTCAAAGCTTATATATGTGATGTGTATGTAAATTTATCTTGATGACCCAAATGTCCATTAAAATTTTTTTTTTTTGGTGCAGCTATGTTTTTCACTAAGCTTAGTTTTAGAGAAATTAGAAAGAAAAATGATTTTTTAAAAGAATTATTATGAATATTATAGCATATTTAGTGTTAAAAAAACTACTTTTTATCACAAAAAATGTAAAAATAGTATAAATTTATAATCAAATAATGTGACAACTTGTTAGAAAGTAAAAAATTATGAAAAATTTGACCAAATTAAGGTTAATTAAGATATCTGCTCATAATCTAAATCATTAATAAAAACTATATAACACAAGTCTCTAGATGAAATAAAGGGACGTGATAATAAAGTATTCCTATTTCTAAGAGCAATTCATATGGGATTTCTATCCCTTTTCCACCTTATCTTGGAACCGTTTCCATTCCCAGGTCTTCCTCTCCCAGCTTTCGGTGAGCAGAAGAAGGAAACGAACAGTTAACAAGGAGAAAAGCTTAAAAATTTCTTCATCGCTTTCTTTTTGTTGCAGAAAGTATTAATGGAGGAAATTCCAAGCCTGCTTAAAAGCAAGTTTGTTTAAGAAAGGGAAGAAGAAAATCGAGAGTTCTACATGGCGAAAGAGCAGCAGATATCATTTGGCACGAGCCAGTCTTCAGCTTCCATGCATGAAAACTACATGTAATTCTTCGAGTGATTAATCAAATTCAAAGATAGATCAAATAACATATGCTTCTGCTTCATTTTTTTTTTTTAATTGTTTGGTGTCTGTGCTTATTTCTTTCTTGATTAGATTAAAAGGTAGGAGAGAGAGCTTATTTGATATGAATGATATTATATTGCATGCACGCAGAAGCAAGGAATCTGGTGGTGCCTATGAGTTAGGGGATTTTGATCAAGCTTTTTTTATGTACCTAGATGGGCAGGAGCACATATCAGCTCAAGAACAAAGAGGTGAGATTTTATCAAAAACTTACATGATTTAATCTAGTTGAAGAAAAATAAAAGATTATCTTTCAAAAGTATATAGGACACTTTTTATGGTAAGATATCAATTCCATTATCTGACCTTTTTTTTTGTGATGAGAGTTTAACCACTTATTTGGCAACTTGAGTTTCAAGTTTTCTTTTGGGAAAACAGAATTTTTTCTATAATTTTGCATTTTATTTTTCAGTTTAAGATCTGTAGCAGACTACTCATGATTTTCTTGCAAGTTCTGTACCCTAATGATTTAATAATTATGAATTATTTAGTACAACCCCTCACCTTTTTTCCACCTTTTCCTTGAGCAGGTTTTCTTTCTCTTTCCCTTTCCAGTTTACCTTATCCTTGATAAAAAATGCAGGACAAGCTCTCTCTCTCTCTCTCTCTCTCTATAGCTTTGATCATATAACTTTTCTGTGTGATGTTATTCATGAATGAGTGGCACCTTTAGGAGATTTAATGTTTGCAGGAATTCATGTATGCAGAAACTCTAAATATTTTCCCATCAGAGCCAATGCACGTAGAGCCATCTACCAAGGTAATATAAATTAATAATGAGAAAAAACTTTCTTTATCTTCCTCTTTCCCTTTAAATCTTAAGCCTCTGTTTGCTCTAGTCTTTGAATAATTTTTCCTTTTTCTTTTATTCAAAAACATATTTATGCAGTTTGGTATGAGCTTAGGCGCTTCAACAGTAAAAAGTGCTTCAAAGAAATCAATAGAACAACCCATAGCTACAAGCAACGGTAAAAATACCTCTGCTGTTCATCCTCAAAATACAACAAAGAGTGGTAAATTACCAGTGAAGGTGAGAAGTTAATTGACAATTTATAATTAATTCTATTTTTTCTCCTAATTTAATCTGTTTTTTTAATATGTTCTTCTTTGACAGAAAGAAGGAAGCAGAAAGGCTACAACATCAAGCTCAGATCATGAAGGACCAAAAACACCAGATGCGAAGGTTTATATAATTAAGTTCATTTAATTTGAATGAAAATGGATACATTTCATGAAACCTCCAAGTATTTACCTATTCATTCATTTAAGAAACCTGAAGCTCCTCCCACTTATCATTCTGACCAGACATTACGAAGGCTTGCTCAAAATAGAGAGGCAGCAAGGAAGAGCAGACTTAGAAAGAAGGTATATGTTCTAGCAAAAAAAAAAAAAAACTAGGTTCATTATATAAATCTGGAACTCTGATATATTTCTAAATACGATACTATTATTTTGTAAAATATAATATTTAAACTTGTAAAAATTATTTTTTTTTATGTGTTGCCTTGCAGATTAAGTAGGGATGACTTATGAAATATCTTCTAATTCATGAAATTTTTTCTTAAATACTGGTTTGATCTTTTTCCAGTATTATTCTATGTATCTTAACTTTTATATATTAAAAAAATCATTTTGAGCTTCAATTTTCTTATGCTTTGAATTCTGATAACCATTTTTGACAATAGGCATACGTTCAACAACTAGAGTCGTGTAAGATGAAGCTTAATCAGTTAGAACAGGAGATTCAAAGGGCAAGAACACAGGTAATTATTTGAAGCAGAAAAATAGCCTTTTTATCCATCAAATCTTTAGATTTTTCACATCTTCTTCGCACATTACCATGAAATGATAAAAGCTTTTGCTGCTCTATCTCTCTTTGTATAATAATCTGGGCATCATCAAAGTATATGTAACTCTTCTCTGTATTCAATTCTAGAGTTTTAGACAATCTCAAACGGATCTAATAATCAATTCTCTTGTTGGTTTTGTTCTTAACTAGGGCGTCCTTCTTGGGGGTGGCATATTAGGAGAACAAGGCTTACCCTCAAGCTCCGATGGCCTCAGCTCAGGCACTTAACTATACTTCCTCTTTTTCCTGCTCGCTGTCCACTTTGATACAGTTACTTATAACTGTCTTCCAATACTTCACGTAAATTAATATAGGTGCTGCTGTGTTCGACCTTGAGTACGCAAGGTGGCTGGAAGAGCACCACCGCCTCATGATGGAGTTGCGGGCGGCGATGCAGGAACGGCTGCCGGAAAACGATCTTCATATATTCGTCGGCAGCTCTCTCGCCCATTATAACACGTTGATGAATTTGAAGAGTATGGCTATCAAGGCCGATGTCTTTCATATCCTCTCAGGAATGTGGAAGACGCCTTCGGAGCGTTGCTTCCTTTGGATGGGAGGATTCTGCCCTTCTGAGATCATTAAGGTTTGTTCTATTCAACAATCACAGGTTTGATATTGCTGTGTAATTATATCAATATTATGTTGTGATGAAATTTGTTAATTGATTAAATTAGATGCATTTAAAGAATAATATATTACTTTAAATTTGATAAAAAAAAATTTCTTGATTTATTTTCACACTAGAAATAAGCGAAAATAAAATAATTTCTATGATAATAAATTTTCAATCCATAATGAATCATATCAAATGAGTTCACACGGATATAATAAATCTTAATTGTCATTTTATATTATTTGACTAATTAGTGATTAGGCATGTTTCACTTTTTAATCCTTTTTAAGAAAAATCATAATATTATATATTTCTCCATTATATTTTAGATATACATTGAGTCATACGTTCTATTTAGGAGAAATTATTGTGTGCGGAATCCGAATGCATTCGGATTCTAATCACAGCTTGCCACATCAGCGGATGGACTCTGGGGCCCAGTCTATCCAGTGTCGTGGCGCATGGTGATTGGAATCCGAATGCATTCGGATTTCGCACACAATAATTTCACTCTATCTAGACACCATACCTCTTGATCTCCCCTCACTTCAATCATGCCTCTTTCATGAACTCTCACACCATAAATTTAGCATGGCTTTTATTAAGAAAAATGTTGTTAAGTTGCCTTATTTTTCACTTACATAAATAATTTTTTAAAACATTTATATTATTTTTCTAGTGCCTCTTCGCAAATTATGAGCACATGTTGATTCAATATTATGCATAAAATTTTCTACTCCATTTAGGCCAATAATTTATCCTTCTTTTCTTTAAATTCTACATCAAAATGTGGAAAATTTTTTAACTTCAATTTTTATTTCTTTAGATTTGAAAGATTGGGACTATTGTTCAAAGTGATGGTGAGGAGATATTAATATTAATAGAATTCAAGTTGGTTGGATGAAGTGGAGTGCATCGGGCTTTTTGTGTGATAGAAAAGTACCACTTAAATTTATGGGAAAATTCTATATGATGGTGGTTAGACATGCATGCAATACTTTACGGCATAGAATGTTAGCCATTAAATGGGAAGTATAATATAAAGTTATGTAGTGTTGCAGAGATGAGGATGCTCAGGTGGATGAGTGGCTTTACTCTTAGAGACAGGCTATGAAATGAGCATAAACGTGAAAAGGTTGGAGTAGCTCCAGGGATGATAAGATTAGAGAAAGTCATCTTAGATGGTTTGGTCACATAAAATGGCGGCCTTCTGATGACCCGATTAGGAGATTAGATTTATTAGATTTAACATATGTTAAGAAAGGTAGAAGTAGACCTAAAACTACTTGTGGTTAAAAACTATTAGAAATGACCTTTCTTTACTAGATCTAAATTAGAATTTGTCTCTTAACCAGACACAATAGAGAAAAATAATTTGGGATAAAAGCTTGATGTTGTTGTTGTTGTTGTGGTGGTAGATTTAAAAGATTATTTTCAATTTATTTCAAGCTATATACCTATACAAAATAAGATTTTGAATTGAAATGATCGCATAATGGACAAAAAACTTGTGTCTAGAGAGAAATCAACAAGTTGAAAGATAACAAGAGTAGTTAACTAGCTTTTTTATTGTCAATTCTAGAGAGGACTTATGGAGTGATTTTATGCATTAATATCTTGAATAGTACATTGTTTGATTAATCACCTGTCGTTTTAGCAACTAGAAAGATTTGACTTAGTTAATCCCCACTTTCTACAAAAGTAGCAAGCCAAAACAATACAAGAGAATTTAGTGCACGTATGGGCAGAAGTTTTGATAGCTAAAATATGATAGGAGAGGCCATAACTTTCTTTCTTTTTTAATAAAGTAGCTTTGCTTTGTGCATGCAATAGGAAAGCTGAATATTTATCCATAAATCTGCACTGTTAAGCAGTCCAAGCATCTAATTAGTTGGAAACATTAAAGAAAATTTAAATTTTAATGCTGGTACAATTATTTATGGTTTTTTTAAACCTAATTACTATTTGAACAAAAAAATGATTAGTGTTTGTTACGATAGAGCTTGATTTTGTACTACAACAAAAAGTTATCAAGATTTAGGTTCGTTTGGGACGACTTTTTTCTTGCTTCTTAAAGCGGCTTTTTAGTACAAAAATTAAATTTTTTGTACTAAAAATCCACTTTAAGAAGCAATAAAAAAGCCGTCTCAAATGAAGGCTTCGTTTGTGACGGCTTTATTCCTGCTTCTTAAAGCGTCTTTCTACAAAGACGTTTTAAAAAGCAATAAAAAAGCCGTTCCAAACGAACCTTTGTGACAGCTATCTTATTACTTGCAACTTGAAGAAGAAGTGAAAAAGTCGTTCTAAATGAAGCCTTAATTCCAGGTTTACTTTCATGGTAAGTTGATCGTTATTTACAATTTTTTTATTAAAGATATTTTAGGAGTTTAATTATATTTCTACTATCCGAAATTTTCTTTTTATAAAGAGGGCCGATCATCTTATATTTATATTCATGAAATTAGGATTACATGCAATTCTTCTCAATGAAACTATATTGAAATCGGCCATGACAATCAACATGACATTATCATCAATTTGATGAACTTGTATAAACTTCTAATTTATTTTTAATAATTTGTTATTAAAACATTACTAAATGACTTCGTGTGTATTATTTTTCTCTTTTTATTAGGTTATCTTGAGCCACATTGATCCCTTAACAGAGCTACAGCTACTGGGAATAAGCAAATTGCAACATTCTGCACAAGAGACTGAAGAGGCCCTCAGCCAAGGACTTGAAGCCCTCTATCAATCTCTGGCCGACACCATCGTCTCCAATAATTTTATCTTCACGTCGAATATGGCCAATTACATGGGTCAGATGGCCATAGCTATGAACAAGCTCTCCACACTTGAGAGCTTCGTTAGACAAGTAAGTTCTAATCTTTCAATAATCTCTCAATAATACATAAAATAGGAGTTTACAGAGAAAAACGACTTGCTTATTTTATATTCTCCTAAAACATACATATAACTATGATAGAATAGTTGACTATAACTATTAAATAGTTATCGCTAAAAATAAAAAACTGTAATAGATTAGTAATTATCTACCACACCAAAGTTGGCCAGCCCTTTGTATATTAGTTACTAAATACCAACTTCGCAATATACTAACAGCGCATATTTGTGCTTACCATGTCCTCACATTCAGCTAATATGCCTATTCTAATTTAATACTAATCAATGTGCATCAGTCTTACATTGAGCATTTGTTGAATAAGGCTGCAAGATAGTAAAAGCTTGAATTTTTATAGCTTTATTAGGTGAACAACTCATATTAATTTTCATAAATTTTGTTTGACTTTGGATAAATGTAAATTGTTTAGCAATAGAGAACAAGTCAACTTATATTGGATAAAAAAATTTAAAAAAGGTAAAAGTTGTGATTAACATTCTGAAGATTGAAAAATTATTCTGCGCGGATATTGGACGCCGTTCGGAGAAAAATCATACCACGCCAAGTTACCCTTTTTGCTCTGTACCGCGGCTATATACCTGCTGTGTACCGGGTGACGTGACGCACTCTGATTCGTCTCCGGATGGTCCGGTGTCTACACAGAATAATTTCTCCTGAAGAAGGCTGTATGCTTAATCATAACTCCATAATTTGAAAATAAAATTTTGATTCACTTATATTAATTTAAATATTTTGATGGGGCAGAAGATTTTATTTTTTTAGTCTATGTATTGCTTTATAACTGAGTATGGAATTTAGTAGAATATATATGTGCTTAGATATGATAAGTTCTAGGTGTGATTACAGGCTGACAACTTAAGGCTGGAAACACTTCATCGGCTCTATGAAATCTTAACGGTACGCCAGAGTGCAAAGTGCTTATTGGCCATTTCTGAATACTTTCATCGTCTCCGAGCTCTAAGTTCCCTTTGGCTTTCTCGCCCAAGGCACGAGTAATGCTTATATGAAATATGAAGGAAACAGAATTTAAGGAGAGTTATCACCATATAAAGTGGCTTCTTTTTTATCTGATTGGTATAGCTTTGCTTGTATTTCACATAGATGCATAAATGCTAATCAAATCTTTAATAATACTTAAAGTTATCAGCTTCTCCTCAAAGTTCAAGATGGAAAAAATTAAGGGTTAGAGATGCACACTTATACAAACATTTAATCAATAAAAAATATATATTACATTCAGATTGATTTATTATAAAGAAGTTAATGATATTGTGTTTAAAAGACTTTCTTTTTTATAGCTTCTGAAAGGAGTAATGGCTCCTACCCTAACCTTTTGTATTTTTTTTTAACAGCACTGTACTAATATTTTTAGTACTTATATACGGCTATTTTTTAATGACAGAGTATTTATTTGAAGTCCATTACTATTAATATTGATCTGAGCAATATTTAAACAATGATAAAAATATATTCTAGGAAGGTCTGGGTCAATCTTGAAACAATGATAAAAATATAAGACTTGTATCACAACATGTCAACATTCATAACAAAACATATGTAAATTTAGAAGTAATGTTGATTAGATTTAGAAGTAATATGAATTAGATTAAAGAAAAATTAAATGTAGGTAATGTTTATATATAAAAAAATAATAGAGTTATGGTTATTCATTATTATAAAATAAATCTATTCATAAATAGTCCCTATAGAATTGTATGCAATTAAATATAACTTTTCGAAACATTTTCTTAAATATTAGGTCATGAGATCACAAGTTTTAGTGCTTGAGATTAAGGTTCGACTAATTTAAAAACTCATTCATTTTCTTGTACCAATAGATTAATTTTAATTATGCTACAAACATCCCTCCTTGTTATTATTAATTTACACTACAAAAATGGCACATTACTGGCGAATTTTTCCGATAGATTTTCAGCTGCTTACGACGAAATATGACCGTTTTTTTTTTTTGCAAATTTTTCGATGGAATTTATGGAGACCTTTCCAGTGGCTTTTTCTTATTATATTTTGAATTAAAAAATGTGATTGTTTTAACACTTTTGCCGTTCTAAGAAACTGGTTGGGGCTTTGAAATATTTTTCATACTCTTTACAAATCCCACAACATGTTGGCAGCCACTACAAGAAATACATGCATTACCAATGGTTATTTCTGGCGGTTCCTGTTAGATTTCCGGCGGTTTCGTACAATACCGACGATTTTCCAGCAGTTAGAGAACCGCCAGAAGAAACCGCGTAGGAAATGATTTCAGTGGTCCATTTTCGGCAGTTATATTTACCGGTGGCTTAAACAGCCGGTAATTTCTGGAGGTCATAGCGCTGGTGACCGCCGGTTAATCACCAGAGGCTTATCGGCCGTCAAAATTATCGGTGTTACAAGCGATCAAACCGCCTGTTGACTGCCGGCGACCGCCGTTAAACCATCGGTTAATCACCGGTGGTTTACCAACCATAAAAAATCATAGTTTTTACCGGTGACTAAACCGCCAGGTTACCACCGATGACCGCTGGCTACCACCGATAAATCGCCAGTATTTACCGGGGGCTTTATTGAACTTCTGGCGGCTATAATAAGCGGTCTGGTGTCGAAGTTTTTGATGGCCAAACCTCTGGTTGGCTGCTCGAAACTTGTAACATTTCAAAAAAAAAAAAAAATGATAGCCTCCCCTCAACTTCCTGTATAAATTCTTCTGTAAATTCTCTTCGATCCAGTAACAATATGTTATACATCTAATATATCTATTTTTGGATAGTTATTTGGATGTTAAAGCAAATGTTTCCCTACATAGTTGTGAAATCAATTATTCAAAGATATGCAGCCTGAATAAGTGTACGTGCTTTACTTTGAACAAGTGTATCTTATTTTAATTGGAATGCATTCACCAACCATCCAATAAATACTACAATAAAAAATAAATAATTTATGTGACAAAATGAAAAACTCGGCTAGTGACTCGTATTCTATCTCTAATGGTAAATCCACTCATCCATCTGAGCATCCTCATCTTTGCAATAGTTAGTTCAACATTATGCTTCTCTTTTAATGGACAACATTCTTTACCATAAAGTGTTGTAAGTCTCACCACCATCTTATAGAATAAAGTGTTTGGAGTCCTAAGGAAACTCCAAAACATCACATATGAGAGGAAAGAGCATTTGATAGGGGATCCCTTATTTTGATTTGAATGTTTGGACTCATCATGGAGAGGGAAAATTCATTCCTATAACTCCTAGGAAATTATAAAATCAAATTTGATATGATTTGAACATCTTAGAAGTGTATAGGTGAAATCATAATTGATAAACATCTAGATAAACCCTAGAGATCAATTTTGACATGGTCTAATGGAATCTAAGAAATGCATGCATGTATAGACTTGTTATTTTAGGATGCCGACAAATATCCAAGTTGATCATTCGTTGTTGTGTGTGGCCAATTAACTTGCAAACTCTACTAAACATGTTTAACAAATTCCAATGTATGGTGTGAGTATATCTATGAGCCCTTGAAAGTCATAATATACTTCCACCCTTGCTTCACAAGCACTTATAAATTTTATAAACATGTTTTATAATTTTGCAAATCTTAGGCATGCAAAGGTCTAGGGTATTCATTTTGCAATGTATTGTACACAAACTTAATCAACAATGTCATTTATAGGATCCAAAACATAAACCTTGAAAGATATATGATAGATCTCACAAAGACTTAATGCTTCTAAGTTGATTAAGTTTATACTCAAGCACTTGCAAAACAACTATTAAAGTTCATAAACTTTAACTTGTACATACACTTAGACATCACAAATCATTCTTGACATGATCTATGTCTTAAAAATAAATATATGCAAACAAGAAAAAGTTAAAGTTATAAGTTTATGAATAGCCCTAGATGCTAGTGAAAGTGCTCTGTTATCACTTGAAAGTTTGACAGGGATGTTAAGCTCTTATGAACTAGCCCAAGGCTAACCAAGAGGGGGGGGGGGGGGGGGTGAATTGATATTTTAAAAATTTCTTTAAGCAAAATAAAAACTTAAACCAAAGTTCACCACAAAGAAAATCAAAGTGCAAAAATTAAATACGGAAAAAATAATATTAAAGAACATAGAAATTTATAGTGGTTCGGTCAACTTGACCTACGTCCACTCCCCGGAGCCTCTCCTCTAGGTTTTGCACTAAACTCAGTGACTCTCCTTTTTCTCCCATAGTAAGGCGGAGAAGCCTTTACAAACCTCCTTTCTATCGACCCCGGTGAGACAAAGAACCCGACTCCTTTTGCTTCCTCCTGAAGCTGGCAGAGAACTCGACTCATTTTGCTTCCTCCTGCAGCAGGCAGAGAACCTTGATCAATTGCTGAAGTAGACATCTCTCAAACCTCCAAGGACTAGGGATAACGATTGAAGAAGACTACTTGGATCCTTATTTGAAGCAACCTTTGTAAATTCCCTCACAAACTCCCCCTCATAAGATCCTTCCTCTCTCTCCCTTTCTCTTCCTCTCCTCTAAGCTCTCTCAGGTCAAGACAGCAGTAAAGGATACTCTCTTGGATAAAATAAGATGTCTTATATAGTAGAGCTTTGGAATAGCTCTTAATTGCCATAAACTAACTTTATTATCAAGGACGATATAAATATCATCATGTACAATCAGTATAAATTTAGCTCAATCAGCTATTATAATTTGGCACGATCAGAGGGTTTTTGGTTCATATCGTCCAAGAAGATAGGCTATAGTCCTGTACAATTAGTACAATTCGTTAAATATCATCAAGAACATTGTCCTGAATGGATGTCTGAATGATATAAAAATAACTTGATCGTCAAGGCCGATCTCATGATTGTCTAGGATGATTAGTTCAATTCAGTACATATCGTCCATAGCATTGCCTTGAATAAAACCAGGCTGATGTTTGATCATCTAAGAATAACTAAGGTTTGTGAACTGATCGTCCCGGTCGATCCTGCAATCATTCATGATGATATGATCGAGCAATTAAATCTTAATTACTTTTCTTAATTACTAGATTAATTTAGGCATAATTATACTGCATCATCTAGGATGATGTCTTGGATGATGTCCAAAAATAAAAGATACATAAATAGATCTTACGACTAATTCTTTTTAGTTTGAGCCTATCATCCTGGCCGATATTAATATCATCCAGGATGATTCTCTTAATTGTGGCTGCCTTAATCAAGATGCCATAATTAGAGTTTCTATTTTTGACTGGTCATCCAGGCTAATTTTTGAATAATCTTGGATGATATAATCGAAAATAGAAAACTCTAAAATAGTTAAAAAATTTCCCTCAAGTGCGTGTGTGCAAGATTACTTAGCATCAGGACCCACATTATTATAGAGGACTAAAAAAGAAGATAAAAGACACATATCGTACATTACAAACTGACTCAATCTTAATCTATCAAATCTTGAGCTAATTTAATTTGATGTTTGATCTTGTGGGCCTGAAATGTTAGTAGGCAATACAGTTATAGAGAAATAGAAGTGTTTCCTATCATTAAAATTATATTCCTTGAAAATAGATTCACAATAATCTCTCCCTTTCTAAGGATGACCAACAATCAAACAATTAAAATTAAATAAAACATGAATAAAAGTAAAAAAATAGTATGACAAAGTAACTCAAACATTACTCCCTTTTTTGATATCACAAAAGGAGGAGGAAAAAACAGAAAATAATAAAGAATATAGAAAAGAAGAACAAAAGCAAAGTTTTTTTTTTCAAAGCATGAATATGACAAAGTCTCATTTGATTGATTTTAAAGACTTATAAAACCAATGAGTTAACATCATCGAAATTCGAAAATGATAGAATATCCGATCCTGTTAAACCTAGCTCGGATTTCTCTCAGGGTATAATCGTCTTTTGAAAATAAAAGACCTAACTCAGAAAAACTAATTGGATAAGAAAAAGAGATCCGTTCAAAACATGATTTCAAAAAAAAAAATCTTATAGAATAATATACCAAAGTAATTTGTCACAGTCACAAAATTTGAAATCAAGCCTTTGAAAATATAAAGTGACACATAAGTTCTTCTAAGTTTTAAAAGTTTGAAAGAGAAGAGAGTCAGCTTTAAGTGCGCTCATTTTATGCCTCTTATCAATTGATTGATGCACTTTGCACATCTTTTTATTGCTGATACACTTTGTGTATATTTCTCAATTTGGGCTCATTGCGCATCTTTTAATTTGACGTCATTGGTCATTTTTTAAGCTAGATCCCTATTCAAAACTCTTAAATACTATCAATTTTGAGTATATCTTCTAGATATTAGAGAAAAAAAACTCACTCTCTAAAATAAGGAAGAACAAATCATAAAATAGAATCAAAATCTTATGATAAATGTAATGATAAGATTATAAAAAAAGTTGAAAATAATATAAAGAATTTGAATATTATAAATACAAGATAGATTATCATAGCAAGATAGAAAAGATCTAAATCATAAAGTCCAGTTGTTAATTTGAGATAGACTTTTATTTAGAAAAAAAAATTACAAAACTAAAGGAAGTTAGAGAAAGAGAAACAATCAACAATTTTTCTCCCTTTAATTGATTTAGAGATGTAAAATATTGACTACAAATTTTTAAAAAATAAAAATATGGCATAAAATATCATTTCAGTAGTGATCATAAAAAAAAAAAGAAAAACTAAAATAATAAAAATAAAAGTAAAAATAAAAAGAAATAAAAGCTATTAAAAAGTAAAATAAACAAAGTGAAACAAAGAAAAGAAAAAGCAACAAAACACAAAAAATTCAAATTCAGTAAACATCAAGTTATGCATTTATGTCAATCACACCTAATCTATTCCTTAAGATACTTAAAGTGTAAAAAGCAAGTGGTTTAGTAAAAATGTCAGCCAATTGATTCTCAATTGTCACATGGTGTAACTTAATATCTCCTTTGGTTACATGGTCTCTAATAAAGTGATGCCTTATGTCAATGTGTTTTATCATTGAATGTTGGATATGATTCTTAGAGATGCAGATGACACTAGTGTTGTCACACATGATTGAAATTATGCCTATAGGTAATCCTAATTCCAAAATTTATTGCTTCAACCAAAGGACTTGAGTCACACAACTTCCTAAGGCAATATACTCAGCTTCAATAGTGAAAAGTGCAATAGAGTTTTTTTTTCTGCTAGATCAGGAGTGCTACATACTATAAAATTAGAATCAGAATATCCAATAATATCAAAAGAAGTGTTGTGTCTAGGATACCAGATTCCTAAGTTTTGGGTCCCCAAAAGATATCTAAGAATTCTCTTAACTGCAATCAAGTGGGATTGTTTATGATCAACTTGAAATCTAGCATAGAGACAAACATTAAATATTATATCAGGTTAACTAGCAGTCAAGTAAAGTAAAGATCCAATCATCCCTCTATACTTCTTTTAATCAATAGATTTTCTATTTGAGTCCTTATCCATACGAATATTAAAAATCATGGGAGTATTTATTGGCTTGGTTTTATCCATTTTATATTTCTTCAAGATATCATTAATGTACTTTTATTGACTTATAAAGGTTCCATTATTTAATTATCTTATACTAAACCCCAAAAAGTAGGAAACTCTCCCACCATACTCATCTCAAACTCCTTACACATTATTTTAGAAAAATCATCACATAGCTTTTTATCAGAAGATCCAAAAAGTATATCATCAACATAGATCTGAACAATTAGTAACTCATCTCATACTTTTCTCAGAAAAAGGGTGATGTCTACACTTCCCTTAACAAAATCTCTCTTTAATAAAAATATGCTAAGCCTCTCATACCAAGCTCTTGGTGCCTATTTTAATCCATCTAAGGCTTTTTTTAATTTGAAAATATGATTTAAAAATTAAGAACTCTCAAAACCTGGGGGTTGCTCTACAAACACATCCTCTTTTATTACCCCATTTAAAAAGGCACTCTTCACGTCCATTTGATAAAGCTTAAATCCCTTATAATAGGAAAATGCTAGTACCACTATAATAGCTTCCAATCTAGCTACAGGGGAAAATGTCTCCTTAAAATCAATCTTTTCTATTTGGTTGTACCCCTTAGCTAACAATCTCTCCTTATTCCTAACCACTACACCAGAATTATTCAGCTTATTCTTAAAGACCCATTTGGTTCCCACTACACTTTATCCCTTTGGTCTTTCTACAAGCTCCCAAACATAATTCCTAACAAATTAGTTTAATTCCTCTAGCATGGCTAAGATCCAAAGCTCATCAGATAAAGCTTGATTAATATTGGTGGGTTTAGTCATTGAGATAAAGGTAGAGTGGTTTACTTCCTTCCTATGTCCATGCCTAGTTCTAATACCTTCAGAAGGGTCTCCTAAGATCATTTATTTAGGATGAATGAAAGAATATCACTAATCTCTAGGCAAGGTATGTGTAGGTTCTACCCTTTTCTCCAGATTTATATTTTTTACTCCTTGGGTAATCTCACCTACACCTCAGTATTTTATGGCTCTACACTCTTCTCCAAATTTTTAACTACTTGGGTAATCTCTCCAACACCATCTTCATCCTTAACATTAGACTCTTTAGGATCAAATTCATCAAATACTACGCGAGTACTGTCCTCCACCACCAAAGTCCTCTTATTAAACACCCTAAAGGATTTCCCCACACTAGAATATCCTAAGAACACTCCTTCATCAAATTTTAGATTAAATTTTCCTAAGTGTGATTTCTCATTGTTAAGAATGAAAATCTTACGACCAAATATATGAAGGTGAGAAAGGTTGGGTGTACTACCCTTAAGGATCTCATAGGGTGTCTTACCAAGTTTGGCTCTAACATTCACCCTATTCAACATATAATAAGCTGTGTTTACTACTTTAGTCCAAAAGTATTTTGGAAGTGAATACTTAGCAAGCATGGCTCTAGCGGCATAAACTAAGGTCCTGTTCTTTCTTTTAGCTATCTTGTACTACTTAGGGGTCCTAGGAGTTGAGAAGTTTTGACTAATTTTTTTATCCTCACAAAAGTCTTCAAATCTCTTATTTTTAAACTCCCCCATGGTCACTATAGATGGTCAAGATATCACAACCTAGCTTTTTCTAAATCTAAGTGGAAAAGGATCTAAACTCATCAAAAGACTCACTCTTATGTAACAAAAATCTAATCCAAGTGAACCTCGAGTAGTCATCGACAATCACAAATCTAAAGACTTTTCCCCCTAAGCTAGCAGTGCTAATGGGTCCAAACAAATCTATGTGAAGAACTTCTAATGGCCTAGAGGTGTTAATGTCCTTAATGGAATGAAAAGAGGAATGAACTTGCTTCTGTTGCAATCCATGACCCATAGTCTGAGATTTCGATGATGACAAATAATGCTATTTGAATTACTATTTGTTGAATACTTTTAATTTCTACTCTTGTTTGTGAGTACTAATATTTCAGGGAGATCACAAGTTACTCAGTACAATAAGAAGACTCAAGACAGGATAGAGTAGGAGTTGGAGTCCATAACATTATAGTTTTTCATTTATTATTATTTTTTATTTCTTGAGTCTGGCCATAAATTGTATGCAAGATTGAGGAACCATGCACACACACAGTGGGAGAGGGTTTAAAAAATGAAGAAAATATTTTTTCTGTTGATCGCATTGTATGAGTTAATTTCAATCATAATGTACGATCTGATCTATCTGAAATAGCTATATATAAACAAGTCATATTATACGATTTATTTTGTACTATTCGAAGTGTTTCTAATTTAAAAAACCTAGCTGCCAGATTAATTTAAGTAAGTTTAATAACTATTCATACTATACGATCTCATTCGTACTATATGATATATTTTGAATACTTACTTAAATAACCCCGGGATTAGTGCGTATTATACGATCAACCGAGGCTATTTTCAATCATCCCAGATATCATACTGGATGATCCCTTAATTTTGTACTAATCATACTGTATGAAGTGGTTCATATCATACGATGTCCAGAGATGAGTTTCATTATCCCAGCAATCATCCTATATGAACAGAAGGATTTTAAATATCGTAGCATACAGGTTTATATCATACTGTATGATAATATTCATAATTTTGGCCTATTCGTAAACCTTCGTACTAGGATGAAAGCTATTCTGTACTGATCCTACTGTACAATATAGGATCGTACTGTATGATCATAATGGCTAAATTGAAATTTTTAGGGTTTCTTGGAGCATGTTTTTTAAGTATCAAAATTTTAGTTTTTGATGTGTGACTGTGAGAGAGGAATATGATTAGAGAGAGATTCCTTGGGAGAGAGCTCTTAAGAATATTTTAGGGTTTGTGAGAAGAAGGAGAAGGTGGGCTTAGTGAGGGAGGAGTGTAAGGGAGATCACATGGTTATTTCAAGCTTGCTGCACTTTGCTCCTCCTGTGGCCTGAGAAGAACTTGTGGGAGGCTCTCTAAGGGGGAGATTCTTCTACATTTGCATCCTCTAAGGTACTTGGCATTCTCCAAGAGGGAGAAAAATGAGAAGGTACGCTGCCGTCACCAGGAGGGTGATAAAGCGCTTAGCACTCTACCACACTGGGTTGGTGAAAGTGAGGTTTGTATGGGCTTCTCCATCTTGCTGTGGGGCCAAAAGGAGAACTATTATTTTGTAGTGAAATTCCCGGAGTGGAGGACTCTGGGGAGTGGACGTAAGTAAAGTGACCAAACCACTACAAAATCTCTGTTGTGAATTTTTCTTTACTGCTTTTTATTTACGGTTGCATTTTATTTTCATTAAAATTGCTTGGTGAAATATTATAGTGAAATTTGTTGTTGCTAGTTGTGGTGTAAGCATTCGCTTCCGCATTATTTCATTTTCTTATTTAAGTTTTAAAAACAAAAAAAATTAGAACTCCTGTTTATGATTATATTTTATTGCAATAATTTTTCAATTCTCCCCCCTCTTGGTGCATATCGCAATTTCATTTGGTATCAGAGCGAGTTTCAAAAATAGTATTTTAGAAAATCTTGAAAATCGATCATGTTTCATTTTAGTAATCATAATACCACGGAGGGTTATTCAATAACCAGTCCACCTCTGTTTGATAATATCCCATTTAATTTTTGGAAAATTAGAATGTCTACTTTTTTACAGTCTATAGACTATCATATGTGGATGTTGGTTAATAGTGGTTATGTTACACTGTTTAAACTTGTGAATGGAGTGAAAACTCAAGTACCTTTTAATGAATGGAGCAATGAGGATAGGAATTTGGCTCAATTAAATGTGAAGTGCTTAAACTATTTCTTTTATGCATTAAAATTTGAGGACTATATGAGAGTATTTGCCTGTGCTGCTGGTAAGAAGATTTGGAATAGTCTGTGCTTCACATACGAAGGAACTAGTAAAGTTAAACAGTTTAGTCATAACATTCTATTGCATGATTATGAACTCTTCTATATGAAACCTAGCGAAATAATATCTGACATGTATACTAAGTTCACCCAAATCATGACATCCTTGCATATATTAGGTAGAGAAATTTTAAATTATGAAAAAGTTAACAAGATTCTTAGATGCTTACTTAGTTCCTATGATACTAAAATTATTGCAATCACTGAATCTAAAGATCTTAACATTTATTCTATTGAAAATTTTCTTGGTTCACTCATTGCGTACGAGCGAGGAGTGAGCCAAAGACAAAGATGCAGGTGAAAAGGAGAGGACGGTGACATTAAAAGTAAATAACTCATAAAGTGAAAGTTCTATAGTGGAGGAAGAAAATGACATAGCCTTGATGACCCAACAGTTCAAAAACGTTTTGAAAAAAAAAAAAGACGCCATCAGAATAATTAAAATAAAGGTAAAAGCTCGAGAACTACTAAAGTTTCATCTGACATGATTTGCTTTGAGTACAGGAAACCAGGTCGCCTATGAGCTTATTGCCCAAACTTAAAGAGTCAACCAACTAATGAAAAGGGCGAGTACAAAGCTAAATATAAGAAGGGGAAGTTGAAGACATAAAAAGCATTTTGGGCTGACTCTACCTCATAATCATCAGAAGAAGAAGCAGAGGAGGATGTAACAAATTTGTATATAATGGCTAACGATAATCTTGATTAATCGGATCAAGATGAGGTATGTTAACTTTCATATGAAGATCTACTACTTATTTCTGAGAAAATCCATGACTCGTATAAGAAGTTGAAAAAAATGCATGCTAGTCTTAATATTGATTTTAGTATTTTACAAACTGAACATGCTAACTTAGTTAAAAAAAATTCTGATTTAGATAGAGATCACATGTCCCTGCTTGATGAGTATGATGCATCAAATAAGAAGCATATTAAATTAACAGAAGCACATGAGTCCTTGAAAATAATGCATATTGAACTAGAAAAGGATTTTGATAGGCTTTGGAGTTAGATTATAATGAAATGGGAAGTTGTAGGATTGATATTTCAAAATAACACATTTAAAGAAAAAATCATAGAACTAGAAAAAGAGAAGACATCACCCACATTAGCCTAATCTAGCAAACCCCCAGTACTGCATGCGTCACATAACTTTAGGAAGAGGCATGACCACTCACATAAGTCAGTGAACTCATTTCTTGGTATTAGGTGCTTCTCTTGTGGCATGCTAGGTCACATAACTCGCACAAGTATAATTCACCGTAGTATAGACCTAGTATGAAGACCTAAATTGCATCCATCACAGCATAATATACATATATCTCATTCATGCAGCATAAGGAAGAACTCAAACTCAATTGGGTTCCCAAATCTAACCCTTAAATGAAATTGTAGGGATGCTCTCACAAAAGACCTAATGAGAGCATGTGGTACCTGAACAGTGGTTGCTCGCAACATATGACTAGAGATATAAAGAAGTTCATTATACTTGAGACCAGGACCAGAGGCAAAGTAACATTGGGAGACAAAATCATCAAGAAAGTGGTGGGCTCAGGTATTGTTGGTAACGCTAAGAACTTTTTAATTAAAAATATTTTATTAGTTGATAGTTTAAAGCATAACTTATTAAGCATTAGTTAATTATATGATAAAGGATTTGACATAAAATTTCTTTCTGACAAATTCTTGATTAGCTTAAATGACAAACTTATTTTAGAAGGACAAAGAATGAATAATATTTACATGTTAGATCTTTTTTTTACATATTAGATCTTGATTACATTGATAATTCAAATTCATTTTGCTTAAAAATAATAGTAGATGACTAGTGGATATGGCATAGGAGACTATTCCATACTAATATGAAAACACTTAGAAACATCACTCAGAAAAACCTAATTAGAAGCGTATCTATGTTAGACTTCATTGAGGACCATTTATGCGATGCCTGCCAACTAAGAAAACAAATAAAATTATTCTTTCATTCAATCAAAGATATGATCACTTCTAGGCCACTAGAAATCCTTCATATGGTCGTATTTGGACCCGTTAGCACAGCTAGCCTAGGTGGGATGAATTATGGATTTGTAATTTTAGATGACTTCACTAGATTCACTTGGGTAAGATTTGTAGCCCATAAGAATGAGTCGTTTGAGGAATTTAAGATTTTCTCCACTTGGATTCAAAGAAAGTTAGGATGTGAAATCTCAACAATGCATAGTGATTATGGAGGAGAGTTTCAAAATGAAAAGTTTGAATTATTTTATCAAGAGATAGGAATAGAGCATAATTTTTCAGCCCTTAGAACTCCTCAGAAAAATGAAATAGCAGAAAGGAAGAATAGAACCTTTGTAGAAGTTGCTAGGGCAATGTTAACTGAGTACACCCTTCCTAGATATATTTGGGCATAAGTAGTAAACACATCGTGTTATGTCTTAAATAGGGTGAACATTAGAATAAAGCTGAATAAAACTCCGTATGAACTCCTTAAGGGTCAGACACTAAATCTTTCACACTTACATGTCTTTGGTTGTAAGTGCTTTATCTTAATAAATGAAAAACTTCTCTTGGGAAAATTTGATCCCAAGTCTGATGAGGGTGTCTTCTTAGGTTATTTTTCTATAGGTAAGGCCTATACAATCTTTAATAAGAGAACCCTAGTAGTAAAAGAGTCAACCCATATAGTATTTGATGAATCAAATAAGCCCTTTTAATCTAAAATTGAAGAAGATGAAGTAGAGGCAATTCAAGAAATAGAAATTATGACGATAAGAGAAAGGGGAGAACCTCATGAAGATTTGCCTAGAGAATGGAGATACTCTTCTAGTCATCTTAAAGAATTAATTTTAGGAGACCCATTAGAAGGTGTGAGAACTAGGCATAGACTTAGGATGGAAGTTAGTTATTTAGCATTCATCTCTATAATAGAACCCAAGAGTATAGATAAAGCTTTAGGAGATGAGTTCTGAATCCTTGCAATGCAAGAAGAATTGAATCGATTCACTAGGAATGATGTTTGGGAGTTAGTCAAGAGACCTAAAGAACAGAGTGTAGTTGGAACTAAATGGGTCTTTAAAAATAAGGTGAATGACTCAGGAACCATAATAAGAAATAAAGCTAGACTAGTAGCTAAGGGGCATAACCAAATTGATGGAATAGACTTTGAAGAAACATTTTCCCTGGTAGCTAGACTAGAAGCCATAAGGGTGCTATTAGCTTTTGCTTGTTTCAAAAGTTTTAAACTATACCAAATAGACATAAAGAGTGCTTTTTTGAATGAGGTATTCAAGGAGGATGTTTATGTTGAGCAATCCCCCAGATTTAAAAGTTCACAATTTCCAAATTATGTATTCAAATTGAAATAGGTACTATATGGGTTAAAGCAAGCACTTAGAGCCTGGTACAAAAGACTTAGCTTATTCTTACTGGATAAAGGATTTGTTAAAGGGTAGTGTTGATACTAAACTCTTTTTACAAAAGGTTGAAGATGAAATTCTCATTATTCAAATTTATGTGGATGACATTCTATTTGGATCTTCAGATAAACATTTATGTGATGGATTTTCAAAAATAATGAGTAATGAGTTTAAAATGAGCATGATGAGAGAGCTTAATTACTTTTCTTGGCTTTAGTGCAAAAAAATAGATAATGGAACATTTCTTAGCCAAACAAAATACATTAAGAATGCTTTGAAAAAATATAAAATGGGTAGTACTAAGCCCATGAACACTCTAATGAACTCCACGATTTAATTGGACAAAGACCCGAATGGAAAATCAGTAGACTAGAAAAAATATAGAGGAATGATTGGATCTCTCCTCTACCTGACTGCCAGTATACCTGACATAATATTTAGTGTGTACCTCTATTCCTATTTTCAAGCTGATTCTAAAGTGTCTCACTTAATTGTGATTAAGAGAATCCTTAGATATCTACTAGGCACCCCAAACTTAGGAATTTGGTATCCTAGGCACACCACTTTCTTTGAAATCTTAGGGTACTCAGATTCTGATTTTGCAGGATGTAGGGTTGATAGAAATAGCACCTCTGGTACCTACCAATTCATAGGACATTCTTTAATTTCTTGGTCCAGTAGGAAGTAAAATTCGGTAGCCCTTTTCACTTCCGAGGCAGAATATATTGCAGTAGGAAGTTGTGTTGAACAAGTACTATGGTTGAAACAAAAACTTCTTGATCTTGGATTACCTGTAGGAACTATCTCAATCATGTGCAACAGCACAAGTGCAATATGTATTTCTAAAAATTCAATTCAGCACTCTCGAATAAAACACATAGACATTAGACACTATTTCATAAGAGATTATGTTGCTAAAGGAGATATAAAATTATAGCACATAGCTATAGGAGATCAATTGGCACACATCTTCACTAAACCACTAGCCTATGACACCTTTAGCACTTTGAGGATAAGACTTGGTGTCATAGATATTAATGCATAATAATAATAAAAATATATGAAAAAAAAAATTTTTTTTTTCTTCTAAGGTTGTTCCTGATCATCACACACTCACTACATAAAATTCAAAAATTGACATTTTCTTTATCGTACTATACGATATACTCTCGTACTGTATGATATATCAAAATTACACAAATCACAACCCAATCTCAAAATTCATCTCTGTTGATCGTACTGTACGATCACCATCGTACTATATGATATAGGTTGCTGTTCAGTATGACATTACTGCATATCATATGATACGATCCACATCAGCAATGGATTGGGGCAAATTTATTTTGTTTGGTATGATACTATTGCTCATCGTACGGTACGATACCTCCTCTTTGTACTATACGATCCACTTCAGCAAAATGGATGAAGACGACTTAAAGGGGGTCGGTATGATATAATATCTATTCGTACTATACAAACACGTGTTCGTATTGTACGATGCTTTTCATCAAATATCATACCGGTGACCCTCGAGATGATTGAAATCCTTCTGTTCGTACTATACGAGTTATTTCATACTATACGATTTGACCATCTTTTTTCAACTACACATTCAGATGACATTATTACCCATCATACTATACAATCCTCGATTGTACTGTGATAGCTCCAAAATTTGATAAATTGGCTGAATCTGAAGCTCCTTTCCTTCACTCTTCCTTCACCTCACTTGGTATCATATTTTATCACAAAATGTTAAGCTTTAGCAAGAATGGTCATCTCGCTATTGGAAGCTCATCTTCCTCTTGTACTCCCAATGACCATTTCCTGACTCCCGAAAATGAAGAAGCCTATCATAAATATAAGGTTTGCAAAATTTCACCATCTTGGATGCTAAATCAAGCTGCTTTAAATTTTGAGGTAATGAACCTCTTGGCATCCACCACTCTCCAATTCTTCCTTACCCTGGCATTCCCGTATAATTCAAAACTCTTATTTGAATTCCTAGCCAACCTAACCTTAAATGTTGAAACCCTAACCTTCCACTCTTTTGTCTATCGACAACGCATATAAATCACTATGGCTGACATCGCCCAATACATTGGGCTGTCTACTGAAGGCCCTAGAGCTCATTCCTTCCTCTTAAATGAATTTGATTGGAGTACTACAAATCTAGTCCTTAGGAATATAGCTATCTATCAACACCAGCCTCTTGTTTAATCCTTAACCCGAAATGCCCGAATTATTCAGCATGTCCTTCGCACTTCAATCATACCCAAAGCTAGCGACCGAATCTGCATGACCCTAATCTTATCAGTCGTTACCTATGTTATAATGTCAAACATAAAATTTGATGAGGCGGATTTAATTATTGATTATATCTGAAATATGACCTTCGTTCGCCTCCCTACCACCCGTAAAAAACAAAATCTATCCCTTGGACACCTTATAGGTTACATCCTTTAAAAAATACTAATTAACCTATCTTGGTGAACCCGATAATCTACCAATCTTCTATACAGATGCCTCTTTTTGTATTCTATTTCATTGGGTGTAAGAGTCTAAAGAATAAGACTTTGATGAAGAAGAAGGAGAAGCCGCTCCAGAAGGAGCTCCTGCTCCATAAAGACGGCATGCACCACCCCAAGGACCTGCACCAGCATACCCTCACGATGACTTGGTCGACCAATTTGACCAACTCTAGAGTCATCTTGATGCTCACATCCAAGACTAGCACCACCAACATGAGGAAGACATGCGGTGGTTTGGGGAATGCTTCACTCTATTGATCAATAATTTGTGTCAATCCACCAATACTTCAAACCACCCCCACCTCAATCTCCAGGTGATCAAGGTCCTCCTTTCCAAAGTGTATATGTTTTGTGCTATTTTTTTTAGTGTTGCTTGTGACTCTTCTCTTTGTTGATGTCAAAAGGGGGAGAAGTCTATTATAGTCAGTATGTCCTGTTGTAGTCAGTATGTCCTACTTATATTTTTATCTAAGTTCAATAAAATGCATTTTTCTTTTCCTATTTTATTTCATGATGTTTTAGTTAATTAAAAATAACAAAAATAATAATAAACAAAAAATAAGGCCTTCTAAAATTGCTAATAACCAACATTATTTGACATTATAAAAAATGGGGAGATTGTTGCAATCTATGACCTCTAGTCTAAGATTTTGATGGTGACAAATAATGCCATTTGAATTACTATTCATTGAATACTTTTGATTTATGCTCTTATCTATGAGTACTAATATTTTAGGGAGATAACAAGTTACTTAGGACAACAAGAAGACTTAAGACTGGGTAGATTAGGAGTTGGAGTCCATAACATTATAATTTTTCATTTATTGAGTATGACCAAAAATTATATGCAAGATTGAATAACCATGCACACACATAGGGAGAGAGGGTTTAAAAAATGAAGAAATTTTTTTCTCTTTTGATCATACAGTATGAGTTTTAATCGTACTGTATGATCTAATCTATCTGAAACTGCTATCTGTAAATAAGTCATACTATACGATTTATTTTGTACTGTATGAAATATTTCTAATCTAAAAAATGTTAGCTACCAGATTAATTTAAGTAAGTTTAATAACTATTCGTACTGTACGATCTCATTCATACTCTACATTTTATTTTAAATACTTACTTAAAATAACCACATGATTAGTGCGTAAATCAAGGATTAATTTTTGATAGATTATCATATTGTACTACCGTGTTCATACTATATGATCAATCGAGGCTATTTTTGGTCATCCCGGATATCGTACCGGATGAATAGCTGATTTTCTAATAATCGTACTGTATAAAGTGGTTCATACCATACAATGTCCAAAGATGAGTTTCATCATCCCAACATTTATCCTGTATGAATAGAAGAATTTTACATATCGTACTGTATGGGTTTATATCCTATTGTACAATAATATTCAAAATTTAGGTTTGTTCGTAAACCTTTATACTAGGATGAAGGATGTTATATACTAATCCTACTGTACGATATATGTTGTACTTTATGATCATACAACTAAATTAAGAATTTAGGGTTTCTTGGTGCCTATTTTTTAAGTATCAAATTTTTTTGTTTTTGATGTGTGATTGTGAGAGAGGAGTGTGATTAGAGAGGGATTCCTTGGGAGAGATCACTTGAGAAGATTTTAGGGTTTATGATAGGAAGGAGAAGGTGGGCTTAGGGAGGGAGGAGTGTGAAGGAGATCACATGGTTGCTCCAAGCTTGTTGCACTTTGCTCCTCCTGTGGCCTGAGAAGATCTTGTGGGAGGCTCTCTGAGGGGGAGAATCTTCTACATTCGTGTCCTCTAAGGTACTTTGCCTTCTCCAAGAAGGAGAAAAATGAGAAGGTATGATGCCGTCACCAAGAGGGTGTCAAAGTGCTTGGCACTCCGCCACACTGGGTTGGTGAAAGTGAGGTTTGTAAGGGCTTCTTCGCCTTGATGTGGGGGCAAAAGGAGAACTATTATTTAGTTGTGAAATTCTCGGAGTGGAGGACTCCAGGGAGTGGATGTAGGTCAAGTGACCGAACCACTATAAAATCTCTGATGTGATTTTTCCTTTACTATTTTTTATTTATGCTTGCATTTTATTTTCATTAAAATTGATTGGTGAAAAATCATAGTGAAATTCGTTGTTGAAAGTTATGTTGTAAGCTTTCACTTTCGCATTATTTCATTATCTTGTTTAGGTTTTAAAACACAAAAAATTAGAACTCCGATTTAGGATTATATTTTATTGCAATAATTTTCCAATTCACCCCCCTCTTGGCGCATATTGCAATTCAGCTTCCCTAGTTTGCAGGCATCACAAAGGTGATCTTTGAAAAACTTAAGCTTGGGGACACCACTAACTTGGTCTTTTTGGGTTACTCTCCTAAGGGTTTTCATACTAGCATGACATAATCTCCTGTGCCACAACTAAGAATCATCATCAATAGTTTTTAAATAAAATGTAGCAGCACATTCAATATTATTTAAATCAAACAAGTAAACATTGTTAATCTGCTTTCCCTTTAAAACAATATTGTTATTCAAGCTAATATTGCATGTATTTTCCAAAAAATTTTATGATGAAGCCCTTATCGTATAGCTGATTGATGCTTAGCAAGTTATGTTTCAGTCCATCTATAAGCAAAATATTTTCAATCCAAAAATTCTTAAAGTTTTTGATTATACTTGTGCCCACCACTTTCTTGGTGGTGTTGTTTTCAAGAGTAACCTTGCCTCTAACCCTGGCCTCTTGCATAACAAATTGATCAGCATCTCCAGTCATGTGTTGTGAGTATCCACTATCTAGGTACCACATGCTCTCACAAGGTTTTTGGTGAGAGCACACCTATAAAATTATAAAATGTTATATTTAGGAACCCAAATAGGTTTGGGTACCTTCTTATGAAAAAAGGAATGCAATTTATATGTATTATGCTGTGAATCATATAATTTGGGTCTCCACATCTAATGTGTACTACGGTGAATAGTACAAGTGTGTGAAATGAGTCCTAGCATGCCACATGAAAAAAAATTAACTCCAGGAAAAGGATTTACTAATCTGTTCTGGTTATAATGCTTCTTCATAGGTTTTGGCTTTAGATCAAGTATAAATGTATTCCTATTTCTCTCAAGTGCATTCAATTCAGCTTTAAACCTCAAGTTAGCACTTTATAAAACAATATTATCAAAATTTAAATAGAGCTCCCTATGCTTAGATTCTTTAATATAAGTTTTAAAATCATATTTAAGTGAAGTGTAGGATGCTTTCAAAGAATCATGCTCAATAATCAACTCAGAATGCTTTTTATTAAGTTCATCAAACTCATCAAGTAATGACATATGATTGCTATCAATTTGAGTGTGATCTTTACTTAAAATTTCATGCTCCTTTTGTAAATTTGAGAATTCCAATTTCAAACTAGCATGAGTTTTCTTAAGTTTTTTATATAATGCATGAATGTTCTCATAAACTTCAAGTAATTAATTATAGGTTGGTTCACATACATCTTCTTGGTCAGATTGACCAATATGATTACCCATCAAGCACAAGTTTGTTATCTCGTCTTCAACTTCAGTCTCAGATAAGTCAGATGTAGAATCCGCCCAGAAAGCCTTTTGGAATCGCTTCTTATCCTTCCTTTACTTGGGTTTCTCGTAACCATTCTCCTTGCTTGGGTGATCCTTAAGTGTTGGACAATCATATTTGACATGCCTAGGCTTCATGTATTCAAAATATATAACATCAGAAGAACTTTTATTATTTTTGCTATTCTTACCTTTGTTCCATTTCTGATGGTGCTTCTGATTCTTTCTTACAAAGCTTTTAAATTGCCTCATAATTAAGGCAACATCATCACTTTCAGACCCAAAAGAATCATTGTACATGCTGTTTTCCTTCAGCTCCATAATTTTCTCCTTCTTTTCTCACCTGCATCAAGGTTTCTTTGATTCACCCCTTACTCGTAAGCAATGAGTGATCCAAGTAAGTTATCAACAAAATAAGTATTCAAATCTTTAGATTCAGTAATTGTAGTAATTTTTGCATCAAAGGAAACATGAAATCATCTCAAAATCATTTTTACTTTTTCATAATTTGTGAGTTCTCTTCCTATGCCATACAATGAGGTGATAATTTGAGTAAATATTGTATACATTTTAGAAATTGATTCAGAAGGTTTCATACGAAAAAGTTTGTAGCCTTGCAATTAAATATTAAACATAGATTATTTAACTTTGTTGGTTCCTTTAGTAATATATAATCTATCCCAAATTTTTTTACCAGTAGCATAAGTTGAAAGATACATATAATCTTTCAATTTTAAAGCATAGAAAAAATAGTTCAATCATTTTGCTTTAAGTTGTGCTAAATCCCTATCAGCAAAAGTCATTTAGTAAAAGAAAGTTTAGTTTTAATGCCATTAATTTCATAAGTTGGTTGTGAATATCCATCTTTAATAAGCATCAACAAGTGATAGTAATTCAATTATAAAAATGTCGACATGCGAGTTTTCTAATAATCAAAAGGAATATTGTCAAACAAAGATGGTCATATAATAGAATATCCTTCCATAGTATTACGATTATCAAAGTTAGCCACTGATCAAAATTCAAAAGTTTTCAAAAACTAAATTTTATGAATCCTGCACTAATACCACTTGAAAGTTCTACTGGGATGTTAAGCCCAAGGCTAACCAAGAGGGGGGTGAATTGGTATTTTAAAAATTTCTTTAGCAAAACATAAACTTAAACCAAAGTTCACCACAAAGAAAATCAAAGTGCAGAAATTAAATGCAAAAAAAGTAGTAATAAAGAATACAGAAATTTATAGTGGCTTGATCAACATGACTAACGTCCACTCCTCAGAGCCTCTCCTCCGGGTATTGCACTAAATTCAGTGACTCTCCTTTCGCTACCATAGTAAGGCAGATAAGCCTTTATAAGCCTCCCTTCCATTGAGCCCAGTGAGGCAGAAAACTTGACTCCTTTCAATTCCTCCTGAAGCAGGTAGAGAACCTGACTCATTTTGTTTCCTCCTGAAGTAGGCAGAGAACCTTAATAAATTACTGAAGTAGACCTATCTTGAACCTCCAAGGACTAGGGATGATGATTGGAAAGATGACTTGGATCCTTATTTGGAGCAACCTTTGTGAAACCCCTCACAAACTCTCTCTCATAAGATCCTCCCTCTCTCTCCCTTTCTCTCTCTCTCTCTCTCCTCTAGGCTCTCTCAGCTCAAGACAGCAGCAAAGGAAACTCTCTTGGGTAAAATAAGAGGTCTTATATAGAAACGCTTTGGAATAGCTCTTAATTGTAATAAACCAATTTTATCATCCAGCATGATATATCATCCTGTATGATCAATACAAATTTAACTCAATCAGCTAGGACGATTTGGGAAGATTATAGGGTTTTTGTTCATATCGCCAAGGACGATAGGGTTTGATCCTGTACGATTACTATAAGTCATTGAATATCATCTAGACCATTGCCCTAAATAGATGTCTTGATGATGTAAAAATAACTTGATCATCCAGACCGATCTCACGATCATTCAGGATGAATAGTTTAATTCAGTACATATCATTCAGAGCATCACCCTGAAATAAACTGGGCAAATGTTTAATCATCCAGGAATAACTAAGTTTTGTGAACTGATTGTCCTGGCATCCAGGATGATATTATCTAGAAATCAAACCTTAATTGCTTTCCTTAATTAACAGATTAATTTAGGCATAATTGTACTGCATTGTCTAGGATGATGTCCTTGATGATATCCTGGATGATGTCCAAAAATAAAAGATACCTAAATAGATCTGACAACTGATTCTTTCTAATTTGAGCCTATCATCCCGACTGATACTAATATCATCCAGGACAATTCTCTTAATTATGATTGCCTTAATCAGGATTCCCTAATTAGGGTTTCTATTTTTAACAGATCATCCAAGCCAATTTTTTGATCATCATAGATGATGCGATTGAAAATAAAAAACTCTAAAACAATTAGAAATTTTCCCCCAAGTATATGTGTGCAAGGTTATTTAGCATCAAGACCCACATTATTACAAAGGACTCAAGAAAAGGTAAAAGACACATGTCATGCATTACAAACTAACTCATCCTAATCTATCCAATCTTGACCTAATTCAATTTGTAGTTTGATCTTGTGGACCTGAAATATTAGTAGGAAAGATAGTCGTTGAGAAATAGAGTGTTTGCTATCATCAAAATTATATTTCTTAAAAATAGATTTGTAATAGCTAGGATTACTTGTCACTTTATATTGTCGCTTTGCTTGAAAGTAGCATGAATATATTCACATAATTCTAAAAGGGGAGTTGAATACATTCTCTAAGAAAAAGTAAACACCAAGGTATAGACTCTAAGCTAGGTAGACCTCCATAATTTAAGTTTACCTTGAACTCCCTCTCTAGTCTTAACAACAAGAAGAATATCATGAGCAAAAAGCAAACACCAAGGTATAGACTCTAAGCTAGGTCGAACTCCATAATTCAAGTTTACCTTGAACTCCCTCTCTAGTCTTATCAACAAGAAGAATATCATGAGCAAAAAGCAAACACCAAGGTACATCCTTTAAGCTTGGTTGACCTCCATAATTCAAGTTTACCTTGAACTCCCTCTCGAGTCTTATCAACAAGTTGTGAAATCATGAGTAAAAAGAAAACTAAAAGGTACATCCTCTAAGCTAGGTTGACCTCTATAATTCAATTTTACCTTGAACTCCCTCTCTACTCTTATCAACAAGAAGAATATCACGAGCAAAAAGCAAACACCAAGGTACATCCTCTTGCAAATGTCTAGTGAGAACATCCATGACTAAAGAAAAAAAGATATGGACTTAATGCTGATCCTTTATTTAATCAAACCAAAATAAGAAAATACTTATTCAAACCACCTATTACAAATTTGAGGAAAAAAAGCAAACCAAAATTTGGTTCGGACAGCTTTCCTAAGTGGGGGTGAGATTACTGGCCGAAGGGAGGTTGTCAGCGGCCAGATTCCTGTATAGTCACTTAGAGGCGCGATTGCAAGAGGTCGGAGAAGAGTGGGGGCGAGCGTATACAGTGAGAGAAATGCAAAGAACATAAGAGGAAGGCTCAGGATGGCTAAATTTAGGGCCATTTCCGACAACTTTTTGGTGGTTTAGATCGCAAAAAAAAGTCATTTAAAATCGATGGCCAAGACCACCTGTAAAAAAATAAAATCGGCGCCCTAGCCACTGGTTATTATACTGCCGCTAACTCCATTAGTAGTTTATTAAAAACCATTAGTTAGTAGTCTAACCTTCAGTTTAACCGTCGGTATTACCGGTGGCTATAGGACCGCTGATAATACCTAAATTTCCTGTAGTGAGCGCGGGTGAGCAGGCCTCCTACTGGTAATTCTGATGGTTATTCTAGCGGTTATTTGACCTTCTGAATAACCATTGGCAATGGCTGATTTTCATGTAGTGTACATCTTCTCAGTAAGTTACTAAAGTCTATTCATCCTTGGTACCTGTTTCTTTGGGATAGCAGTTTCCCCTTCCAATCCTTGGTTGGGGGGGGGGGGGGGGGTGTTGTCACTGGAGACTCAAGTTAAAACTCAAGGCTATTTTGAAACTATTGGTACTTTTAGTTAACCAATTTCTCTTTCCTTCAAAGAGGCAGTATCTGCTAATACTTCATTTTCTTCTCTATCTATGTTGTTTATTCATACTACTTTTAAGGGTGCTTTGAAAGTTATGTTTTTTGAAGAAGATGTCTTTAACCTTGATTCTCCTTATGCATTCACTCTTGGGGGAAAGTTTTTGATTCGCCATCCCAAGTTGGATGCTTTCCATACTTTTTTCATTAAAATTAATCTATCAGGTTCATTATCAATCATATTATTGGATGGCCATCATGTTGTTATTAAGCTTTCAAATGATTTAGACTATAATAGAGTATTTCCTAGGTGGTCTTATTATAGTAATATCAGATGCATTTGTTGAAGTGGATGACATATTTTGATGTTAAATAAGAATGCCCAATAATTCTTTTGAGGATTTCTTTCCTTAATTTATACTTTCTTTTGTTCATCCATCATGTCTTATTTGCTTAAGCTATGATTTTTGGAAGGCCCTTGCAAACTGATCATGCTACAATAGCTTGATCCAGGTCATATATTGCATGCATTTTAGTTGAACATAATAGAAAAAAACATCATAAAAAAGTTTGGATTGGCCCTAAAAATTTGAGGTATCTTGAGAAAGTTGAATTTGAAAATGTCCCTTTATTTTGTAATCATTGAAAAATTCAGGGGCATGCTTTAAATAAGCATTTTATTTTTCATTCATGATTTAAGGAACGTAAATATTAAAGCTAAGGAGGTTGATTCTCTAAATCCTTTATGCTCTCATATTGTTGGTAGTGATAAGATTAATGCTAATTTGGATCCCTCAATTAATAATATACTTAATGAGACAAATAATGGATCAAGTCATTAGTCACAATTGTGATGCTAATTACTAATCAGAAAGACTTTTCCTCTATGAATGGAGATTTGGCTAATATTGATATGGTTGAAGGTGTTTTTGAGAAGTATTGGGAACTAACTCCTTCTTCTAATATTATTGATGTCTCCAACTTAATTCCTATAATTTTCATCCCTATTTCTTCTTCTTCTTCTACTGGGGTGTCTCAAAATTATCTGGAGGGTGTGCCTCAGTTGGATTCGGATATTATTCATGATTGCTCTTCTGATCATTCTTATTCTAGTTGGTAATAGGGTGGTGTTAAGTCTATTGGAGATGGTGTCTTCCATGATGATTTTATCTTAAATTTTATTCATGTAATCAAAGATGATGGTTTTCCCATTTATAGTAAGAGAAATAGGAAAAACAAAAAGAAAAGTATAAATAAAATCATAGTTGATGTTAAAACCATGAGATCTATTGCTACACTTAAATTGGCTTTTAATGCTTAGATATATCATATTGATGGTTTGGTGTTGCTCATCTTAAAGATTGGTTTTTTTTGATGTGGTGTTATCTAGCCCCCCTTATTTTTCTAAGTGCTTTGAGAGGGATTATTTAACTTGGATTGCATATAATTGTCCAACATTTGGGAAGTTCTTATGCTTTTGCTCTTTTGAATTTAGTTTGATGTTTGAAGCTTATGGTCTTTGTTTGATGGGGACAATGGTATGGAGGTTGGTTTGGTCATCTACTGGTGGTTCTCTTATACTTATGTGGCATGTTGCTGCTTTCTATTTGGGCTTCAATTCTTTAATCTTTTGTTGGTGATTGGATGAGCTTTAAAGTTAAAACACAAAATCTTCTCTTTGCTCTTGCTATTCATTGAAGATCATGTGTGGTCTCTTTTTGAGAGTTGACCATTTGCCTCCCTATCTTTTTTACCTTATTATTTCTTGTATTAGATAAGAACATTGTCTCACACTTTAGATAATATTTTCTCCTTTTTTGGTCCTATTCTTTAACACTTTAGGAACATTGTTTCTTATATAATCCTTCTTATAATTAATGTGTAGGCCCCATATATGGTTTTTATATAAAAAAAACTTGTGCATGAATTTCATTCAACTGGGTTTCACTCAACCTTAACCCTTGGTCAAGCTAATTGATTCTATGTTGACCAAACTTCTCAAAATTACTAATTACCAAGAACCCTAAACCTTGAAATCCTTGGATAACCTAGTTATCCTAGATGTTATTATTAATACTTAAACCTTTTAAACCAAACCTAGGCATAACCCAACCCATGGCCAACCCTTTGACCTTTGTCAAACCTAAAATTACCTTAATGATCAAAATTTACCTAAATTGCTTTTATTAACTAAACATAACCCTAGCCCTTATGGTAGTGTCCTAGAACCTTTACACCCTTCATTATACTTGACAAAACCTAACTCAACTTTGGCTGATCCATGGTTGATCATGGTTAACCAAGTCAAACAAGATTGGAGATTTGAGTCCTACACCTTTCTTCATGGATTAAGACTTTGTACTTTTTATCAAGGCCTTAGCCCTTAAGCCTAGATCCTTATGAACCTTAACTAACCACCTTGCCATGCTCAACCCATTGCTTGATCTGGTAATTGCTCTAAATCTAAAGCCAAAAATCTAATTTAGGCTAGCTAAATATAGTTATCCTATCTTTTCCACTCCTAAATAATTCTTGAAGCATCCAGAAACCTCTCTTAGATGGTTGGACACATAACACCTTTCAGGTGGATGAAATTTCCCTTGTCTAAGCACCTTGGTTCTCATTCTTTTAAAAAGAGTCCCTAATGCTCCCAGTTCAATGGCAACACCTTAGGGGCAAATTTAAACCAAGACTAACAATTTGAACCCCCTCAAAGTGGCTAGAATTTAGTTAGATTCATTCAAAATTTTCTCTACATACTCATTTATTTGGCTCAACTCAAGTATAACATGTTGTTTCTTAAGCATCCTCATAGTGAGAGTATTAAAGTGCAAACCTTTGCTAGCCTTCTAAGACCCTCCTTTAGTGTATTTGAGTGAGCTTTACTATGGTTTACATGGTGAAGTGTGAGATTTGGATCCAACCATCTTCCTTAACCTTCAAAGAAATTTTATTTATTGGTACTTGGTGAACGTGTAGCAAGCAAACGCCCCCTCTTAAGATCACTGGATCAAGGTATTATTCCAACTCAATTCATTACATTTTAGGGTGTGGGACACCTTAAAGTGTACCTTCTATCCATGATAATCCAACTATTGTATTGAAGATCCCTCCTTCGTGATGCTAACAAATCAATTTTTTAGGGATTATCTAGTAGATGTTCTAGATCAAGATGATTTACAAAAATGACTATTATTTTGGTCTGTAGTTTGAAGATGAATTCAGAGCAGCCTGTTTCTTTCTATTTGAAAATACGACAATGAAATTATAAAATAAGGATTCATCCCCCTTTCATGTTCTATGTTTTTTAATAAGAATCATTTGATTTAGATCAACTGACTAATATTAATGCATAGTTGGCATAGGGCCATGCCAATGTTATGTAGCATTTCCTTTAGTATCTCATACGAAGTGCATATATAGTTAGGTTGACTGTGTACTTTTGCTAGATTTGGAGCATTTAAACCAAGGAAATGGCTAGAACTTCATAATTGTATATGTTGCTTATTTGTTAGCCATTTATCTCATCTAATACCTCAATGTAAAGGGAATTCAATGTACTATTTAAAAAAATATTCCCAAGGATTTTTGAACAACTTTTGTGAGTGAATTAAATATTTAATGTGTTGGGTATTTAATTAATTAATTCATGAATTGACCTTAGATGGGTCACAAACATTGCATGTCCCACCTTCCTATTTTTTACTATGACCACTTGAATAATCCTCCTCCCTTTGTTGAGTTCCAAGTGTTCAAGTTCATTATCTGACTTGAAATTTTAAAAATTCATATCTCCTTATCCATAGAGATTTTGGTTGTACTATTTTTGCTGAGATATATGAGTGGATATTAGGTTTAGATAGCCTTTTATTTCTTCCCAACCTAATATGTAACTCAGGAAAGTTTTAGAATATTACTTATTGATCCAATTGTGTTTAGACTTTTGGAAAATGTTCCTAATATCTTTAGGAACCTCTAAAATTAATTCTATGAAAGTTTGAGCCCAATTGGTAATATAGTTTACAAACCCTAATTTTGAGTCATACAGGGTAACTAATTAACTTAGAATTACCGACCACTGACTTCGCCTCTGATCTGACCTCCCGAGTCAGCTGCACTCTTCCCTCTCCCTCTCCAGCTCTCTCTATTGTATAGAGACGCACAACCCATCGTCCTTCTCTCATGTGAAGCAAGCTGACCTGCCCTCTCTAGTGTTCAGGCACGGTGACTTTTTTAGACAGAAGTTCCTTACCTCCATCTACGACTTGCCTTAGCTGAGTCTGATTCTGATGCTTGTAGATCCCGCCGCCATGTCTAAGTCATCTCGTCAGCTTCTTCCACTATTTTCTCAAGTAAGTTTCTATGTGTCATCTCTATAGTCTTTTCATGATTTTTTTTATTCATTTTGCTTATCTCTGGCCCCTCTCTTCCGGTACGGCGTTCACCCGTATTTTAGATCCTGGTTTTTTGGATGTTTCTTTTAAATCTCACTCTTTTATTGATGCCCTAGCTGGCTCTTCTTCTAATGTTTGTTTCCCTGAGCTTAAGTGAACTACTTTTCCTGGTATGCCCCCTTTGTGGGTATTAAAGAGGAGGTTCTTGCTTTGCCTGTGCCTTTTGAGTTTTCTTTGATTAGTTTCTTCCCTCCTCGCCAACCCTCTCTCAATGCCTTACACAAATTTTTCTTCAACCTAAAACTTTTTGGCACCTTTTGTGTTACAGTTCTAAGCCCTAAATATGTGTAGATTAAGTTGGTCAAGAACTTAGATTATTGTCACATTTTTTCTCACCGATCCTATTTCATGAACAATTGCTTTATAAAACTCATTAAATGGTCTCCAATTTTGAAGTTAATGTCGAATCGCTAGTTATTCCTTTTTGGGTATATTTTCCTAATTTACATCCTCATTTCTTCTCTCCCCGCATCCTTTAGGGATTAGGATCATTGTTTGGGAAACCACTAAAGACAGACAATGCTACTACCGTTGGTTCATGACCATTCGTAGCTTGCGCTCTTATCGAACTATATGTCACTAAAAGTTATCTTAATCGTGTCTGGCTTGGCCCCAATAATCTCGGGTATGTTCAAGTGGTTAAAATGGAGGTTTTTTCTCATTTTTGTGGTCATTGTAACTCTCTTGGCCATTCAGATCTAAAATTCCCTATGCTTCATCCTAAACTTGATGTGAGTTATGTGAAGGTTTTCAATACTGTTTTGCCTCCATTTAATGATTGTTTTCCTTTTCCTAATGTTGTTCCATTTAATGATTTTTTCCTATTCCTAATGTTGTTCCTACTTTAAATTTGCTTGGTCCTTCTCCTACTGGCATCTCTCCTGGCTTGGTTATGGTCGGGGTCAACCTTGTTCCATCTTACCTTGTTGGTGTAGAGGATAATGTTGCTCCTAATATTGATTGAATTTTGGTTGGAAATGATAAGAAGGATGATAATCTATTTGTGGTTGCCCCTTTGAGTGAACCTATTATGCCTTTAAATGAGGGCGAAATCCTTTGTTTGGTTAATTCTCTAGCTGCCCCCATTGCATCCCAAAGTGCTATTAAAGATTCTGGGTGTTTAATCTTTAATTTGGATCTAGCAGATAATGAAAATGTGAGCCCCTTTGGTACTTTGGTAGCCATTGCTCCTATTTCCAATCTAACTGATTTGAGTGTTGTACCTTTAAACAATGCTTTATCTATTGTGCCATTGGTGAATGTTCCTATTGAGCTGATTTTACTAGAAGATTTCAATGTGAAAGTTTTGGGTAAATGTTTGGATCAATTCGATTAGCTTGATAGTTCTTCTTCTTCGCAATGAGGAGATGTTGAGACTCATGTTGGCATTTTAGATGATGATGCGTGTTGCAAATCTATTTTTTCATGGCTTATGTTTTGATGATTGACAAACACTATCTCTCTTGGACTACTTGTTGCTTCTAACTTTTCAGGAATCGAAGATTAGACGATCAAGAGGAAGCCAAGTCCAGGATCGCGTAGGTTTAGGGTTGAGTCAGTCTGTAATTTTATTTTTCACCTTTTGAGTCTACTTGTAATAATAAAAAAGACTGATGCTAAGTAACCCTTCACACACACACTTGAGAGGCTTAGAAATTCTGTTTTTGCCAACATCGGCCCGGCCGATATTTATATAGTCCGGGACGATCAGCATAAAACAGAAAGTCAAATTAAGGATTCTTAATTAAGGCAGCCGACATTAACATATCGGCCTGGACGATACGTGTATCGGCCAGGACGATAAGCTCAAAATAGAAAGAGATAGCCGCCTTAGACAGTTTAGGCATAATGAATTTTAAATTATCGGCCAGGACGATTCCAGGATCGGCATGGACGAAATTACCAAATTATGCCATAATTGATCAGGAAATCAAGGGAGTAATTAAGGATGATTGATACGATCATATCGGCCAGGACGATCGTGAGATCGGCCAGGACGATCGTGAGATCGGCCTGGACGATCAAGCCAAATTTCAATCGGCCAGGACTATTCCTAGGGCTGTGCTCAGGACGATTTACCTCTGATTTGAACTAATCGGTCAGGACGATCAAGCCAAATTTCAATCGTCTAGGACTGTTCCCAGGGCTGTGCTCTGGCCGATCTTCCTTGATTTGTACTAATCGGCCAGGCCGATGTCCATATCGGCCTGGACAATAAAGTCGGCTACTTGCAATTAATGAGCTCCTCTTGAGCTCTTCTATTTAAAGAGCTCTTCTTCAACGTTTTTGAAGACCTTTTGGCTGCTGCCTTGACCTGAGAAGACCTTGAGGAGAGAAAGAGAGAGAGGGAGAGAGAGAGGATCTTGTGAGGGGGAGCTTGTGAGGGGATTCACAAGGGTTTCTCAAGGATCGCTCTGCTTGTTTTTCGTCTGGAGTTTCTCGTCCGTGGAAGGGTCGGTAGAGGTAAGGAGTTTTGCCTTTGGTTGTGGTTCTCTGCCAGCTTCAGGAGGAAGCAAAAGGAGGTAGGTTCTCTGCCTTGCCGGGGTGGCAAAAAGGAGTTTCTTGTGAGGGCTTCTCCGCCTAGCTGTGGAGGCTAAAGGAGAGTCACGTTTTGTAGTGCAATACTTGGAGGGTGCCTCCAAGGAGTGGACGTAGGTCGAGTCGACCGAACCACTATAAATCTTGTGTTCTTATTTTTGCTTCCGCACTTTTAAATTCCGCATTTGGTTTTGTGGTGTGATTTGGTTTGTGAATTTATTTCTTTGTCTTAAGAATATTTAAAATACCAATTCACCCCCCCTCTTGGTTAGCTTGAGACTAAGTTTATAGGGCTTAACATCCCGAACGAACTTTCAAGTGGTATCAGAGCGGGATTCGAAAAATTAAGTTTGAAAACTTTTTGAATTTGATCCATGGCTAACGTAGGAAATAGAAACACTACTGAAGGTTATTTGATTACACGACCACCTCTATTTGACAACTTACCTTTTGATTTTTGGAAAACCTGCATGTCAACGTTTTTACAATCTACTGATTATCGCATGTGAATGCTTATTCATGAAGGTTATTCTCCACCTTCTCGTGAAATTAATGGTATTAAAAATGAAGTTGCTTTTACTGAATGGACTTTCGATGAACGTGATTTGGCTCAGTTAAATGCAAAATGTTTGAACTGTTTTTTCTGTGCTTTGAAATCTGAAGATTACATGCGTGTTTCAACTTGCAAAACTGGTAAAGAGATTTGGGATAAATTATGCATCACCTATGAAGGTACTAATGAAGTTAAGCAATCCCGTTTGAACCTTCTCTTGCATGACTACGAACTTTTTCGTATGAAACCTCATGAATCGATTTCTGACATGTACACTAGGTTTACTCAGATTATTACTTCATTGCATGCACTAGGAAAAGAGCTTTCGAATTATGAAAAAGTTAACAAGATTTTGAGATGCTTGCCTTCGTCTTATGATGCAAAAATAACTGCAATCACTGAATCAAAAGATTTGAATACTTATTCCATTGATAACTTACTTGGCTCACTCATTGCTTACGAGCAAGGTGTGAATCAAAGAAATCTTGATGCATGTGAGAAGAAAAAGGAGAAAACAATCGCACTGAAGGCACACAAATCAGATTCTGAATCTTCCGGGTCTGAGAGCGATGAAGTTGCCTTCATCACAAGGCAATTCAAAAGCTTTCTAAGGAAGAAACAAAGACATCATCAAAATTGGAGGAAAGGTAAGGATCACAAATATGTTAAAGGATCTTCTGATGTTGTTTGTTTTGAATGCAGGAAACTTGGACATGTGAAAGCCGATTGCCCTACACTTCAAGATCATTCAAGCAAAGAAAAGGAAAAAAGTGAGGAGAAAGCCAAGTCAAGGAAGGACAAGAAGAAAATCCAAAGAGGATTTTGGGCAGAATCTGGTACTGATTCCTCTGAGACTGAACCAGAGGAAGAGACTATGAATTTGTGTTTCATGGGAGAAAATCAAAGTGATGAAGAAGAGGTATGTAAACCAACCTATGATGAATTGTTTGAAATTTGTGAAAAAATCCATGCATCATACAAAAAACTTAAGAAAACTCATGCTAGCCTAAAATTAGAACATTCAAATCTACAAAAAGAGCATGAAGTGTTTCTCAAAGATCATGTAACGATTGATTCAAATCACATGGCTCTCCTTGATGAATTTGATGATTTGAACAAAAAGCGTTTGGAATTAATTGATGAACATAATGCATTAAAAGTTTCACACACCTCACTTAGTTTTGATCTTAAGAAATCTAAAGATCTTGAGAACAATTTGAGGATTGAGATTGATGCATTAAAGAGAACAAATTTGAGGATTCAAAATGATTTTGATACATGTGAGAAAAATCGGATGACTTCCACTGTTAATCTTAAGCCAAAACCTAGGAAAAGGCATTATAACTCAAATCATTTAAGAAATCCCTTTCCTGGAATTAGATGTTTCTCATGTGGCATGCTAGGACACATCTCACACACTTTCACCGTTCATCGTAGTACTCATTGGGTGTGGAGACCTAAGATGCATGATTCACAGCATACCTTACCTGCATTACATTCTACTTTTTCTAAGAAGGATCCCAAACCTGTTTGGGTTCCTAAATCTGACTGTTGTTGAGTTTTGCAGGTGTGCTCTCACCAAAGCCCTCGTGGGAGCATAGGATAACTGGACATAAGGAGGCTTGCAGCTCAAAAATTGCTTAAACTCGCTGCTTTATCACTTGCTTGAAACATTAGTTTTGTGTATCTTTTTATTTTACTTTTCTTCTAGTTTTTGTGCTCACTTTGTATTGATTTTAGTTTGCTTTAATTTTCATTTTTTTTATTTTGTTTTGTTTTGTTTAATCGTTGCTCTTTAATTTTGGCCTTCCATATGATTAGTCCTTTCAAACTTTTAGATTTTGGAGTTTTTGGAGATAGTGATTTAGCTTTTCAAAATTGGTTAAAGGGAGTTTTCTGTTGATGTTTTCCCTCCTTCAGACTTTATTTAGTGGTATGATTTTCCTTCTCTAAAACAAAAGTCTAAACTCGGTTTAACCAATGGCCTGTTAATTAAGATCTTTTTCTTATCTTGCTACAATAATTTATCTTATGCATAATAGCCAAAGTTTTTAGTTATCATTCAAGCTTTTGAAATCTTGGCATTGCATTTATCACATGATTTTGATTTAGTGTTGTGGATTGTTCTTCCCTATGCTAGAGAGAGAGCCCCTATTCTCTAAAATTTGGAGGATATACTCACAACTAAGTTTTTTTTTAAGGGTATATTAAAGAATTTCTAGCTTGCAAAAGTTAAAAAGGAAAGAGGCCAATGAAGCCAAAATTGAAAAGAATGCTATATACACAAAAGTGTATCAAAGAATCAAAAGATGCTCAAAAGAGCAAATCAAATGACAAGAGGCATAAAATGAGCCCACTAAATGCAAGCTATTCTCTCTTTGGTAAAACTCTTAAAACTTAGAAAACTCATTAATTATGTGATGTTTTTAAAGACTTGATTTCAATTTCCATGATTGAGAAAAATTACTTTGGTTTATAAAATATGAGATATTTTCTTTGTAAACAAGCTTTGAATGGATCTTATTATCCTTATTAGTTATTCTAAGCTGGATTTTTGGTTTCCAAAAGAATTTTTGTACCCTGAAGGATGTCTGATCAAGGGTTAACAAAATCAGATATTCTACCTTCTTCTGATTGAGATTTGTTAAACTTCTTGATCTCTTGGAACTTTAAAAGGCTTAACTTTTTGAAAAGAATTCTCATATGATGCCTCCATAAATAAAAAAAAAAAATTAATTAAAAGTTCAAAAACATTTGTTTTCATGTGTTCCTTGTTTTTTTTTTTTTTTTCTGTGTTTTGACTGTTTTTTTTTTGGGTCTTGATCATCACCATCTTTCCTTTGAATTCAATTCCTAGTTACATCGTCCTGGCCAATCCCCTTATCGTCCTGGACGATATGACAAATTCTGTTCAAAATCCATCTGCTGACCTTTTTGTTTGAAAACAATAACTCATCGTCCCGGACGATCCCATATCGTCCTGGACGATTTGATCGAACTCTTGGTGATAGTCCTGGCTGATAGTATATTTTGTTTGGCCGATGCATTTTATGTGCATCGTCCTGGCCGATACACTGGATCGTCCCGGATGATCCACGTGTCAGCACGTTTTGATCTTTAAATTCGGCCCCGGACGATCCATTATTGGATAATCGGCCGGGCCGATCCACTGTTCGTCCTGGTCGATACACGTGGCAAGCATTTTAAATGTTTTAACTTTGGCCGGTACGATCAATTATTGTGCATTGTCCCGGACGATACACCTAATCGGCCTGGACGATCTACTTTTTCAACGGTCGTTCGGCCTGACTCCTCGGGCCGATTGCCTGTGTCTTTTCGGCCTGGCCGATATCTGATCGGCCCGGCCGATCGGACCGCCTTTTTGACCAATCGGCCTGTACGCAATTATTGTACCCTATCAGCCTGGACGATTATGCGATCGGCCAGGACGATAGGGCCGTTTCTTTAAATTCAGGCCAATTCTGGCCATTTTTCTCACCCTCTTCCTTCAACTCTTTTGTATTTTCTTGCTACCTCTCTCAAATGGCTGGTGGGAAACGTATTCGTCAGGCATCCGGGAGTTCTTCGAGGGCGACTCTAGACCCTCGATTCAGGGAGGCAGAAGATCAGGCTGCCTATCATCGCTACAAGGAGAGTGGCGTCACCTTGTCCCGGATAATTAATCCAGCATATCTCTCATACCCGGTAATGGACCTTTTTGCCCACACCTCTCTTTGTTTTATACTCACTCTCGCCTTCCCTTTCTCTTCCGAACTTCTCGCTGAATTTTTTTCTAACCTAAGCATTAACCACACCTTCACAGTCATGACCTCCTATGTGAATCGACGCCCTGTTGAAATCACATATCAGGATTGTGTTGATCTTCTGCAGCTATCCACCACTGGGGATAAGCTGCACCAAATAGCCACTGATCCTGATTTTGACTGGTCTACGGCGAATCACTTCCTTCGTCAGACCAATACACTTTTCCATGTTGGAGAGACTAGATCTTTGATCAAAGATGCTAGGACAATCCAACATATCCTTCGCACATCCATAATCCCAAAAGCCAGGGACCGGATTCACATCACCCCTCTACTGTCCCTCACTACTTTCTACATTATGGCCCAAAGAGAATTCAATGCCGCTAATCTACTCTTTCGCTACATCGATCACCTAACTACAATTCGCGACCCAGGCCATAAGAGAAAGCCCAATCTAGCCTTAGGACACATCATAGCCTATGTCCTTGAAACCAAATACAATCTCCAATACCCTAATCATCCGGACCATCACCCTACCTACTACTCAAACAATTCCTTCACTACACTTCATAGTACTCGTCTTCACCCAGGAGATGGGGAAGGTCGGGGGGCAAGAGAGGAGGAGGCTCCCGCTCCCGCTCCCGCTCCCGTTCCGGATCCTATCCCTCTCCACCAGCACTCACCCTTTGATCAGTTGATTGAGAGATTTGATCGTTGGGAGACTCGGTTTGACGCCTATGTTGTTGCTCAGGAGCAGCAACACTCAGAGGACATTGCCCGCTACGAGCAACACCGCGCTGAGGATTTAGCCCGATTTGATAGTTTCGTTACTCAGCAGCAGTAGCAGTATGACCAGGACATCGCCTGGTTCAATGCTCAGTTCACCACACTTGCCACCTACCTTCAGCAGCCACCTCCACCACCTCCATCTGATGATCTGGATCCCTCGTTGTTTTAGTCTGTATTTTGTGTTGATTGTTTCCTATCTTTTTAGTGTGCTTGTTAGTCTTTTTCTTGTGTTTCTAGACCCTCTTTTTGTGATGAAAAAAGGGGGAGTAGGGTGTAGGAAAAAGCTGTTTGGTCTTGGATTTTGTAACCTTGCTGTGTTTTAATGAAATTTTCCTACTTGTGTTTGCCATCATCAAAAAGGGGGAGATTGTTGCAAATCTATTTTTTCATGGCTTATGTTTTGATGATTGACAAACACTATCTCTCTTGGACTACTTGTTGCTTCTAACTTTTCAGGAATCGAAGATCGGACGATCAAGAGGAAGCCAAGTCCAGGATCGCGTAGGTTTAGGGTTGAGTCAGTCTGTAATTTTATTTTTCACCTTTTGAGTCTACTTGTAATAATCAAAAAGACTGATGCTAAGTAACCCTTCACACACACACTTGAGAGGCTTAGAAATTCTATTTTTGCCCACATCGGCCCGCCCGATATTTATATCGTCCGGGACGATCAGCTTAAAATAGAAAGTCAAATTAAGGATTCTTAATTAAGGCAGCCGACATTAACATATCGGCCTAGACGATACGTGTATCGGCCAGGACGATAAGCTCAAAATAGAAAGAGATAGCTGCCTTAGACAGTTTAGGCATACTGAATTTTAAATTATCGGCCAGGATGATTCCAGGATCGGCCTGGACGAAATTACCAAATTATGCCTTAATTGATCAGGAAATCAAGGGAGTAATTAAGGATGATTGATACGATCATATCGGCCAGGACGATCGTGAGATCGGCCTGGACGATCAAGCCAAATTTCAATCGGCCAGGACTGTTCCCAGGGCTGTGCTCAGGACGATTTACCTCTGATTTGAACTAATCGGCCAGGACGATCGTGAGATCGGCCTGGACGATCAAGCCAAATTTCAATCGTCCAGGACTGTTCCCAGGGCTGTGCTCTGGCCGATCTTCCTTGATTTGTACTAATCGGCCAGGCCGATGTCCATATCATCCTGGACGATAAAGTTGGCTACTTGCAATTAATGAGCTCCTCTTGAGCTCTTCTATTTAAAGAGCTCTTCTTTAACGTTTTCGAAGACCTTTTGGCTGCTGCCTTGACCTGAGAAGACCTTGAGGAGAGAAAGAGAGAGAGGGAGAGAGAGAGAGAGGATCTTGTGAGGGGGAGCTTGTGAGGGGATTCACAAGGGTTACTCAAGGATCGCTCTGCTTATCTTTCGTCTGGAGTTTCTCGTCCGTGGAAGGGTCGGTAGAGGTAAGGAGTTTTGCCTTTGGTTGTGGTTCTCTGCTAGCTTCAGGAGGAAGCAAAAGGAGGTAGGTTCTCTGCCTTGCCGAGGTGGCAAAAAGGAGTTTCTTGTGAGGGCTTCTCCGCCTAGCTGTGGGGGCTAAAGGAGAGTCACGTTTTGTAGTGCAATACTTGGAGGGTGCCTCCAAGGAGTGGACGTAGGTCGAGTCGACCGAACCACTATAAATCTTGTGTTTTTATTTTTGCTTCCGCACTTTTAAATTCCGCATTTGATTTTGTGGTGTGATTTGGTTTGTGAATTTATTTCTTTGTCTTTAGAATTTTTAAAATACCAATTCACCCCCCCCTCTTGGTTAGCTTGGGACTAAGTTCATAGGGCTTAACATCCCGAACGAACTTTCAATGCGTACAATTTGGCGGTGAGTCGTTCGAAAGTGCTCTGATTGCACTAGAAAGTTCGTTAGGGATGTTAAACCCTTATAAACTATCCCAATGCTAATTAAGTGAGTGGTGAATTGGTAAAGAAGAAACTTTAAGGAAAGTACGAACCAAAATCACCACAAATAAAATAAATGCGAAAATTAAATGTGGAAGCAAATAATAAGAAAGAACACTCCGGAGTTATAGTGGTTAGGTCAAACCTTGACCTACGTCCACTCCTTGGAGGCACCCTCCAAGTATTGCACTAAAACAAGTATCTCTCCTTTCGCCCCAAAGCTAGGCGGAGAAGCCCTTACAAAATCACTTCCACCTTCCCCAGTGCGGCGGAGTCACCGGGTCCTTTGACACCAAAGAGATCGTCTTCTTTGGTGAACTTCCCTCGAGACAAGCCTTGATCCGACGGTATTAAGATGTAAGCCTGCTAGACCAACCATGTGGAATCCCCTCCACACTCCCTTGAGTCTCCCCCTCACAGGATCTTCTCCCTCTCAGACTTCACCCGTTCCTCACTCCCTTTCAAGCTTTCTCTTCAAGTATCGCCCACAAGAATGAAGCTAAAAAGGCTGCCAAAGACACTTTATAAAATGCCTTGATATCTCTTAAATAGAAGGGCTCAAAATGAGCTCATTAATGCAAGTTGCCGACATTATCTTCCAGGGCGATACTAATATCGTCTTGTACGATCAGTACAATTTAAGCCCAATCAGCTGAGACAATTTGAGACGATCATAAGAAGTTTGTTCATATCATCCTGGACAATAATATATCGTCCTGGACGATCAGAACAAATTGTGGAATATCGTCCTGAACATCACCCTGAAAAATAGTTATCCGATGTCCAATCGTCCAGCAGATCGGCCAGGACAATCTGGCGATCGTCCAGGACCATTTGATCATGAAATCAAGTCATAATTGCTTTCCTTAAATTCCAGAGAAATTTTGGAAAAATTGAGCCGGATCATCCTGGACGATATTTTATAGTCTTGGACGATCCACCTGGATGATGTTCAAAAATAGGTTATTTCTAAATAGATCTGGCGACAGATTCTTTCAGAATTGAGCCTATCATCCTGGCCGATACAAAATCATCCAGGATGATGTGTTTTGCATAATGACGGCTGCTTTAATGAGGATGCCCTAATTAGGATTTCTACTTTTGAACAGATCGTCCAGGATGATATAAATATCATCCCGGACGATATTACCAAAACTAGAACTCTTTTAGGGAACAATAGTGAATCTACCAAGTTACAAATTATCAGGAGCCACACCAAATACAATAGACTCAAGAAAGGAAAAAGTGTTCAAACTGACTCAGACCTAGTCTACCCAATCTTGAGCTGATTCCAAATTCTAGCCCAATCGTGTGAACCTGAAATGTTAGTAGAAAGCAGTCGTAGAGAAACAAGAATTATTTGCTTTCATCAAAATCATAAACCATAGATCTGCAACATCATTCTGTCCTGAGTGGTGGCAAGCAATGTGGTCGAAAAGCTAAAAAGAAGTAATTTTGTGGTTCGTTTTATTATTTATTTTCATCTTGGCGGTCGTTTGGTGTTTCTTGATTTTTTTGTGGCTTGAAGAACTATGATGGAGCGGGCCTCCTGCTTGCCTCTCTGGATGGCCACGGCTTATTTGGCAACCTTAGTGGATTCTTGCATTTGATGGTGGGTTCATTTTGGGTTCTCTCGCTGAAGCTTATTTTTCCTCTTATGTATGGCTCTAGCTTGGCAACCAGGTGTTTCTGAGTCTAGCTCTTTGGTTTAATTATTTTCTCCTAATTAATTACTTTTTTGGATTATTGTGGCTATCATTTAGCTTTGTATCTTTTCTTTTTTGGCCTTTCTTGGATTTGGTTGTATGTCCTTTAATTTTGGAATAAAATTAATTTTGTTAAAAACAACTTAAAATTAAAATAATAATAATAATAATAATAACAATAATAATAATAATAATAATAATAATAAATAATAATAATAATAATAATAATAATTATTATTATTATTATTATTATTATAACTTAGAAATAAAAAAAATAAAAAAATAATTAACTTAAAAATTTGAATTTAGCTAATTAAGTCTATAAAAATTCTAAAAATATATTCTTGAATTTATTGAACTCATAATCTAATACAGAATGCATGAAAAATACTTAACCTCTCCAATCACATGTACATTAAATTCACTTTATAATTACTTAAATAATAGTTCTTTAATAAATTCATTAAATCATTAAAACTAAAATACAACTCCAAATCATTTCAAACTTTAGGAATATCATCTTTGGTCATTATTGACTTATGGTTAAAATTTCATGAAGGATTGAGGCCATTTGGTACTCCAAATAAAATTCACTAAATCATCATCTAAATTAAAACATTAATAATGAAGGCAAGAAAGATAGGGAGTAATGTTAGGTTGGGAAAAAAAATTAAATGTTATCTAAAGGCAGAAATGCGTACAGACAAAGGAAGCATAGAAGGTTTCTCCCCGGCGCTTCGTCCTCACCCACTCTGCTAGGGCTTCGCTCTAGCCACTTTAAGGTGCATATTTCTAGGAAGTTTATTCCTTTCCTTGTGGTTTTCTTATCATTCAATGAATGTGGTTGTTCTCTGCCTAAGTTTCCTCCTCTGACTTTGTCCGATGGTGGCTAATGAGGTTCATTTGAGTGATCCTAACTTCCTTTGTGGTAAAATGGTTCTAAGTCTTTGTTGATGCTTTGGCCGGTGGCTCTCCGGTGTATTTCCCACCTCTTAAAACTTCAACCTATAGGGTATGCCATCATTGTGGATTTTGGAGGAGAAGATTTTTGCTCTCGCTGTTCCCTTTGAGTTTTCATTGGTAAGAAAATTTCTGGTTAAGCGACCTTTGGATTCAATCAGAAAGTTCTTCTTTAATCTTAAGCTTATTGGTAAATTTTCTGTGACTATTTTGGATGCAAAGCATGTACTAATAAAAATTGCAAATGATTTTGATTACTATAGAATTTTTATGCATAATTCTTATTTTGTCTATAATTGCTTCATGAAGTTGGTTAAGTAGTCTCCTTACTTGGATTTATCAGTTGAAACTCCTATTATACCTAATTGGGTCTCCTTTACTAATTTGGGACCCCACATATTCTCCACTCAAATTTTAATTTTGTTTGGGTTTGATTTTTGGTCGGCCTCTGCGCATTGATAATGCAACTACTGTGGGTTCTCACCCCTCAGTTCCATGAGTTTTAGTTGAACTGGATGTTCCAAAATGCTATCCGAATTATGTTTGGATTGGTTCGAATAACTTGGGGTATGTTCAATCTATTGTTATAGAAGATTTTCCCTTTTTCTATGATTATTATAACACTTTCGGTCATGATAAAAAGGAATGTTGAATTTTCAAACATCAAAATGGCATGTCAAAACTCATATCTATTTAAACTCTTCAAGTTAGCCCTAATGGGAACATTGTTGGTGGTTTGAAAATCATGGATAATTTAGCCACCCCTAATGTGATTTGTGCTACTTTATTAGATAATGGTCCTGGTGTTATTAAAAATGGGGATGTTGTTGATCACAATTAGAAGGAAGTTGATCCATCTAATAGTGCTTTTCCTTATATTGTTCTGCCTCTGCTTGAGTTGGTTTCTCCCTTGGGGAGGGCAGTTGAGAATGATTCGGTGATCCCTATTACTGATGCTCCTCCATCAGATAATTATGGGGTTGTTCGGTGTTGTGATGATGGTGATGTGGGTGACCATGTCTTGGTGGCTTCCCCTCAGGGCGAGATTAAGATTATTATCCTGACATTATTGGTCTTGTTGCTGGTAATGAGCTGCTGAATGTGGTTGATAAAGAGCTTTGTGATTTTAATATGGGGGTGGTGAATATTAATTCTAATGAGTTGGATCCTTCTATTGTTTCTCCTATAATGCCTGCTGATTTGGTTGTGTCGGTCTCATATGTGGGACTCAGTAAGAATGAACAACTTGTTGATGTTCCAGTTGCTTTACACTCTGCTAAGGCCTTGAATGCTAATGTGGGCGTAAGATCGAGGGAAAATATTTTGGAGAAAATTAATTTGTTTAAATGCTTCTCCTTTTAAGGATGGTGCAAAGGAAGTATTTGAACAGGATGACTTAGTTGATTTGAATGAAATTCATGGTCATACTTTCATTCATACGGGTAAACAAAGAAAGAAGAAATCCAAAAAATAGTTATTTTTTTGGGGTTAGCTTGGTGGCTACTGCTTTAGAGCTATTGCTGTTGTGGTGCTAGTTTTTGGATCTTTGGGCTACGGTCTCTGATGTAGACATTTGACTGCTAGGCAATTGGTCACTTTCTCTTACTCCTTTTTTGTTTGCTTGTGCTTAGACTGGTCTTCTTTTTGTGTTGTCTTGGTTTTCATTTTTAGGTGGATTCTGAGGCTCTTAGGTTTTTATATTTCTAATGTTGTATTTTAACGAGCTTTGGAGTCATTCTAGACTTTTTTTTTCTCTTCTTTAATGTGTAGACCTCTTCCATGGGGTTTTATCAAAAGTAATAATATTAATAAATACAAGCTTTAAAAATTCATAGTAAATTTTATAAAGCTCCAAAAAATATAATCTCGCTTGCATTGAATTTTTGATGGACCCAAAAATTAAATAAAGATAATCTTGGTTTAAAATCTAGTCATTAAAATGTAAGTTTTACTTAATTCACAATTAGGTCAAACTTTAACTTCAGTTCATTAAAATATTATTGTAAATTCATTTAAGCATAAGTTTTTAAGAAATATTCAATTATTTAATAATGGCTCATGGTTAAAATTTCACATGGTTTTGAGTTTATTTGGTATAATAAATATTAAACCCTAATTCAAATAATGCATGAGGTTGATTTAAATTAAAAGTAGTTGTTCTCACGACAACCGAAGCTAGCTCGCTTGGAAGCAGGATCGTGTGTTGTGGAGGATATTCTCAGGGAAGAGGGTCACGCATTGGAGACTTCCTAGCTTGTGAAGGGTTACATTCTAAACATAGTATCAATTAACCACGAGGTCATAATTTTTTCGTGTCAATGACTGGCAAATCCTCCCTCATCGCCAATTGCATCCTTAGCTCTTGTCACTGCCTTCACTTTCTCTATCATTTTGCCGGGGTCCAGTCCATGTTTGATGACTGGTTTGGCCTTTGTTCCCCCCGACGTATCCCCGCTTTTCCCTAACAACCTCTTTGGCGAGTTTCTAAGGAGTTTCGCCACTTCATTGGGAGAAGTTCTCTCACACGTTATGCTCCCCAGTTCCATTCTTGTCTGTTGCCTCCATCATCACCTACTGTTCAGGGTAGTTTCTTGTCTTTTCGTTTGGTGCTTTTCTTGTGTTGTTTTTATTTATTCCTTTCTCAGGCCTTATAGATGGCCGGTAAAGGATTTGTTGATCCAAATTTTATGGATGGCAAAACCTCTTCTAGTTCTTTTTGTGAGGCTTTATCCAATAACGCTTCCTCTTCTCCTGACATAAAAATCTCTACTAACCATGGTTTTCCCTCATTGTGAATTTCAGAGGCTGAAATTTTTGCGCTTGCATCGTCTTTTGATTTCTCTTTGGCTGGAAAATTTCCTACCCATCGACCCTCCCTTGAAGCTATTCGCAAAATTTTTTTCAACCTTAAGCTCATTGGTGATTTTTTGGTAACTATTCTTAGTCCAAAGAATGTATTAATAAAACTTGTGGACAATTTGGATTATTGCCGTATCTTTACTCACCGCTCCTATTTTATCAATAATTGTTACATGAGGTGGATTAAGTGGTTGCCTTAGTTGATGTTGATGTTGAATCACCTATTATTCTGATTTAGGTGTCTTTCCCAAATCTGAGACCTTAACTTTTTTCTCCTAAGTATCGGCATGGTCTTGGGTCCCTTTTTGCCTCCCCCCTTAAAATTAATCATGCCACCTCCACTGGCTTTAGACCTCTAGTTGCTCATGTGATGGTGGAATTAGATGTTTCCAAACAATTTCCCGATAAGGTGTGGGTTGGTCCCGACAATTTGGGTTTTATCCAATCTATGGTTATGGAAGATTTGCTGTTATATTTCTCTTACTTTAAAATTTTGGGGCATTCCAAATTGGAATGTCATATCCTGCACCCACATTTGGTTACACATACTAATGTGGGTGTTGAGCCTGTCAATAATGGTAACAATTTACCTTTGATTCTTAATTCGGTTGAGACCGTTTCTAGTGATCCTTTGCTTACTGGTGGGGAGGGACTTTCGGTTGTGCCCTCGACGAATGTTTTGTATGATCCTGCTGAGCAAGTTGATAATGAAATTAATGGGTCTTTGACTGTTGCCTTGCCGTTAGCTCATTCCTATGGCAATAATATGGATAAAGTTGTGGATTGTGAAGTTCTTACATGTGGTATTACTGAGGATGTTGTTGAGGTTGTGTTTAGAATAATTGCTTACTTAATATGGCTGCTAGTCTTTTAATTCCTCCTGATTCTAATGTAGTAGTTAATGTTTGTGAAACTGCACTTCCTAATGAACTTTGTGTTGTTAATATGGGGGTGGTGAACATTGATTCTACTGAGTTGGATTCTTCTGTTGCTTCTCCTATGTCGCCTGCTGATCTGATTGTGTCGATCTCCTCTGTTGGATGAGGAGTGAATGAGCAACTTGTTGATATCCCAGTTGCTTTACTGTCTACTAATGCCTTGTATGCTCATATGGGCGTTAGATCGGGGGATAATGTTAAGGGGCAAATTTATTGGTTTGATGGCTCTTCATCTTCTCCTTATGATGTTGATGAAGATTTTGTGTTTAAAAAGGAGGGTGGTATGCGAGGTACTGTCATTTTGGTGGGTAAACAAAAAAAGAGGAAATCTAAAAGGTACATTTTTTTATTGGGCTTGGTGGTAGCTGATTTGGAGCCTTGAGGTGTTGGGTTGTTTCTTCCGGATTGGCTGTTGTTTATTCTTCTTCTTCGTCGATGGTGACCTCTTCTGTTACGTGCAATTTTTTTTTTTTTTTTTTGTGATTGCCTCTGTACTGTTGCTTTTGGGAGCATTAGTGAGCTTTGTCTTTTATGTTCTTGTATCCTTTTCTTGATTAACATGTAGGCCCTTTTGGGTTAAAAAAAATTAAATTAAAAGTAGTTATAAATAATATAAAACTGCTATATTTATTTTTTAAAAAAATTAAATTACAAGTAGTTTTTAGATGAGATGTTTGCTGTTGTATGTGAATAGAACTTATTGATTTTTTTTATTTGTTGCACTTTAAATTCATTAATAAGTATATTCATAAAAGCTATAAATAAAACTTAAATAATAAACTATAAAAGTTTTAATAAAAACTTTAGCACATTAAAACTTAAACTTAAATGAATTTTACTTTGACCCTTAAATAAACTAAATGTTAGAAAGAATGAAACTTTAAATACTAATTGGAGTTTTAAAGCCACATATCTTAGCACACACTCTAATTTGTTTGTTAGGGCAACCAACTCTAGCCTTAAGTTAGAGTTATTGTTGTGAATTGAATGAAATATTTACCTTCTATATTTATTTTTAAATGAAAATGTTTGAAAGGGCTTGGTGGATGTGTGCATATGGCTATCATGCTCAAGAATTTTTTCTTGAAGAATTAGATCTATCTTAATTTCTATTCTTAATCTAGAGATTACACATTTTATATAAATAGTGGAAAGAAATATGATTGCATTTATATTCATCAATATAGACAATTATTGAAAACCCAAAAATGTCATATGTACAATAGTGATAACACAAAAAAATAACTTCAAAGTGGCATTTTAAAGGGCCACAACACTCTCAAGCATAGCGTTCGAAGTACTCTAGTACAAAAGAAATTAAGTTTCTTTCTTTGTTGTTTTTTTTCATATTTCATATTTTTATGTTATTTCAATTTTCCCACCTTTAAGAAAATATCATCCTCGATATTTTTATATCAGTACGAGAGAGAGAGAATATACTTAAAATAAAATTTTAAAATTAAATTAACTAATCATTATGCAAATAAATATAAATTAGAAATAACATATAAATCAACTCTAACATTACATTAAAAACTTATAAATTCTTGAATGATGCAATCATACCAATGAAATGCTTGTGGACACTATCTGACCTATCAGGAATCTCTTATCGATATGTTGATTAGATTTACAAGTAATATGAATTAGATTTATGAAAAATTAAATGTAGGTAATGTTTATATAAAAACAAATTCATAGACGCTGAGCTATTCATTATTAAAAAATAAATCTATTCATAAATAGTCCCTATAGAATTGTATGCAATTAAATTTAACTCCTCAAATAATTTTCTTTAAAATTAGGTCTTGAGATAACAATTGTCAGCACTTGTTGTTAAGGTTCGACTAATTTAAAAGCTCGTTCATTTTCTTGAACCTATAGATTACTTTTAATTATGCCTCAGACTTCCCTCCTCTCTATTATTAATTTACACTACAAGAAAATCGTACATTATCGGCGAATTTTTCTGGCGGCTTTTCGACGGACTATTTTCTAGCAGCTTGTCGGCAGATTTTTGGCGATTTATGATGAAATATGCTTGACTATTTTTTTTGTAGATTTTTCAACAGCTATCCCGTCACTTTATTTTCAGCGGCATTTTCGGCGGCCTTTCCAGTGGCTTTTCCTTATTATATTTTAAATAAAAAATGTGACTATTTTAACACTTTTTCCCTTCCAGCAAATTGGTTGGGGATTTGAAATATTTTTTGTACTCACATAGAATCCCACAACAAGATGACAATGTGGGAGGTCAATAGGTAGTGCAAGAGGCAACCAGGGCAGTGGGCAGCACGTGCAGGTAGCGGGTAGCACAGGAGATAGCTAGGGCTGCAGACAATGCGTGCAAGCAATTGGCAACGTGTATTTTTAATATATATTTTTTAATTTTTGGTGGCTATGACCGTCGAAAAACCTCATCTTTGCATAAATTGACCCAGTTCTACAGGAAAAAGCTGCCGGTAATGGTCAATTTTTCATTAGTGTTAGTCTTGTTATCTTGGATCATATCATAGGTTCAATCCTAGCATAAACCTTGCTAGAAACTATACATCATTTTTGTTGACCTCATGTTTGTATGAAGCTCATTCTCCACCTCTTAGGTTATCCATTGTTCATAGGTCTTCCTATCTTAGAGTAGAAATGATCTATAGGACTTCTCTTTTGAGGCTACACAAAGACCTAGCACTAGTTAGCCCTAGCAAATTTAATTCCTTTAGGAAAATCTTAATACCATTAGGAGGTGTTTAGAGGCCTCAAGAATCAAATAATAGGTCTCAAACCCTAGATAAGTTCTAATCACCTAAAACTACCAAAATGCACACCCTAGTTTTCCCCTCCTAATTAATCCTTGAAGATTCCAAAAACCTTGCTTAGTTGGATGGACACTTAACACCTCTCAAGGGGTCGGAGTTTCCATTATTTAAGCACCCATGTTCTCATTCCTTCAAACAAACTCCTTAATACAACTCTAAGCCCTTGATTGATCCCAGTTTGGTGGCAGCACCTAGAGGCTAGTTTGAACTAAGCCTAACTATTGGAACATCCTTAGGTGGAAAGAATTTAGTTTATATTCATTCCCAATTTTATATACACATCCCCTTATTTAGATCAGCTTAGGTAGAACATTTGGTCTCTCAAACATCCCTAGTGAGCGTAATAGAGTGTATCACTTTACTAGCCTTCTAAGGCCCCCTCCTGAGAGATTATTGGGTTCGGACATCGGACACAGGTTACCATTCAGTACTTCACAGTACCGATTAATACTGAACTTGGTACTGTGAAGTACTTAGTTTGATACTTCACAGTACCAAGCAGTACTGAGATGTACCGAGCTCAGTACTGGTCGATACTGTGGAGCACTGAGGTCATACAGAGCTCCATACCAAGTAAGGGGTGATCTGGCACATTTTCATTGGGCTCCGGATGTTGTTCGATGTCCGAACCCAATAATTTCAGCTCCTTAAATGAATTTAAGTGAGCTCGACTAAGGTTTGCATGGTGAAAAGTGAGATTTGGATCCAACCATCCACCTTGACCTTTGAGGCAATTCTATTTGTTAAAGCTTGGTGAACATGTAGCAAGCAAAACCCCACTCTCAAGAACACTGAATCAAGGTATCCTTCCAACTTTATTCGTTATATTTTAGGGTGTAGGACACTTTAAAGTTGACCTTCAATCCATGACAATCCAGCTATTGGATTGAAGATCCCTCCTTCGTGATGCTAAAGGGTTAATTTTTTAGAGATTGATCTAGTAGATATTCTGGATCAAGTTGAATTACACAAATTACTACTATTTTGGGCTGGAGTTTGATGATGAAATTAGAGGAATTCGCCTCTTTCTATTTGAAAAATTGTCTCTGATTTTCACGTAGTAGGAGTAATCCTCCCTTTCATGTTTTAAGTATTTTAATAAGAATCGTCCGATTTAGATTGAGCGACTAATATTAATGTTCATTTGGCATAGGACCTTGCCACTATCAAGTAGCTGAACTTTTACTTTCTCGTTTAAAGTGTAATACAATCAAGATTACTGTGTACTTTGGCTGGATTTAGGGCTTTTAAATCAAAAAAATTGCCAAAACTTCATAATTGCATATCTTGCTTATTACTTGGCCATTTAATTCATATAATACCTTAATAGAATTGGAATTCAATGTATTATTTAATAAAAATATTCCCAAGTATTTTTGAAGAACTTATGTTAATGAATTAAATATTTAATATATTGGATTATTTAATTAATTAATCCATGAATTGACCTCTTATGGCTCTTAAGCATTATATGGGGAATCTCAGGGATGTCCCACTGATAAAGGGCTTAGGGTGAGCTAATATGGAACTCACTGAGTTTGAACTATGCTTAGTTTTTTTTATATAAAATTAATAACAACCCACTGAATTACATAAATATGAATCTTGAATCAAATAATAAAGTTATGGAGTAGAGAGTCGAACCCACGAGAAAGTATTTTGCTAAATAAAAACTTTACTTCTATTTCTTATTTTAAATGCACCGCTTATACTACTGAACATGAAAATGATTTTTGGAGTTTTAGCCACAAAAGAAAATAAAAACTAAAAAAAGAGCTTTTTTATACTTATGAGAATAAAATGTTTTGGACAAATAAATGTAAATAGTATAGTTTTCCTAATGAGACTTTTAATTATAAATATTTATAAGAGAATATACTTTTTTAGATCTATATCAAACCTATATGGGTGAAAAGAAAGTTTTAAGACCTTCCTATAGTTTTACTATATCTATAGAACCTAAAATATTCAAATATCTTGCATTGGCATGCCACTATTTCATTTCAATATTTCTAATTGTTCTAGTATTCCTCAATCGATGTTATACATCACACTATATTTCAACTATACATTTGGCCATTGTATGCATTAAATAAAGTTCAGGAAATATTTAAAATATTAATATATTAATTAAAGCACAATAGTCTACATTAGTACATACTATAATTTTTTTATATTATTAATTTGCCAGATATGGAGGAAACAACAAACAAACTAATCTTTATTTTTTGTTCATTAAAAAGAAAAGAGATGTAATAAGAAATCATCATCCGGAAGGATCAAATGATCTTTTCAACACTCCTTCCACCAATAATAGAGTTTCTTACACAAACAAATTAAGATCTCCACAAGAAAAGTATATTGTAGTCTCTAGCCTCCTTTAGACTCCACTCAAAGGGGACAATAAAAAAACACACTAAAGTTATAAGAATTCACTCAAATGCTTAAACTTTTCAAACAATAGAACTAAAAGTACTATTTATAATGAGTATATGGTCATGTTCAGGCGTCACGATGCTCGACAAGGTAGCACCACGATGATGAAAATGAACTAGAGCCTCTTTGCTTTAAAGTGTACTCCTCTACGCTGTTGGTTGATGTTGCATAATTACTAATTAAAATGGTGCATCATTCTGATGAATCAACATGGATCCTTGCATCGGTAATTGCTCTACCACGATGCTCCAGAAGTTTGAGCACTATAGTGCTAGATGTGGAATCCAGTGCTAAGGAATGGAAACCCATGGTGCTTTAGTGCTCATTTTCTTGAGACACCAAACACTCTAGTGCTGAATTTTAGCATAATGATGCTAGCTATTGAACAAATGTATTGCTTACATATAGAGAAGACTATCGCTGCAACATAAAAAACAAATGCCTCGACCTGATTGAAGTCAATGCTGCTACATTATATAAGCAGACTCCACAATGCTATTTAACACTAGTAATTTTTGCCATTTTTAAAATTTTTTTTAATTAAGCACATGTAAAATAAAGCATTTTCAATTAAATTTAAATACAATAACTAATATAAAATTTACACTTAATAAAATCCCCCAACTTAAACTATTGCTAGTCCTCAAACAATAATAACTTTGAGTGATTAATCATTTAATTGACAAAATTTAAATTTAATAATTTAAAATTACTAAAATTAAAAGGTAATATATCACCGTCTAAAAGTAATTTAGAATGAACAAAGTTATATTTCTAGTTTAAAAAAATTCATAATAATTATCCCAAGCAGTCATCTTTGCTATTGCGTATTTTTAATATGTTCAATATATTTTTATAAATATAAAAATTGACTTCTAAATTTAGAAAAGAACAAGTAGCCTAAGGACTAGATTACTAATTCCATATTCATGTTTACTATGATCTTCCTAGCTAATTTAAGCTATTCATATTTAATCCTTAAACTTAATAAATCCTGTTTCAATTTAGTTATCAATGGGTTATTATATAGTTTCTAAGATCAAAATCAAGTCAATAGCTTAAATGATATAGATTAGTTATTTATTATGTTTTCAAATTATAAATCATAATGCAATATTCATTCAATCTAAAATCTAAAGATTCTTTATTATCCTAATTATATATTTTTTATTTATTAATTTCTTTTAGCTAAATAAATAATCAAAGTGTAAATATCGGTAGAGGATAATGTATAATAATTTAAGCATAAAGAACTTAATTAAGTTTTAACAATGGAACACATTGCAAACAAATAGTAAATAAAAGTTGATAAGAGACACGCATACTTTTTAATAAATAATGAAAAGGTACAAGACATGTGATACATTCAACTAAACAACTAATGAAAATAACTAGTGCCTGGGGCACCACTCTGCAATCACATCCAAGATGGCTCTCACAACCATCCCAACACAACAAAAGGTCAACATCAGAACACCAACACTAGGATCCCCTCCAAGGAAAGAAATGAAAAACAAATAAAAAAAAAAAGAGTAGTCACATTCATCACACACTCTCTCTCCTAAACTGCCAGAATAAATAAAAAATATAATGCCTCCTAAGTATAAGAATCAGGATATTCGTCCTCTTCATCTTCATTATTATATCTATCTAGTGGGTACCAAACAAAAGAATCATAAGTGGGTGTTTGTGGGAATTACAGCTAATTTGGATGCTCTACAAATTTACTACTCAACATGCCAATGAATGTATTGCTGAATTCAAAAGTATAATTATAGATTTCTATTCGTGGTCCATATAATGGGACACCCATATCTTCATCTCATCTTACCATTCCTCGACATTATCAAACATCCATCAGTATTCTCAAATCTACTACTTTCTTTCCCTATAACTTAAAAGTCATAGAACTTTTACTACCACTACTGCTGTCATGCCTACTAAATGATCTAGCCTCACTAGGACCTTCCTCATTATCTTCTCCTTCTTCCTACTTAAAACTCACAATTTTTCTTTTTCTAAGGGTCATGATAGTAAATAGCTTCTTCTTAGATTAGTCCCCCTTACAAGTGCATTTACACACAAAATATAGATAAGAGAAGGGTGACCAATCCTACTGAAGGGATATCCCTAATGATATAAGCCAAAGAAGAGAAATTAGGTATTCCTACATCATTGGAAGAACCCATTTGAATGGTATAATTTAATTGGGCACGGTCCCGGGTCACTTCAATAATATTCCTACTAGGAAGAAGACAAGCTAAAATGAAATAATACCAAGCTTTGAAGGTTTAAGTAAGATATGATGTAGTGAAATTGATAACTTTATTTTCTATCTATTTCTAGATTGCTCTACTATTGGTCCACACAAAACTTTCAAAATGTCCTCATGATCTTTGGGGGTTCCACAAAAGGCAATGTACTCATCAAATTCAAAATCCTTAAGTTTGTAGAGGTTATTAATAGTAAAATAATCAAAAAGAACCCACTTATACCTGAATAAAATTTAATTTCAAAAACCTCTTTTCATTGGAAAAAAATTCCCTAACAATATTAACCATAATAGTATAGGGCTTTCACATAAATGCTCCGAACCCCTACTTGAAATAATATATATGACTGGGATGCTAGGATTTTGGAAGCCTCACTTAGGGATAAGTTATTTATTGACTAATAGATCTACAAACCTTTGCTCATCATTGACATAAATGAACTTTTTCTTATCATAAGAAGAAGATGATCTCTTCTTTCCAAAAATCTTTGGGGCCATTGCACTCAAGTAAAGAAAAATATAGAGTTTGAGATGAATGAATGTGTAGTGGAAAAATAAAAAAAATGAGCTTTATATTTATAAACAAATGGATCATTGCAATGATGAAGGGCTCAATAATATGATGCTAAAAAAACAAAACGATAGGTAAAGTCAAATAGACAAATTATATGGTGGTTCGATCCATGTGGTGTTGTGCAAGCCTCTTAGGAAATGAAGCGTGGGCTTTTGACTTGACATCCGCTATGGCATTTAAATGTTTGAACACTGCGGTGCTAACAAAAGATCACAATTAGGTGCTATAATTGAAAAAAATTGATTTAATCTAATGTCATGTTGCTGACTATAACATTGTGGCACTCACCAAACAATAATAATGAAAAGTTATAATTTGTGTGGTTAATTGACTAAAATGCCACTATAAATGTTGGAATAACTATTTTAATATTGTGCTGCTTAAAAATGTAGCACCAAGGAGCTCAAGATGATATACTACCACTACAACATTCAAAAGTACAATGTTGTGGAAGTTTAATCAAGTGATTTTCCCTATAGCTCATCACTGAGGAACTTGTTTTGAATGTCGCAGTGCCTATTGAATGAATAATATGTTGCTTATAGTCTAAGTGCTATGATGCTAGTTCAATTTTAGCATAATAGTTTTTCTCTAGAAATTAATAATGTCATGGGCAAAATCATAATTTAATAAATTTTACATACAATATACAAAATTCACATGAAAAGAAAATATAAATTACAACACATCACAAAAATAAAACAACAAAGAAACATCAACCTAATTGGGTTGTCTCTCACTACAATGCTAAATAGATAATCTTTAGCCAGACATACCTAGAGCACTCCTTAAGTGGTTTCTACTATGATTTTATCTTTCTTTTAAGTGTTAACTTGAGTAAAGAGATTGTAAGCTATTCTAAAATTCTAATTGAGATTACAATTTCTGATTAATGCAACCTGACTTTACAATTAAGTTTCCTATTAACTTACTTTCTCTTCTAAAGGTGGAGTCTTCCTATTTCTAAACCTTTTTTTTATTAAATCTTGGGGGATAAGAAGGTCTAGGATTAACAATTTGTTTTTTTAAAGTTTTATCCTTTTTTCTCCTAGATTAGTTTATCATGAATTCCACAAATTATTACCACCAATATTATTTAACTAACTAACATTATGGTAGTTTCTCCATCCTTGGTTGTAAATATTGGAATAAGAATTATTTTATTTTTCAATCAAATTTATATTTTCAATCCCTAAAGCACTAGTATCATCAATAAAATTTAAGTTAGTCTCTTCTAATTATATAGAAGATCTTGATCCTCAGTTAACACCAATAGAATCCAATTTTCTCAAAATAAAAACTACCCTAGAAATAAGAATTAACAACTCATCAGATTCATATTCAAGTTACTCTCTTATAATTCACCCTATCAACAGGCCACTAGAAATTATTTATAGTCATTTTCTCTATAAGTTCATATGCTTCCTCAAATGGCTTAGACATTAGAGATCCACTAGCTATATCATCTATAATTAGCCTAAGAGATCCAACTAATACATTATACAAAGTTTGAGTAACAAACTAATCAAGTAATGCATAAGGATGACATTTCCTAAACATTTTCTTAAATATACATAAACTTCAATAAATTGAATCTCCTTCAAATTGGGTAAAGAATGTGATATCATTTTTAATTCTAATAGTTTTAGAGGGTGGGAAATACTTAGCTAGAAATTTGTATGCCAATTCATTCCAAGTGATTATAGAGTTTGGGGACTTATCTTTTAGAGAAAATAGGAATAATCTATGTCAAATAGCATCATCACTGATACCATTATACTTAATTTTTGCATAAATTTTTAAGAAATTAACTAAATGTAAGTTGGGATTTTCATTAGGAGTTCCCTTAAATTAGGATTTTTTAACCATTTTAATTATGACTAGTTTTAGTTTAAAATTAATAGAGTAGATTATAGGTCTATTGATACTCTGATGGATTCCTTTTAATACGAGATTAACATACTCCATAAGTGGTCTAGAATAGTTCTGATCTTGAACAATGTCAGATATTTTCATAATATTATTTTTTTTTCAAAATTTTTAATGGTCCTTCTATTTATAAATCAAACAATAAGTGTACCTTACTAGATCTAAAAAGCATACAAAGAAAAAATAGCTAAAATCACAACCAAATAATTAAACAAAATACTTTTATTTGGAATTTTTAAACTTTTTACCAAATAGAATAAAGATACATAATACAAGAATATCTATATATGCACTTATTTCAATAATGTAGTTAAAATTATAATATGCAAGTTACTTCCACGGTAATAATGCCAAAAATTTATTAGGGAGCTTATGCTGAGCTAATATGAGACTCGCTGAGTTTAAAATATGCTTAGATTTTATTTGATATAAAATTTATAATAGCTTACTGAATTAAACAAGTATACTTGCTGAATCAAGTAATAAAGTGAAAGAGTAGAGGTTTAAACCCACGAGAAAGTGTTCTTCTAAATGGCAACTTAATTGTTATTACTTATTTCAAATGCACCATTTATCCTACTAAAATTCAAAATGATGTTTGGAGTTTTTATTACTAAAAGAAAATAAAAACTTATATAAAATATATTTTTTATACTTATGAGAATAAAATATTTTGGAATGATAAATATAAATAATATAGTTTTTCTATTGAGACTCTTAATAGTAGATGTAGATCAATGCTTATGCATCCCCTAGAACTCTAACAACCTTGTAGGGGTGAAAAGAAAGGTTTAAGGCCATCCTATAGTTTTACTATCTCCATAGAACCTAGAATATTCAAACTTCACATGTCTAAACATAAAAATTGCATGGGACAATTTTAGTGAGTTAGAGTTTTCCTATTTTTGATTAAATCGTACGGGACAATTTAAAAATTTTCCTAAATGATCCATCAAAAATAAAAACCCTAATTAGGGCATCTAGATCATGTAAACATGCTTAAGAAAATCATCCTAGATGATACTCCCATCATCCTAGATGATATGCTCAAATCAAAGATACTTAGCCGCCAAACTCATTTAGGCAAGATTTTAGTTTTAGATATTTGTTCTAATCATAGAGGACAATCCATTATCATCCTGGATAATTCATTACAATCATGCCTAAATTATTGAGGTGATTAATGAAAGTAATTAAGGTTTGATTGATCGATCATATCATCCCGGACAATCACATGATAGTCCTAGACGATTAGTAAATAAAAACTTAATCTTCTCATGAATCACCTGGACGTCCCGAACTATATGTTGGACAATCATTTATAATTCTTCATCATCTAAATGTTTCGTCTGGATGACCTGAACTATCTGTTGGATGATAATAACTGATTTTTAATTAAACATACAGGTCGTTCAATGCATTATCCTAGATGATCAGCTATATTTCTTCATCATCCAATATGTATTTCCTTGATGTCCCAAACTGTCTACTGGATGATATGTATGATTATGAACTAATCATTTAGGATGATGTCCACATAGTACTAGGAGATCAGAATAACTAATGTCTTCTAATTATAAAATACACCCAGATCATTCTGTTTAGAAGGACATAAATACACTTATCATGCTCGATCATCCTAGATGTCCTTTATTGGAAAGTTATAAATTAAGACAATTTTAAGGCCTTCTTTATAAGATCTCTTATTTGTTAATGATAGTATCTTTTGTTGTTGTGCTAAAATGAGATAGTTTAGAGATGGAGAGGGAGAGCTTGAGAGAGAGAGAGAGAATTTTGTGAGGAGGAGTTCGTGAAGTTTTCATAATGGTTGCTTTGAGCAAGAATTTGAGTCATCTTCTCCATTCATTATTCTTAGGTCCTTGGGGGCTCTAGGGAGGTCTTTGTCAACATTAGATCATGGTTCTCTGCCTGCTTCAAGAGAAAGTAAAAGGAGTCCGAGTTCTCTACCTTACCAGGGTCGATGAAAAGGAGTTCATAAAGGCTTATCTAGCTTGATGTGAGAGCAAAAGGAGAGTAACTATATTTTAGTGCAGCACCTGGAGGAGAGGCTCTAATATTGGATGTTGATCAAGTTGATCAAACCACTATAAAATCTGGTGTATTCTTTTTATTTTATTATTGCACTTTATTTTCGATATTTTAATTTTTTTGGTTGATTGTGCTTGTTTTAAAATATTCAAAAGAGTTTCAAAAAGATTTTGCTTTTTGTTTAAAATTTTTTTAGAACTACCAATTCACCCTCCCTCTTGGTTAGCCTCGGATTAGTTCATAAGGGCATAACAACCCTATCAAACTTTCAAATGGTATTAGAGTGGGATTCATAAAATCAAGTTTTTGAAAACTTTTAAATTATATATACTCAACCACCCTTATTTGATACCTTTTTATTTTTTGAAAACTCGCATGTCCACATTCTTACAATCTATAGATTATCACATACGGATGCTTGTAAAAGAAGGTTATTCTACACCAACATGTGAAATTAATGAAATTTTGATGATAGGGATCTAGCATAACTTAATGCAAAATATTTGAACTGCTTTGTCTATGCACAAAAATATGATATTTGATGATTTTCCATAAGAAGAGGCCTAAACTTATTTGGGTTCCCAAATTTAACATTTGATGATTTTATAGGTGTGCTCTCACATAAGATCTCATGAGAGCATATAGAACCTGGTCAGCGGTTGCTCATGCCATATAATTGGAGATGCCAATCAATTCATTTTGCTGGAGGCCAAGGTTGGAGGCAAGGTCACTCTTGGAGAAAATAGCACCAAAAAAGTGGTGGGCACAGCTATGGTCAAAAACTCCAAGAGCTTTTAGATTGAAAATATTTTATTTTTTGATGGCTTGAAACATAACTTGCTCAATATCAGTCAGCTCTATGATAAAGGCTTTATCATAAAATTTTTGTCAAACACATGCATTATAAGCTTGAATAATAATACTATTTTGTAGGGAAAAAGAATCAACAATGTTTACATATTTGATTTAAATAATATTGAATGTCCTACTTCCTCTTATTTAAAAATTGTTGCTAATGAGTCTTGGTTGTGGCATATAGGAGGTTATGTCATGCTAGCATGAAAGCACTTAAAAAAGTAACCTAAAAAGGCTTAGTAAGAGGAATCCCCAATCTTAAGTTCACTAAGGACCACATGTGTAATGCTTGTCAACTAGGAAAATAAGTCGAATACTCTTTTTTTTTCGAACCCACTAGAGGAGCCTACGCGTTAATATAGGGAAAAAATTACAAGATCCTTAAGGGGAACTCAAACTCACTACCGCTCAAAGAGCTACAAAACCAAGATAAAAGAAAACCTACGAGCTCGAGTTCCCCGCTATATATCAATACAAAACAACCTAGGAACATGCTATGGTGCTTAAGGAAAAGCACCAAAAAAAAGGGAGTAAACAAGAACCAAACAAAATTCTCCCAGCAGTAGGTCTCTACAGAAATCTTCCAATCAAACGCCCAAAAGGGAGCCTGCAAAACCAGAATATAGACAAGAAAATGCAAATAGAAAATATATTAATTGGGAATACTAAGCAAAAGATTAAAGTCAATCCTAAAAGGATACGACCGAGCATGATGAAGCCAGCTTTGCTCCAGGAAAATACTATAATCGGAACCACCTGCAGCAAAACTAAACCACACCCACCAAGCAGCAGCTGAAGACCAACAACAAAAACCAAACCAAGCACAGCCATACAGTCCATAGAAGAGCTAGACCCCCCGCAAAATAACAGTAAATCCCACAGGGCAGCAAACCCATGAAACCAGAGCTCAACAGAAGAACACCTAAAATAAAGCCACAACAAATCACCCAGAAAACTAGGGCCCCCACCTAAGAGTCCAGAGAAAACCCCAGGCAAGCACCACCACACTCCAGGAAAATAAAAAAAATCATAAAACCAAAAAACCCCCAAAGCCCCCATGAGGCAACCAGAAATACAGAACAACAACCAGCAGCCAAAAGAATTAATCTTTAACATAAGGTAAACCAATTTGATCTAATTTAACCATGCCTTTGATCGAGACTGGCAACTGCTTAAGAGAAAACTTAGTAATATTAGCACAATTATAGCCCATGTTAGGCAACGCCCGAGCAGAAGCATTGGCCTCCTCCAAAGTAGCCAAAAAGGAGCAGTTAAGGGAGGCCAAGATCTCTCTAATACTCCTCCTAATGTAAAACAAGGAGTAAGAACAATTAACATCATCCAGATTCAGTAGAGAATTTAAATAAAAAAAGGAATTAACCACCGGAACAAAATTCTTAAGGTCAAGACTAGCACACAAATTCAACCCATGAAGAATAACAATGAGAAGGCCACCAATCCTCTCACCGACACTGGTCATACTAGTAAAACCCAAGAAAAAAACCCCATTATGATCATGAATGAGACCACCAACACTAGTCTTGTTTCCCACATGAATATAGTCTATATTCAACTTAATAGAGGTAGGAGTAGGCTTGCACCAATAAATACTTCTAGTCTGAATAAGGGAGTTAGCCACCTCCAACTTAATACCGAAAGCCTCAATAGTAAAAAGAAAGTTCTTAAAATTCTTCAAAATAAGTTAATTAGCAGAAAAAAGAGCCTTAACCTTATCCTTAATTTTCTGAATGATTCTTTGGTGATCCATAGCAATCCCATTGAACCGAGAGTCATTTCTCTCCAACCAAATGAACCAATAAATCAGGAATGGTATCACATTCCGAACATGACCTCTATTACTCACAAACCAACCATCGAGGAAATTATGAACATTGATACTAGGGCTATAGAAATTAAAGTGAAATAAGGCCTAAAAAAAACTCCAAACCTTTACAGCAATGGGACCGGATATGAAAACATGATGCATATTTTTAACCTGAAAGCAACATTGAAATCTAGAAGTAATAATAAAACCTCTATTTCTAAACAACTCATCAGTAGGAATAAACTTATGAAGAATCCTCCAAATAAACACAGAAATCATGGATGGAATGCTCTTATGCCAAATCATTTTAAAAAGCTTATTAAAATCTTTTTTACTTCTTAAAAAAATGCCAAGCATCCTTCATTCTAAAAATACCATCTTTAGTAAAATTACAAAGCAAAACATCCTTAGAGTTAAGATTAAGAGGAATCTTAAGAATCAGCTGAATAATAAACTTAGGAAGAATATGGGACAGCTTCTCCAAATCCCAGCCATTAGAAGAAAAGTAAAAATTAACCTTCATAGTGTTAATAAAAATGGTATTTAGTAAAGAATCCAGGGACTGGCCATTAACCCAATGATCTTGCTAAAAGAAAATATTACCCTCCCTAAGACCCCAAACTAAAGTGGGCTCCACTTTCCATTTAAGCAGTAAAGATGCCACACCTTAGACTGACCTTTAGAATAAAAACAGTTAGAACGATGGACCCCACAAAATACTTAGCCTTCATAAACTTGGCCCAAAGACTCACATTATAGCTGAAATCGTACCATAATTTAAAGGAAAACGTAGAAACCAAATCAAAGATAGACTTGCAACCAAGAGCCCCTTCTTGTAAAGACCCATAACAATTCACCCAAGAGGTCTAATGAATTTTAGAGTTGTTACCCGACCCCTTCCAAAAACATTTGCTAAAAATTCTGTCAATCCTAGTGCACACCAACTTAGGAGGGAAGAGAGTTTAAAAGCTATAAACTGGCAAGCAAGAGAGAACGCTTTTAATAAGCACAAGACGACTACCAAAGCTCAAAAAATTAGAATCCCAAGAAGACAGTCTATTCCGCACTGTCGAAATTAAACCATCAAAAAGGAAAGCCTTCTTCCTACCCTTGTAAAGTGGAATACCCAAATATTCTAAGGGTAATGAAGCTTGAGAAAAACTAGTAAGACTCTTAGTATCCAAAACCCTATCAGAGGAAACCTTTCTAGCAATAACAAAACAACTTTTATTCTTATTAAAAATAAGACCACTAACAGATTCAAACCATTCAAAAAAGCTCAAAATTTTGCTAACCTTGTTCTTCGAAGCATTCAAAAACACAATGAAATCATCAACAAAACATAAATGAGAAATGTTAATGCCACCCAATGTTTTAAAGTAGATACTAGAGCATTTGTAAAACATATTTGAAAGCCCCCTAGACAGGTAATCCCCGTAATAATAAAGATCGTAGGAGAGATGGGATCACCTTAACGCAGCCCATGGGTAGCTTTAAAGAAGCTATGACTCTTACCATTCACAATAATAGAAAAAAAGGACTTTTAATACACACTTTGATAAGAGAAATGAACTTCTCATCAAAACCAAAAAAATTCAACATTTTTGTAAATAAATTGCCAGTTAATATTATCATAAGCCTTAGTAATATCCAATTTCATAAGCAAATTGCAAGCCATAATCATATCATTAAAATCATCCATAGACTGATAAATAGGGAGAGAACCTCTTGGACGCTCAACCGGATTAGAAATAGTATTGAAGTCACCACCAACCAACCAGGGAAGGGTACACACACTATGAAAATTTATAATTTGATCCCACAAAATTCTTCTAGAAAAATGAGAAGAAGCAGCATAAACAAAAGATGCACCACATTGAAAATTCAAACTTTCAATATTGCAATGTAAAACTTGAGGGAAATCACCTATAATATCTATTCTAACAAAATCTTTCTAGAAAACCCATATTTTATTGGCAACATAAGAATTAGCAGGTTTTAAACCAAAATATTTAGTAGTACCAAATAGTTTATCCACAGAAATAAGAGGTTCAAGCAAAACAAGAATAGAAATGTTATGAATATGACATAGGCTTTTAACTCTAAATTTCGAAGAAGGGCAACCAATACCCCTCACATTCCAAATAATTGCATTAAATATAAAATCAAATTAATGAGTAGTATGCGAGCGGGTATTTCTGGGAGATTATAAAATAACATTCTTAGGTTTCCTACCTCTCTTACCACGGCCCTTAGAGAAGCTCATATCTTGATCTTCTCTAGCATAGCATTTCACCATTTTTTCCACTTCAGCGTTAGTGAAAGCATCACAATGATAATGATCCGATAAAAGTAAATCATCATTATTCAGATTACTTGGATGCTCCAAAGAATGCTTAATACCTTCCAAGTAAAAAAGCACCATCTTATACTGTAGAGATATTCCTCTCAAATCGATCACAGCTATTTTGGATAATATTAGGAGATAAGTCTGACTTCTGCAAAATAGGATCATTACTAACAATATCGAGCTCATTAACATTATTAGTATCATTAGCTTTGGAGGACTCAATGTCCCCAAGGTCAAGAACAACAACAAGATTATCCGTGCTATTCACAGGTAAAGCATCCTGCCACTTGTCTTGCTATAAAGGAGAAGGATCCCTTCTAGAACAACCATCATCCTGAATAACCATTGTAGACAAATTAGGAACTAAATTAGAAGGAAACATAGGGGCATTGTCATCATTCTCATTGGTAATAGGAGCAATAGAAATCTTATCATGGTTAGGCATATTATTAATAGAAACATTGGCAACTAGATTCTCTTCCAATTCCTTAGTCAAAGGAACTACCCCCACTTGCTCACAATTATGCAACCCCATAATCATAGAACCAGAACCATTACTAATTTCATTTTGGGCCATAGGTAAATCCTCCCTACCAACATTCGCATTAGCTTTAGCAGAACCTTTCTCTTTACGGAGATTAGGATGTAACCGGAAACATTCATTAATCACATGACCATGCATTTTGCAATGAGAGCAGAAGATAGGTAAATTTTCAATCTAAATTTTTTGGAAATAACCATTAACTTCTAAACCAATCCATATTTCATGAGGATACTTTTTCGTAACATCAAGTTCAACTAAAACACGTGCCACAGAAGGTCTAGATAAAGATGCAGTAGCTTGATCAGTTCGTAAAGGTCTACCAAAAATTGAAGCCATACCAAATAGAATATGAGTATTAAAGAATGTAAGTAAAGATTAGGAAAAGAAGTCCACACCGGGGCAATGGTAGATTCCTCCCTCACATCAAAATCTGGTGACCATTTAAGCAGGCTCATTTGACAGTCGTGGATATAATAAGAGCAACGTGAAAAAATGCGACTATAATCTAAGTCATTAGAAAGTTGTATTGTAATATGGCGGGGATCCAACAAGCCAACATTAAAAGATCCAGACAGTTTTAAAGCAAGAAAAAATTTTCAAATCGCATCAAGATTAGGCCTACGCAAAATAAATTTACCCACAATAGTAAAAGAAAATGGAGCAGCAAGCTGTGATACCACAGAATCCTTAAATAATAGGGCTGGACAACCCTTAAATGATGAATGCATAAAATGAACCCTAGAATCCACAAATGGGGAACCACCCGCCAAGACATCCTTGAAGGAACGGGTCTTACCAGTCAGGACAGAAAGAATCGGGATGGACGATGTCAGGGATGCCATCCCCCCCCCCTCCCCACCAACCGAAACCCCAATGATTCCTCAAAACCATAAAAAGGGAAAGCAAAAAATAAGGGATACTCAAACCAAAAACTAGAAAAAATATATAGAGAGTAGAATGAAGATACCATAACTAGCTGATGGTAAAACCCAGGCTCAATCGACTGGAGGAAGAGAATGAAGAACTCCCGAGAACGAGAAGATGAGATCGCCTTGAAATCTCACAAAGGAGCACAACGGATAGGGAACAATGAAGTATTCCACCTGAAACAATTCATTTTACTGTACGATCTAAGTCAAATACTCTTTCCATTCAATTAAGGATATTAGCACCATTAAACCTTTAGAATTCCTTCACATAGATTTATTTGGAACCATTAACACTACAAGCTTATGGGAAAAGATCTTTGGATTTGTAATAGTCGATGACTACTCGAGATTTACTTGGATTAGATTTTTGTCACACAAAAGTCAGTCTTTTGGTGAATTTAAATCTTTTTGCACTTGGATTAAAAAAAAGTAGGTTCTAAGATCTTTATCATTCATAGTGACCATGGTGGAGAGTTTGAAAATGAGAGATTTAGTATCCATTATGAGAAGAAAGGGATTAGTCACATCTTCTTAGCTCTTAGGACCTCTCAGCAGAATAGGGTAGCTAAAAGGAAGAATAAGACTTTAGTAGAAGCCACTATGGCTATGCTTGTTGAGTATTCACTTCCAAAATACTTTTGGGTAGAAGCGATAAATAAAATGTGTTATTTGTTGAATAGGGTGAATGTTAGATCCTAACTGAATTAGATACCCTATGAGATCATTAAGGGTAGAACACCAAACCATTCTCACCTCCATGTCTTTAGTTGTAAGGTTTTCATTCTAAATAATAGGAAATCACTCTTAGGAAAATTTGACCAAAAATCTGATGGAGTTTTCTTAGGCTATTCAAGTATAGGGAAATCTTTTAGAGTGTTTAATAAAAGAACTTTGGCGGTGGAGGAGACTACTCATGTAGTGTTTGATGAATCTAATTCTGAGAAGTTTAAAGTTGAGGAAGAAGAAGAAGTATGTGAGATTACCCAAGGAGTAGAAAATATAATTCTGGAGGAAAGGGTAGAACTTTAAAACACTAATGAAATATATGAGATTACCTAAGCAGTAGAATCTATAAATTTGGATGAAAGGGTAGAACCTTGAAACACTTTGCCTAGAGATTGGAGATATTATTCGAGTCATCATAAAGAACTAGTCTTAAGAGACCCTTCTGAAGGTGTTAGAATTAGGCATTGACTTAGAAAAGAAGTTAACCACTATATCTTCATCATAATGACTGAACACACCAAAATTATTCAAGCCCTTTCTACAGAATTCTAGATCTTAGCCATGCATGAGGAATTAAACTAATTTGTTAAGAAGATATTTGGGAGCTTGTAGAAAGACCTAAAGGCCAAAGTGTAGTAGGAACCAAATGGGTCTTTAAGAATAAAATGAATGATTCTATTGTGGTGGTTAGGAATAAGACAAGATTGGTGGCTAAGGGTTATAATCAAATAGAAGGGATTCTTTTCAAGGAGACTTTTGATCTTGCAGCTAGATTGGAAGTAATTAGAGTGCTACTAGCCTTTGCCTGTTATAAGGAATTTAAGCTTTATTAAATGGATGTCAAAAGTGCCTTTTTAAATGGGGTAATAAAAGAAGATGTGTTTGTAGAGCAACCCCTAGGTTTTGAGAATTCCTAATTTCCAAATCATATTTTTAAATTATAAAGGCTTTGTATGGATTAAAATGGGAACCCATGGAATGTTATGAGATGCTTAGCACTGTCCTACTGGAAAGGGAGTTTGTTATGGGTAGCTTAGACACCACCCTATTTCATAGGAGAGTAAAAGATGAATTACTCATTATCCAGATCTATGTTGATGATATAATTTTTGGATTTTCTCATAAACATTTGTGTGATGATTTTTCTAAAATAATGAGTAAGGAATTTGAGATGAGTATGATGCAAGAATTATCGTACTTTTTAGGGTTTAGCATAAGACAAATGGATGAAGGAACCTTTCTTAATCAATCAAAGTATATTAAGGACATCTTGAATAAATATGAAATCGATAAATCCTAGCTAATAAAAACTCGCATGAGCTCCAGTGTTCAATTAAGTAAAGACTCAAATGGAAAATTAGTTGATCAAAAGAAATACATAGGAATAATTGGATTGCTCTTTTACTTGACAGTTAGCATACCTAATATAATGTTTATTATTTGTCTTTGTGTTAGATTTTAAACTGATCCAAAGGAGTCCCACCTGACTGTAGTTAAGAGAATCCTTAGATATCTCTTAGGAACCCAAAACTTAGAAATCTGGCATCCAAGGCATAGTACTTCTTTTGAGATTATAGGATATTCTGATTCAAACCTTTTAGGGTGTAGGGTGAATAGAAAGAGTACCTTTGGAATGTGTCAATTCATAGGACAATCCTTAGTTTCCTAGTCTAACAGAAAATAAAACTAAATTGCTCTTTTCACTGCTGAAGCTGAATACATAGCCTTAGAAGTTATGTGGCCTAAGTCCTTTGATTAAACTAACAAATTTTAGATTTAAGATTATCTGTAGGCACAATATCAATTCTATGTGATAATACTAGTGCCATATTCATTTCTAAAAATCTTATCCAACACTCTAGAAGTAAACACATTGATATAAGGTATCACTTTATAAGAGACCATGTTACTAAAGGAGACATTGAGCTACACCATATAGCAACTTAAAACCAACTAGCTGACATTTTTACTAAACCACTATCCTTCAAAACTTTCAGCATCTTAATAATACTATTAGGTATCATATACATAAATGCATGAACTTGATGATTATTGAACTCAAAATTTTCAAATTTTTTTATCTTTCTTTAGGTTTTTTTTTATTTTCTTATTTTTTTTGTTTTTGTGCTATTATTTTTTGTGTTTTATTATTATGTTCTTTTTCACTTCAATTTTGTTTTATTAATCACTACTGGAATGACATGTTTTACCTTGCTTTTGTTTTTGAAAATTTATAATCAATGATTGATATCCCTAAATCAGCTAAATGAAGAAACATCGTTGATTGTTTCCCTTCCTTCAACTCCTTTTAGAGGTGTAATTTTTTTTCTAAGCAAAAGTTCATTTAAAATTAACAATTGGACTTTGAAATTAAGATCTTTTTTATTTTCTTATAGTAATTTATGATATATAAATAATGTTCAAAGTCATTAAATCATATTCAAGCTTTCATGATCATGTTGTTGCATTTATCATATGAATATAGTTCTACTTTGTTGTTTAGTCCTTATATTAGAGAATGAGTTTTTTCTTCTCTATTATCTAGCTTACAAATAAGAGTTTTTAAATGTTTCTAAAGGGAACTAGCTTGCAAAAATGACAAGAGGCATACTAAAAAGATGCGTAATGATTGCAAAAAAAAAAAAAAAATAAAGATACACAAAATGGATAAAAAATTAAAAGATGCATTAAGTGCTCCAAATAATTAACAAGAGGCATAAAATGAGCCCACAAGAAATCAAGATTCCTTCTCTTTCAATCCTTTAAATTTTAGAAGATATCATGTGTCACTTGATATTTTTAAAAACTTAATTTTGAAATTCATGATTATGACTAATTACTTTACTATATTATTTTATAAGATATTTTTTCTAGAATGAAGTTTTGAACAAACCACTTTTCTTATCAGATTACTTTTTCCGTGTTAGATCTTAATTTTCAAATAATGGTTTGCCTTGTAAGAAGTCCGAGCTAGGATTAATAGGATCAATTGTTCTACTATTTTTTAGATTTCAGTGATGTTAATTCATTTTTTGCTTATTTGTAATCCAATCATAATGAAAATTTATCATTAAGCATTATTTAAAAAAAATTGTTTTTCAAATCTTTTTACTATTTTAATCATCTTTTCATTTTGTTTTTACTCATTTTTATTATGTTTTATTTTATTTGGGACCTCTTCAAATGATATTTATCCATCATCATATTTTCAATTTTTGTTCACATCACCCAAGATGATTTTCCTATTGTCCTTGACGATATCATCAATTTATCATTTATCATCCATTTGATGGCTAATCTAACATTATTATTTGAGATCATCTTGGATGATCTACATCATCCTGGATGATCTAATCAAATTCTTACTCATTTATTAGTGATTGTCAAAGACGATCCACCTGTTTGTCTTGAATGATCCACATGAAAAAAATGGTAAACATTTTAAATTTGGCCAGTACGATCCATTATTGCCAATTCTCTTGGACGATCCACCTATTCATCATGGATGATCCTTTAAGTTAAAGATCACACTAGATGAATTCTTAGGATGATAGCCTATGTCTAATCATTCGGGATGATATTTGATCATCCTAAAAGATAAGACCACCTTTTTGACCAATCATCCTGGATGCAATTATTGTTCCTAATCAGCCTGGATGATTCCACGATTATCTTGGATGATGTGGCCAACTCTTTATAAATAGCAATTTTTGAATCATTTTCTTTATAATAAACTTCTTCAATCCTTACCTCATCTCCCTTATACTCTCAATAGTTGGTAGCAAGGGTTCAAGAAAGCTTACTAGGAGCTCCTCAAGGGTAATTATCAACCCTCAATTCACTGAGACAGCAGATCAGACTGCCTATCTTTGATAAAAAAATGGTGGGGATTACATCCTCTAAAATTATCAATTTTCGCACACTCACTTATCTAGTGTTAGATCTATTTGCTCATACTACTCTTAATTTTATTCTGACCCTTGCATTCATAGGCGGAGGGAAGGGGGGCACCCCACACCCCACCCCCCCCCCTCTAAAAAAATGAAAAAAAAAAAATAGAGATAAAATCAAGTTGGAAACTTCAAAAATTAAATTGGAAACCAAATGAACTCCAATTTCAATAAACTTACAATCGAACTGAACGTCACAAAATGTGAACCCAACGGCACCAAATTCTACTCAATCTAAACCCAAATGACTCCAAATCAAAGACTCAAAGCATATTTGGAAGGTTTAAACCATAATTTGGATTACGAAATGATTTCCAAACATGACATGCTTATAGTCAAATTGAGCGGCTGTTGAAACTTGTTCAATATGAATTAGGTTGTTAGACCTAAACTTTTGTCCCAGCGGCTAACTAAGAGGGGGGGGGGGGGGGTGAATTGATAATTTAAAAATTTATCCCTCTTTTAAAAGTAAAATCGAGAATAAATTTAGTGAATTTTATAGAAAAAGTTTTTCAACCACAATTTAAATAGTAAAAATAAAAAGCAGCGAAAAAAATAAAAGACATAAGATTTATAGTGGTTCGATCAAACACGACCTACTTCCACTCCATGGAGGCACCCTCCGAGCATTATACTAATACCACTAGTGACTCTCCTTTTACACCCACAGCAAGGCGGAGAAGCCTTTACAAAAACTCTCTTCCACCACTACCCGGTACGGTAGAGCACCGTCATCCTTTTACACTCTCCAAGTGTTGGCAGAGAACCGTCATCCTTTTACACTCACCAAGTGTTGGCAGAGAACTGTCATCATTTTACACTCTCCAAGTGTTGGCAGAGAACTGTCTGCCCTTTCACACTCTCCCGATATAGGCAGAGAACCCTTCGGCTGTTCACACTCTCCAAGTGTAGGCAGAGAACCCTTTGGCTGTTCACACTCTCAAAGTATTGGCAGAAAACTAGATCTTCTTGACAGATCTTCTCACAAGAAATTTAGAAAGACGAGAGAAAAGAGTGAAGTAATCATAAATTACAAGTGGAGATGCTTACCTTTGAGTACCAAGTGAATCCTTTACGCTCCAGTAGTAAGAAACCTCCTTCAAACACTCTCTCACACTCTCTCCTTGACTCTCCCTTCAGTTAACACAAAGATCAGTAGGAAAAAAGATAAAGTGACAGTTTATAAAGGACCTTTTATATGAAATACATGAAAAACTGTCCAAAAACTGCTGATTTTCAAGTCAATACTAACAGGATCGACCCGTATGATCATAAGATCATCCCGTACGAATAGTGCAAAATTATTGCGTATGATTCCTTATATGCATTGGGACGAGGTGAATTCATACAAGATCATCATCCCGTACGAAATAAGTTTGTCCGGTACGAACAATTATTTTATAGCCACCCAAAAAAATAACTGCAGACGTTTCATACGTCGAAAGAATAGAGCAATTCATCCTGGGATGAATGCTTATATTCGTCCGTACAAACAGTTCAAAATGTTGTCACCCGAGAAGATCGTCTTGGTACGATTGGTGTATTTCGTATGTATAAATAGTTCAATGTGAGAATCCAGTGGAGATCATCCAAGGATGATTAGTCCATTTTTGTCCGTACGAACAGCTCAAAGTGAGAATCCAGAGGAGATCATCAAGGACGATTAGTCTATTTCGTCCGTACGAACAGTTCAAACTTAGAATCCAGAGGAGATCATCCTAGGATGATTAGTTTATTTCATCCGTATAATCTGGATTTAGAAAAATTTCTGACTTTTTCTTATTTGTTCCATTGCTCTCCGAGGGGTATAACTAATCTGATCGTCCCGTATAAACTATGTTCGTACCATATGATCAGAGGAAAAATTTAACTTTTTAAAGATCTCCCTCTATGTGTGTATGCTAGTTTTCTCAATTACAATTACTCTCTCTAAGACTCAATAAGATAAGAAATACAAACTTCAAAATGCAAAGTATGATATGCTAAATTTGATTTAAAGTCTTCTGTAGTCTGAAGTACGATTATCCTGAAATGTTAGTCCACAAAAAAAGAAAAAAACAATTCTTCTAAAAATGTTAGGAGAAAATGATAATTAAAATAATAATATTTGAAATCATCAAAACTATATAAGTTGCAAGAATGTAAAACATGCAAATAACAACTCTCTTAATAATCTCCCCCTTTTTGATGATGGCAAAACAATTATTGTTTGTATAATTTTTAATTTTTAAAGTATCTCCTAAACTCCCTCTGAATTGATAAGCATGTAAAAATAAGAGGCATTTCAATCAATTAGACAAAAACAAAACAACAATCAGATAAAAACAAAACAAGCACACGATTGCAAAAATAAAATAAAAACCACGATCAAACAAAGATACAATTAAAAAAACATTATGATAGAGCAAATGAAAACCACGATCAAACAAAGATACAAAAAAAATAATACAAAAATAAACATTACGATAGAACAAACAATATTTCTCCCCCTTTTGACAACAGGAAAAAGTGAAGAAGAAAAAGACCATAAATGTATGCAGTCATATGTTAATCCTTTTATGATTGATCTTTGAAAGTGATTGAAATAAATTTTGCAAATAAAACCAAATCATTAGGCAAATAAAATGATTCATAGAATTTAAGAAGAGATATAACATTGATAAGAAAAAGGATTAATCAAAAAAACATGAATCAATTTAAACATTTGAGATAAGGAATATCATTGCATAAAGGATGAATATAAAATTTTTATATTTTAAATTTCAATACAAAATAAAAATGTACATAAGAACAATTTGAATTTAAGTGATTCATAGATTATGGAAAGAAATAACTACCATATGTGGCGCTTTGCGCATCTTTTCAATAGTTGTGTCATATTTGTTTTGTGCATCTTTTTACTTGTGGGCTTATTTTGTGCCTCTTTTTCAAATTACGAACCATTGCGCATTCTTTTTGATTTTTGTACATTTGTATATTTTTCAAGAGTAATCTTGATCATTCCGAAATCAATAATAAAAATTTTCAAAATTTTCTAAGTTCAATAATATTTATTGATAAGTGAAATACAAAATAAGAAAACATCACAATTGCAATAATAATATTAAACATTAATGTAGACTAATAAGAGACATGAAATCGACATTCTTAATTATATCAAGTTAAAAGCAAAACTTAAATTTAGAAAAATTCAATTTTCTAATGAATTCAATTTTGAGTTGTAGTTTAAAGTATAGCGCTTGTAAGATCAAAAATTTTAGGGATTTTCATAGAGGCTAACACACATTTCAAAATAAAATTAAAACCAAGACAAGATGACTTATATTGATATCATTATAATGAATATTACAATATAAGAAATGATATCAATACAACATAAAACATAAATGCTAAACATAAAATAAAACTAACACATAACTAAAATATATTACATCACAATCTATCACAGCACAATCACATCAACTATAATAGATCATAAGCAAGTACACAAATCACTCTGAGGGGCCCTGATCTGGAGGAGGAAGAGGAGGTACAGTACTAAAGAAATTAAAATAACTATTTATCATAAGCATATTGGAACTAATATCATTTATCTGTTCTTGCATATATCCTATATCTTGATTGTACTGAACATCCTGCTGTTGTAAGTGAGTTTCAATTTGATCAAATCTTTTATCAAAATGAGAATCTAAATGATTAAATCTCTTAACCAAATCTTGGTAATTTGGTTCACTAGTAAGTGCAGATTCAGGTTCCTCCTCTGAGTCACTAATAACATGTAGTTTATGTGGTTCATCTTTATTGAAGATTGCTCTAAAAGATCCGTCATTGTAGTAGAGAGGTTCTTCAAAATTTTGATCTAGATGAATCAATTCATACTTCTTCTCCAAAATGCAGGCAATAAGATGTCCTAAGTCAATGTTCTTCTTTCTTTTATGGGCGACATGACCAATTTCAGAAAGTCCATAAAGATAGTTAATGATTAGTTGGGCATCATCTATAGGTTGGTCAGACATAATCAAATAGGTTACGGTGGAAAGTAGAGGATTAATATTTACTCGATCACCAGCTTTAGGAATGATGGATGTACGAAGAACATGCCGGATGATACGAGCTTTTTGATTAAGAGATGACACTTTGGATATAGGAGATATCCCACCATACCCTTTAAGAACACCATTTATTGCAGACGAGTCAAAATCAAAAGTAGTGGTCAAGGTATGGGTTCTAATCCCTTTAGTCCCTAAGTTCAGAAAAATTCCTAAGTCTGCCTTAGTAATCTCTACTTTCTTCTTAAAAACAAATGACCTAATCACAGAATGGTCAGAGTTAAAGGACTTATTTGCAAGAAAGTAGTGAAAGGTCTCCTTATTGTAGAAGTGGACTAAAGTGAGAATGAGGCCAAATTGGGTGGCAATAAATAGATTCATTACCTGAAAATTCAGTTGTTCTTATAGAAGAGCTCTAAAAGGGGTGATCTTAGCAGAGGCAAATCTAGGAAATGACTCTTTGTTGGCCTTGGACAGAAAGTTATCACTAAAGTTTTTGGGTGGACCCTTGGATAGAACCTTTTGCCTTTTGCTAGAGCTTGCCATAGAGATGTTCTAGGGAAATAGGGGTTTGAAAGGGATGTTTTGAAGTGATAATAGTTGAGTTCAATGCCCATCAATTTAATGAAAGATGACTTGTTCATACAGACAAAATTAATTTTGTCCCATAAGAATTTCAATTCATCCCGTACGAACAAATTTTTTATGGACGAAATAAATGAGTCCAAAAATGAAATGGCTTTTTGTAATCACACAAGTAACGATGCATCCTTTCATACAGACTTTTGACAAAATGATCATATAGACGAACAGGTGTTCGTCCTGGATGATCGGATAATAAAGATAATTTTAATGGCAGTTGAAATCGTCCCCCACATCGAATCGCCAAGCGTTCGCCTGTACGAACCAAAGGTTCGTACAAATGATCATGCATAATAAAAACTACCTTATCCGTTTAACTATTAATTAATCGTACAGATGCTTGAACATTTCATCCAGATGATCATGACGATCGTACAAACAAAGTGAAAAATAAAAACTAAAAATTTGTACTCAAACCGTTCAAATCCGACAGTTAACACCCTACACAATTCATCCCGTACGAAAATAATTTTGTCCTTGACAATTTTCACTCAATTTTTCAAAACATGCACTCAAAATTCTAGATGTGAGAATTTTTCAAAAACTAAAATACAAACACAATAAAAACATGATAGAAAAATACCTAAAATTATAAAATCACAAATACACAAAAAAATACTAACTAAAAAAACACACATCAATGTTACAGAAACATTTTAATTAAGCATTCAAATCGATGATACCAAGCCTTGTTCTTAATGTATTGAAAGTATCAAAGGCTAGTGGTTTTGTAAAAATATCTGCAAGTTGATTTTCTGTAGAAACATGAATGAGTTTAATTTCTCCTTTGGATATATGATCCCAAATGAAATGATGCCTGATGTCTATATGTTTGGTTATTGAATATTGAATAGGATATCTAGAAATGCAAATAGCACTAGTGTTATCATAATAAATGGGAATAATATCTATAGTTAATCCTAAATCAATCAACTATTGTTTCAACCGAAGTACTTGTGCCACACAACTTCCTAATATAATGTATTCAACTTCAGCAGTAGATAGGGTTATTGAATTTTATTTTTTACTGAACCAAAAGACTAAAGAATTTCCAATAAACTGACATGTTCCAGAAGTGCTCTTTCTATCAACCCTATAATCTACAAAGTCAGAATCTGAATAATCAATTATTTCAAATGAAGAGCTAAACTTAGGATACCAAATTCCTAAGTTTTGAGTTCCTAACAGATATCTTAAAATCCTTTTTACTGCTATCAAATGTGATTCTTTTTGGATCTGACTGAAATCTAGCACACAAACAAACACTAAACATAATATCGGGCTGGCTAGCTGTCAAGTAAAACAAAGATCTAATTATCCTTCTAAATTTTTTTTGATCAATAGATTTATCCTTAGGGTCCCTATCTAATTGAATTGAGGAACTCATAGGTGTACTAACAGGTTTAGCATTGTCCATTTCATACTTTTTGAGGATGTCCTTAACATATTTAGACTGACTAAGAAATGTTTCCTCCTCAATTTGCTTAATGTTAAAGCCTAAAAAGTAACTTAGACCTCCCATTAAACTCATCTCAAATTCAGTACTCATTGCTTTAGAAAAATCATCACAAAGATTTTTTTTTTGAAGATCCAACGATGATGTCATTGACATAAATTTGTACAATGAGTATATCCTCTCTTACTTTCTTTTAAAAGAGAGTTGTATCCACACTTCCATTTTCAAATGATCTTTCAAGTAGGAAGGTGCTCAATACACTTTGATCCTTTGGCCTTGCAGTTAATTCTCAAACTTTATTTCTTACAAATTAATTTAACTCTTCTTGCAAAGCTAAAATCAGAAATTCATCCAATAGTGCTGGATCAATATTTGTGGGTTCTATTATTTAAATGAAGGATGAATGATTGACTTCTTTGTTTAGTCCATGTCTAGTCCTTACAAACTCACTAGGTTCACCTATAATCAAATCCTTTGGGTTGTTTTTAAAAAATCTCAAATCTCTAAGCAAAAGATTTTCTATCTCCAAATTTTCTTTTAAATTTATTTTATCAATATTTTGGGAGTTAATGTCAATCTCATCTTCTACAACATTTGGTTCTTCCAAAATTCCTGATTCATCAAATACAACATGTGTGGTCTCCTCAATTACCAAAGTTCTTTTATTGAATACTCTATAAGATTTTCCAACACTTGAGTATCCTATAAAAATTCCTTCATCTGATTTTGGATCAAATTTTCCTAAGGCAGATTTTCTATTGTTATGAATAATTACCTTGCATCCAAAAACATGCAAATGTGACAAATTAGGTGTTCTTCCTTTTAGCAACTCATCGGTGTTTTATTTAATTTTGATCTCACATTCACCCTATTCAGAACATAGCATGCAGTGCTAACCTCCTCAGCCCAAAAATATTTAAGAAGTGAGTATTCTGCTAATATGGCTCGAGCAGCTTCTATTTATGTTCTGTTTTTCCTTTCGACTACCCTATTCTGCTGAGGGGTTCTAGGTGCATAAAAGTTGTGATCAATCTTTTTCTCCTTACAAAAATCCTCAATTTTTTCATTCTCAAATTCTCTTCCATGATCACTTTGAATTGTTAAAATTTCACATCCTAACTTTCTTTGAATCCATGTCGAAAAGTTTCTAAATTCCTCAAATAATTTACTCTTATTAAATAGAAATCTAACCTATATAAATCTAGAGTAATTATCCACATTCACAAATCCGTATACCTTCCCTCATAGGCTTACAGTTCCAATTGGTCCAAAAAGATCCATATGCAAAATCTCCAATGGTTTACTACTTCTAAGATCCTTATTGGACTGAAAAGAGGATTTCACCTATTTTCCTAATTAACATGCATCAGAAAGTTGGTCCTTTGTAAAGTCTTTTTTAGGTATACCTCTCACTAAGTTCTTTTGGGTAATCCTCCTAACTTTTATCATGCTGGAGTGACAAAGTCTCATATGCCAAAACCATGACTCATCAGATATAGTTTTCAAACAAAAAAAGTAGGAGTTTTAATACAACTCAAGTCTAGCATATATACATTGTATACCCTAATACCATTCAAAATATCATTTCTATTTAGGCTTAATATGCAGCTAGTAGGAAATAATTTTACACAGTATCCTTTATCATATAGCTGGCTTATACTTAAAAAATTATGCTTTAAGCCTTCTTCCAATAACACATTTTCAATGAAAAAGTTCTTAAAATTTCTAATCATACCTGACTTAACCACCTTCCTTGTGGTGTTATCTCCAAGTGTAATCTTATCTCCACTCTTGGCTTCTAGCGATATGAATTGTGCAGTATCTCCAGTCATATGCTTAGAGCATCCACTGTCCAGGTACCATATGCTTTCACGAGGTCTTGTGTGGGAGCAACCTTGCAAAATTATTAAACGTTAGACCTGGAAACTCAAATAAGTTTTAGTACTCCTTTTGGCAATTTATAAATAGATGCATGTATGATATGTCTAGGTATATGTATCTTAGGTTTCCACACCAAATAAGATTTCTTCTTTAAAGTTCAGGTGTACGATATATGTCCAATCAATCAATAATTATTACATTTGACTTTTGAAAATGGATTCCTAAGTCTTCTACTATTCATCTTTCTTTTAAGGGATTGCTTAAATTTATGATACAAAATAGGATTAGTGAAATCTTCAAGTTTAGGGGGTGTCATATTATCCTTGAGAGAATTTATTTTCAATTTGTAAAATGAATTCATATCTTCCAAAATTCAATTTGTATAATTAACTCGATATAATTTGCTCTCTAATTCATCCTTATTATTCTTGATTTCAATTTGAAGTTCTGTAAAGGATGTTTTTAACATTTTAAGATTTTTGTTCAGGTAATGAAACCCATCAAGTAATTTCATGTGGTTGTCATCAATTAAAGCATAATCTTTCTTAAGGATTTCATGTTCCTTTTATAATTCTTGAAATTCTAAGCTTAGACTAGTATGCATTTTCTTTAATTTTCTATATGCATCATGCATGTTTTTAGAAACATCAAAAAGTTTATTGTAAGTTAAGTCACATACCTCTTCTTGATCTGACTGATCAAGGTTATAAGCCATTAAGCATAGATTGGTGACTTCCTCTTCCTTTTCTTTCTTTAACGAGTCTGAAGCTTAGTCCACCCAGAAAGCTCTTTAGAATTTCCTCTTGCCCTTCTTCACAATTGGTTTTTCCTCTACCTTCTCCTTATTAGGAGTGGCTTTGAGTTTTGGGCAGTCTGTCTTAATATATCCAGGTTTCCTACACTCATAGCAAATAACATTATTTGAAACTTTAACATTTCTATTAAATTTACCTCGATTCCATTACTGGCGTCTCTTTTGCTTCCTCTTCAGAAAGCTTCTAAATTGTCTAGTCATTAGTGCAATGTCATCTTCATCCTCATATTGTGAGTGTTCACTCTCTGACTCTTCCACTTTCAGTGCTATGTTCTTCTCCCTTCATGGTTCACCTGCATTAATCTTTCTTTGGCTAACACGTTGCTCGTAAGCAATTAACGATCCAAGAAGATTGTTAATAGAGTAAATGTTTAGATCTTTAGACTCTGTAATTGTAGTAATTTTAGCATCATAAGTAGTAGGTAAATAACGAAGTATCTTATTAACCATTTCAGCATTTGTTAGTTCCTTACCCAATGCATGTAAAGTGGTGACTATTTGTGTGAATCTTTTATATACATCAGAAATGGATTCATTTAGTTTCATGTGAAACACTTCATAATAATGCAACAAGATAATAAGTCTAGATTGCTTAACCTCATTAGTCCCCTCATAAGTTATATAAAGTCTATCTTATATGTCCTTCCACTCTTGCAAGTAGAAACCAGCATGTAGTCTTATGATTTAAGAGCATAAAAGAAACTATTCATGCATTTGACATGTAGTTATACTAAGTCACATTCTTCTATTGTCCAGTCCACAAAAGGTATTTCAACTCTAACTTTGTCAACTAGTCTAATTTGTTTTGTATACCCTTCCTGAACTAAGATCCACATATGTTAATCAAGTTACTGTAAAAATGTAGACATGCGGGTTTTCCAAAAATCAAAAGGAATATTGTCAAACAATGAAGGTTTAATTATAGAGTAACCCTCAAGTGTAGTTCAGTTTTCAAATAAAGCCATCTACGTTAATAAAAAAATAGTCTAAACTTATAATTTTGAATAAAAGCTCTGATACCACATGTTGAAACTTGTTCAACAAGAATTAGGATGTTAGACTTAAGCTTTTGTCCCAGCAGCTAATCAAGAGAGGGGGGGGGGGGGGGGGGGGGGGGGGGGGGCGGGGTGAATTGGTAATTAAAAAATTTATCCCTCTTTTTAAAATTAAAACTGAGAATAACTTTAGTAAATTTTATAGAAAATGTTTTTCAACCATAATTTAAACAGTAAAAATAAAAAGCAGTGGAAAAAATAAAAAATACAAGATTTATAGTGGATCGATTAAACATGACCTACATCCACTCCCCGGAGGCACCCTCCGAGTGTTGTAATAACACCACTAGTGACTCTCCTTTTGCACCCACAGCAAGGCAGAGAAGCCTTTACAAAAACTCTCTTCCACCACTATCTGGTGCGGTAGAGAACTGTCGTCCTTTTACACTCTGCAAGTGTTGGCAGAGAACTGTTGTCCTTTTACACTCTCTAAGTGTTGGTAGAGAACCGTCGTCCTTTTACACTCTCCAAGTATTGGAAGAGAACCGTTCATCCTTTCACACTCTCCAGGTGTAGGTAGAGAACCCTTCGGCTGTTCACACTCTCTAAGTATAGGCAAAGAACCCTTCGATTGTTCACACTCTCCAAGTGTCGGCAGAGAACTAGATCTTCTTGATAGATCCTCTCATAAGAAATCTAGAAGGGCGAGAGAAAAGAGTGAAGTAATCTTAAATCATAAGTGGTGATTCTTACCTTTAAGTACCAAGTGAATCTTTCACGCTCCAATAATAAGAATCCTCCTTCAAACACTCTCTCACACTCTCTCCTTGACTCTCCCTTCAGTTGACACGAAGATCAGTAGGCAAAAAGATAAAGTGATAGTTTATAAAGGACCTTTTATATGATAGATACGAAAAACCATCCAAAAACTGCTGATTTCGAGTCAATACAAACAGGATCGTCCCGTACGATCGTAAGATCATCCCGTAAGAACGGTGCAAAATTGTTATGTACGATTTCTTATATGTATTGGGACGAGGTGACTGCGTACATGATCATCGTCCCGTACGAACTAAGTGAAAGTTCATTAGGGATGTTAGGCCCTATGAACTAGTCCCGAGGCTAACCAGAGGGGGGTGAATTGGTATTTTAAAAATCTTTAAACAAAAAGAACAATTATCACAAACCAAAGTCACCACAGAAAAACAAGTATGAAATATTAAAGTGCGGAAGCAGTAAAAAGAACATAAGGATTTATAGTGGTTCGGTCAACTTGATCTACGTCCACTCCTCGGAGGCGCCCTCCGAATATTGCACTACCAACGTGACTCTCCTTTAGCCCCACAACTAGGCGGATAAGCCCTTACAAAGACACCTCCTTTTGCCACCCCGACAAGGAAAAGAACCCCAGTCCTTTTACTTCCTCCTGAAGCAGGCAGAGAACCACGACCACTTGCTAAAACTTACCTCTCCCAACCCTTCCAAGGACAAGAGACTCTAGGGAAGAAGAAGTGGAATAATGCTTGAAGCAACCCTTGTGAACCCACTCACAAGCTCGCCCTCACAAGATCCTCTCTTTCTCTCTCCCTCTCTCTCTCTCCCCTTTAGGTTTCTCAGGTCAAGATAGTAGCCAAGGATGTTTAAAAACATTGGACAATAGTTCTTAAATAGAAGAGCTTCAAAGGAGCTCATTAATTCTAAGTTGCCAATTTTATCATCCAGGATGATAAACATATCGTCTTGTACAATCAGTCAAATCATAGATGATCAGCCAAAATATCGCCCTTAAGATGATCTGGACGATTGAAATTCGGCTTGATCGTCCAAGACAATCTCACAATTGTCCCGGCTGATCAGTTCAAATCAGAGAAAAATCGTCTAGAGCATCGCCCTGAATTCAAGCTATCCGATCTTGATCGGCCAGAACATCGCCCTGAATTTGGGTTGGCTGATATTTATCATTTAGGAGAAACTAAGGGTTTTTTAATAGATCATCCTGGCCGATCCTGCGATCTTCCAGGACGATGTGATCGTATCAATTATCCTTAATTACTTCCTTGATTCCTGGATTAATTTAGGCATAATTATGTGTTATCGTCCAGGCTGATCTCTTGATCGTCCTGGCCAATTTCCAAAAATACAGAATAACTAAATTGATCATGGCGGCAATTTCTTTCTATATTGAACATATCGTCCTGGCTGATACAAGTATCGTCCAGGCCGATCAGTTAATTATGGGTGCCTTAACTAAGAAATCCTAATTAGAACTTTTATTTTGAACTCGATCATCTGGGATGATATAAATATTGTTCGGGATGATGTGAGTAAAAATAGAATTTTAAATCTCTCAAGTGTGTGTGTGTGTAGGAATTCTTAACATCAGTCACTTCACCAGATTACAATTGACTCAATAAAGGGAAAAAGAAAAAGAAAAAATAGACTGACTCAGACCTAGCCTACCCAATCTTGAGCTGGCTCCGTTGTCGTTTGATCTTTTGGTTCTGAAACATCAGTAGAGGAAGGCAGTCAAAGTGTTTGCTAACATCAAAATCACAATTCATGAAATCAAGTTTGCAACACTAAGTTCATCCGGTATGAATAGTTATTTTATAGCCACCCAAAAAATAACTGCAGACGTTTCATACGTCAAAGGAACAAAGCAATTTGTCCTGGGATGAATGCTTATGTTTGTCCGTACGAACAGTTCAAAACGTTATCACCCAAGAAGATCATCCTGGGATGATTAGTGTATTTCATCTGTACGAATAGTTCAAAGTGAGAAACCAGAGGAGATCGTTCAGGGACGATTAGTCCATTTTGTCCATACGAATAGTTCAAAGTGAGAATCTCGAGGAGATTGTCTAGGGGCGATTAGTCCATTTCGTCCGTACGAACAGTTCAAAGTGAGAATCCAGAGGAGATCATCCAGGGAAGATTAGTCCATTTAATCCATACGAACAGTTCAAACTCAGAATCCAGAGGAGATCGTCCTGGGATGATCAGTCTATTTCGTCGGTATGATCTGGACTTAGAAAAATTTCTCACTTTTTCTTGTTCGTTCCATTACTCTCCGAGGGGTATAACGGATCTGATCGTCCCATATGAACTATTTTCATCCCGTACGATCAGAGGAAAAATTTAACTTTTTATAGATCTCCCTCAATGTGTGTATGCTAGTTTGCTCAATTACAATTACTCTCTCTTAGACTCAATAAGATAAAAAATATATACTTCAAAATGCAAAGTATGATATGCTGAATTTGATTTGAAGTCTTTAGTAGTCTGAAGTACGATTATCCTGAAATATTAGTCCACATAAATGCAAAAATAATTCTTCCAAAAAATATTAGGAGAAAACAATAATTAAAACAATATTATTTGGAATCATCAAAAATATATAAGTTGCAAGAATGTAAAACATACAATTAGTAACTCTCTTAACAGCGGCTAGGCGAGATGAATCCAATAGGACTAAGATCATCAAATTCTGATATCACTAAGACATTTAAATGTCAAATAAATAGTCCATGATCAAAAAATTTAAGATCGACCGTCCATTCAAATCACTCCCATTTTAATTTCCTATTCATTTACATTTTTTTCTTGGTTGATATTAGCTTAATCTCTGTATTGATTTGATCTTAAAGAGATTTTATGATTTTTTTTTGTGCAATGAGATTTTTAATATCACGTATTTAGTTAATGTGTTGAACTCGTTCTAGTAGTAATCAAGTGATTTGATGATTAGAAGTCATTTTATGAAGGGAAAAAATAAACTAATTTACTATCAAAGTTCTATCATTTTTAAAACTAACTAATTTGATCCCAATTTCGAATGTAACAAGTTGAAGGAAAATTAAAAAATAATAATTTAGGCCCCCCTTAAATACATTTTCTGGCTCCGCCATTGCTTGCATTCCCGTTCCACTCTAAAATTTTGTATAAATTCTTTGTCAGTCTTTGAATTAACTCTACTTACGCTATACTGTAATCCTATGTTAATAAGAGACTTATAGAAATCAGTTATTAGGACTCTCGTGAACTTCTTCAACTTTCCACCACTAGCAATAAACTTCACATCTTAGCTTTAGATTCTAACTTCAACTAGAGCCCTTCTAATCAATACTTATCAATGCCACTTTTCATGACAGTGCCTCCAATTCTATAATCAAAGATTCTAGGACCATTCAACATGTCTTTATAACCTCTATGATTCCAAAAAGTTGTGACTATATTCACATCACTCCTCTACTCTCACTCACCAGTTATTATATCATTGCTCATAGGGATTTTAATGCTAGTGATCTTTTTTTTTTGATACATTGAACACTTGACTAGTATTAGGGATCCCAACCATAAGAGGAAACTGAATATGGCCCTAGGACACATCATTGCATATTTTCTTAAAACAAAATACAACCTTTAATATCCTACCCCACCTAACTACCAAACTGCCTTCTACACCAACAACTCCTTTCACATACTTCACAACACTCACCTCTATCCAAAGTACAAGAGGTTGAGGAAGCAGAGGAATAGGCTATTCATGCACCCATTCTTATATGCCAAAAATCACAGATGGATTCGTTGGTGAAGAGGTTTAACTAGTTGCAGGCCAGGTTTGACTACTTCGTAGCTATACAAGAGAAGCAACATGTAGCATATGTTGATCATTTTAATTCAAGTTAGCCCAACAATAAAAGCAGCATGACCAGGAAATATCCTGGTTTAGGGAGCAGTTTGATTCCATTAATAATTTCTTTCACCCACCACCACTACCTCCTACACCTGATCAGGGACCTTTATACTTATAAATTACTTAGTACTTTTTGTGTGATGTTTTGTACTTTATTCTATTTAGTGGTTGTTTTTTCTATTTCCTCCTTTTAGTGATGTCAAAAGGGAGAGTAGTGTTAGTGTTGAATCATTTGTATCATTCACTTGCATTAGTTAAATTTGTTTTTCTTTACTTACAATGTTCTCCTTTATTTTATGTTTCATTTTTTTAAAATAATTAAAAAGAAAAAAAATGCGTGCTTTGAATTTTTCCAATAATAATGTTTTCCATCATAAAAAAGGGGAAGATTGTTACAGATCTTGACCCAAGCACTAATATTTTAAGGATAACAAACATTATTGTTCCTTGACTACTACTATTCATGCATGTCTGTTTTATATGCCTAGCTCACTAGACTTTCAGGTCCACATGTTCTCTTGGAACATCAATCAGCTCAAGATCAAGTAGATTAGGATTGAGTTAGTCTATAATTTCTATTTCAATGTATCTTTTACCTTTTCTTGAGTCAAATGTACTTTGGTGGATCCTAAAGCTAAGTAACCTTACAAACACACTCAGGAGAAAAAAATTAACGAGTTAGAATTTTTCTATTTTTGATCATATCATACGGTGCGATTTGAAAGGATGATCTATCAAAATTAGAAACCCTAATTAGGACATTTCAGTCATGTAAACTTGCTTAAGAAAATCATCCTAGATGATACTCCCCTCATCTTGGACAATATACATGATGATACTATATCATCCAAGATGATTCATTACAATCATGTATAAATTAGTCAGGCGATTAAGAAAAGTAATTAAGGTTAGATTGATCGATCATATCATCCCAGACATTCACAGGATCATCTTGGACGATCCGTAAGAGAAACCTTAGTCTTCTTCTGAATCATCTGAATGTCCCGAACTATTTACTGGATAATCAGTTATAATTCTTCATCATCTAGATGTTTTTCCTGGATGAAATGAAATATCTGCAGGATGATAATAATTAATTTTAAACTAATCATATAAGTAGATCCAAGCATAATCCTGAACGATCAGTTATGTTTTTTCATCATCTAACATTTATCTCCTAGATGTCCTGAACTATCTACTAGACTAAATGTATGATTTTAAACTATTCACATAGGACGATGTCCATATAGTCTTCGATGATAAAAAAAAATAATGTCTTCTAATTATACAACACACCTAGATCATCCTAGTTGAAAGGACTAAAATACATTGATCTTCCTGAATGATCTTTAAAGGCAAGTTACAAATTAAGGTAATTTTTAAGGCCTTCTTTATAAGATCTCTTACTTGTTAATGAGAGTATCTTTTGCTATTGTCCTGACTTGAGAGAGCTTATAGAATGAGAGGGAGAGCTTGGGAGAAAGAGAGAGAATATTATGAGGGGGAGTTTGTGAGGAGTTCACAAAGGTTGCTCTAAGCAAGGATTCGAGTCTTCTTCTTCATTCATCATCCTTGGATCTTTGGTGGCTCTAGGGAGGTCTTTGTTAGTATTAGATTAAGATTCTCTTCCAATTTCAGGAGGAAGCAAAAGGATTCCAAGTTCTTTTCTTCACCGAGGTCGATTAAAAGGAGTTTATAAAGGCTTCTCTACCTTTCTATGGGTGCAAAAGGAGAGACTATGTTTTATTACAATACTTTATGGAAAGGCTCTAGGGAGTGGACGTAGGTTAAGTTGACCGAACTACTATAAAATCTGGTATGTTCTTTCTATTCTATTCTTGCACTTTATTTTTCTCATTTTAATTTCTGTGGTTGATTGTGTTTGTTTTAAAATATTCAAAAAAGTTTAAAACTATCAATTCACCCCCCCCCCCCCTCTTGGTTAGTCTTGGGCTAGTTCAGAAGGGCTTAACAACCCTAACAAACTTTCGGAGGCCATTTGGTAATCCTAAAAAATTTCTCAAATCATCTTCTAAATAAAATAAAAAAAAAACCATTTCTTCAATTTTTAGGTTTCAATCTTCTTTGGCTGTTGTAGGTTTCTTCTTTGTCCTTCTTCATTAGTTGATAGTTGGTGATCTTTCCTAGTTTTATCTACAATTTTTAGAGTTTGAATCTTCTTTGGTTGCTTTCTTTACTTTGGGCTTCTTGCCCCTTATTTTTCTATTCATTTTTACCTTTTTTATGATGGAGTCCCCTGCTAACCATAGGGTAAAATGATCACTGATCATTTTATCAAAAAAAAAAAAAAAGGTTTCTTCAAATTTTCTGGAATTGTTCCTAATTTTCTTTCTTGTTATCTTAAGGATGTTATCTCAAGGAATTCAACATTGAATTCTCTAGTTGTTTCTATTAAGCTATCATCCTTTAATGGGGCTCGTGTGATTTCTTATTCCTTACGAGGATGTGGGGAAGCTTCCTTCTCCTTTCCAATTCAGTTTGATTGGTAAATTTTCTCTAAGGATATCGAATCTGGATGCAATCCATATGTTTTTGCTAATTTGATGCTATCTGGATTATTCTCTATTGATTTACTAAACCCTCATCATGTTGAGATTAAGCTTTTGAATGATCTGGATTATAATCAAGTGTTTGCTAGATGCTCTTACAACATAAGTAATTGTAAAACACATTTGCTAAAATGAACACCTTTCTTTTATATTAAAGAGGAGCCCTATATCGCACCTATTTGGATTACCTTTCCTCTTCTTTGTTAACATTTATTTAATAATATCGTGCTTCAGTGTTTGATCGGATACTTCAAACTAACCAAGCTATTGCATCCAAAACTGGTCCTTTAGTGGCTTGTATTTTAGTAGAAGTGGATATATCTAAGAAACATCTAAGAGAAGTCTGGTTGGGATCTAAATCTCTTGGGTATATGTAACAAGTTGAATCTTAAAATATGTCTGATTTCTGTATGCATTGCAAAATTCATGGTCACCATATGAATTATTATTTTATTTTTCATCGTGCTTTAAAAAAAATCATCTTCAAGCTATTGAGGTGGACTAGATTTAAGGTAGGACAGACATCCAATCTGATGTCGATCATGGGGAAAAAATGTTAATGTCACTACCAACTTATATTTGACCCCTCTTCTAGCTGATGAGTTAAGGCAAACATACAATGCTATTTTGCCTATTAATGTTAACAATGATTTGAATTTTACTCTCAATATTTATGTGTTATATGAAGATTAATGAGTTAAACTTGAACTCATGGGATCTAACATCTAACTACAACATAACGATTCTCTTGCATAAAAAATGGGAGATCCTACTGGATTTCGGGTTGCTGGGTTTGGTAATTTAGATAATTTACAGGAACAAAAATTATCTTAGAGAATATGCAATTTGAATAAGGAGCTTTCTCAATTATCTAATTTTGTTGCAAGTATGGATCAAGATATCTTTTTGAATACTAAAATTGCTAGACCTTCTAATATTATGTGCATTAATACTAGTGAACATGGTGAAATACTTCTTGATTCTTCTAATGTTGTTACTATTCATGATCTTAATGGCATTATTTACAAAACTCAGGTGAATTATTGTTTGACTAATGTCTCTATGCTTGATAATAATAGGGACAATATGATGGATGAAGAGGGTTTTACCAAGGTTCGTAAAAAGAAAAAAAAATGAAAAACACATTCATTTTAATTTTAAAATTTAGAGTTATGCACTAACATTACATAGGGCCTTTTTATGTAAGTCAAAAATAGGTTTACTAATAATTTTTATAGTTTTTTGTCTATTTAATTTATTTGATAATCCAACTAAGTAATGATTAGTGGCAACATAAAGATTAGTTGTGGCATTACCTTGCATCGCTTATGTATTGGCCCATTGAAATAGTGGCAGTTAGCAGTTAAATAGGTATGCATAGTTTCACACTACGAATCATGCATGGTTTTAATTTGATTGCTAAGATTTGGTCATATGAGTAATGGTCTATCCTGCGGTTCAAAATAGACAGATTTGATGCTTTGTCTGAAAACATCTTTGCCATGAACACAAAATAAGTGTTACAAATTTAATCTTCATCCCATAGGACATAATTTCTCAAGGAACTTTCTTTTGCCTATTATTGAGTATTTAATGAACCAAACATCACAATGCTTGTGAGATTATTTCTAATCATTTAACCTTCCATTATATGAAGTTTGAGAGGTTTATATAACAGATCATAGAAGTTATTTAAAATCCTAGTTTTAAGATCAGAGAATGATATTTACCTTTATGGGAGTCTCAGAGGGATTTCTTGAACTTGTTTTGTGTCTTTAGCTCCTTGGGAAGAACTTCTTTGAAGAAACCATAGCTGGAGGATGTTTGGATTAGGAGTTAAAAATTCTTATAGGATGAAGCTTTAGGTCACCCATAGATCTCCTCACTAGCAAGCTTCCAAGGCCTAAAAAGAGTGGGAAGGAAAAAGGGATTATTTAGGAGTGAAATGAAAGAGAAAAAGGTAGATCTTTGGAGGCTCCATACATGGATTATTTCTTTAATGAAGGTTTTTTCTAGGTTTACCCTCTTCCAAGCCATATAGGCTAATCCAAGGGCTATGATGCTCAGAGCTTTTCCTTGGATGAACGTACACTAAGTGTCTTACATAGTTAGGGAGCAAAAGAGTTGCCTAGAAATCTTAAAAGTGATGGGTTATCTTATTACATGGAGGGGACTACTAGCTTGCTTTAGGATAAACTAAGGGTTGAGGTAGTTTAAGAGTGTTTAGGCATTTAATGGAAAAGATTTGTGTGATCAAAACTAGCTGGAAAAGTAAGCTTAAGTGATTTTCATGTGGATTTGACCTATCTGAAGAATTTATGTTTGTAGACTTTGTTGACCAGTTAATCGATCAAGGATGACTAGATGGACTCCATGTAGTACTTAGAGGCTATTTGGGTTTAATGCATTAGGTTTAGAGCTTAAATTTGGAAATTTATTTTGCATGAATTTATCCTATTTTGACTAGGTTGACCAATTCAACTTGATCAAAAAGGTCTCCCATGGTCTTGAATAATAAAAAGTAAGAGAATATTTGAATTAGAAGGTTTGGTGAAATTGGGTTTTGATTGAATTTGGGTGTTTGACCTAAACTAGTTATGTTTGACTAATTTTAGGTGGAGTTGACCAATTCAATTGTTTACTGGGCCAAGTTAACCACTTGTTCAATCCATAAAGAGCTAGATTTAAACTGATTTGATGAAGTTTAGAGGAGAATTGAGGTTTATAATATATCAATATTGAGGTTTGATGAATTGAGCTAACTTGAGCTTAATCAATAGAATAAATTGGGTCAAGCAGGGGCGGAGGCACAATGGGGGAAGTGGGGGCACGTGCCCCCACTGGCCAAATGATTTGTTTTAATTTTATTTTAGATACTTTTTTATATATAATCGTAGATTAAAAATCGCAAATGCAAAAAAAAATTTGCCTCTTCTCATCTTGACATTACCGTGCTCGTCCTCATTACCAATAAAGTTCAAATTGGTGTTCTCTCATCAGTATCCATAACCTGGAACCGACACACACACACTCTCTCTCTCTCTCTCTCTCTCTCTCTCTCTCTCTCTCTCTCTCTCCCCCCTTCAAATTATTTTGTTCTCTCCGACTCTCATTATGTTCAAAAAGCCATCTCTCTCTAGCATCTCTTTGTTGTGATGCGCAAAAAGCCAAAAAGAATGTTAAAAAATAATATTTGCTCTTTCTCTCTCATATTTGTATTTTTATATCATTTTGTTTTCGAAAAATTGATTAGTTCTATTTTTTAAAAAATTGGTAATTTAAATTAATTTTTTTTAAAAACTAAGTAGAACAATTTTGTTTGATTTTAAATAATTTTGATATTTTTAATAAAAAATTTACATATAATTTGTTTTTTTTTTCACTCAAATAAATTTTAATTGTATATATGAACTAGTTTTTTAATTTATCCGATCATTCTCGGATGAGCGTATTATATTTATTTAATTTCTAATCTATTTTTAAAAAATTTAGAGAAGAGGGTTTTAAAAATTAATATTTTGTATATTGTCGATAGGATGATCAAAATTTTCGATTCAAAGAATGTAAAATATTTGCACGTAAATTACAATATATTCATTAAAAATATTTTGTTATGTTGTTCAAATATGTTTATTCACTTTTATTTAATAATATATCAACATATTTTTTGTAATAGATATGGAGAGATACTTTAAAAGAAAGGCTAAGTTGTTGAGAAAAATGTCTATTGTGTTCATACTAATACCCATTTTAAATATCTTAGTGTAGAAAATTTTGATGATTTATCGGTTGATGCTAGATTAAGAAAAAATTTCAGATTATCATCCTAATTATAAGGATACAGTGAGAAGGAAAAAATTATTAAGAGGTCCGTGTGGGCCTCGGGATTATGAATTCCCATAAACATAAATTTAAACTAAATTATGAAGGTTTAATCCTATATGGTTTAATGATTACAAAGCTTGGTTAGAACACAGTCTCATCAAAGATGCATCTTATTGCTTATTTTGTTATCTTTATAGACCATAATAGTAGAGCGAAAAAGTAGTGATAACTTTGACACAAAGGGATTTCGAAATTGAAAAAAAAAGAGGATAGATTTCAAGTACATGTAGCATGAAAAAGGTTGAGGGATCTTTTTAGTGTTGATTGTGCCCCCACATAAAAACATTCCTGGGTCCGCCACCGGGGTCAAGGACTGGCTAAGGCATTAGCATGAGGCACCAATGTTAATATGTTTGATATGTAAAGCTCTAAATGGTATGATTTAAATAATGATTGAAGTTAAATTACAGAGAGCAGTGAACTAAGCTTGTTGATTATGATTTATGATTTTGATGTTTAGTTTACCTTAGACAGAAATGATGTCAACAATAATGAATACAAATTTCCTTATCATGAATCACAAATTAAAGCCTATCATATAATGTAACTTGTATCGTATAATATGTCCTATTATGATTATTTTATACAAAATTTTGTTAAATATTTATTTTTGACATAAACCTCTCGTATGTATTTATGTGTTTGCATGTTGTCTTTTAGGCTCTATATTTGAACATATATAAATAGTACAAAATAAAAACATTAATATATATATTTTTATGTAGCTAATTCTACACTTGATCTACTGTAGATAGCTTAATTTTCTTGACTTAATGATTTATTAAATTTCAATATTCTTCATTGGTTTATTTTGCCCACTTGAGCTATAAACTTTTCTCTGGTTCTTATATGCTTTCCTTAGAGTGTACAACTTTCCTTAAGAGTGTACATAACATTAAAATTCCTCTTCTAATGTCTTATCAATGTTAACACTCAAAACCTACACTTAGACATGCCAATATAAATAGGTCAATCAAATTATATTTTTATCATCAAAATATTATAATAATGCTCTGGGCCCTCGGAGTTAACAATCTTTTAATTTTATTTATTGTTAAAAATATACTTGGGTATGTATAAAACTACTTGGAGTTTAACTAACACCTCCAAATTATGTCTTCCTAAAATTTTGAAAATAATTATAGATAATAGAACATGATAATAAAGAACAATTAAGTTACACTAAATTTTCATATTAAAAGAGCCCAATGAAAACTTACTATCCACTTTGAGGTCAGCATGCCACTCTCGATGCCATATGTCACAATGATTTATCCACTTCACTTCATCATAAAAGATTAAGCTATCCTTTATAGCTTTTATTTAAGTTAGAATAGGTTGAACTACTTTGTGTTTAGGTAAAGGGAGAAGTTTGCAAAACTAGGTCAATCATATTTTTTTAAGTGTTTCACTTATGACTAAGTGAAATTTATCAAATTTAGCTAGGCTAACCTAGGTCCAAGGTTCATAAAGAGACATAAAGATTTTAATTTAATCAATTTTTAGAGTGAGAGATTACATTTAATTTGGATAAGTGAACTATCCAAGGATTTGGCCTATATTTATAATCAACTACTTAATTATGCAATGTAAATGGGCTTGAAATACGAGTTTGATTCAAGCAAGTTGGTCAAACACTACAGGAAATTCATCAATTACCGATGGTATGGACCGGCGGTTCTCCAGCCGCCGGTAATAACGCCGGTGTTTTTCAAAACCGCCGGAAAACTAATGGTAATCGCCGGAACAAACCGCCGGTAATGAGTGATTTTCTTGTAGTGAAAGCTTTGAAGTTCGGGAATAGGAGAACACTTATTTCATTAGGACTAGTTAGTATTTATATGATTTAGGTGAGTTAAACTTAAGGATTATTTAAGGTTAAAATAATTTGAATCCAATGGTTTAAAGTTAAATTGCTTAATACTTAACCTATAGCTTTAGGTTTAATAATACTTTAGATGAGTTTTGAGACTTACAGGCCTAAGATAAGGGTATTAAATGTAAGGCTTTGTGACTAATATATATAGATATAGCCTTAGGTCTATGGACCCATATAGAATTGAACTAGATCTACCAAATGCTTAGCAATTTTGGACGAAGTCAAGCGTGGACTAAAAAAAAAATACTTAGCAATTTTGGATCTTTTTTTTTTTTTTTTTTTTGAATTTAACCTTATTCCTTAAATTTTCAAAAATTAGGAAACAATAGCTATTTTGTAACTTTGGCCTACAATGCATTTTAGATGAATTTTATATGTATTTTTGAATTCTTAGGGAATTAATTAATACATTTAATTAATCCTAGGATTTTGAAATTTAATAAAAAGAGCTATGAAATAAAAAATTTATGAAATTTAATCGATTGGCCTTTGAGATCCTATAGAACATTCTATGAGATTTTGATGTTTTTGTAGGAGTTTAACATAATTTCTTAAAAATTAAAAAATTAAAAAAATATTAAACTTAATAAACATATACTTGAATAATTCAAGTTACTTAAAAATTAATCCTAGAATCCGTAGAAATTTATTTTGTCTTTTTCAATATTTTCAAGAAATTGATATGAATTTTTAAAATTTATGTTTCCATTTAAATAAGTTTAAAAAATTTACACAATCAACATCAGTGACCGTGCTATGCTTTCCAAGTGGTTGGCATTAACTGGTAGTTCAATTTAGGCTTTTTTTTTACGGCTTTCTTACTGCTTCTTAGAGTTGTTTTTTTGTTCAAAATTTTTAATTTTAAACTAGAAAGTAGCTTAAAGAAGCAATAAGAAAGCCGTCCCAAATGAAGCCCCCCTTATTTCACAAGGATTAAAAAATGGCATTCGATACGAAATCAAATAACTCTGATTAATAGATCTTTCCTTAAGTTACTTGAGGGTTTAATGGTTTTAATGACATTGATTAGAGGTGTAAATGTATAGAGTCGAGTCGAGTATCTATCTAATCGAGCTAAGCTTATTTAACTCTAAGTGAGCTCGAGCATGAGCTCATGGCTCCATATAATCATTTGCTAGGTGTGAGATCAAACACATGGCTTGATAAAATCTTCTCATGAGCTCATTAACATGTCGAGTTCAAGCCTGCTTAGCTCACTTACACCACTAACAGTGATACCAGGAAATGTAGATATTGAGTCTAGAGTTGAGACCTAATGACTCTCCATCATTTAAATTTCCTCTTTAGAAATATGGAGTCATCTAGAGAATGATCTTAAATTTCATTGGTTGTGAAGGAAGAGAGAAACTAAATTTTGATTCCAACACAATAATCAGATCAATTTAACCTAACTAAGGCATTGTTGACCTACAACTAATTAGGGATTAGAAGATTACCTAACTAAGGCATTGTTGACCTCATTTTTTGTATGAGATCACTTAGAACAATCCCAACCCCATATCAATTTAACCTCCAGACCAATCTAGACTTTAGGATCCTCCTAGACTTCAGACCTTAGGATCTATCTAGACCCTAGGATTCTTCTAGACCAATCTAGACCTCAGGATCTATCTTGCTCTTAGGATTCTTTTAGACCCCAGACCCTAGGACTTCATAAACTCTAGAGTTCTTTTAGATTCTAAATCCTAGGATTTTTCTAGACTCCAAACTCTAGGATTAATGCAGATCTAAGATCATTCTAGACTCGAGGTTAGCCAAAACCTTAAGATCAAGTCTGATCATAAATCAACCTATATCCCAGATCAATCTAGAATTCTGATCAATCCAGATTCAAAACAAACCTAGTCTTCAAACTTGTCTAGATTTCAATTCTATTCAAACCTAAATCCAACCTAGTCTTCAAACCCACTCAAGCTTCAAACCTGTCTAGACTCCTATGTAATTCAATCTCTAGCTCAAACTCCAATTAATTCAGCTAATGATCAAACTTCAATCCTATCAAATCATTCATAATCAGCCATATGATTAAGAGTTATGAGGTTAATTCAAATTAAATGAATTAAAGCAAAATTCCAAAACAAATTTAGAAATTCCAGGCCAAATTCAAAGCTAAGGGCCATATCATGAAACCCTTTTATAAGGATTTTTTAAATAAGTCAAAACCCAATCAAATGGTCTCTAATTCTAATTATATTAATTATATATTAATAGGATATATCTTTAGAAGAAAATCTCAAAATTTGAGCTTATTCTGAGGTCTATAATCTCAGAAACTGAATTGAAATCAAAAGGCTGTAAAACATTCAAATATTTACGGCCTATGCCACTGGACCTGCCACCTAGTAGATCCTACCCTTGGAGCCTTCTCTAAACCATATAATCACTTCCAAACCCTTAATCTTAACATTTTTAGTATTAAAAATGTATTTTGGTGCACCCACTTTGACCCCCATTTGACAAAGGGTCTGATGTTTTCTCCAAACTTTAGCTTGGAATTTTCAAATCAAACCTCAAAACATCTTCCAATGCATACTAATCATCATTAGGATTTCAATGGACTTAAGCCCAGACTCTGGTAAAGTCTGATTGACTAGGTTATCCTATTTTGACCAAAATACCCCTTAAGGGTTTGAATACCTATTTCAAATTAAATGACCTCTAAATATCTTGGAACCACTTCAAGTAATTTTAAAATGTTAAACTAAACTTATTGGATCCAATCCAAGACCTTGGGTCAGCTTAGTTTACCAAGTCAAGCTAGGTTAATCAAATAGGCCTTTTAGGGTTCAAATAATCATTTTGACATAATTGACCTCCATAGACCTTTGAAATTACCTCCAACAAACTCAAAATATTATCTCAAACCTGTTGAGTTTGGTCTCACCTCTTGGGTCAACCTGGTTGACCAAGTCAACCTATGTTGACCAAAGCACCCCTTAAGGCTTTAAATGGGTTATTCCAATCATATAGGTGTGACTTGGTCAAACCAAAAATCATAGTCAAACATATACCTATAGTTAAGCCTTAGCTATTTTATTCCATTCAACCTTTATCAACTTTTAAATCAACTTTCAATCATACCCTAAACATGCTTCAATCATTGAATAATAAAACCAAACCCAAATTAACCAAGTCCACCCATAAGGACTTGGTCAAACCACCTTGAAACCTTTTTAATTCATTAAAATCCCAAGTATTAATCATTCCTTAATTCTTCCAATTAGATCTCAAGGCACATCACCAGTACACATAGCAAGTGGACTAATCAAAATAGTTAAATCAATGTTTGGGATGAGTCAAAGATGGTTAAAACCCATTTAAAACTAATCCCATCCATTCTTAAACCACTCCATTAGTCCTAATCAACTTCTGGAATGTTCTTAAGATATTTTCTAGCCTTTTATCTAGTATTAAATGACTCAAGTTGAACCCATGTGCTTAAAAGGATGCAAAACCCCTTTACACATGGGATGTCCTTTGGAACTCTTTGTTCCCTACTCTTAACAACCCTAGGCCATGTGGAAACAAAATCAAGGAAAGCTTCCAAACAGATCTCAGCCCACCATTTAAGCTAGAGAGACTTGAATAGGGTAAACCTTAAAATCAACATTCATTCTAACCTATTAACTCTCTCACTACATTTTTTTTCCAGAGCTAATACAGCCCCAAAAAACTCTCCCTCAAGCTTCTCTTGATACTTCCCTAGCTCTTCCAAGCCCCCCACCAGATCCTAGCCTCCAAACTCTCATTGGTGGAGACAGGTCTAGAAATAGAATAAGGAGATTTAAGAATAACTTCTAATTTAGCTAGAACCAAATCTTGAAGTCTTCTATAAAGTTTAAGACCATCTATGTAGCTTTCTAATAAGCCCAAGATTGTCAAAATCTATCCATGGGTTAGAGAGATATTTGTGTTTTAATTTCTATGATCAAATCTTGATATCTCCAAAATCTGAATACATGGAGCCTTGAAACTCCATAATTTGCAAGATTACGATATCTAGATCCTATGCCTCAAATTTCATGAAATTTAAATATTTGGATTGAAAGTTATGAGCAAGTATGTACTAGGATTTCTGGAGTGATCTGGACCATTCAATCGGCTGTGTATTGCGATCGGATGATGCCGATGAAGCTGGACCACTCGCTGTAGCCGACGGGTTTCGAACCTGCACCATTTAGCCAAATAGCATGCTGACGAGGCGAAGTCTGGTTCGTCCATCCAATCTAACATGGATCTGATGGCCCAATATTCCTGCTAACATAGCAAGTGGCTCATTCATATTGCATCACGTGTTATGTACGAGGAAAGCCACTATCGCCATCATTCTAATGATTGGCTCATAGTTAAATTAATTAAAAATTAATTTAAAATTCATTTTAAATGATCAAAACATCAAAACTCATAGGAAATTCATATTTAACCATTTATTATAGAGAAAAATAGTGATGATGATTTTCCATTTTCTCAAATTTCATAAAATCCAATGGACAAATTGACCTCAAATTTGGATTGCTTATATTAGGTGGAATCCTTGACCCACCCAAATTTTCTTGGGTCATGTTTTGATTAGAATTTCTATGAATTGAATTTTCAAATGTATGGGTTCATTTTGGACCCATAAATTTAAAAATTCATAATTCTTTACATACTTAGCTATATGACACATGATTGTTATGATGTGTAAACATATATGTCAAGGGTTAGCAAAATATTGAGTTCACCCTACATAACCTAGTGACACAATTTGTTACCATTACAAAAAGCCTGGACATATAAGAGGAGATTGTCCAGATCTTATTGATTCAAAGAAGAATGAGATGGATGTAGAGAGAAAAAGTGACAAGAAAGAAAAGAAGCATTTCAAGAAGAAAAAGATGGCACTATGGGCCAACCCAAATTCAGATGAATCAAGTTCATCAGATGAAGAGGTGAACATTTGCCTTATGGCGGGAGGAGAATCGAATTGTGATTCTCAAGAGGTATGTAATGATATTTCTTATGAAGAATTAGATGATGCTTTTAATGAATTAGTTATTGAATATAAAAAATTAAAAAGAAAATATAATGCTTTAGAAAAAGAGCTTAAAAATTTAGATATGCATTTTCATTATTTAAAAAATGAATGTGATGATTTACAAAATAAAAATAGTTCTTTATTAGATTATTCTTTACTTGTTTGTAAACTTGAAAGAGAAAATATTCTATTAAAAGCAAGACTAGATTTATGCATGAAATCACATGTTTATTATAGATCTCCATCAAGTTCAACATCAAATAAAAATTCTTCTTATATGTCACATAGACATCATGCTAAGCCATATGCAAATACTAATATTTGGTGTAATTATTGTGATAGAAAAGGACATATCTCATTTGATTGCTATGCTCGTAGATCAAAAAATTCTAAACAATCATATTTTGTTTGGGCTCCAAAAAATGCAAACACTTCAACTACCATATATAATAGATATCATACTACTCATTTGGAATGTGGACCCAAAAATATTTGGGTTCCAAAAGTTAACATTTGATTTTCTTTTGTAGGAATGCCTTCAAAGTAAAATCAATGAAGGCATGTGGTACTCGAACAGTGGATGTTCAAGACATATGACAGGAGATAAAGCAAAATTCTCTACATTAGAATCAAGTGATGGAGGTTATGTCACATATGGAGATAATGCAAAAGGAAAGATTATTGGCATTGGATCCATATGTAAGAACTCTATTACTTTAGAAAAAGTCTTATTTATTTCTGGTTTAAAACATAACTTAATATTAATTTGTCAATTATGTGATAAAGGTTTAAATGTTTCCTTTTATGCTTCACATTGCATTATTAGAAATAATGAATCTATTTTGCTTATAGGAAATAGATATAAAAATATTTATTTAATTGATTTAGAGAATAGAAATGATGTTAATTTGAATTTACTTTGCATGAAATCTACAAATGATGATGCTTGGTTATGGCATAGAAGGCTATGTCATGCCAATATCCACACTTTAAATAAAATTTCTAAACTTGATTTAGTTGTTGGTTTACCAAAAATTAGTTTTCATTTTGATTCTATATGTGATATATGCATTCATGGTAAACATATGAAAAGTTCATTTAAGAGAAAAATATAGTTTCTATAAGTAGACCTTTAGAATTATTACACATGGACTTATTTGGGCCAATTAACACAACTAGTTTAGGTGGTAAAAATTATGGATTTGTTATTGTAGATGATTATTCAAGATATACTTGGGTATTATTCTTAGCTAATAAAAATAATGCATTTGATGATTTTAGAAAATTTTCTAAGTATATTCAAAGAGAACAAGGTTATTTGATTCATAGAATTCAAACGGATCATGGTGGAGAATTTGAAAATAAATCATTTGAAAATTATTGTGATGAAAATGGAATTAGGCATAATTTTTAAGCTCCTAGGACTCCTCAACAAAATGGTGTTGTTGAAAGAAAGAATCTCACTTTGGTAGAATTAGCAAGATCAATGTTAGATGAATATAAACTTTCAAAGTATTTTTGGGCAGAAGCAATAAACACCGCATGTTATGTTACAAATAGAGTTTATTTAAGACCAATTCTTAAAAAGACCCCTTATGAAATATTTTTTGGAAAGAAACCTAAGATTAGTCATTTACATGTTTTTGGATGTAAGTGTTTTATTTTAATTAATGATAAGGATTCTTTAGGTAAATTTGATAGTAAGTCTGATGTTGGTATATTCTTAGGATATTCAATTTTTGGAAAATCTTTTAGAGTTTTTAATAAGAGAAAATTAATTGTTGAAGAATTCGTTCATATAATTTTTGATGAAAATCCTATAAATTTAATAAGAAATGATTTGAATGATGATGATATTGAAAATATAAAGAAAATAAATTTGAAAGAAAAAGAGGGTGATTCATTACCTAAAGAATGGAGATATAATAGAAATAATCCATAAGAGTTAATAATTGGTGATCCTTCCCAAGGTGTTAGGATTAGGAGAAACCTTAGCGATGAGGTAGAACATTCTGTATTTCTATCGAAATTTGAACCTTAAAATATAGATGAAGCTTTACAAGATAATTTTTCGATAATTGCTATGGAAGACGAACTTAACCAATTTATAAGAAATGATGTTTGGGAGTTAGTCACAAGACCTCATGATAAAAATATAGGAACTAAATGGGTTTATAAAAATAAGCTAGATGACTCAGGAAGTATTATTAGAAATAAAACTAGATTAGTTGCACAAGGGTACACACAAATAGAAGGAATAGACTTTGAAGAATCTTTTGCACCCGTAGCAAGACTAGAAGCTATTAGAATACTCCTTGCCTTCGCTTATTTTAAAGACTTCAAACTTTTTTAAATGGATGTCAAAAGCGCATTTTTGAATGGATATATTGATCAAGATGTTTTTGTAGAACAACCACCAGGTTTTGAAAGTATTAATTTTCCTAGTCATGTATATAAATTAAAGAAAGCATTATATGGTTTAAAGCAGGCTCCACATGCTTTGTATGATAGGTTAAGTAACTTTTTAATTGAACATAGTTTTAGAAAAGTTAAGGTAGATACAACTCTTTTTATCAAAAATATTAGAGATGATTTTATTATTATACAGATTTATGTTGATGATATATTATTTGGAAGTACAAATGAAAGTTTATGTCATGAGTTTTTCTCATTAATGTCAAAAGAATTTGAAATGAGTATGATGGGAGAACTCACCTTTTCCTTAGGACTTCAAGTAAAACAATTGGAGTCTAGCACATTCATATGTCAAACCAAATTCATAAATGAATTATTAGAAAAGTTTGATATGAAGAGATTCAAATTGAGTAAAACTCCTATAAGCCCATCAAGTAGACTTGATTTAGATGAATCAGGAAAACTAATAGATCAAAAACTTTATAGGAGTATGATAGGTTCACTTTTGTATCTTACTGCTAGTCGGCCTGATATTATGTTCACTGTATGTTTATGTTCAAAATTTCAAGCTAATCCTAAGGAATCACACTTAATAGCAGTTAAGAGAATATTTCGCTATTTGATTGGAACTCATAAGTTAGGCTTATGGTATCCCAAAAATTTATTATCATGTCATTTAGTTGCATATTCTGATGCAGACTATGCTAGTTGTAAGGTTGATAGAAAAAGTACATCTGGAACTTAGCAATTCTTAGGATTATCACTTATTTCTTGGTCTTCTTGAAAACAAAATTCAGTTGCTTTATCCACTGCTGAAGCAGAGTACATAGCCGTAGGTAGTTATGTTGCTCAAGTTTTATGGCTAAAGCAACAAATAGAGGATTTTGGAATTAAGCTTAAAAATATCTTTATTAAATGTGATAATACAAGTGCTATAAGTTTAACAAAAAATCCTATACAACATTAACGAACTAAACACATAGAGATTAGACGCCATTTTATTAGAGATAATGTTAATAAAGGTGATGTGAATATAGATTTTGTAAACGCAGATTCTCAAATAGCTGATATCTTTACAAAACCTTTAGCTGAAGAGAGATTTTGCATGTTAAGACGTATGCTTAGGATGTTAGATCCTAACATTTAAATTTATTTTATATGTTTAATTATTATTTTTGATGTTGTCAAAGGGGGAAAAGAACTATATATGTTGGTCATAATTCATTTTACATGCATATATTTAGGGGGAGAATTATTTGCATATTTTCTTAATTATTATATATATTTTCTTATGCTTAAAATTTATGATGAAAGGTCAATTTCCACCTTTGTTATAACTATACCAACATAAGCTTGTCATCATCAAAAAGGGGGAGATTGTTGATATTATCTACCTCATTTTCTATTTAAGAGATTTTGATAAAAACAAACATATGCTTGGATGCTCTAATTTGTGTGCTAAGTATTTCAGGTGTAATGATGTGCATTATAATTGCTTATGGGATTTACATTGCACAACTCATGATCAATCAAAAGTTGAGATTAAGATGGACCAAGATGGATAATTTGAAGCCTTTTACATTATCGTATGAGTTTGTTAGTGGTCCACCAATATTACTTGTATGATTTGATTTGCTCACAATCTAAATATTTTTTGATTATATATTAATCTTGATATAAAAATCTATAAGATTTCTTTAATAAATAAATTTTATAACCATCATTGATTGATTAATTATATCAAATATAGAAAGTTATATGATTAGGGAATTAGAGGTAATAAGCTTATATGACAAAACTTTTATTATGTAGTTATTTTAAACTGACTTGTTTCATATCTATTAATTAATTAATTAATGTATGATTAATTATATATATATATATATATATATATATATATATAATATATATATATATTTATATATATATATATATATATATATATATATATATATATATATATATTTATATATATATATATATATATATATATATATATATATATATATATATATATATATTACATAATATTATTATATTAATATTCAATATATCCTTAAATATTTAAAATTATGCATGAGTTTTTATTTTACTAAATATGATACTATGTTGTCAGAAACGTGATCTAAATTTTATTACATTAGAATGTTTGAATTCTGTATATGTAAATTGATATATTATAAGACTCATTTGGATTTTATTTTAATTTTTAATGAAGTTTCAAACATTATCTACTTTAAATAAAAGCTGCTACTAGTCCTTTTAGCCATATTTTGGATGCATATGATGACTTTTTGACCTTCCCATGTGGCTAGCCATTTTATAGCCATTTGAATCTCATATATAATTAAAATAAATGAATTATTAATTAAATATAATATTATTAGTTGATAGAAAATATATTAGAATAATTTTTTTTCAAATGTGGCTTTTCTTACCCTTTCTCTTTAAATAGCTCTCATCTTCCTCATGTAAGAGCTGCAAAAACAAGAAAATCTCCAGCAATTTTTTCCATTCTTCCTTTTCTCTTTACATGCTAAATCTTGAGAGGAGAAGCCTAGATTTCATTCCAAGTGTTATTTTCATTTGCGAGATTGAAATCGTTGTTGGAAAGCATCAACACACAAAACCGAGTAACATATCTTGAGTTCTTGAGTTTGCTTTCTATCTCTAAATCTTTACTTGTTGTTCTTTTAGCTTTCACCATATACTTCTTTCTATAAAATATTTATTTTATGATGAAATACTTGTTGAAAATTTTATATTAAAGTTTTCTATATCACTTCTTTTAAATCCATAAAGTTTAGCAAAGCAAATATTTTACTTGTTTAAGGTGGCATAGATTTACATCTATTATCAAATTCATTTTACTTTATTTAAAGAGTTAATGTTTAAATCAGAAAGAAAATATTTTTATTTAAAATATTATTCTTATTTTAAACAAAATATAAATCTATCTTAAAGCGAGCAAATTTAATATTTATTTGCAGGTAGTGAGGTGATTAAAGTTAATTTGTAAGATCATCTCAAATATTGTGGATACTTTATTGCAAGATTATTTGAGCTTATTTTATTTACATCAAATTGTATTTTTTTCATTTTCTTTATCTAAGTCATTTGGCTTAGAGATGTTTTTAATTATAATTAGATTGGGTTGTATTCGCCCGTGTAGGAGAGTACTTAGGTTGTAAAGAACTTCTTTGGTTTAAAGAAGTGAGGTTTGCAAAGCAAACCTATGATTAGTGAATTCTAGCCTAAGAGTTGGCTAGCGTGGAGGTAGGTCAAATTTGAATCCGGGCCGAACCACGTAAAAATATTATGCCTCTTATTTTTATTTCTTGCATTTACTTTTCTGTCTTTTTCATTAAAAATATTGTGTGACTACTTACTCTTTTCATAATTGCTTTAAAATCATTTTAATTTTCTTTTTTTAATAAAAATTTTAAGAACCCCAATTCACGCCCCCTCTTGGGGTGCCATAGTCATCCAACAAACCCGGCAACCTGCCGGGTCAAGTTCGGGTCCAGACTTCCGACCAGTTTACCTACCCAGGTCAGGTTAGGGTCAACCCATTTGAACCCGGGTATGTTCTAGTTTCGACCCGAACCCAACCCGTGACCCAAAATTGACACCCCTACCTCTGATCTAGAAAGATATAAGCAGGGATCTTTATTAGAATGATTCAGGAGGATCAAGAAAGTGAGAACTTGTAGTCCAATAGTAAGTTGTCTTTAGATTAAAAATTTGTTTCACTAAGTGTAGAATGTTATTATTTCTATGCTAAAAACTCACTATACCAAGATCTAATGGCATTTATAGAGTGTTAACACTTTGCTTGAGTTTATATGACCTCTACAAATTATATCATTGAATGTTATAAGAGCTGAAGACACACTAAATCATAACTTCACTATTAATAAGGAAGGGGATCATTAAAGCTGATCAATTCCAAACACAAAAGGACATTAATGTTTGCATTCAAGTCATTTTACAAGCATATTTTGGGCAAGAATTTGACCATGAAAGTGGTTTGAGTTTGTGTAAGTGGTTATGAACAATCCTATTAAAGCCTACCATCTATTCTAGAATGATACTAATGGCAAAAGAAAGGTGTGGTTGATTATTCTACAAGTTGAGTGCACATGGAGGTTTTATCCTACGTCCAAATCACCATAAAATGTGCAGCTTACTGACTAAGATATGTTCTATAGTGCTCAATGACCTGTAAGGAAGCTAATTGTCGGGTTAATTGGGCTGTAGTTTGTTTAATTTTAATATTTTGCTATTCAAATGAGTTGGATTAACCCATTTGAATCATTTAGGCTAACCCAAGTGGGTTGATCTACCAAAGGAAGGTAGGTTAGAATTGTTATGGTCCTTAGGTCAAAGTTTAGATGAATTTAGCTAAGTCTTGGGCAAATTAAACCTAATAAAATTAAGGTTGGTTACCTAATGGTATTTTAGTCATTTTGACCTCTCAATAGTAACCATGAGTTGACCATGAGATAACAATGAGTTATGGATGAATTTTAATGATTCTTAAACATGATTGAATCATTCAAACTTAACTCCAAGGTTAAATAGCTAAGGTTTACATAATAAACATAAAATTTAGAGCCTTAGGGGTATTTTTGTAACATTTCCTAACCATGGTCAACATGAGTTGACCATGAGTTATAAGTGAATCTGGGTGACTCTTGCATAGGTTTGAACAACCTTGAATCAATTAGTGGGTCAATTATAAAAATTTGACCTAAGAATGAAACTCATGAAGGCGGTCTAAGGACATTTTTTAGTAATTTTGAACTTTAGGGTCAAATAAGTTAACCGTGGGTCAAAAATGGTTCTAAATATCCTTAAAATGGTTCAGAGTCATTGGGGACCAATTCTAACCCAAAACCCAAGGTTAGGCCCTTTGGATTCCACTATGGTTTTATAAAAGTATTTTAGTAATTTTATCCTTTTTTTATTAAAGGGATATATTGACCAAGAGTAGAATATTTTTAAATGTTACAAAGAGAAATTTATAGACATTTTGAACCAATACTAGTGCTTGGTTAGCCCGTATAGGATAGCATAGGGGCATTTTGATAATTTTTCCACTTTTTGTTAAGTAGATTGACAAATGATGGAAGGTTTTTGAATTGAATTTAATATAAATTAAAAATCCTTTGAAATGCATCCAAAGGTTAAATGACTTTATTTAAACATCGAATATGATTTGGGGTTCCTTTAGGATTTTGATCAAACTTATACTGACCATGGTCAAAAGGTTTTGACCATGGTTCATCCTTGAGTCAAACTATTCTTAAGATGGGTTCTAGAGAGTTTGAATTAAATTCTCAAGTTAAATGTCCACTTTCAGTTTTAGTTTTTAAGTAGTTTTAGGGTTTGGGATTTGACTTTGCTCAAACCATATTTAAGGGGTTGACCTGCACTCCTCAACTCATGGGATCGGTTTAGAAATGGATCAAGGCTTCTTAAGATAAGCCAAGGGAAAAAGGTCACATAGGGTGACACATAAGATATGGGGTATTTTTTGTAGATTTTAGCAAATTTAAGGTTTGACCAAGGGTTAACCTATAATTTTATTTAATGAGTCCATTATCTACTAAGGGTCACTATGAAGTGTTTTAAGAGGTTCATATGCTTTTCATGGTTAGCTAATGTTAGGTCTTTGTGAATCCCCCTAAAAAAGACTCATAAGGATAATTTCTACATTGATGTTCAAAAACTAACTACTAATAATGCCCTAGTACAAAATTAATCTTAGTCTAAAAATAATGTCAATAGTGTCACACTTAATAAACTAATTGAAAAATATACTATCAATAAATCTACATAAAAGAATTCATGATTCACATTACAAAAAATTTTTGAGGTTAATTCTTGTACTAAAGTGTTTAGGGATATTCAAAAAGTTGAAAACTCTAAGAATATCATTAACAAAATTGGTATTATTAGAAATATTATTTCTAAATATTAAAGTTGAATGCATTGGGTTTTTTAGCTATGAAAAGTAAGGACTCAACCTATTAGCAATAGTTTAGCATAAACCTTGTATGTGGTATTAGAAGATAGATAGACCTATAATCATTTAAATACTCAGTATGAAGGTTTTATTAAAAGTAAAGTATTTGTTTAGTACTTCATCTAATTGGTAGCTTAAATGAGTGAAAGAAGTGGTCTACTACCGTCTACCTCAATATGGGAACTACTAGTTCTATGCCAAGATATTTTAAAAGAATTTTGATGAGAAGCCATTTGAGCCAAGGGCCTTGTCATTGCAAATTTCAAATAGAGAAAATTATCTTATGTTGAAAATACAATGGTGAGACCAATTTGGTGGGAAGCCTAACTTAACATTGATCATAGAAGTACTAAACCAGTTAAACAATATTAATGATGTGAGAAATGGCATTACAGGCAATGTTTTCATTCACATAAAGGCTGAAGGAAGTAGATATTTCTCTAGTATAAATATGAATCCCTTTGCATTTGACCTATTAATAAATAAATTGAGATCATTTTCACCCTTTGAAAGCCTAAAAAACTTTTTTCTCTTTTTAATCTAGGCTGTTTCACATCTTGTGGCATTAATCAAAGATGGGTAAGTATCTAAACTATGACACTGAAGCTTAGGGTTAAGATTTTTAATGAGAAATAGTGGCTTATTTAGATTTAAGAGTGAAGAAAATGTTTGAGAGATAGCACCACCCCCCCCTGCTGAAAAAGACTAAGATGACGAGACAACCTCCATGAAGTTGGGAAATTGGAAGTAATGGTTTTTATTAATGGATCTGAGTTTCTTTTTCGTAAAATTTTTAATTTGGAAAATAATCAAGGATTGATTGGATGTGAAAGGGGAAAATATTTTTGAATGAATAAAAGGGAAATTTTTAAGCTTATACTTATTAAAAAAAAAGTTCTAAAAGACATCTCATAGAGTTTTTAAGTTGGTGGTGTAACTAGTAGAAATAAAGACCAGTGTGGTGAAGCTCATATAAGCTTGCATTGAAAACATAGAAATTAAAGACAACTAGCTTGTAATAAGGAGGGGATTTTCCACCAACCATTTTATCAAGGATCTAATGTTCTTGAATTTCCTTAAAATGAATCACAGTTGTACTATAGAGTGTGAAATATGAAAAATTACTTGACAAAGAATTTTCAACTTGTTGACACTATTATCAACATAAACATAAGATACCAGACTTTTATTGTTGGTATAGAAGATCAGATAATTTTGAAAGAAAAGTGGGTGAGTATAAAGCAAAGTTAATGAGGTACAAGAAGCATACATTTGGTCCAAATAGGTCCATTGGAGGAGGTGCGAAGCTATTACAACGTCTATTTAGTGAGAAAACCTTAAATTTCTTTAAATTAGCAACTCCATAAAAAGCACCATGAGTCAATTTAATTTCAATAAAACAAAAAAGGTTAATATGTTGATCATTGACTAACGTCTTACAATTAATAATACAAACATCATCATCTAACCCCCTAGAATTCCCAGCTATGACATTGGGGAAAGATATTAATTGTTTAGAGGAAGGGGAGGCATACTTCCTTTTTATCTTTCTTCCTTCTTTTACATGTAGAGGGAATATATTTTGAAAGGATTAACCTTTCAATGGAAGGTAGAGGAGATAGAGGTCTTAGGCTCATGAAGTTTGAGTAGATCTTTTAGGAAAAATAAAAAAGAGGTAAATGAATATGTAGTCACTTAAATGCTGCCCTGAATTGTTGGGTTAGGTGTTATTGGTTAGAAGAGGCATTTATGTCATATGTTATTGAAGAAATAGAACATGAACTATTTGTAGGGGTAGCAATAAGATAGTTCAAGTCTTGAGCAACTATAGGGCTGACTGAAAGTGAATTCTTGTCGTTGGGTTGATAGAAAGAAGTGCAAAGTTAGCAGAGTTGAACAATACCACATGATGGTGGTTGTGGCTGCTATGGAAAAGCATCGTAGATCTTTGTATGCTTTTTCCATGCTGGATGGGGAATAAATGAGTAAACGTTTTTTTTTTTTTTTTTTGGTTTTGAAGTGTAGGATGCAGAGATAGAGATTTTGCTATTTGAATATATCTTGGGAGAAATATCACTTGTAGAATAGGGAAAGAATTTTCATTCATAAATGAGTGGCATCATTTGACCTAGCTTTTCATCTTGATAGTAACCACATCGCGTAGGAAAGAGGTTTTAGAAATTTAAATGCTAACCTTTTGAATTTCAATACCTTGTTTAGTGTATGAAGGAAATTATCATATATAGGTCATTTACCAAAGCACAACTCCAGTATTTAACCCCTTCCTTAACTTCACCATCCAAGAAATTTTTTTTCTTTATCATACAAAAAGTATTTAAGAGAGAAAGTTTAATATAACGAACATGTAAGACAAGCGCATCTTTTCAACACATTGCCTTGCATAAAAATGATTTGAAGCACTTTATGGCGCTTTTTCTTGAGTTCTTTTATTTAAAAGAAGAATGAGCAAATTTTGTGATGAATTTTACTTTTAATGAAGTTTTATTTTTGGGTATATAATTTTATGAGTGTTGTAAATTTTGCTTTCCTTTCATTAGAATAAGAAATTATAAAATTTAAAAGAGATTAGAATTATAATAAGATCTTCATTTTAAAGAGAATATTTATTTTAAAGCTAAAAATAGGTTACATGCAAGCTGTTGATATGATATATGAATAATTTGTTAATCAAGTATAAACCATGCAACTCCATTTTTAACAACAAAAAAGATTTTTTTAATTACTTCTGCTAAAAAATAAATTCAGAGCAAGTTCTAGAACTTGTTCGCAAGATAACATGGGAAGGATAACTAATTATAGGTATGGTCATATTACGAAGCATCCATGGTTGGAAAGTAATTAAAAGGGAAACTGCATATGAATATGTTTATAAGTGGAAGAAACCACTCGGATAACAATGTTCGCTGTTTTATTTACTTTTTAATGTGAAAAAAGGTCCTTTTTGAATAATTGCTTGATAACTTTAATGCATATTGAAAAGCTAATGTATTTGAAATACAATCCAAAGTAAAATCATCTATTTAACAACTTTTTGGTGTTTGGTTGTGTGGTAATTCTTAAATTTTTAAAGATATATTTTGAACTCAAATAATAAAAAATATTTCATGTGTCATTATAAGTACAATTGCATATCATCTTTGTCAGTCCAAAGATATTATTGTGATGTACTTATAGTAACTATTTTCCCTAATGTTAGGCACTGTTGCATATCTTAAGAAATTAACACATGTCGGTACAAGTGGGTTTTCTAGAATTGTTAAGTGCCTATTTTGCAAACTAATTTTACTCGATCATTCTAGACAAGCTTAGGTAACTTATGAATTTTTTTTGGATCCCTAAAGTTGAAGATATAAAAAGATTTGTACGCATTTTATGCTAAAATATAAACAATTGATATAATAACCTTTGTACCCTTATATTATTATATTATAAAAATATTTAACCATTACACATTTGCATTAAAAACTTCTTTTCCCTTTCATTTTGATTAACAAAAAGCAGATATGGAAAATAACGAGAAAAAGAGAGGAGAGAGAAAAAGAAAAGCTAGGGTTTAGCGGTTCGTAGAGTTTTTTTTGCTAGTCAGCCCAACTAGGAAATTTATTCATCTCAAGGTAGGCTATGTTTTGCTTATTTTAATCTATAATAATTTGGTATTTTTGAGATTTTTAGAATCAATTTTATAATTTGGCCATACGAAAATACAATTTTACCGAATTCTAGTAACTTTTATCCATATAACTTTTGATATGTTATTACCACAAATACTCTAGTCATTTTGAATATTTATTCAGAATTTTTCACAAGATGAATTTGAAAAAAATAATAATTTTTAATAATTCAAAGTTTTTTGACATCTAAAAATAGTTTCTTAGTTTAATTTAAGCTTCAAAATGTTGTTATACACGATCTCTGATAATTTGGTTAATTTGTGAAAAATGAATTTCTGCTCAGTAGGATTTTATGTTGCCTACCATTAAGGCATTTTGACAAATTCAAAATTTAGTTCAATTATGTTTTATTAACTCCAATGCACTGGAATATGTGTATATTAAATGAAATGTGAAATTAGTCTTACGAAGAGAAGGTGTTCTTATATGTTGTGTTATGCCAGCGTTGGTGGCTTTTCGAGGTGGGATTCTGTTATGTTAGAGCTAGTGGGCTACTGAGATGAGATTTTGCTATGCTAGAGCCTGAGAGTTGCCAAGGAAGGATCCTGCTAATAAAGATATATGAAATTTGGGCTTGAAAACCATTCTAATAATCATCATGAAATATTTGCTTATAACTCATTTAGTTTCAATATTTGTTTAAATGTATTCAGTTTCAGTACAAGCTTCAGTCAAATTCTAGCAACTTTTATCCGTATAACTTTTGATATGTTATTAGTACAAATACTTTAGTCATTTTGAGTATTTATTTAGAATTTTTCAATAGATGATTTAAAAAATAATAATATTTTTTAACAAATCAAAATTTTATTTTTACATCTAAAAATAGTATTTTAGTTCAATTTAAGCTTCAAAATGTTATTATACACGATCTATGGTTATTTGGTTACTTTGTGTAAAATGAATTTATACTTAATAGGGTTTAATATTGTCTACTACTAAGGCATTTTGGCAAATTCTGAATTTAACTCAATTATGCTTTACTTATTACAATGCATTGGAATATGTGTATATTAAATTAAATGTGAAATTATTCTAGCAAAGAGAAGGGAATCCGGTATGTTGTGTTATGCTAGAGCTTGTGGCAAACCGAGATAGGATTCTGTTATGTTAGAGCTAATGGGCTACCGAGATGGGTAACTATTATGCCTGAACCTGAGAGCTGCCAAGACGGTATTCTTCTAACAAAGAAATATGAAATTTGGACTTGAAAGCCATTCTGATAATCATTATGAAATATTTTATTATAACTTATTTAGTTTCAATAATTGTTTAAATGTATTTAGTTTTAGTACATGCTTCAGTTTTAGCTTTCCGTACAATATTTCAGTTTATTATTACAACACAATATATGCATTTTTTTATTTACAGTTATTGATTTCTATTTTAGGCTATAATAGTAAGCTTTGTTAATTCAATCCTGCTTTTGCTTCTATTTCAGGTTAGGAAAATGGTAAGGGGCGAGCTATGCAGTTTTGATAGTAGGCTCTAATATGTGCTTTGGCATGCCCATTTGGTTAGTTATCTCAAATTTTAAATGTATTTTTTGGATGAAATATTAAAATTATTTTTGAGATTCAATAGTCTTCTAGTTTACTTTTATTTTCAGTAGTGACTCTATGGGGGTATAAATTAAAAGTTTTATTTTAGTACTGCAAAAAGATCTTGGGGTTTGAATCATGTCACAATTGGACAAAATATGTCCTGTGGTGTTTCGGGTCATATCGGGCATGATTGTGATAGGTTGCTTATAAAGTAATGCTTTATCTATAGAAACAACTGCCAGTAGTGCCATCAATGGCCACCTAGCCGGTAGTGACAGCTAGCGATTTATAGCTATTGTTGGCTATGGACAAAGCTTGAAACAGAGGTTATATTTGGAATTTACTAAAATTAGACTATATTTAAATACTTTGAAAATAAATTAAGTAGAAAATTATGGGCTCCAAAAATTCGGCCCCAGCCTCTACCCGAATTTTCTTTTCCTTCGAGGGGAGTTTTAATGTATTAAGCTTCAGGGTAATTTTTGGAAGGCAAATGAGTTTGTAAATAAGATACTACCCAAAAATTTTGCACTCATTTTGTGAGGACTTTATGATATGAGTTCTGATTTCCTATAGGCGCAAGCCCCTATAGTTAATTACCCCTCTCGATAACAAGAGAAAACTTTTGATTAAAGCTAGTCTTCATTAAAATATGTAGAAAATACATATTATCTGATATATAGTAGCAGTGTGGGCTTAAGAATATTGGAGGTTTGAAGGGTTGGAAGATTTGATATTTAAAAAAAGAAATTTCACCATCTCATACTTAAAGCAGATGGTGGGGGAATGGATGATAGGCCCGATCAAGATCCCATGGTTCCGTCATCACAAGCCATTGTGGTCCCTGATCTACTTGGTCAGAGGAGGTAGTCAACCAAACCTGACAGAAGGATCCTTCCTTGGTCTTTTTGGCAAAAAAATAACTCGATTCAGAGGGCCCCGGGTCATAATCATTTATCCTGCAGTGCCATTTGGTGGCAAATCTGCCGGTTAGAGGATACATACCACATCCTTTTTGGTAGGAGATTACTTTAAAATGGATCCCAATGATATTTTTAGCCAGGCATTTAGCTCTGTATGAGCTAAAGTTATATTCAAATTTATCCACTTTGTCAAACTATTGTGGAGTGTAGATAGATTTTTGCTTTAAGTTATTTGATGGATTGATTTTCATTTTTAAATATTTTTGAATTTTTGGAATTTGTGGATTTTGGATTTTTGGGTATTTGGAGTGACATTTTGAAATACTTATAATTAACCCCTCTTGTTGAGATCTGCATTTAATATAACCATCATCGGGTTGGTCGAGGTCATTAATTGACTAAACCTTGTTGTCCCTATCAACTTGCCAATAGGGGATTGAGTTTTATAGGCTTTATGCCTTTATTAGTAAATTCTTTTTTGTTAAATGTCTTGAAGGCATAATATGAATGTATTAAGATAAATATATTGGTCACTGCAGTCATATATTTATTTAAAAGTTTGAACCCTATCGACTCCTATTGATTAGCATAAAAGGATCATTGTTACATGAGTGATATGAAAGTTGATGTCAATTCCAATTTCCTAACTGGTATGGTTGAATTTATCTGCTTGTATTTAGTGTTGATTATGGAGCATTGTTACATAAATATGCACCGTGATCCTATGTCATAATCAATAGGTGCATGCATAATCTTCATTACTTGCAAGTAGGCTATTAGGCTCATTTACAAGTTACTTAACGTCGACCATAGGAGGTTGTATTCATTGTATAACTTCTTATACCCGTAGAAGATTCCACACATACTTATAAGATAGCTAATTGAAGGGATGTCATCACACTTTTAGCTTAACTACTGTCGTATAGTTCAACTATCATTGTCATTTGTAGATAGAGCATCACATTTCTACCATTCTTATTGGCTGCTAATTATAAATGAGTCATGTTTCTATGATTCCATGATCGATCTATGTCTTCTAAAATTACATCCAAAAATTCTTCATCCTCCCAGGCTGGTTGCAGTGTATATATACAAAATTAACTTGACACTGTTAATCATTAATATTTGCCATCCAGTTGAAATGATGATTCTCGTTGATCGTCATTTGCGGATGAGGCATGTTCATCATTACGAGTGGGTTATCGTGATCTAAAGTCCCCGTACTATGGTTCTATGATAAAGCTCTTTCTCTCGTGACCTTCTTTGCTTAAAGATAATAATGTACTTGCAACATGTATGATGAACTTGGGAATATCCATTTTGATGCTTGCTTGTGAACACACCATTATATGTATCAACTTCTTTTATTTGCAAGAGGACAATCGTATTTGCTCATATTATTGATATACACATCAAGCATCATCATTTTTATATGGTTCATGAGATGTTCTTTTGGATGCATTTGAGTGCACATGACTTTTGACATCTTCATCCAGATCTGGCATTTGTCGAGTTAAGGCCAAGTTCTTTATCATTATGAGTTCAATCCTCTGTGGTTTCATTCAAATTAAATTTTTGTCACATGAATTAAATTGAAGTTCAATTTGATTCTTTTTTAATAGTCCAATGCAAACTCAAGTCTTATGTATTTCAAAATTGATCCTCCCACTTTTGTTCAAGTCCTTATCCAAGTTTGAGTTCATAGTGCAAGTTCAAGTTCTCCATATTCATTTGAGTTTGAGTTATCAAGTCCCTAGTTTGTTCAAATTGCAAGTTCATATTCATTTGAGTTTGTATTAAGCTCGTTGTAGCTCATTTATTGTTCGAATGTTCACAAGTTCGAGTCCAAGTTCTTTGATTTCAATCAAGTTCAAGTACGATCTTATGTTTGCCAAAAATTTTGGCAGCCTCCAAGCATCTCTCCCGTTTAGGGGAAACTATAGGAAACTAGGCCTCCCACCATGCTAGATAAAAGTGTGTATGGTAGGTGTCCTTGGACACTGCGACCCTAAAATATTCAATCCAACCACACTAGAGAAATGCGTGTATGGGTCTTCGGTACCTGTTTCAAAAGAAAAGCAGTTGTTTCCCTGTAGGCATAGAGCCACATACGGTACTTAAGATTGTCCTCATCATGCTACAAAAAGCGTGTATAGGGCATCCCACTATGCTAGAGAAAAGCGTGTATGGGCGATTTTCTAGCTTGACACGAACATAGAATGCAAGATTGAGTTTAGGGAGTTATACCTTGGGGGCTTGCGAGGTGGAGGAGCTCGGAAGCAGGGAGGAGCTAGACAAATTGGGGGGAGTCATAGGATTTCTGCATGTGGGAATCGAAGGCTTCTGAAGTAGTGATAGGAGCTTGGGGCTGGCTTCTGGAAGGAGTAAGGTAGGGAGATCTCTTGTTCATAACAAGAACTGAACACTTCTATTCGTTATTGCTTTTATAACCAAATTTGAGCGTGAAAGCAGAGTGGATTTACTGGTTTTGAGCAGGAATTATGGAATACGATAGTAATGACGTCACATGAATAGCGACCTGGCTTGATTTAAGCACGAGTTTGACAAAATTTTAGGTACAATTTATGCCATTCTCTCCCTTTTTTGTTTATTTTGGGTTTCTAAGTAAAAGTCAACAAAAATTCTAGTAATCTCAAAAAGTGGCCATGTACTTTCTTTTCTTCCAATTAGATACCAAAATTTTAAATCCACCAAATTTGTTTTACTCTACACTGTCAATACTACAATCCAAAGCACGGTAAATAAAGATTTTGGAAAATTTTGCTTTAGAAAAGAGGACCAAAGACCAAGCCCATTAATATCCATCAGTTAGTCAATAGAAAATAAAAGAAAATGATGTAGATTATGTGTTTTTTATTTTTTTTTTTATTTTTTATTTTTTATGTAGATGGTGTATTTACATGAACTATGAAGTTCTTCTTCTTATTGACGAGTGATTGGTCAACACAAAACAAATCATATTTCTTGCTCAAATCCACATCATTTCTTCTTGCATCTATAGATTGAATAAATATCGAAGTGCTCATCTTGCTTGTTTTTCCAAATAGTCAGAACTTTAATTTGGATAAAAAGTCAAGATCAAGCGTTAATTACATCAAAGGAGTTCTTCATTTACTAAATTTCTCATATGAACGGTCATTGAAAGATGAAATGAAATTTCGGTCTCCCAAAAAATATATTAATGCTTATTAACATACTTCATTGTTTTTCATCACATTATTTTTGATGGGTTCCTTATTGGTTACATTCGATGGGGTTTTCATGTAGAGATTTTGTAAAAAAGTATTACCAAAACTAAAAACAATAAAGAGGAAGGAGATGAAGTAGACAGGTTTCAAGGAAACACGAGAGACTTGGTAAATGATCCATTTTTATGTATACATCAGAGCCCTGTATTGGGTACCCATACCCACACCCACCCACATACCCACCCATACCTAATGGGCATGGGTGGGTATGCGTACGCCCATGGTCTCGTAGGATGGTATGGGTGGGTACTCAACATCAGGGGACAAACCAATTTACATTACAAATCACCATATGAATGCAATATATTACAGTAATCCTTACTACAAAGTGCACAACATTGAATCATATCGCGGCCATGATAAATTTCGATATGTGGCTCGAAAGTTTACAGTCAGAGAAAAGGGTATAAAATCTCAATACCATTAATCTGAGGCAGACTGCATTCAAGAAGCGTAAAAAGTGGGTGGGTATGACATCCCGAAAGTCAACATAGGTGGGCGTGGGTGGGCAAAGCTTTCCAGCGCAGAGCGTGGGTACCCATAGGATACCCAACCAGGACCCCATGTAGGGCTATGGTATGTATCTTGTGGATACGGGGCTAAATAGTGTACTGCAACTAATATAGATGAAATTCTACAAAAAAAAAAAGCATTTGCCTAAAGATTGTTAATAGTTGATTTGCAAAAAAGCATTCAGATGAACATTCATTGAGTATTTATGGCTTATCAGGCAAAAAAATAATAATTATTAGCTTTTTATACTAGAGCTATTTCCTTTAGAAATACTAGGTTCCTTCAGCAATACATGTTCTTGATGACAGTGAGCACGTGGTCTTTCTAAGTTTATAAGCTTCGTTATTTTAGCTTAAAATGTAATAAAACCTGAAAATTATGTGTGTTATACAACTAATACAGATGGTTTAATTGTTGAAGGATATTTAGATTTGGAATACTCAACTTTTTATTTAATCTCCAAATACCACCGTATACCATCGTCCATTCGATCCATTCAAACTCTAAACCTCACGCAAAGTTTGATAGGTGAATAGGGTGATGCCAATATTAGTGTGTTGATCTCATTCTTGTATGAGGTCACTTTCAACCCCTTCTTGAGCCTTCGACCTTAGGTTTCTTTGGACTTTAGATCATAGGATCCTCCTAGTTCCTAGCCTTTAGGTCAAATCCAGATCTTGACCCAATCTAAACCCAGAGCCTTTGAGCTAAGGACATAGGTCCTAAAGCCCTTTCTAGGTGATTTTTCCATCACCATGAAACCCTAGCAATTGGCACCTGATTCAGGGTCTATCAATTTCATATTGATGTGACATGTTTTAGTTTCAACCCTTCAAATTTGAACTCATTTGGAGGCCTCTAACATCATAAACTAAATCTAGTTCCAAAGGTTATAAAACCTTCAAATATTTACAGTCAATGCCACTGGACCCTCCACCTAGTGGGATTTGATCTTGGAGCCCCCTCCAAACCCTTTGATCACCTCCAACACCTTGATATTGACTTGTTAAGCAATAGTCTACATCTTTTCAGATTCAATTTGACCCAGAACTGGCTCAAAGTCAAAATGACCAAAATCCCCTTAAAGGGCATTATTAGACTTTTGGCTTAGAGTTAACTTGATCTAACAATCAATTTTTGAAACCTTCCCCAAATGATCTTTGAAACCTCTTGAACTCAATTCCAACCATGGGTCAACATGGTTGACCAAGTCAACCCATTTTGACCTTAAGGCCCCTTAAGGGTTAAAATGGTCACTTTGACCCAATTGACCCCCCACACCTTGACACCCCATTCATTAGGTTCATGGGATCAAATTAAATTCAATGGACCTAATTCTTAGTCTTAGGTCAACTCGGTTGACCAAGTCAACCAAGTATGACTAAATGACCCATACACACCCTTCCACTTAAACTATTTGACCAAGATCATTTCAATCCCATTTGAACCCAAGGGGTGGCTCTTTGGACTCCCAAGAGACCTTTCTTGGAGACCCAAGCCTTGGGCTCACTTGGGTTAGCCTTTTGGCTTGACCCAAGTGCTCAAAGAGAGACCCCCTTTGAATATCTCTCAACCTAAATCGAATCAAATCCAAACCATGGTGTCATTGGGTCTCCCATGACCCAATATACCTCCCTTAGCCAGCCCAGCCATTGAGTCACCTTGGGTCAAGAATTAGGCTAACCCAAAGTGGCCAAAACAACTTGGGATTGAGAATCCCGATCCTAAGCCCAATTGAACCTGACTAATGCCTCTATTAGGTGGCCCTAGGTCCAATACACCTCCTCCATCCAGCCCATTCCTTGGGTTGACTTGGGTCAACTTCTGTGTTAGCTCGAAATAGCCAAAAACATATGGACACAAGCCAACTTTGAACCCAGATCAAATTGAACCCAATTGCCACTTGCATTGGGTGGACCAGGCCCAGGCCCATCTCCCACATCAAGCCTAGTGTCTGTCATAACTTGGGTTGAGCCCAATTCAACCCAAACCGAGCAGGTTTGGGTTAAACCGAGCCACCTGATCAAATTGAATCTCCTCATGCCCAATTGAGCTCACCTTTGACTACATCATGTCTCCATCCTTCTTTCTAGGTCAACTCGACCCAAACCCCGGCCGGCGGCGGCTGGAGCCAATTTAGAACAAGCTCCGGTGGCCCCCCCCCCCCCCCCCCCCCATTCGATCCTGACCTAAAGCCTTCCAAAGTTTGTGGCTCACCGGCTGGAAGCTCACGAGCCCTCTGGGATGATGTCCCCTTCCACCTGGAGTCAATCTGAAGCTCCTACCAGTCAATCCTGGCCGTCCAAGCTCGCGGGAGGTGACTGAATAGGGCAGCTCGTCCCAAAAGCCCCAGTTGGTCTCTTAGAATTGGAAATCACTCCTTAGAGCTCTCTGCTCCTTCCAGTGCCATTCCCCAGCTTCCTAGGCCATCTCATCGATCCGTTTGAGCGAGCTCCGGTAAAAGGTTTTGGTACCGCACTCGAAGTCGTACCTCTGGCCATCCTCCGATCCCGACATTTAAAGGAGATATGCTCGCCTTCATCCCCTGAAGCTTCCTTATAGAGAAGCTCATCCATTGAGACTTTCTCTACATTAATTTCTCAATTTCGAGCTCCCTAGCAAGGTAGTCTGGTCGGGTGTGAAAGAAACTTTCACCCCAGTGGATCTCCACCGTTGGATTGAAGGTTCCCTCTCCCGTGATCCTCTCTACGAAGTTTCGTCAAAGTTCATCAGCGAGATCGTTCGGATCACGCCGGAGAAGCTTCACGGTCTCGGGTTCGCATGGGAGGTCGAAGAGGAAATCCTGGCCGTTGATTTCAATCAACGGTGCATATTAGATCCCGCGGTCTCGGAGCCCCTTTGATCGTAGTTGTCCGATCTTCCATCCAACGGCTATGTTTAATCTGATTTTTACCCACTCAGTCGCAATGACTGCCCCGCTAATCATGACTCGTCGTGTGTAAAGCACCGGCTGACTAGGTAATTGAGGGATTTAATTTCACAGAGAAATCAAGGGATCTTAAAAAATTTGTATCTCCCTACACACTTAACCAAATTAGGTGTTCTTAGGCTCATTGGAAAGGTCTCAGGGAGACCTACGAAAGCCATATGGTCCCAGGTCCTGATTGCATCTACATTAAGTTAAATTTTAGTATTAGTGTCAATTATTATATTTATTGTTTAAATTAAATTAACTAGGGCCTGGAATTTTGGGAGAATGAATTTGGGCATGTCCCTAACATGCCCAAATTTTATGTCCCCTATTTAAAATGTTTAAGGACATTAATATTCCATTTTTGATTCAAGGGTCATGGGTTGACCCTTAAATCCATATTGGAATTGTGACCAATCCAATGGGATTTAGGATCTGATTTTGTGTGTGCTGATGATGTGTAGCATAGGGAGTTTAGGGCCAGTGATTTTACCCCAGTCCAAGTTTAGGATAGCTCCCTAGGATTTTCTTAAGGTGACTTAGAGATCACCTTAGATGGCTTGGTTAGCCACCATAGAGAACTCCATTTAGGCTCAACATTGGTGTGTTTAGGCCTTGGGATAAGGTGATCCCATGGTCCAAAATTCACCAGATTTGGTGCCCATTTGGTTCACCAAATATGAGCCATAATATTCCCTCTCTAGAATTACCTTTAGCCTTCAGAAAATTCTAATAAATCAAGATTAATCTTGAAAATTTGTTAAAACACCTCTAAATGACCCTAATTAATCCCCTAACCTGTGGAAATTTAACTCCCTTTAGTTTGACTTTAAAGTGGGCTTTAATTTAATTTTAAGTTAAAATCAACATTTAGTCTTTTTAATTAATTAAAAAAACATTAAAAATCCCAAAAAAAATCTTTAGAAACTTGCTGATCTTCCCTAAGATCATTTTTGATCTTTTCGATTGATTTCAAGAAGTTTAGGATTCATTTAGGTTCAAACCACTAAAAAGGGTTCTTAATTAGGGTAATTAAATAATTCTAAAAAATACCCAAACTTCCAAAATTCATTATTAATTATAAAAAATTCCAAATCAATCAAACTCAGTAGCTAATGACTCTAAGTAAAATCTAGTATAAAATATCAAACCCGCAAAATCTTGTCAAAGTAAAAAACTCAACATTTTGGTGAACCTTAGGTTAAAACTAATCAAAACTTCTAAAAATCATAACTTTTCATAAACTCCAAATTTAGTGTGCCACCTGTCTAACAACTCATAAGAAGGTCTAGTATTTAATAAAAATCTGAAACTTTCAAATTTCTCTCTAATTTGAAAAATCAAATTTTGAGCCCTTAGTTAACATATCCAGATAATCTCTTAAAACCCATAACTCTTTCAAACTCCAAAATTTTCTAAGTAGGTTAATAAATTTCTCAACTAATCTTTTAAAAACAAAATTAATTCTTTTTAATATTAATCCATTTCTCTTAATTTCAACCAACTTAAATTAACTTAATCAACCCCGATTACTACTAGGTAACTAAGGTCTACGAGGATATTAGCTTAGCCCCAAAGAAGGTGAAATAAACATCACGGTCTCGGTGTGAAACAAAGGTAGTAATCAATTAACCTCTAAAATATATTTAAATAAAATTCTTAATATATTAATTTTTAAATTCTAACATAAATTTCTCTTATGCCTCAATAAACTCAAATTTTTATATAACTCTAACTAATCACCCAACCTAGGATCTACGCCAGCCACACGATCTTTTGCACACACTTTAGATTATTTTCTAGGATAACTAACTCTAGATCTAGGTTAGACCGATGTTTACTTTACTGTTGTGTGCCGGCTTTTTCATGACTTTACTGCATGTTGTGGATGAAATTGCCTTGCTGTGCCTGCTTACTTTTTACTACACTCTGTGGATGATTGATGTGTTTAGTGACAAGATTACCCTTCGAATAGAGCGATCTGGATGTTCACATAATTTTCTGCAGGTGGCCACGCTCATGCTAGGCAATAAAAAGGGGTCTAAATAAAAAATAAATTCAATTATAAATATGCTTGCATAGGTGCTTCAGCTACTAAAGCCCACAAAATAATAAAAAGAGCGTGACCAGTGTGTTTATTTATTTTTCTGCACATATATAACTTCTTGGGAATATTTTGATTTATTAACTACTTAGGATAACCTTGTAGGAGAGTCTAGAATTTTAATTTTATATAAATGTAATTTGGGCAAGTATTAAGTGTTGTGAAATTGGGATACATAGGTCCAAAGCTTGGACTCCAAAGAGAAAAGAACACCCCTTAGGGGAGTAGCCCTTTTCTATTTGGGGATCCAAATTTAGATCACTTCTTCCATACCGAAAGAGCAAAGAGTGGCCTTCCCCTCAAAGGAAGCACCCTCTTATCCATTTGGGTAGCCTACTATGAAGAATCCAAGGAGCCTGAACAAAAAGAGCCCGAAGGAGAACAAGATTAAAGAATTGAAGACAAAGAGTCTCCCACTCAAAAACCACTTGCGTCACTACTACATTTAGAATCGGTGTTGTTGTCAGTGGTGCCCGGCCACTTTATTTTTTGTAAATTCTAGTTTGTAATAAGCAATGCAACTTTGCCTATGGACATTTATTAATTAATTCAATTATATTTGATTTGTTAGATGACTGCGTATAGAATTACCTACTTTTTTTAGTTTTTTTATGCTTGTGTGTCCCTTTTATTTTTGCCCGGATACGTGAGACTCGTAAGGGTGTGAAAATTTTTATACTCATAATCTTACAGTTTAAAATTTAGTGATTCTAAATAATATATAAAGATAAAAAATTTCAAAAATTAGTCGGGGATCGACCCCGGGGTCTTATGCATATTTCTGCACTACTCTCTCCTTGCTTTAGACCCTTCCCCGCCCGCGGGTTGAGTCCTGATAGTCTGGCCTATGAGGATGAGGTGTCAGACTTGGGGAAGTAAAGTCTTCTAAAAATTATTTTCTAAACCTATTTTTAACTTTCAAGCATACTTGATTTGAGGTTGTTAACTAGTATGCATTGCATTAGAAACAAATTAAAAGAGTCAAAATTTTAATTGCATTAGTCCTTAGCATTTTGCATCCAATATATGTCAAAGGGACTAATTAAGGAAATCTCTAGATGTCAGCCCTAGCTCTCCAAAATCTTAAATATAACATCCCTATCACTCTTTCATAAAAGACCGAACTCATATATTTTAAGTCAATTAGGTGGTTAGCTGGCTCACAAATCCAGGATGGGGTAAGTCCAAACCCTGCACTGCATTAGTTAGGTTCCGACGACTATGGTCCAGTGTCCAAATTAGATTTAGGATCCGAGGCATATCTTTGATTATAAGACCCCAAAATAAAAAATATAATTCCTAAATTTCTAATAAAATGATCAACTTAAATTAAATCTTTTTCAATCCTAAAATATAAAGCCCAACAGTTAGATTAAGTTGGAACACTTCCAGATGGTTTTGGAATCTCAAAGTGTCCCCTACTCCTCTTCCGTCAATTTTGTTAATAACTGCTCAATTTTGATCCATTCTCTTTTGAGATTCTAAAATTCACCTCTTTTTAATATCATTCCTAGAAATCTAATAAAATTTTACCACTATCTTAATCAAGAGTTTTCATAGGTGACTCTATCTCCCCATGATGTAATTAACTATGAGGGCTTGCGCTCGTAGGAGATTTAGAACCACACATTGACTTGATTTTAAAAATTGATTTTCCAAAATTTGTATTGGATTCTTTTGGGAAAGATCAAAGGATGATCGTTATTATCACATTCAAAGAATTGTCATTGAATGATATTTTCTCCCTCTGGGGAGAAACATCTTTCTTTGATAAGGCTTTGGATGTGAACTTATCGATCACACTTCTTGACTATTATAGCTGGATAATTAGTTGAACCTTATTTTGACCCTTCGGAGCCATATGAAGTTCTCTTAGAATCCGGCTACAATACTCAAGATGAAACTTATAATTCTAAATCTGAATACTGTTATGAAATTTTATTTTCACCTCTTGAGGTGATATACTTTTTCAAAAGTGGTTATTCAATTTTTGAATTCAATTTTTGAATTCCCAAAGAAAACAAATATTTTCAAAACATGTTTTCAAAGTTCCACCAACAAAAAAATAGTACGCCCGGTGGGACTAAATCTCTCTCTCCATCTTTAATAGTGAAGAAATTTTGTTTCATTGGTAGTCCTAACTACCTTTCATCCGTTATTCCCTCCTCCGATTTCCCTCTTGGGTGAGTGTGGCCAACATCTAAAATAAGATGTATGTTAAAAAGAGAGGTCATACCTCCAAGTTTTTTTTTAATTTAAGTGTTAACTCTGATTTTGACCTTCTGCCCCTAGGTCTACCAGTGAGGCGATAGTGTCAAATCATATTCTTGGGATCTCCTTTTCAATCCTATGAATTTATAATTAATAATTTTTGATTCAATACATAAATCCTTAAGATTGAAAGGAATTTTAAAGATCCTAATTTTGGTGTTTTGAAATGCCTTACCCTTAACCCCTCACTTCCTCTTTTGACCTTTAGAGGTGGGGAGGGTTAGGCTACCCCCTTCACTTGAGTTTTCTCACAATTTCATATGCCTTCAGTTAAGGGGAAACTATGCCCGTTGTGTTTTGGGATTTATGAGAAACTCACCTTAAATCTCACAAAATTCAAGTTTTCTTTTAAAACTCTCTTCAAATTTCAAGTCGCCACATGTTATCCCATAAAACCCTTCTGTGGGCTAGCATGTGCTACAAAATTTAATTCTTCTCTGGCACGTATCTAATCTCTTTACCCCGCTAATAAGTGGTGGGTGATAATTTCTACCACTCAACATGCATTAGAGGGTTCAAATTCTCTTATGAGCCTTGATGTTCTAAAAAATTTTTCCTTTTAAAAGAAATCTAATTCCAATCCTTTCTTTAACTTTTAGAAAATTCCAAATGGCTAGAAAATTAATCTTCTCTTTCGACTGAGAGCTGTCCTCAACGGTGAATGACCAAGGAAGCACTATCATTTTTTGGATGGGATTTAATACCCTTGAGTTTTCTATGGATGGACACCAGATAGTTAGCTTGGATGCTAGTAAGGAAGTTCCTCTAGTGGTTGAGTTGATTGTGGGATCTGCACCTACCGTGCTAGTAGTCAGTGATGAGCAGAAATAGTCTGAACCAATTGTTGAGGTGCCCACTAAAGTTAAATCTATTTTTGAGGAAGGATCCAGTTCTGGAGTAACCTTTGCCACAAAGAGCTAGAAAAAGAACTATCTGAGGAGACTTAGGAAGAGGATCTCTAAGGCTAAGAGAGTTGTACCATTTAAGACTTTAGCCCGAGTAGAGCCTGAGGATACTGAGGAGCTACCTATTCCTGCTTCCTCTCCTCTCCTCAAGGGGAGTCGCTTTTACCCCCTTGCTTCTGCTCAGGGGAAGGAGAGGATAGCTAGGATAGCCCATTCCCAACCATGCCCGGTTGACTACTCAACCAAGAGGACTCCAAAAGAAAAGCACCTATAGAGGATAAAGACATTAAGAAATATAATTCACACATGTGCTGCACAGTCTGGGCAGACTAAGGAGGAGTATGTAAAACTGTTAAAGGGAGTGATCTCACATTGCTTCCAGAAAGAAGAAGTTTCTGAGGCAAATAACTTGACCCCTCAGCCTGTTAGGAGGAATAAGAAGTATGTCAAACAACCTGTTAGCTCAGTACTAGTTGATGGGTATTATTGGGTGCCATGCCTTCCATCCTCTAAAATGGAAGGTACTGTGTTGACTGGGTCCGAGGCCACCATTCTACTAGTAGACCCCCGGTACCCCCTCCTAGACCTGTAAAGTTGGCCTCAGTGATTGTCAAGCCAAGGGAAACTGAGGTTCAAAGACCTGTAGATGTTAAGGGCAAGAGGCCTAAGTCCCCTGAGCAGAAATTTGTGCCCAAAAGAATTAAGTTGGAGAACTTGCCACCACCTCCTAGAACTTCTAAGTTCATTCATCAACTCCACCAAGTTTCAGTCACTCCTCCTCTAGTCTTAGTTGATCAGATGGATGTTTCCGTTAGTACTCCAGCTGTCTCAATCGATAGTGCTCACTCCGCCAGTTTAGTTCAAGATCCAGTCACCACCCCTACTACTGCCCTAGTTGATGACCCCCAAGATCTGAGTGTCATTCTTAGGCTCCCTAGTCAGGTGTCTGAGGACCTTACCTTGCCAGATGTAGGAACCATCACCCTACAAGCTCCTACTTCATTGTTGGCTCAAGAAAAATGGCACGAATGCTTGAATCCTGCTTTGCAGCTATAGAATTCCACTTCCCTTAAGTCAGATTGAAATTAACCAGATTTCTCCTGAGGGTAGTATCAGAGTTTATAGATCTGGGATTCTTACTTCCTACGAGCACAAGCACTCATAGTTAATTATCCCTCTTAACACGTTAGAGAGAACTCTCGATTAAGGATGAATGTATTTTTTAGGTAATTTTTAATCTCAATGGTGGGAAGATGGAGGTAAAGCTGATCAAGATCCCATGGTTCCGTCGTCCTGGGTATACCAAAAATTTCAGTATACCAATACTAACAATCATTGACTGCAGTGTCCAGGGAATCTGATTAGCAGCCATGGGTTGCCTCCTCTTAGGGATCCCGAATAGACTAAAGTGGAGATGTGTGTATTTTAGTTTAGTTTAATTTGGGTTGGGGCTTATTGCTGTATTTATGAGTTGCTCAAAATTTGATTTAGAATGGGGCTTACTATTCTATTTATGAGTTACGCGTTAATTTATTTAGTTTGGCGCTTACAGCTCCAATTAGGAGTTGCCCATTAATTTATTTAGTTTGGGGCTTACGGCTCCAATTAGGAGTGTCCCGAAGAATTTTAGTTGGATAGGTCTTAGTGCTTCTTAGAAGCTGCCTAATGATTGGTCTTACGACCTAGCCCTGTAAGCTAAGCGGCCCGAGTTGTGGGTCTTACAACTTAGTCCTTTTAGACTAGGATGCCCAAATGAGGGGTCTAGGTTTGTATTATCACCTAAACACTTCCCTTAGATGTTGAACTTACGGCTTCTATTAGAAGTGGCTGGGGGTTTTAATTGGGGGTTGACGTTAGGTTAAATTTTTACCTAAAACTTCCCCCTAAGGTCGTTACGACTTTCCTACGAAAGTTGCCGAGTGATGGGTCTTAAAACCAAGTTCTTATAAACAAGGCTGCCAATTAATTTTGAGTTTGATTATTTGGAGATTTGTTATTTAAAGAAATTGAAAGGGGTTGTAAATTAGTTTTAGTTCGTGATTTTGACATCTTGGAGTTTTGATGCTGCATTGGTGTTTTTTGGTTGTTCTGTACTTGTAGCCTTTTTCTTACTACAGCAGTTCAGTACTCTTCCTATTTTCTAGCACTATTACACTACTAGCTTTTTTGTACTTAACTTTTCCTACTTTTCAGTACTCTGCTTTACATGTAGTAGTTTAGATTCATTCAATTTATTTATGATGCTTTGACTGTTCATTTATTTGTTTGCAGGTTCGTAGCCAGAAGTTAAAGTGCCCAGGCCTTGCAGTTGCAGAGGATAGAGTTCATAGGTACCTGTATAAGCTCACACATGAGAGACTTTGGAGGACTTGTTGATTGTTTTGTTTTTGTTGGAGAGTTTCAATTTGTTTTATGGGGAGTCTTAAGAGTTGTTGTGAGAGTTGTAATTGAGATTTGAGTTAAGTTATTTTCTGAGTTGAATTGTTTTGTTTGAAGAGTTGTTTATGTTATTGAATTGTTGTGTGTTGATTAGTTTGAACATAGGTTGAATGATGGAAACGCTAATTTCTTGCAACATGCCTGCAATATCATAGATTGATTGTACTCCAAGTAGAGACACCCTTTTTTTTATTGAAGTATTGAGTTGATTTAATCACCACTGTGTGCACAGGTAACTTAACTCCATGTGCGAGAATATTTGTGGTGCAAAGAACATGAAGATCATTTTATTTTATTTTATTTTTTTTTGAAAAAGTCCTTCAACAAGATTCTGATCATTCAGATAAAGTCCACCATTGTGATTGCTAATGTCACATAGAATGCATGATTGCACTTGTTTATCACCACAAGATACAAAAGCCTCCTTTAATTTTTCTTTTTGCTCTTTTGATCTTTTGAATAGATTTGAATGTCCAAGGCTTGATACAATATAAGACATGTGTTATGCCACTTCTTGTGCTCCTTTTTGTATTGAACAAAATATTAGTGTAATTTATTTTTTTTTCATGATTATTGCATAAGGATAATAATAATAATAAAAATAAAGTTTTGGAGACGTTTTTTAAATAAGAAGTCATTCTTAGCTGGAGCAATGTTTTCTCACTCCCGATTGGAACGATATGCTCATATTTACATTGGGAAGAAATCATTGAGAAAAGCATTGATTTTATAATGGATTAAAGTACCCAAAACTAAACATGGAACAAAATGAGAAGGCAACTTCAATACAGATCTCATAGTACATGAGTCCATAGATGCTCTCATCTTCCCAAAAATCCCTTTCTTTCTTCTTTTTTTATTTTAACAGATGTCTTCAAATGTGATTTTTTTTTTGTTTAAAAAAAAAATCAAATTGACATTGCTCATTCATATATGAAAATCTGATTTATATAAAATTTTTTATTTGAATAAAACTATCCCAATTTGTATAAAAATATGATATATATATATATGATTATATAAAAATTTGATTTATATATAAAAAAAATATCCGAGCACATGCAATTTAATTGATTCAATCGGTAGATTAAATGCTCTTTAATTTCAATTTTTTTTCTTAGAGATCCGTGATTTTTTTTTTCAAAATTCACTAAGTTTAGAATTTTCAAGGAAAATTTTGGCAGCCTCCCGGCGTCATCTCCCCATCGAGGGAGAAATCGGGACGGCATTTGTCGATATTTTCTTCCCGGTCGGATCTAGGGTCGACGACAAGAGGCCTTGAATTTAAAATCATCTCGGTCGGACCTAAGGTCGACGACACGAGGTCTTCAATTTAAAACCATCTCGGTCGGACCTAAGGTCGACGACACGAGGTCTTCAATTTAAAATCATCTCGGTCAGACCTAAGGTCGACGATACGAGGTCTTCACTTGAAATTCTTCCCGACCGGATTTAAAATCGACGGTGTGAGGTCTTGTATTGATTTTATAAAATTTTGATTTATAAATTTGATTTGAAAATCTGATTTAAGAGAAAAAAATTGATTAAAAAAAACTGATTTGATTTAATTAACAAATCCAATATGAAATCATATATATATATATATATATATATATATATATATATATATATATATATATATAATCTGATTCGAAATCTGATTTATAAAATCTGGTTTTTTTTTTAATCTGCTTTTTGAATGTGATAAAGAAGAATATTCATCATTGCAAGTTGACAGTTGTAGCCAATTAGCCAAGGCTTTTCCTGTTTACTTATAAAATGGACAGGTTCACGTAAGAGGCAAGGCAAAAAGTGCAGATCTTTTTTGAGTGGAGATTATATTCATTGAAGGCGGTGGTGCAGATTCAACGGCAAGCAGAGTGCATTTAGGCTTAGATTCGGCCGTGAGAGAAGAAGTGGAACAAAGATTCGTGTCGAGATTGGGAGTTCGTACATGGTCGAGCATTTGTATGTGTGGTATTTGGCGAAAGTGAGGAAGAAGGTAACTGGGTTTGAAGGGCGGCAGTGGAGGCTTCGCAACGAAATTTCAAAATAAGATACTTGATTTTACCTGTAGATAGGAATCTGGTTTTGCAATTGGAGACGGGCTTGTGATTGCCGGCAGTTCGCAATCGGAGGTTGCGTCGGCTTTGTCTGGCGTTAATGGAGTTTGATCAACACCGAACAAAGGTCAAGAAAAAAAAGAATCTTCTCTCTTTCAATTTTTCTCTTTTTATTGACAGCATTATCGAAGAACGGTTTTGAGTTGAATAGTTACGTCGTTTGGCAAAATGGGGTCGCCTTGGAGGTGAAGTATTTGAAGAAATGTGTCTGTTGGATTTGAAATAGTGACAGCACATACACACTCTTTTTTTTTTTAAGCAGTTGGCTCTTGATTATTATTACAAATTTACATATAATTTTAAAGTTCAATTTTAATATTTTAGAGGAGCAAATTGTTGTTCTGCAATTGCTAAAAAAAACTGCTTATTTTTCTTTTCGTGAATGCTTGAATCTTCTAGTTTTCACATTCTTTTGTGTCTAAAAAAAATGTTAAAGAATTGAGTACCGTAGATACTCCATCTTCAGGCTTCAATGTAATCTATCAGCAATTTTGCTTACACTAAAGTCACCTCTTTCAAGAATTATGTTGTAGTTTCATCTGATAAGGATCACTATAGATGCATCCACCGACGGTCCATATAACAGTAGGACTGCATTCTGCATCAAACTGATGATGAAATACATCTCTTGGATTTTTGTTTCATGCCCTCTTTTTTTTTTTTTTATTAGTTAACATTCACCCCCCGAGGTATATGTCCCTCACCCCATAGAGGATGCTACTCTTCTGACTACCATTTCTGGGATAGTCAGAGAGTAGAGAACTGACTAGGATCTAGAGATGGAAGATGAACTAGTTTTAGAGCCTAAGCTAGATCCTAATCCAAAGCTTATAAAAATCATCTCCATGTTAGATTCTGAAGAACTCTTTGACATGGCTGAATATAAAGGGTACTTGCCCCTCGAGCCCAAGTCAATTGGGGTTAGACCGGTCGAGGAGGTATTACAAGAGATAAGAAATATTCTGTTGAATAAAGAAGGAATGGCCTCTTTTGACCCAGATTTGGATGACCTCCTCGGAGATGAGGATGATTATGTTGGTAGCATTTGTATGGTTGAAACCAGGGGGTTTAATAAAGAAGCTGAGCCCAACAAGCGCCAACCTGTTAGAGATGATGATTCACCTGCTATCGAGTTAGATTCAAATGAGTTAGTAAAAGCTAAAGATGAGGAGCATATAAGAAACTTGGAGGCTCAGCTGGAAGGCATGATGTGCACAAGTCAGGGAAATGCAAGAAAGGTTGGATAAATCACAACAAGAGTCCCTTAAAATCCAACAATCAGCTCGAGAGATCGCAGAAAAAACTAAACAGGCATAATCTAGCTCCAAAACCCCGAGTCAGCACCTGTGATCCCTCCTTGCCCACCAGAAGCACCTCCAGTTCAGCCCACAATTTCCACTGCCCCTCTAATTCTGCCTCGAAAGATATTAAACAACTGATTGAGGACCAAGTAAGGGAGGCCTTAGTTCTTGTTGAGTCTAGTAATTAGGTTGTTAAGCCTAAGTTAATGTCCCAAAGGCCACCAAGAGGGGGGTGAATTGGTAGTTTAAAAATTTTAAGCCCTCTTTTAAAGTTAGATTGAACTGAAATAAAAATTGTTTCTTTTAAGTTTTGTAGAAAAAGTTTTTCAACCACATATTTTTTAAGATTAAGAAATAAAATGCGGAAATATAAAAACAGTAAAATAAATGACACAAGATTTATAGTGGTTCGGTGTAAAATCAGACCTACATCCACTCCCCAGAGGCACCCTCTGAGTATTGCACTAATACCAATAGTGACTCTCCTTTTGCACCCACAGCAAGGTGGAGAAGCCTTTACAACACACTCTTTTCACACTCTCCTAGTGTGGGCAGAGAACCCTTCGGCTATTCACAATTTCCAAGTGTAGGCAGAGAACCCTTCGGCTATTCACACTCTCCAAGTGTAGGCAGTGAACCCTTCGGCTGTTCACACTCTCCAAGTGTAGGCAGCGAACCCTTCGGCTATTCACACTCTCCAAGTGTCGCAGCGAACCGGATCTCCTTGACTGATCTTCTCACAAGAATCTAGAAGGAAGAAGGAAAAGAGTGAAGTAATCCCAATTCACAAGTAGAGACTCTTACCTTTGAAATCTAAGTGAAGCCTTCTCGCTCCAATGGTAGGAATCCTCCTTTGAATGCTCTCTTCCACTTTCTCCTTGGCTATTCTCTCAAGAGGCACGAAGATCAAATGACAAAAAGATTGGGTGGCAGTCTAATTTGGACTATTTATACAAAAGACAAGAAAAACCGCCCAAAAACTGCAAGTATTCAATTCTGTACGCAGTGGATCGTCTCGTACGATCGTGGATCGTCCTGGACGATTTTACTTAAACGATTTGAAACGACCCCATTTGTATATGTGTACGAAATGTCTTCGTACAGCTGATCGTCCCGTACGAACTAGGTTCATCCGGTACGAATGGTTATTACAAGGTCGGTTTTAGAAACTGCTGAAAACCGTTCTAAGTCGGTTAATCGTTTGGACGAAAATTTATTCGTCTGGACAAAAATTTTACAAAGGACTGATCGTCCTGGACGATTATTTATTTCGTCTGGACAAAAATTTTCCAGAGGACCAATCGCCATGGATGATAATTTAATTTTGTCTGGATGAAAATTTTCCAGAGACCAGATCGTCCTAGGCGATTTTTAATTTCGTCTGGACTAAAATTTTCCAGAGAACCAATCGCCATTGACGATAATTTAATTTCGTCTGGACGAAAATTTTATAGAGAACCAATCATCCTGGATGATTGTAAAATTCGTCCTGGACGAATATGACTTAGAAAATTTTTTGTGCAAGTTCCTATTCGTTCCATGTGCTCAATAGGAGATAACTGTCTGATCGTCCCGTACGAACGGATATCGTCCAGTATGATCAGTATAAATTTTTTTATGATCTCCTTATGTGTTTGTATGTTTTTATTCACTCAATTACAATCACTCCCTTTCAATTTAATTTCAAAGAAATGCAAACTTCAAATTTTATAAAGTATCTCATTCTGAATTTGATTTGAAGTCTTCGTAGTCTAGAATTCGTTTTTCCTGAAATGTTAGTACACACAAGAGCAAATACAAATCTTCTAAAATTGTTAGGAGATAACTACACATTTGAACAATAATGTTTGGAATCATCAAAACTACATAAGTTGCAAAAATGTAAAGCATGCAAATAACAACTATCTTAACAATCTCCCCCTTTTTGATGATGGCAAAATAATTGTTGTTTGTATGGTTGCAATTTAAACAATTCTCCTAAACTCCCCCTGAATTGATGTATATATGAAAATAAGGAGGCATTTTGAACCATAGAAATTTTTTTTTTGTTTTTCAAAATATATTACAAGACCACATTACAAGACCACAAATAAAACATATGAACACAATAATTTCTCCCCCTTTTTGACAACAACAAAAAGTGAAGAAGAAATAGATGAGAAATATAAGTAATTATATGAAATTCATTTGAAAATTTAATCTAAATGGTGATTGGTATAAGGTATGCAATCTAAAACTAATGACATTAGGTAAATCATAGAAATTCATAGAATTTAAGAAGTGATATAACATTGTAAGTAAGAAGAATTTATCAAAAACATAATTCAATTTAGACATTCGAATATAGAAAATCATTACAAGAGAGATGAATAAAAATTCTATATTTCAAAGTTCAATAGAATATAAATGAACATAAGATCAATTTGAATTAAGAGATTGAAAGAATTTGAAAAGAAGAGAATTACCACATGTAGCGCTTTGCTCATCTTTTTCAAAATTTGGGCACATTTTTGTGCATCTTTTGACATTGGGCTAATTTTGTGCCTCTTTTACATATTTGCGAACCTTTGCACATTCCTTTTGATTTTTATACTTTTTGTACAATTTTCAAGAGTAATTGAAACCAATTCTTTCTAAAATCAATAATCTAAAATTTCAAATATTTCTAAGTGCATAAATATCACTTGAGCATAGAAATACAAAATAAGAAAACATCTATATTGCAATAATAATATTAACTTTTATTTAGTCTAAATGAATAGACATGAATTTAAAAGTTCTAATTATAACAAGTTATAAACAACTTTTAAATTTAGAAAGACTAGATTTTCTAATGTAATTAATCTCAAATTACAATCTAATTTAAGCACAATTAAGATTAAATAAGACTAATGAAATTAATAAAAATTAACCACATTCCAAAACAAACCAATTTTGAATCAAGTACAACATGCATTAATATTAATGAAAAGGATTACATATTCATTTCATAATATTAAAACAACTAAGAAAATACACTGAACTTTTTAATAAAGACAAACTAAAAATAAACACTAAAAATAAAAAGCTAACACAACAAAATATTTAAAATACAGAAAATAAAGACAAACCATAGACTCTAAAATAAACTCATTCAAAACACTAAAAAAATCACAAAAATCAAAACAAAAATCAAAGACAAATAACTAAGAAAACATAAATATCAATGTTGCAAAAACATTTTTATTTAAGCATTCAAATCAATAACACCAAGCCTTGTTCTTAATGTACTGAAGGTATCAAAGGCTAAAGGTTTTGTAAAAATGTCTGCAAGTTGATTTTCAGTTGAAACATGTGTGAGTTCAATTTCTCCCTTGGATACATGATCCCTTATGAAATGATGTCTTATATCAATGTGTTTGGTTCTAGAATGTTGAATAGGATTTTTGGAAATGCAAATAACACTAGTATTGTCACAATAAATTGGAATAGTGCCTATAGATAATCCTAAATCAATCAACTGTTATTTTAACCAAAGTACTTGTGCCACACAACTTCCTAATGCAATGTATTCTGCTTCTGTAGTAGATAGGGCTACTGAATTTTGTTTTCTACTGGACCAAGAAACTAATGAATTTCCAATGAATTGACATGTTCCAGAAGTGCTTTTCCTATCCACTCTATAGCCTATAAAGTCAGAATCTGAATAACCAATAATTTCAAATGAAGAGCTAAACTTAGGATACCAAATTCCTAAGTTTTGAGTTCCTAGTAAGTATCTTAAAATCCTTTTCACTGCTGTCAAATGTGATTCTTTTGGATCTAATTGAAATCTAGGATATAAGTAAACACTGAACATAATATCTGGTCGGCTAGCAGTCAAGTAAAGCAAAGATCCAATAATCCCTCTATATTTCTTTTGATCAACAGATTTTCTCTTAAGGTCCTTATCCAACTGAATTGAGGAACTCATTGGTGTACTAACAGGTTTAGCATTGTCCATTTCATATTTCTTGAGGATGTCCTTAATATATTTAGTTTGACTAAGAAATGTCCCTTCCTCAAGTTGCTTGATGCTAAAACCTAAAAAGTAATTTAAATCTCCCATTAGACTCATTTCAAATTCACTACTCATTGTATTAGAAAAATCATCACAAAGATTTTTATTTGAAGATCCAAAGATGATATCATCCACATAAATTTGAACAATGAGTATTTCCTTTCCAAATTTCTTTAAGAAGAGAGTTGTATCCACACTTCCTTTTTCAAAAGATCTTTCAAGTAGGAAGGTGCTCCATCTCTCATACCAAGCCATAGGTGCCTATTTTAATCCATATAATGCCTTCTTTAACTTAAACACATGATTTGGGTATTTTGAATTTTCAAATCCTGGAGGTTGTTCTATAAAAACATCTTCTTCAATAACCCCATTCAAAAAGGCATTTTGACATCCATTTGAAACAATTTAAAACATTTAAAACAGGCAAAGGCAAGTAAAACCCTAATTGCTTCAAGTCTTGCTACAGGGGCAAAGGTCTCCTCAAAATCAATTCCTTCAATTTGATTATACCCCTTAGCAACTAATCTAGCATTATTTCTAATGACTACTCCTGAGTCATTCATTTTATTTTTGAACACCCACTTGGTTCCAACAGCACTTTGATATTTTGGCCTTGTAGTTAATTCCCAAACTTTATTTCTTACAAATTGATTTTACTCTTCTTGCATGGCCAATATCCAAAATTCATCAGAAAGTGCTTGATCAATATTAGTGGGTTCTATTGTTGAAATAAACGCTGAATGATTGACTTCCTTATTTAATCCACGCCTGGTTCTAACACCCTCACTAGGCTCACCTATAATCAATTCTCTTGGGTGGTTTTTAGAAAATCTCAAATCTCTAGGCAAAGGGTTTTCTCTTTCCAAATTTTCTTCCACATTTTCTTCCAAATTTAATCTATCAATCTTTTGGGAGTTTTCCTCAATCTCTTCTTCAACAATATTTGGCTCTTCCAAATTTCCAGATTCATCAAATACAACATATGCGGTTTCTTCAATGACTAAAGTTCTTTTGTTGAATACCCTATAAGATTTTCCAACACTTGAATATCCAACAAAAATTCCTTCATCTGATTTTGGATCAAATTTTCCTAAAGCAAATTTTTCATTATTATGTATGAACACCTTGCAACCAAAAATATGCAAATGTGACAAGTTAGGTGTTCTACCTTTTAGCAACTCATAGGGTGTTTTATTTAATTTTAATCTCACATTCACCCTATTCAGAACATAACATGCAGTGCTAACCGCCTCAGCCCAAAAATATCTAGGAAGTGAGTATTCTGCCAACATTGCTCGGGCGGCTTCTATTAATGTTCTGTTTTTCCTTTCAACTATCCCATTTTGTTGAGGGGTTCTAGGTGCAGAAAAATTGTGATCAATCCCTTTTTCCTTACAAAAATTTTCAAAATTTTTCATTTTCAAATTCTCCTCCATGATCACTTTGAATAGAAATTATTTCACATCCTAGTTTTCTTTGAATCCAAGTTGAAAAATTTCTGAATTCCTCAAACGATTCATTCTTATGAAAAAGAAATCTAACCCAAGTGAATCTTTAGAAATCATCCACTATAACAAATCCGTATATCTTCCCTCCTAGACTTACACTTCCTACTGGTCCAAAAAGATTCATGTGAAGTATTTCCAAAGGTTTACTGATTCTAAGATCCTTATTGGACTTAAAAGAGGACTTTACTTATTTTCCTAATTGACATGCATCACAAAGATAGTCCTTAGTAAAGTCTAGTTTTGGTATACCTCTTACCAAGTTCTTTTGAGTAATTCTCCTAAGATTTTGCATACTAGAATGACAAAGTCTCCTATGCCAAAGCCATGATTTATCAGAAATAGTTTTTAAACAAAAAGCAGTAGGAGATTGAATAGAATTCAAATCTAGCATGTAAACATTGTTTATCCTTTTTCCATTAAAAATTTCTTTCCCATTTAGGCTTAATATGCAGCTAGTAGGTAAAAATTTCATATTATAGCCCTTATCACATAGCTGACTTATACTTAACAGATTATATTTTAAGCCTTCAACCAATAATACATTGTCTATGAAAAAGTTTTTGAAATTTCCAATCATACCTGATCCAACCACTTTCTTTGTGGTATTATCTCCAAGTGTAAGCTTGCCTCCATTTCTGGCTTCCAGCGTTATGAATTGAGCAGTATCTCCAGTCATATGCTTTGAACATCCGCTGTCCAGGTACCATATGCTCCCACGAGGTCTTGTGTGAGAGCATTCCTGTAAAACTCTCAAATGTTAGACCTGGGAACCCAAACAAATTTGGGTTCACCTTTTAGCAATTTATAATCAGATGCATGTATAATATATCTAGGTTTATGCATCTTAGGTCTCCACACCAAATTATATTTCATCATCAAGGTACATGTGTGTGGTATATGACCAAAAAATCCACAATTATTACATTTAACATTAGGAAAAATATTCCTAAGTTTTCTTCCATGTGATTGTCTTCTAAGGGATTTCATGAATTTAGGATAATATTTAGGATTTATAAAATCTTCAAGTTTGGAGAGTTTCCTATTATCCTCGAGAGCTCTTATTGTGAGTTTGTAAAATGAATTCATATATTTTAAGATTCCATTGGTATAATTGATTCTATATGCTTTGCTCTCAGATTCATCCTTAAAATTCTTAAATTCTTTTTCAAGTTCAGCATAGGATGTTTTTAAGTTTTCAAAATTTTTTTTCAATTCATCGTATGCATCAAGTAGTTTCATGTGGTTGTCATCTATTAAAGCATGATCTTTCCTAAGGATTTCATGTTCCTTCTAAAGTTCTTCTAGTTCTAAGCTTACACTAGCATGCATCTTTTTCATTTTCCTATATGCATCATGCATGTGTTCAGAAACTTCAAATAATTCATCATAGGTTAAGTCACATACCTCTTCTTGATCTGAATGATCTACATTGTCTACCATCAAGCAAAGATTAGTGACTTCTTCTTCTTTTTCAGTCTTAGATGAGTCTGAAGCTGAGTCTGCCCAAAATGCTCTTTGAAGCTTCTTCTTGCCCTTCTTTACCATTGGTTTCTCCTCTACCTTCTCCTTGCTAGGAGTGGCTTTGAGTTTTGGGCATTCAATCTTATTATGACCTAGTTTCCTGCATTAATAATAAATTACTTCATTAGAAACCTTATCATTTCTGTTAAACTTACCTCTATTCCATTATTGGAGTCTCTTCTGCTTCCTCCTTAAAAAGCTTCTGAATTGTCTAGTCATCAGTATAATATCATCTTCATCCTCAGGTTGTGAGTGTTCACTTTCTGACTCTTCCACCTTTAGTGCAATATTTTTCTTCTTTCGTGGTTTACCTGCATCAATCTTTCTTTGACTTACTCCTTGCTCACAAGCAATGAGTGAGCCAAGAAGATTATCAATAGAGTATATGTTTACATCTTTAGACTCTGTAATTGCAGTAATTTTAGCATCATAAAGAGTAGGTAAACATCGAAGAATTTTATTGACCATTTCAGCATTTGTTAATTCCCTACCAAGTGCATACAAAGAAGTGACAATTTGTGTGAATCTTGTGTACATGTCAGAGATAGATTCATTAGGTTTCATGCGAAACAATTCATAGTCATATAACAAGATATTGAGTCTTGATTGTTTAACCTCATTTGTCCCTTCATAAGTTATACAAAGTCTATCCCATATGTTCTTTCCACTTTTACAAGTAGAAACCCGCATGTAGTCATCAGATTTTAAAGTACAAAAGAAACTATTTAGACATTTGGCATTTAATTATGCTAAGTCACGTTCTTCTATAGTCCAATCTGCAAAAGGTATTTCTACCATAACTCCATCAACTAATCTAGTTGGTTTTGTGTAGCCATCCTGGACTAGCATCCACATGCGATAATCAAGTGACTATAAGAAAGTAGACATGCGAGTTTTCCAAAAATCAAAAGGAATATTGTCAAACAGTGGAGGTCTAGTGATAGAGTAACCCTCAGGTGTGTTTCGGTTTCCGAAAGTAGCCAAAAAGTAGTTCAAACTTATGATTTTGAAATGAAGCTCTGATACCACTTGTTGAGTCTAGTAATTAGGTTGTTAAGCCTAAGTTAATGTCCTAAAGGCTACCAAGAGGGGGGTTAATTGGTAGTTTAAAAATTTTAAGCCCTCTTTTAAAGTCAGATTGAACCGAAATAAAAATTATTTCTTTTAAGTTTTGTAGAAAAAGTTTTTCAACCATAGAGTTTTTAAGATTAAGAAATAAAATGCGGAAACGTAAAAATAGTAAAGTAAATGACACTAGATTTATAGTGGTTCGGTCTAAAACCAGACCTACATCCACTCCCCAGAGGCACCCTCTGAGTATTGCACTAATACCAATAGTGACTCTCCTTTTGCACCCACAGCAAGGTGGAGAAGCCTTTACAATACACTCTTTTCACCACTCCCCGGTGCGGTAGAGAACCGTCGTCCTTTTACACAATCCTTAGTGTTGGTAGAGAACCGTTCTTCCTTTCACACTCTCCTAGTGTGGGCAGAGAACCCTTCGGCTGTTCACACTTTCCAAGTGTAGGCAGAGAATCCTTCGACTATTCACACTCTCCAAGTGTAGGCAGCGAACCCTTCGGCTGTTCACACTCTCTAAGTGTAGGTAGCGAACCCTTCGGCTATTCACACTCTCCAAGTGTCGGTAGCGAACCGGATCTCCTTGACTGATCTTCTCACAAGAATCTAGAATGAAGAAGGAAAATAGTGAAGTAATCCCAATTCACAAGTAGAGACTCTTACCTTTGAAATCCAAGTGAAGCCTTCTCGCTCCAATGGTAGGAATCCTCCTTTGAATGCTCTCTTCCACTCTCTCCTTGGCTATTCTCTCAAGAGGAACAAAGATCAAATGACAAAAAGATTGGGTGGCAGTCTAATTTGGACTATTTATACAAAAGACAAGAAAAACCGCCCAAAAACTGCAAGTATTCAATTCTGTACGCAGTGGATCGTCCCGTACGATCGTGGATCGTCCTGGACGATTTTACTTGAACGATTTGAAATGACTCCATTTGTATATGTGTACGAAATGTCTTCATACAGCTGATCGTCCCGTACAAACTAGGTTCATCCGGTACGAACGGTTATTACAAGGTCGGTTCTAGAAACTGCTGAAAATCGTTCTAAGTCTGTTAATCGTTTGGACGAAAATTTATTCGTCTGGACGGAAATTTTACAGAGGACTGATCGTCCTGGATGATTATTTATTTTGTCTGGACAAAAATTTTCCAGAGGACCAATCGCCATGGACGATAATTTAATTTTGTCTGGATGAAAATTTTCCAGAGACCAGATCGTCCTGGACGATTATTAATTTCGTCTAGACGAAAATTTTCCAGAGAACCAATCGCCATTGACGATAATTTAATTTCGTCTGAATGAAAATTTTATAGAGAACCAATCATCCTGGACGATTGTAAAATTCGTCCTGGACGAATATGACTTAGAAAAATTTTTGTGCAAGTTCCTATTCGTTCCATGTGCTCAATAGGAGATAACTGTCTGATCGTCCCGTACGAATGGATATCGTCCAGTACGATCAGTATAAATTTTTTTATGATCTCCTTATGTGTGTGTATGTTTTTATTCACTCAATTACAATCACTCCCTTTCAATTTAATTTCAAAGAAATGCAAACTTCAAATTTTATAAAGTATCTCATTCTGAATTTGATTTGAAGTCTTCATAGTCTGGAATTCATTTTTCCTGAAATGTTAGTACACACAAGAGCAAATACAAATCTTCTAAAATTGTTAGGAGATAACTACACATTTGAACAATAATGTTTGGAATCATCAAAACTTCATAAGTTGCAAAAATGTAAAGCATGCAAATAGCAACTATCTTAACAGTTCTTTCACAAGGGACCGCATCTATTCCAAAGGGTAGACCCTACCCCGAGGAATATGACTCAGTTTCTTATCCAAAGGGTTTTGTGCCACTGTCATTCAAAATTTTGACAAGAGTCGAAAACCCGAGGTAGCATCTGGACAATTTTCAAGCGAGCTGTTGCAACGCAGGAGGGTGGATGCTCTAATTTTTTGCCAGTTTGTAAGTATTCTGTACGGTATTTCTTTTCAGTGGTATGTTGATATGCCCAACGGTTCTGTGAGAACCTTTAACGATCTAAAAATTCTCTTTTTAAAGAGATTTTTGGAGCGCAGCAGTGCACCACTATGGCGATCTTATTATCAAAAAGGAAAAGCCGGGAGAGTCTCTGATTGAATACATCTTGAGGTGGTGAAACCTCTCGATGAAGTGTGAACCCCAGTTGCAAGAGCAACATGCCGTAGAAATTCTTCTAAAGAATATTCATGGCACGATTGCTTTTCTCCTGAAGGGTTTCACTATTAAAACTTTTGAAAAACTTCTCAATATGGCTAGCAATTTGTAGGAAGAGGATCCTAGGATGCAATTCTTACGAGAGCAGCCTCAAGATAAGAGGAGTCCTAAGTTGGTGAAAACTTTTGAGAAGAAAGCTGTGGTCTCAACAGTTGACAAAGGGAGGAGGCAAGTCGTTAGTCAGCCTAGCGCTCCACCTCCACGACAGCCACCTCAGAAGCAACCATTTCAGATAATTCCTCAACATACAAGAGATCCCGCCTTCATCCCTTTTAGAGAGAGATTGGAAAAACCTTATCCATTTAAAAGGTATTCGGTAAAAAAGATTTTTAAGGGTTTGTTAAAGAAGCCGGATTTCCAGTTACTAGAGGCTAGGAGGCCAGAGGATGAGAGTAAGAAAGAAGATCCTTAATACTGCCCATACCACCGAATGCTTAGTCACCCACTCGAGGACTGTGTTGTGTTCAAAGATTAGCTCAAGAGAAACTACATTCAAGGTAATATTATAATTCCTAAAAGAGTATTTGGTGGATCCAGAAAAGGCCTCAGTTAAAACTAGCTCAGGTAATCTTCCTAACTCTTCTCTTTCAATCGAAGATGGTTGGGACACTTCTCTGTCCTGGACATTTAAAAAGTCGATTAATCTTTTCGTCTTTCTCAACAGTTGACTTCGATAGCCCAGGGCCCGGTGTGGGAAGTAGACCTGGACGCTTCGCAAGAGGATGTTGAGCCACTTCCCTCTCCAGTAGTTGTAGGAACTACTGTGAAATATATAAAAGAAAAGAGAGATGATTTTGTAGAGAGGAAGTGTGTTGATGAGAGATATATTAGAGTGACAGATGGTGGTGTGAAAACCTTTTACCCTCTCTTGTTATCTGACTTTTACTTTGCCCCATCAAAGGAAAAGGGTTAAAAGATGAATAAAAACCATCCTTCTACCTCTGTCTTGATGATTAGCCATAAGTCAACTCAGGAAGGTCAGTTTGTTTGACATTGAGATTTACTTCACCAAAATTTTGATTTAAAATAAGAGAGTCATCAAGTTGTACTTCAGACTTACCCAATGAACAAGTCATGAGTTTGAGGAAATCTGAAGAAGCTGCCTGGGAGTTATATTTTGATGGTGCGGCATCCTCCCTCCGGGATGCAACCCAACAATCTATAATCCTCGGAAAGGCTAGAGTCGGCTTAATTTTTATAATGCCGGAGAGAGGGATGATGCATTTTTCCTTCCACTTATCAGAGCCTTACACGAATAACATGGCTAAATATGAAGCTCTAATAACTGATTTGGAACTTATAATTTTGATGGAGATCAAAGCGATTAAGATCTTCGGCAACTCTCAATTGGTGATTAACCAAGTTGCAGGAATCTATAAGGTCTTAAATCCTAATCTCTTAAAATACCACCAGTACACCCTTCACTTGCTTGAACAAATTCTTATCATGACCCTTTAGGGTTCCCCGTGGAAGCAATTCTGCAGTGGATGCCTTAGCAATGCTTGCAAAGCAATTCGCATGCCCAAAGGAAGATTCCATCCCTATAGAGATTCAGGGTCGCAAAGCCCTCTCTCCTGTAGATTTGGAATATATCAGTAAGAAACCTCTCCAAGTCCTTTATGCCTCTTCGACAAATGAAGAAGAAGACGACCTTTAATTAATTACCTTCAAGAGGGAAAACTTCCTTAGGATAAATCTCTCTCCAACCATATTAAGAAACGTGCCCTATCTTATGCACTAGTCAACAATTCACTGTATCGTCGATCATTCGACCAGATGTGGCTACATTGTTTGGACAAACGAGAAGCCCTAAAGATCATTAATGAGGTTTATTCAGGACTATGCGGTGCACATCAATCGGGTACAAAAATGAAATTGAAAATCAAAAGACCTGGTTACTACTCGCCTATAATGATTGATGATTGCATGAATATTGCAAAGCACTGTCATAAATGCCAGTCCATGGTGTGGTTCTACATCAGCTGCCTAATTTGTTGCACCCTACGATAGCATCGTGGCCCTTCCAAAGTTGGGGCACGGATGTTATTGGGCTGATTGACCCCCCTTCTTTGAGAGGTCATCATTTCATATTAGCTGCGATTGATTACCTTTTAAAGTGGGCGGAAGCAATTCCCCTGTGTAATGTAACATCCCACCATTTATTAAAGTTCTTTCATGACCATATCATATATCGATTCGACGTACCCCAAAGTAGCATATCCGATAATGGGTCCGCATTCAAGACTACAAAAATCCATAGTTTTGTAAGATGCCATAACATTGATTGGAGATACTCGACGATCTATTACCCCTAGGCAAATGGATAGGCTGAGGCCTTCAACAAAACATTGGTACAAATCATTAAAAAGACCCTTAATGACAACAAATGACAATGGGATGAGTGGTTGGTGGAAGCTTTGTGGGCTTACCGTACCACTTATAGAACCCCAACTCAATCCACCCCAGTTGCACTAGTGTATGGATCTGAGGCCGTCCTACCCTTAAATATACAAATTCCTTCACTCAGAATTGTAGTTCTGAATCAAATCATGAATGAACAAAATGCAAAACTATGATTAGAAGAACTCGAAGGCCGTGAAGAGTGACGTCTCCAAGCTCAACAAAGTTTAGAGTTGTATAAATTTTGAATGGTTCAAGATCATGATAAGTTAGTGCGACCAAGGACCTTCCATGTGGGAGACTTGGTATTGGTCCTTCGGAGGCATATCTTAGCCCACCGAAAGTTTGTTGAGCTTGGAGACGTTGTAGAGACTGTCTACGAAGGAGGCTCGTATCAACTTGTGGATTGTAAAGGAAATCACCCAATGTTACCCGTCAATGGGCATTTCCTTAAGAAGTACTATACTTGATGTAGCTCATTTGATCAATCAATAAAATTTTCTTTTCTCTTGACTTGCAACTTTGAATCGGTTCTATACAATCTCATATACTTTTTAATCCCTCCATCTTTTCCTTGAGGTTAGGTCCTTCCTTCCCTTAGGATTAAACCAGCTAGTGGTGGAGTACGCCCTCTGTGACACCATCCTGGCATTTGACTTGCTGATTAGTGGTGGAGTACGCCCTTCGTGGCACCGTCCTAATTCACACTCGCTAGTGGTGGAGTACGCCCTTCGTAACACCATCCTAGTTTGCCAATTTTGATCCTCTATGTGGAGCAAGTTTCCTCCCTACATGACCATCATAATTAATCTGTCTATTAGGAGTAAGTCTTCTATCAGCATCCTATAGACCTAAGGTTGAGTGATGCCCTTCCTTAGACCCAAGGTTAGGTAATCCCTACCTTGGTTTCCCAATTGATTCCGTCTGCTAGGAGTAAGTCTTCTATCAGCATCCTGTAGACCTAAGGTTGGGTGATGTCCTTCCTTAGACCCAAGGTTAGGTGATGCCTTCCCTAGTTTCCCAGTTGATTTTGTCTACTAGGAATAAGTCTTCTATCAGCATCCTATAGACCTAAGGTGGGGTCATGCCCTTCCTTAGACCCAAGGTTAGGTGATGCCTACCTTATTTTTCCAGTTAATCCGTCTACTAGGAGTAAGTCTTCTATCAGCATCAGATAGATCTAAGGTTGGGTGATGCCCTTCCTTAGACATAAGGTTTGGTGATGCCTACCTTGGTTTCCTATTTAATCCGTCTATTAGGAGTAAGTCTTCTATCAACATCCTATAGACCTAAGGTTGGGTGATGCCCTTCCTTAGACCCAAGGTTAGGTGATGCCTATCTTGGTTTTCCATTTAATCTATCTATTTGGAGTAAGTCTTCTATCATCATCCTATAGACCTAAGGTTGGGTGATGCCCTTCCTTAGACCCAAGGTTAGGTGATGCCTACCTTGGTTTCCCTATTAATTTGTTTATCAGGTGTAAGCCTTCTATCAGCATCCTATAGATATAAGGTTGGGTGATGCCCTTTGTTACACTCTTAAGATTCTACTCAAAATTTCCATTCGATCAATGCCAATATGCGCAGCAGAAGTTCCTTCTACTGCACACATTGGGGGTCCATTTGTTGAGCTCATTTTTGTATGAGGTCACTTTCAACCCCTTCTTGAGGCTAGGACCTTAGGTTTCTTTGGACTTTATATCTTAAGATCCTCCTTGTTCCTAGCCTTTAGGTCCAATCCAGATCTTGACCCAATCTAAACCCAGAGCCTTTGAGCTAAGGACTTAGGTCCTAAGGCCCTTTCTAGGTGATTTTTCCATCACCTTGAACCCAGTCAATTGCACCTGATTCAGGGTCTATCAATTTCATATTTATGTGACATGTCTCTAGTGTCAACCCTTCAAAGTCGAACTCATTTGCAGGCCTCTAACATCATAAACTCAATCTAGTTCCAAAGGTACAAAACCTTTAAATATTTACAATTAATGCCACTAGACCCTCCACCTAGTAGGATTTGATCTTGAAGCCCCCTCCAAACCCTTTGATCACCTCCAATATCTTGATATTGACTTGTTAAGCAATAGTCTACATCTTTTTAGGTTCAATTCGACCAGAATTGGCTCAAAATCAAAATGACCAAAATACCCTTAAAAGGCATTATTGGACTTTTGGCCTAGAGTTAACTTGATCTAACAATCAATTTTTGAAACCTTCCCCAAATGATCTTTGAAACCTCTTGAACTCAATTCCAACCATGGGTCAACTTGGTGGACTAAGTCAACCCATTTTGACCTTAAGGCCCCTTAGGGGTTAAAATGGTCACTTTGACCCAATTGACCCCCCAAACCTTGATAGCCCATACATTAGGTTCATGGGATCAAACTGAATTTAATGGACCTAATTTTTAGTCTTAGGTCAACTCAGTTGACCAAGTCAACCAAGTTTGACTAAATGATCCATACACACCTTTCCACTTAAACTATTTGACGAAGATTATTTCAATCCCATTTGAACCTAAGGTGTGGCTCCTTGGACTCCCAAGAGACCTTTTTTAGAGACCCAAGCCTTGGGCTCACTTGGGTTAGCCTTTTGGCTTGACCCAAGTGCCCAAAAAGAGGCCCCCTTTGAACTATCTCTTAACCTTAATCGAATCAAACCCAAACCATGGTGTCATTGGGTCTCCCATGACCCAATACACCTCCCTTAACTAGCCCAGCCATTGAGCCACCTTGGGTCAAGAATTAGGCTAACCCAAAGTGGCCAAAACCACTTGGGATTGAGGCAATCCCTATCCTAAGTCTAATTTAACCTAAACAACACCTCTATTAGGTGGCTCTAGGTCCAATACACCTCCTCCAGCCAGCCCATGCCATGGGTTGACTTGGGTCAACTTCAAGGTTAGCTCAAATTAGACAAAACCATATGGACTCGAGCCATCTTTAAACCTAGATCAAAATGAACTCAATTTCCACTTGCATTGGGTAGAACAGACCCATGCCCATCTCCCACATCAAGCCCATGGTCTGGCCTAACCTGGGTTGAGCCCAATTTGACCCAAATCGAGCAGGTTTGTGTCAAACCGACCCACCTAATCAAATTGAACCTCCCCAGGCCCAATTGAGCTCACCTTTGACTCCAGCATGTCTCCATCCTTCTTTCTTAGTCAACTCGACCCAAAACCCAGCTGGCAACAGTTGGAGCCAATGGAGAACGAGCTTCAGTGGTTCCTCCCCCATTTGATCCTTACCCAAAGCCTTCCATAGGCTATGGCTCGCTGGCTGGAAACTCATAAGACCTCTGAGATGATGTCCCCTTTCACCTAGCACCCATTCGAATCCCCTCCTAGTCAATCCCGGCCGTCCAAGTTCGCTAGAGGTTGTTGAATAGGGCAACTCGTCCTAAAATCCCCAGTTGTTCTCTTAGCATTCGAAATCACTTCCCAGAGCTCTCTCCTCTTTCCAGTGCCATTCCCCAGCTTCCCAGGCTGTCCCGTCGATCCATTCGAGCAAGCTCCGATAAAAGCTTTTAGCTTCGTGCTCAAAGTCATACCTCCGGCCATCCTCCGGTCCAGACGTCTAAAGGAGATCTACTCGCCTTCATCCCCTGAAGCTTCCTGATAGAGAAGCTCATCCGTTGAGACTTTCTCTGCGGTAATTTCTCCATCCTGAGCTCCCTAGCTAGGTAGTATGGTCGAGTGTGAAAGAAACTTTCACCCCAGCGAATTTCCACTGTTGGATTGAAGGTTCCCTCTCCCCTGATCCTCTCTACAAAGTTTCATCAAAGTTCATCGGCAGGATCGCTCGGATCACATCAGCGAAGCTTCACAGTTTTGGGATCTCGCGAGAGGATGAAGATGAAATCCTGATTGTAGCCGTCTGATCTTACATCCAATGGCTACAGTTAATTTGATCGTTACCCACTCATCCGCAATGATTGCCCCGCCAATCACGACGCACCACGTGTAAATCGCTTGCTAACTAGGTAATTGAAGGATTTAATTTCACAGAGAAATTAAGGGATCTTCCAAAAATTGATATCTCCCTGCTCATTTGACCAAATTAGGTGTTCTTAGGCTCATTAGAAAGGTCTCAAGGAGACCTACGAAAGCCCTATGGTTCCAGGTCCTGATTGCATCTGCATTAAGTATAATTTCAGTATTAGTGTTATGTTAATCATTGTATTTATCGTTTAAATTAAATTCACAATGGGCCTGGAATTTTGGGAGAATGAATTTGGGCATATTCCTGACACGCCCAAATTTTATCTCCCCTGTTTGAAATGTTTAAGGGCATTACTATTCCATTTTTTATTCAAGGGTCTTGGGCTGACCCTTAAATCTAAATTGGAATTGTGACCTATCCAATGGGATTTAGGATTTGATTTTGTGTGTGCTGATGATGCGTAGCATAGGGAGTTTAGGGCTTGTGATTTTACCCCAATCCAAGCTTAGGATAGCTCCCTAAGATTTTCTGAAGGTGACTTAGAGATCACCTTAGGTGGCTTGGTTAGCCACCATAGAGAACTCCATCTAGGATCCAATTTGGTGTGTTTAGGCCTTAGGATAAGGTGATCCCATGATCCAAATTTCACCATATTTGGTGCCCATTTGGTTTACCAAATAGGAGCCATAATATTCCCTCTCTAGAATTACCATTTAGCCTTAAGAAAATTCTAATAAATCAAAATTAATCCTAAAAATTCCTTAAAACACCTCTAACTGATTCTAATTAATCCCCTAACTTGTAGAAATTTAAGTCCCTTTAGTTTGACTTTAAAATGGGCTTTAGTTTAATTTTAAGTTAAAATCAACATTTAGTCTTTTTAATTAATTAACAAATCATTAAAAATCACAAAAAAAATCTTTGGAAACCTGCTGATCTCCCCTTAGATCATTTTTGTTCTTTGGAGTTAATTTCAAGAAGTTTAGGATTCATTTAGGTTCAAACCACTAAAAAGGGTTCTTAATTAGGGTAATTAAATAATTCTAAAAAATACCCAAACTTCCAAAATTCATTATTAATTGTAGAAAATTCCAAATAAATCAAACTCAGTGGCTAATGACTCTAATTAAAATCTAGTATTTTTCAAAAATGTTAATCCCTCAAAATCTGATCAAAGTCAAAAAGTCAACATTTTGGTCAACCTTAGGTAAAAACGTATCAAAACTTCTAAAAATCATAACTTTTTATAGAAAACTCCAAATTTAGTGTGTCACTTGTCTAACAACTCATAATAAGGTTTAATATTTATTAAAAATCTTAAACTTTCAAATTTATCTCTAATTTGAAAAATCAAAATTTGACCCCTTAGTTAACACATCAGGATATTCTCTTAAAACCCGTTAACTCTTTCAAATTCTAGAATTTTCTAAGTAGGTTAATAAAATTCTCAACTACTCTTTTACAATTAGTAATTAATTCTTTTTAATATTAATCCATTCCTCTTAATTTCAACCAACTTAAATTATCTTAATCAACCCCGATTACTACTAGGTAACAAGGCCTACGAGGGTATTAGCTTAGCCCCAAAGAAGGTGAAATAAATATCACGGCCTTGGTGTGAAACAAAGGTAGTAATCAATTAACCTCTAAAATATATTTAAATAAAATACTTAATATATTAATATTTAAATTCTAACATAAATTTCCCTTATGCTTCAATAAACTCAAATTTTTAAATAACTCTAACTAATCACCCAACCTAGGATCTATCCCAGCCACACGACGTTTTACACATATTTTAGATAATTTGCTAGGACAACCAACTCTAGATTTAGGTTAGGCTGGTGTTTACTTTACTGTTGTGTGCTGAATTTTACGTGATTTTACTGCATGTTGTGGATAAAATTGCCTTGCTGTAACTGCTTATTTTTTACTGCACTTTGTAGATGATTGATGTGTTTGGAAACAAGATTACACTTAGGATAGGAGCAATCTGGATGTTCACATAATTTTTTGCAGGTGGCCACGCTCATGCAGGGCGATAAAAAGGGGGCTAAATAAAAAATAAATTCAATTATAAATATGCTTGCACAGGTGCTTCAGCTGCTAAAGCTCCCAAAATAATAAAAAGAGTGTAGCAAGTGTGTTTATTTATTTTTCTACACATATATAACTGCTTGAAAATATTTTGATTTATTAACTGCTTAGGATAACCCTGCAGGAGAGTCTAGAATTTTGATTTTATATAAATATAAATTGAGCAAGTGTTAAGTGTTGTGAAAGTAGGGTTTTGAATTGGGATACATAGGTCCAAAGCTTGGACTCCAAAGAGAAAAGGACAACACTTAGGGCAGTAGCCCTTTTCTATTTGGAGATCCAAATTTGGATCACTTCTTTCCTACCCAAAGAGAAAAGAATGGCCTTCCCCTCAAAGGAAGCACCCTCTTATCCATTTGGGTAGCCTACTACTAAGAATCCAAAGAGCTTGAAGAAAAAGAGTCCGAAGGAGAACAAGATTGAAGGATTGAAGACAAAGAGTATCCCACTCAAAAATAACTTGCGTCACTACTAGGTTTAAAATTTGGATTATTGTTACTGGTGCCCAGTCACTTTATTTTCTGCAAATTCTGGTTTGTAAAAGTAATGCAACTTTGCATATGGATATTTATTAATTAATTCATTTATATTTGATTTATTTTAGAAGATTGCGTATAGAATTACCTGCTTTTCTTAGTTTTTTAGCGTTTGTGTGCCGCTTTTGTTTTCGCCCGGATATGTGAGACTCGTAAGGGTGTGAAAATTTTTATACTCATAATCTTAAAGTTTAAAATTTAGTGAGTCTAAATAACATAAAAAGATAACGAATTTGGGGAATTTTCCAGGGATCGACCCTGGGGTCGCATGCATATTTCTGCACTACTCTCTCCTTGCTTTAGACCCTTCCCCACCCGCTAGTAGAGTCCGGATAGTCTGACCTATGAGGATGAGGTGCCGGACCTGGGAAAGTCCAATCTTCTAAAAAATTATTTTCTAAGCCTATTTTTAACTTTCAAGCATACTTGATTTGAGGTTGTCAACTAGCATGCATTATATTAGAAACTAATTAAAAGAGTCAAAATTTTAATTGCATTAGTCCTTAGCATTTTGCACCCAATATATATCAAAGGGGCCAATTAGGGAAATCTCTAGACGTCAGCCCTAGCTCTCCAAAACCTTAAATAAAACATCCCTACCACTCTTTCATAAAAGATCGAACTCATGTATTTTAAATCAATTAGGTGGTTAGCTGGCTCCCCAATCCAGGCCAGGGCAAGTCCAGACCCTGCACTACATTAGTTAGGTTTAGACGATTGTGGCCTAGTGTCCAAATTAGATTTAGGATCCGAAGCATATCTTTGATTTTAAGATGCCAAACTCCGGGAATATAATCCCAAATTTTTAAAAAAATAATCAACTTAAATTAAATCTTCTTCCAATCCTAAAATATAAAGCCCAACACTTAGATTAAGTTAGGACACTTTCGGATGGTTCCAGAATCTCAAAGTGTCCCCTACTCCTCTTCCCTCGATTCTGTTAATAACTACTCAATTTTGATTCATTCTTTTTTGAGATTCTAAAATTCACCTCTTTTTGATATCACTCCTAGAAAATCTAACAAAATTTTGCCACTATTTTAATCAATAGTTTTCGTAGGAGTCTCTATCTCCCTTTTATATACTTAACTATGAGAGCTTGTGCTCATAGGAGATTTAGAACCACACATTCACCTGATTTTAAAAATTAATTTTCCAAAATTTGTATTGGATTCTTTTGGGAAAGATCAAAAGATGATCGTTGTTATCACATTCAAAGAATTATCATTAAATGATATTTTCTCCCTCTAGGGAGATACATCTTTATTTGATAAGGCTTTGGATGTGAACTTATCGATCACACTTCTTGACTATTATAGCTGGATAATCAGTACCCTTCGGGACCATATGAAGTTCTCTTAGAATTCAGCTACAATACTCAAGATGAAATTTGTAATTCTAAATCTGAGTACCATTATAAAATTTTATTTTCACCTCTTAAGGTGATATACTTTTTCTAACGAGGTTATTCAATTTTAGAATTCAATTTTAAAATTTCTAAAAAAACTAATATTTTTAAAACATGTTTTCCAAATTCCACAAACATAGTGTCAGACTATTCACCTACGCCAAAAAATTGGACAACAAGATTTGCTGAAGAAGCGCGCGAACAAGGATAAAAGCATTAGAAAGAGGAGAAAATAGTTTCCTTCGTAGGAAGAACGCGAAAGAAGAAAAAAAATGTCGTTTGCTTGGAGATGAACTACTGCATTTTAAAATTTTGCCACATTTTGAAGTCGAAATTGGGTTTTTCAGTTGGAAATGCCCTTATTAGAGACCTCCTTTAATCGAACTTTAAGAAATGATGTTGATCTTGATGGTTAATAGATCAGCTTACTATTAAGAAGGCGACAAAATGAATTTAGAATGAATTAAAAAAAAAAAGAAGTCAAGAGTTGATACTTAAGAAGCAAACATTCTTGAAACATACTTATAAGTATGTTAATCAGTTAAGATGAAATATGTACATTTCAGATGGTTTCTTTAGTTTTGGGGCTCAACAATTTTATAACAGTTGAGAATCCTCAAGTACTACTGAAAATTTCTTTTTGTTAAGCCAACAGGAGGAAGCGTCGCCCACAATGTTTATTAGAATAGAACTTCATAGAATTCATTATCAAATCATGTCCTTATTTCTTTTAATGTCTCTTTGCGCTGAAGCGATTTCTGGGTGATTTTAGGGCATCTTCCCGAGCGAGCGATTTTGGCCCTCCTGGTTGGAATTTTTTGGCTGTTTTGGTTTGAATTTTTTGCTCTACTCATCTATTTCTATTTCGTGCTTTGATTTGGTTTTTCTAGTTGAGTTTTCATGTTGGAAGATGACAACCCCGTCATCATCTTGCCTTGTCTCTTTGTCTTTTGAGGGGAAAACATGATCATTCAAAGAGGCTCTTACTGGCGGCTCCTCGTCCTCTCCGAAATTGAAGTTTGTCCACTCATCTTTTAAGGGCTGTCCGGCTCTTCTTTTTGAGGATTCTGTCGTTGATCAACTAGCTGCTCCTTATGCTTTAACTTTGGTTAATAAATTTGTTTTGAAAAGACCTAATCTTGATGTCATTTGTAAGTTATTTGTTAATTTTAAGTTATCTGGTTCATTTCATGTGGGTTTACTTGATCAAAGGCATACTGCTATCCAGTTGGCCAATGACCCTAACTATAGTCAGATTTTTGCTAGAAGATCATATTATATTCAAGCTTGTCAAATGCGTTTATTGAAATGGACGTCGGATTTTAATGTTAGGGAGGAATCTACTATTGCTCCGGTTTTGATATTGTTTCCTAATTTGCATTTGCATTTTTTAATCATCAAATTTTATTTGGTATGGCTTCCATCTTTGGCCATCCCTTACAGACTGATCAAGCTACTGCTTCGATCTCAAGGCCTTCAGTTGCTAGGGTATTGGTTGAATTGGTTGTCTCTAAGAAACATCCAAATGAAATTTGTATTGGTTCCAAAGTTAAAGGTTATTTTCAGAAAGTTGAGTTTGAAAATTTGCCTATATATTTGTTCTTTTTGTAAAATGCACGGGTATGTTATGAATGAATGTTTTTGAAAAAATCCTCACTTGCATCCTGATAAGAACCCTTTGAAACAAACATTGGAGAACCATACTGAAAAACTCTTACGTGTGAATCCATTGGTTGAAACCGTGAAGGATCATCTTGGTGGATTAATAGCTGATGTCTCTCAAGATCAGGAAGTTGCTCCTTCAAAAAACATTTCTAATGATTTACTTAATGTTGCTTCTACTGATTGTGAGGAAAATGTGTACAAAACTTTACACAATGTTGATACTTCTCTTACTTGCATTATCAACCATAATATAACTGATGCTAGTGATATTATGATTACTAATCCGTTAATTATTCAGGATGCAGAGAAGGTTACTGATGTTGATAATCAATTGGTTGGTACTGACGGTGAGAAAAATGATAATGTTTTAGAGGATGGAGAATTTGTTTCCATGAGGCATCATGTGTTACCTTCATCCAGCTTTTAAGAGTCGGAGAGGATGGATTCTGATAACTGGGATGATGATGGTAAGTTTATGAAGGATGATGTTCCCAATTTACATAGGAGACTGTCTAATGATGGTAAGACTCCTTCCATTTCCAATTATAGTAGTGATAATTTTTCTGATATTGAGGAGATTCTTACTACGGTTAAATGCTTTGCCAAGGATGATATTGATACTAGTTTTATCAAATTTTAGAGTAAAAGGGGGCGGAAACCCAAGCATATTTCTTTACCACATGCTAGAAATACTGCTAGAAATACTCGTTCTAATACTTCTCATTAATATCTTTTTATGTTTAGTACAATTATTTGGAATGTTAGGGGCATTGGTTTCCCATCTTCTAGGATTCGTGTTAAAAATTTATTTCGCTTCCATCATATTTCCATTCTTGTTTTGCTTGAACCCCTTATCCCTACTTCTAGGTTGGCTAGTACCTCTCGTTATCTTGGCTTTAACCATGCTATTTCGAATATGTCTAACAAAATCTGGGTCTTTTGGAAGAATTCTATTAAAATTGATGTTATTGACGACTTTATTCAAGTTATGCATTCCAAAATTGAGGCTTTTAATTTTCATTGTTATGCTTCTTTCGTGTATGCTGCTTCTTCCCTTTTATATTAGAAAGTTATTGTGGGATCAGCTTATGAATTTTCATAGTATTTGTCCGTTACCTTAGATGGTTGGAGGTGACTTTAATACTATCTCTACCTCTTCTAAAAGATTGGTGGGTCGGCTCCTTCATATTGTTCTATGTCTTATTTTAAGAATATGATATTGTCTTGTAATTTGATTGATATTGGGTTTGTTGGTAATAACTTCACTTGGAATAGGGGGCACTTATGGAAAAGGCTTGATCGTGTGCTTTTTAATTATTCTTGGATTAATGCTATTAATCTTACTAGTGTTCTGCATCTTAGTAGAACTTTATCTGATCATTCTCCTCTGCTTATCAATATTAATACTAGTTAATTTAATATTTGTTTTCAATTTAGATTTCAAAATATGTAGTTACTGAATAATACCTTTTTTGATGTTATCAAATATAATTGGCAAAATCCCTTACATCATGATAACTCTATTTTTGGTATGAAAAGGCTTTGGTTCAAGCTTAAGAGGTTGAAACAAGCTCTGAATTGGTGGAATCACAATGTGTTCATAAATATTTTCTCTAATAATCTTCAAGTTGAACAATGTGTGGCTTTTAATGAAAACTTATGTCAAAATGACCCTATTCATGCTAATTTCTCTTTGTTAAACCAGTCTAAACTTGATCTTTTTAACTTTCAAGCTCAGGAAGAGCTTTTTTGGAAATAGAAAGCTGCTGCTTAGCATTTGGTAGAGGGTGATAGTAATACTAAGTACTTTCATGCTTTAACTAAGAGAAATAGGATTAAGAATAGTATCAACAACATCCAAAGAGAGGATGGCTCTTACTCTAATGACATTGGTGAAATTGCAAATTTAGCTGTGCCTCATTTTAAAAACCATTTTAATAAAGTTTTTACTCCTACTCAGCCTATGGACCATTCTTTTATTCCCAACCTTCTTTCTCTTGAGGATAAAGATTTCCTCTCTATACCTCCCTCTTTGGAGGAGATTAAAAATACTATGATGGGGATGAATAGTGATTCTATGGCGGGTCCTGATGGTTACACGACTCTTTTATTCCAAAAAAGTTGGCATATTATTTATGATGATATTTTTTTCTGATACTTTGGATATTTTTGCTGGTAATCCTTTACCTAAGTTTTTTACTTCTACATCGCTTGTGCTTATTCCTAAATGTAATTTTATTCAAACATGGAATGATTTTCGTCCTATCAGTCTTTGTACTTTCATTAATAAATTGCTCTCTAAAATTATATCGAATTGTCTTTCTTCAATTTTACCTAAAATTATTTCTCTTTATCAAATGGGCTTTGGGAAAGGTAGGGCTATTACAGAGAATATTCTATTGGTGCAAGAATTAAGTCAAGATTTGTATGTTAGGGTTAGAGGGGATAATGTTATTTTGAAACTTGATATTGCCAAGGCATATGACAATATTAGTTGGAATTTCATTTACTATATGTTGAATATTTTTGGATTTAACTAGGTGTTTATTAATCTTATTAAAAATTGTATTGAAAATGTTTATTTTTCTATCATTCTAAATGGCTCCAATCACGATTTCTTCAACTCTTCTCATGGTTTAAGGCAAGGTGATCCTATTTCTCCCGCTATTTTTATTATTGTGGCTGAATTTCTTTCTAGGGGTTTATCTAATTTTATTGAAATTAATCATGTCGTCTATTTTAAAAGTTTGAGAGGCTTTCATATATCCCACTTATGCTTTGCTGATGATTTTATTACTTTTATTAATGCAACTATCAATAGAATTAAGAAAATTATTGATTTTTTCAATCTTTTTGAAATGGTTAGTGCTCTTTCTTTTAGTAAAAACAATTTTTGTTTTATTACTGCTAAAAGGGTTTCCAATGATCGTATTCTTGCTATCAACGATGCTACTGGTTTTACTCATTCTAACTTGCCTATTATGTATCTTGGTGTTCCGTTGTTTAAAGGTAGAAGACAAACTTTCTTGTTTGATGATCTTATTGCTTCTGTCCAGAATAAGCTTTTATCTTGGGATTCAAATTTCCTTAGCTTAGGTGGCCGGGTGACTTTAATCAAAAGTGTTCTTTGCACCTTACCTGTTTATATGTTTCAAACTATTTTTTCGACTCAAGCTGTCTGTAGTAGAGTCCACAAGATTTTTAACTAGTTTTTTTGGAAAGCTACTTCTTCTTCTTCTAAAATTACTTGGGCTTCATAGGAGATATGTTGTGGTATTTTGGCTGAAGGTGGGCTTGACTGCAAGAATCTACATGACCTGGCTAAGGCTTTTTCTTTTAAACTATGGTATAATTTGTGTTCTAAAGAGAATCTTTGGGCTAACTTTATGATTTCTAAATATTGTGTGGGTAAGCACCCCACCAATATTTCTCCTAAACCTGGGGATTCTAAAGTTTGGAAAAGGCTTTGTTAGATCAAATGGGAGGTGGAGCCCTTTATCTCATGGGGGCTTGGAGAAGGTAACAACTTTTTCTAGCAGGATAAATGGCTTGGTAAAGATTTTATTTATTCTATCTTGAATTCTACTTCTTCTGCTTCTGTTAAAGTTAAATTTTTCTTCAATGAGAATGGTTGGGATTATGAAAAGCTCTCTAATTTCATCCCTAATTGCATTATTTCACGTATTTCAAACATGCCTATTAATATCACTTCTAAAGATATTATTTTGTGTGATTTTTTCAAAGATGGGCATTTTCACCTTAAAAATGTTTGGCACTCAGTTAGAATTAAAGGTAACTTAGACAATATTTTTGCTAACATCTAGCATAAGAGCATCCCTTCTATGGTTTCTATGTTTGTGTGGTGAGTTCTTCATAAATTTATCCCTACGGAGGACAATCTCATTAAAAACAGTTTCAGTCTTGCTTTTAAATGCCAATGTTGTCTTCACATGGAAAATATGCATCAAGTGTTTGTTTCTGGCCCTGTGGCTGTTAAAACTTGGGTTTATTTTGATGACTTGTTTCAATTAAACTGTTTTAATGCTCATCTCCCCCTTTACTTATTACTTAGGTCTTGGTTTACTGATACTTAAGGTCACATCCGCAAGGCTATACCTTCTCTTATTCTTTGGTTTCTTTGGTTGGAGAAGAATAACTCCATGATAAATGGAGTTAGGTGAACCATCTCAATGTTATTCAAAGGGTAAATGACAAGATCTTAGCTCTTGTGTCTGTCAATTTGCTTTCTGTTAAGAATTTTAAAAACTATTTTCATATACTTGATGTATACCTGGGGGGGGGGGAGCATTTCCTAAAACTCTCAATAATTTACCATGTGAACTTTCTAACATTTTTTTATGGATTGTTTTTGGTCTTAACATTGAAGGTCGTGTGAATAATGGAAGAAACCCTGTTCATAACCATTACATTGATATCTTTTATTTTTAGAAACTAAGCTCAATTTTTCTTCCATTATGAGTAAATTCACTTAATGCAAAGATAATATCTATATGAATGAAGAAAAATTCAATAATTGTAACCTTGCCCTTAATGTTTGCATTCTGTTCAAATAGGATGCTAACTCTATCATCTTTTCTTTTATTAAAGTTTATGCACAATTCATTTATGGCCTCATCCCTATCACAGCCTCTATCATGATCCTCATTTCCTTTATCTATGAAGCTAATGGGGCTATTGAATGAATAACCTTTTGGGAGGAGCTTCAAGATATGTATAGGACTATTTTTAAACATTTGATTGTTAAGGTAATTTTAATTGTGTTATAAAAGCAGAAAAAAAATTGGTGGAACCCTTCCTCTAACTAAGCTTAGGGTTTTCAATAGTTGTATCATAATGCTGGCCCAATTGATCTCCCATATAGTAACTTATCCTATAATTGGTTTAATCAAACAACTAACAACCCTCTAGTTCCCATTAGATATCTTCTGCATCTTGCTTTATTTAACAATGCTTGAATGAGTTCATTTTCACTTTCTATTTACAATATTATAAGCCCTCACTCATCTAATCATTGTCCCATCTAGTTGAATATGGATTCTGTCATTTCTACTCATAAAAGATTCATGTTTAAGAACTATTAGTTTACTTAGATCTCTTTTCAATATAATATTTCTACTACTTGGGACCTCATGTTCTCTCTTTTGAATAAGCTAAAAAATTGTTATATTGCTCTTAATAAAATTATTTGATGTTCCTCTACTGCTCTTTATTTTAACATTATTAACGTGAAAAATGAGTAGAATGTCATTTATAATATTACAATCTAATCCTCTAGATAGCTCTCTTCTTGGTGTTACACCACCAATCAGAAAGAGCTCTTTTGGGACAATATTTGTTGGAATAGTTGTATCACTTGAGGGGAAATGCATAGCCTTTCTCAGGGGAGAAGATGACTTTAATTTGTTATATTAAAAAATAAAATAGTGCTAACAAAAATATTATTAGAGAAATCAATGAAGATGGAAGCCTTATTAAATCTCAAAGAGGTATTGATATTGAAGCCTTATATTATTATAACGAAGTTCTCAATAATAACTCTAATGTTAGCTCTCATCAGAATCACGTACCTCTCAACAATATGCTTTATCAATTAGAAAGATACAATCTTGATAAAAGTGTTTCAGCCTAAAGATATCAAACATTCTCATTTTGAGATTGGTAATAACAAAAGTATTATCCTGATGGCTTTATGGCTCAAATCTTCAAGGATCTTTGTGATATTATTGGTGTTAAATTACTCAAGCTATCAAATACTACCTACTCCACCTCAATGTTGATCTCCCTTATAGTGTCATCTCTTATAATTAGTTAATCAAAAGACTAACAACACTATGGTCCCCAACATATACTTCTTGATCATTACAATATTATGAGCCCTCTCTAATCTAATCATTCTCCCATCTAGGTTAATATTGACTCCACCATTTCTACTCATAAAAGATTCATGTATAATAACTATTAGTTGACTTAGATCTCTTTTCAAGATACTATTTTTACTGCTTGGAGCATTGATGTCAAAGGATACCACATGTTCTCTCTTTTCAATAAGCTAAAAAAATGTTATATTTCTCTTAAAAAAACTATTTGACATTCCTCTACTAATCTTCATTTTAACATTAATAATATGAAAAATAAGTAGAATATCATTTATAATAGCTGCTAATCTAATCTTCAAGATTTCTTTGTCCTCAATGCTGAACCTCAAATTAGAAAGACCTCAATTAGGAGAATACTTGCGAGAATAGTTGGATCCATGAGGGCTAAAATGCACTATCCTATCTAAGGGGGAAGATGAGTTTAAGTTTTTATATCAAAAAAATAAAGAGATCTAGCAAAAATATTATTACAGAAAGCAATGGTGATGGATGCCTCATTAACTGTCAAAGAGATATTATTGTTAAGATCATATATTACATTAATGAACTTTTTAATAGAAACACTAATGTTGGCTCACATAAGGACCATATGCCTCTCATGAGGTCACTAGGACCAATCCAAACCCTTAGGATCTAATCCAGATCCTATAATCAAATACAAAATTTCAAACCAAAGTTTAAGGGTAAAAGGCTAAGTCTTGAAAGCCTTTTCCACTGAATTTTCAAACACTTCAAAACCCAATCAAATGATCTCTGGTTCATATTCTATCACTCGCACAGTGATAAGACATGTCTCTATAGGTAACCCTCCAAATTTGAGCCCATTCTGAAGTCTCTAACCTCAGAAATTGAATTGAAAAGATAGGCTTTAAAACCTTCAAATATTTACAACCTATGCCACTAGACCTGCCACCTAGTGGATTTTGACCTTGGAGCTTTATATAAAGCCTCCAATCACTTCCAGACACTTGATTATGACTTATTGAACATTAAACTGAATTTTGGTGAACCCATTTTGACCCCTAGTTGACCAAGGGTCAAAATGACCAAAATGCCAATTAAGGGCAATTTTGGAGATTTTTATAGACTTCAACATGTCCTTTTCAAGTTAAACTTCAAGACATAGTTCAATGCATCCTAATCACTATTAGGAGCACATTGGACCCAATCCCCGACCCTGGTCAAGCCTAGTTGACTAGTTTGACCCTTTTGACCAAAATACCCCTTATGGGTTCAAACATCAATTTTAAACCAAATGACTTCCAAATTGCTTGGAAACACTTCCAACAATTTTCAAATATCAAACTAAATCTGTTGGACCCAAACCCAGACCCTAGGTGAACCTGGTTGACCAAGTAAACCTAGGTTGACCAAACATGCCATTAAGGGTCAAAACTGGCATTTTGACCAAATTGATCTTTCCAGACCTCGAAACCACTTCCAACAGACTCAAAATATCAAAACAAATTGGTTGAGTCCAATTCCAGCCTTTGGGTCAACCTGGTTGACCAAGTCAAGCTAGGTTGACCCAAGAGTCCCTTTAGGCTTAAATGGGTCACTTCAACCCATTTGACCTATCTAACCCATTCAAGCTCTCAAACCCATCTCAAAACCTAAGTCAAATCCATTCAAACTTATTTAAAGTCAAATCACACCAAATTTGACTTGGTCAAACTTCAATTCATGGCCAAATCTCTTGGCTTGAGCTAATCCAACCCATTTAAACCCCCTCCAACATATCATAGCAGCATTCAAGACTCCATTTACTGCCACCTCAGTAGTCAAGAGGGTTAGTTGACTGGTTAACATAGTCAATAAACCTCTCTAAAGGGATTTTAGATGCTTAACCCTATCAAACCTTGATCCTTTTCTTCTTGCACTGAACCCAAAGCATTCCACCATGCTTGAAGCCACCATGGATGCCACCTCACTCCTCTTAACTGTTTGACCAGTCAAATGGTTAAACAATTGGTTTGGAGGGGTCAAAGATGGTTAAAATCCACCTTAAGCTTAATCCTTTTCTTCTTAAACCCATCCAGCAGAATTAAGGCACTGTAGAACCTTCTCTAGGATCTTCTCCGGCCCTCAAATTCAAATAAAATGGCTCTTAATCATCCATGCTCAAAGAGGGACCAAAACCAGTTTCCACATGGAATGTCTTTTATCCTTTTGATTCCCTGCTCCCACCAACATCCAGGCCACATGGCAAGCATCTAGAGAGTTGGCCAATTGATCCTAGCCGCCCACTTGATCAGAGAATCATTCAAAAGGGCAAAACCTCCTTTTGAGCATTCATTCTAACCTAGAGCTTCTCTAACTTAATTCCCCATCTCCAGAACTCTCCCAGTCTTTATTCATCCTCTTAGAGCTTCTCTAGATGATTTCTTAGCTTTCCCAAACCATTCTCCACCACATCCAAGCCTCTAAAGCCCCATTGGTGAAGAGAGAGGAATCTAGAGAGAGAAAGAGGGGTTTCTAGCATAACTTCTAATCCAGCTAGAATCAAGTCTTGAGATCTTCTACAAAGTTGAAGAGAATTTAGTAGATTTCTAATGAGCCTAAGATCTTCAAAATCAAAACACATGTTAGAAAGTTATTTGCTTTCTAATTTATTTTGATCAAACCTCGATATCTCCAAAATCTCAATACATAGATCCTTTAAACTCCATGGATTGCAAGATTAGGATATCTAGATCATACATTTCAAATTTCATAAACTTTGAAGAGTTGGATCAAAAGTTATGAGCATTTGATGTTTCTAGTTTATTTTGAACTAGAGAGGCTTTGGTTCAATCAGAGCCATCCGATCGCTTCTTCTGCGCGATCGGATGGTTCATAGGTGGCCACATCACCCACTCAAGACCACACAACTCTACCAGGATTCAAACTCTAGTCGTTTTGTAAATGAGTGTGGCAATGTGGCATGATCTTAGCCACAGGATCAAGCCGCAGCGAATCAGACAGTCGATCTGACCGTCCGACGTGTTTAAGTAGCGCGTCAATGCGCGCCACGTATCTAACACGTGTCAGAATGTCACGACGGTGGTACAATGATTGCCGTCGCCATCCATTGATTAAAAATTGATTAAAAATCAATTTAAAATCATTTTAAATGCCCAAAAATTCAAAAATTCACCAAAAATCCATTTTATGTCCAAATTTGATATTCTCGGACTCATTGAAATCGTCTTGAGCCCAAGCTTATTTTAGAAATTAGTTTGACTAAATTTGATCACTGTGTATAGAGTTATTAATGTTTTAATGAAAATTGAATTACTTTGATAACTCTTAATCCAGTGATCTGATTGTTCTCAAATTTTGACAAGGTACACTATGTATTTCTACCCATATGCCATAAAATATTATAACTCAATCTGATGGCTGGATTTTGGTGAATTCAATTTTTAAAGTTTTTGGTCAGATTTTGACCCAAAACTTTGAAAATTTGTAATTCACACACCTCTTAGAACTAAGCTTGTATTTTTTTGTGGTATGTGTAATTTAGTGTCAGGGTTAGATGAATAGAGATTTAAACCCAATTGAATACTAGTGCCACTTAGGAACAATAATTAAGGACAAGGTCTAATCAACTTAGAAAAATCCTCTACACACACCCAATAGGGGTGAAACTTGAGAAAATTAAATATATTGACAATATACACTCTAGGTTCAAATCTCACCAAATATGGAGCTCAATGGGTCAAAAAATTAAGTAGGTCAAAATTAACCTCTTAATTAAGAATTAAAATTTTAAAAATTCTAATAAATCAAATTTAAATCCAAAAAAAATAAATAATAGCTCAAACTGACCAAAATTTAAACCTTAATCAACAAAAAATAAAATCCCTTTTAATTGAAAGCAAATTAAATCTTAATTTAATTTTAAGTGGAATTGAACATTTAATTAATTTAATTAATTATAAAAATTTTAAAATTCCAAAAAATTTCTAAACACTTGGTAATTTCTCCTTAGGTCATTCCTGACCTTCGAAGTTAATTTCAAGAAGTTTGGAGTTCATTTGGAGCAAAATCAACAAAAGACCATTAAATTAGACAATTTTAAACAATTCAATAAATTCTTCAAATTTTAAAAAATCATAACTAATTTTAGATAAACCAAAATTGATCAAACTCAAAGGAATTCAACTAAAAATTAAATCTAATATTTATCAAAATTTTCAAATCTTTAAAAATCAGTCAAAGTCAAAAAGCCAACAAATCGGTCAAACTTAAATTAAAATCAAGCTAAAACGTCAAACCTTCATAACTAAATGTAGAAAAATCCAAATCTAGCAAACTTAGTATCTAACAACTCATCTTCAGGTCTAATATTTTAATAAAATGCTAAATGCTCCAAAAATCTTTAATTAACTTTAAAAACAGTAACCAACCAATCTTAATTAAAATTCTTCAACTTTTGAACCTTAATTAACTTAAGTCACTTAATTATTCCGGGTACCACTAGTAACCTAGGCCTACGAGGCTATTAGGTTAGCCCCAAGGAAGGTGGAATAAACTTCACGGCCTCAGTGAGAAATAAAGGTGGTATCCAACAAATAATTAAAAATTATTCTTAAAATTAATCTCAAATCATTAAGACTTAAACTTTAACCGATATCTTCCCTTAAGCCTTTCAACCAGCCACAACTTCAAACAACTTCAATTAAATATCCTATATAGGATATATCCAAACCATGCAGCCTTTCACACACATTTTAGATGGCTTGTTAGGACAACCAACTCTACTTTTAGGCTAAGCCGATGTTTACTTTTCTGTAGTTGTGTGCCGAGTTTTTCATGATTTTCACTGCATGTTGATTGCTAGCTTAGAATTGATTGATTGTCTATTTATTTCTTGCACTCTGTATTATGAGTAATTGAGCATTTCAAATTTTAAATATTACCTGCTTGAGATTAATTATAACTGCTTGGGATATTTTAAATATTAACTACTTAGGATAACCCTGCAGGTTGTTAAGTCTACATTTTTCTTTTATATTCAATGTAATTTAATCAAATTTTGAGTGGTAATTTAAAGTGATTTGAGAATGGGATGTTAAAGCATCCAATTTAGAATCCAGGGAGAGTCCCTCTCCATTTGGAGCTCCAAATTTAGATGACTTTGAAAATATCCAAAGAGGAAAGATAACACCTCACCCAAGGGGGAGTTTCTTTTCATTTGGATATTTGGACTCGATGATCCAAGGAGCAGCAGAATGACCAAAAAGTGGATAACAATAAGACCCATTCTCAAAGTCACTTGAGTCTTAGGAGTAGAATCCGGGTTGTTGTCAGTAGTACCCGGCCACTTTACTTTTCTACAAATTCTAGGATGTAATATTAAGTGGCACTTGCCACATGGACATTCAATTTGAGCATTTAATTTAATTGATTTATTTAACTGATTGTGTAGTAGAACTACCTGCTTTTCTAGTCTTTTTGCTTGCATGTCGTATTTATTTTCGCTCAGAATATGATTTTAAGCTCATAAGGACTTGTTAAATAAAATATTCTATTTAACTAAAATTAAAACATTTAAGCTCATCTAGAAACTCAAACAAACTTAAGAAGTAAGCTAGGGACCGCCGGGAGTTCGCATACATATTTGTTGCACTTCTCTTTCATTCGTTAGATATCTCCGTGCCTACGGGTTTTGGCAGACCATCTGGCTTATGAGGGTGCAGATCTGTCCAAAGGGAACCTATGCATCTTCTAGGATAAAACCTATTTTTTATGCCTTTTTAAAATTTCTTCATTCAAATTTAAGCATTTAATCGAATCGATATGCATGCATCACATTATTAACAAATTAAATTTCTAAAACTTTAATTGCATTTTTATCTTAAGCATCAAACACCTAACATAAGTTAAGGGGCCAATTAGGATCTGCTCTAGATGTTGACCCCATTCATTTAAACCTATCTTAAATAACATCCTTAACCACTCTTTCATAATTGACTTGACACATGGTTTTAAAGCGCCTAGGTGATTTAGATGGCTCCCCAATCTAGGTCGGGGTAAGTCCAAATTTGCATTACATTAGCTAGGTTCGGGTCATTGATGTTTCAATACCTAATTTAGACTTAGGTTCTGAGGCTAGCTCAGGATATAAGACCTCAACTTTCAAGAATTGAATCCCAAACTTCTAATAAAATTGATAACTTAAACTAAAATATCTTTTCAATCAATTCAAGCCCAACACTTAGGATAGACTGGGGTGTTTTTGAAGTAATTCAAAATCTTAAAATACCTCATAACCTTCTTCCTTTGACTCCATAAAAAGTGTTCAACATTAAACCATTCTCGTTTGAAAATTCAAGTCCTTACCTCCTTTGACATCAAACTTTAAAAATCTTAAATGAAATTGTTATCGCTATTTTAATCAAGAGTATTTATAGGAAAGCTCCAATTTCCCCTATGATGTAATTAACTATGAGGGCTTCCGCTCGAAGGAGATTTAGAAACCCAGATCTAATTTTCAAAATAAAGCTATTCAAAACCTCAATTAATTTTCTTTGGGAAATTCAAAATTTAACGATCATTATCATCAATTTTAAACGATCAATAGATATTGATAACTTCTTTCCTCAAAGAGATATATCAATTATTTTAGGGTAAGGAGTTGACAACCCCATCTCTAAGATGGGGGGTTATTGTCACCTCTTTACCCACTATATCTTCTACTTAGGAGGATATGAACCAGAAGTCAATAATGATAGAAGAGCTACCATCTCAGTCTGAGATTGGGTCAAGTTTTAGTACCCCTGTCGTTGACAGGAACAAGATAAAGAACTACCTTCGAAGAGCCAAAAAAAGAAATCTTAAGGCTAGAAAGACTGCTGAGACGGAAGCCTTGGAGAGTGCCGACTTCGAGGCCAATTGAGAGTTCGTTGCTCCTTCTATGTACCCCCTCATTGGTGAAAATCACTTCCACCCTTCTCCTATTATTCAAAGAAGGGAGGTTATAAGGACGAGAGCACGATCTTCAATACCCCTGCTTGAATACTACATAGAAAGACTCAAGCAAGCTAGAATTAAGCGATCACCAATAACAGGCCATAGGCCCCCAGTTGAGGGTTATAACCCGTCCACTCTACTAGATGATGTTAAGGCTATCATTACACGTGTCTCACTACATCATCTATAGAGGAGGAGGAGTAGAAATAACTCGGGGTGCCACTCTCTTAAATACTATGTCACTAGTAATATAGGAGGAGAAGTAATCTAAGATTGTGTCAAATAATGATACCATCAAAATTTAAACTTTTGATGGGGTCCTATCATGATAAATCTTTTTATTGCAATGACGTTGCATTATTTAGGGATAGTGCATATCCTATAACAGTCTCTCCCTCCAAAGAGATTGTAGGAATTTAATTCGAAGTTGACAAGGCTCTTACCACCTAGACTTGTAACTTTTAAGAAAAACTTACCAATTTCTCAAGTTTACTGTGTCCGGATAATCAAGATAGTTGATTCCTCTTTTTAATAAAAATTGACCTCTATCTTAAGTCTTAAGCAGGAGAGAGTTATAGTTGACTCCATCAAATGTTTGAATGTCCCTCCCTCCCACCACTTTCGTGGGTTGATTTAACTTTTGAATTAAAATCTACCTCAATCTTAAGTTGACTTCGAAAATGAATATTTTATCAATCTTCTAGCAATCTTCTATCTTAATAGGTGATTCTTGCATGTCTAAAATCTGTTCAATGATTTTCAAAAGTCAAGTCGACACTCTTGTCAAAATGATTGGGTGTGCTTTGAGGATTATTCTTCCTTTTATAAGAGAATAATTTTTCTTCTCTAATACTCGAGATATAATCCCGGCATAAAAAGAGAGCAATCATTTTGAGATTTAAAAGAAAGTGGAGCCTCTTCTCGAATTCAATTGAAATTAAAATATGCATGACTGCATTAAAATATAAAAAGATGCGCGAATGCACCAAAAATCAAGAAATGTACGAAGTGTATCAGAAGTCGAAAGATACGCAAACTGTGTCACCAGAAAGTGTGAAGAAGAGTAAGATGGCCTCCTTCCTATAAATCCTTAAATCTTAGAAAACCCAATAATCATTAAATACTTTACTTTGAAAATCTTGAATCCAGATTCTTTTTCATGCATGAACTATCTTTTAGATAGAAGAATATTATGCAAGAGAATTGAAAAGATCAACTTTCTTTATCCAACCTAAACCCCTTTGAAATTGATTTTAATTTAAACTTCATACTAGGGAGACCCCAGTTTAGTTTCCACGAAACTTGGTCTGGGTTAACAGAACTGAATCCTTCTAGATTAGTTGGAGTCAACTCTACTTCTCACTCTAAAAGCTAAATTTGTGCTCGCTTGTCATTATGACAGGGACCAAATAGCTAGAGAAAATTTCTTAATAGAAAGAACGAATCCTCTACTTTTAATAAAATTCAAATATAGTCCTTGAGAAAGGTGTATAAGTCCTTGCATAGAAGCATCTCTTCCTAAGGCCTTTTGAACAAAATTATATTCTATACTGGGTCCAAGATAAACCCCCTTAGAGGAGTATTTTGTAATGTTGGGAATTGCCATTCAAAATCAAACCACAACTTAGTTGAGTGCCTAACTCCAATTTGAGGAGCTCGAGGCCTTGCAGAGCTTTATCTTTAAATCTCAATAAAACTCAGAATCATACAAAGCCTGAGTGGTTTAAACTCGTGAAAAGATAACGCGGCTTAGAACCTTCTTAGTAGGAGACTTGTTCTAGGTTCTTTGGATGCATATCTTAGCCTATCGAGAAATTGGTGGGAGAGTTTAAACCAATATAAGACTATTCTCTTATCGTAGAGATGATCTTTCAGGGAAGTTTAACTTTAACTGATCAACCTTGAAAAATGCCACCTAATATTTTCAAATATTGGAGACACTCTTTAGGAAGTACCATACCAGATGATTTTCAAACTGAAAATCAAATTCAAAACTCTTCAAATTCTCAGTAAAATTTAAAATCAAATTAAAACTCAGATTCAAAAATCTTGAAGTTCAAATTCATCAAATCAAGCTTCAAATTCAAATATTTTCAAATTCAAGTTCAAAATCTATCTTCAAATTCAAAGATTCTTCAAAATTAAATCAATTTGAATTTAAAAAATATTCAAATCTCAAATTCTAAAAGTCAGACTCGATCATCTGTGTGGAGCAAGTTTCCTCCACATATGATCATTCCAGACTCAATCCTCTGTGTGGAGCAAATTTCCTCCACATACGATCATTCCAGACCTGATCCTCTATATGGAGCAAGTTTCCTCCACATATTATAATTCAATACTCGGTCCTCTATGTGGAGCAAGTTTCCTCCACATACGATCATTCCAGACCTGATCTTCTATATGGAGCAAGTTTCCTCCATATACGATCATTCAAGACTCGATCCTCTATGTGGAGCAAGTTTCCCCCACATATGATCATCTAGACCCGATTTTCTATGTAGAGCAAGTTTTCTCTCCACAAGATCGTTCTTTAGTGATGGAGTACACCTTTTGTGGCACCATCCTAAATTCAAAATCTAGATCTGATCTTTCTTGGGAAGCAGTGGTTCCTTCCCACGAGATCTTTTAGTCATCTTTTCCTTAAGGTTTAGTGTGAGTCCCATAGCTTCCTTTTCTTTGGATTAGAATCACTAGTGATGGAGCACACCCTCCGTGGCACCATCCTAGTTTTAAATTCAATTTCAATCTTTCAGGAGCAGGTGTGTGTCCCAGTGCTTCCTACCTCCTAAGATCTTGAATTACTAGTGTTGGATCAAAGCCTGTTGGGCCCCATCTTAGTTAGTCATCCTCTTTTCCTTAAGGTTAGGTATGAGTCCCTATGCTTCATTTCCTTAAGATTAGAATCAATTTGGGTTAGATAGCTTTTGCCAAATCCCTAGAGATTCAGGCAGACTATCTTTTTGGCTAGTTCCCCTAGTTAGATGTGAGTCCCTATACTTTCTAGCTAGGTTAGTCATTAAACACCCAAAATAAATTCGATCCTTTAGGAGTACGTATAAGTCCTTGTGCTTCTTATCTCCTAGGATCTCAACTAACTAGTGGTGGATTTAAGCCTTTTTTGCCTTACTATAGTTCAGTCACTTTCTTTCCTTAAGGTTATGTGTGAGTTCCAGAGCTTCCGTTCCTTCGGTTTAGATCCACTAGTGGCAGAGTATGCCCCTCATGGCACTACCCTATTATCAAATCCAAATTTCGATCATCTGTAGTTATGAATTCTTCCTTCCTATACGATCGCTCAATCTTCTTATCCTTAAGGTTAGGTTTCCTCCTTCCCTTAGGATTAGATCTACTGGTGGTAGAGTACGCCCCTCATTTGACTACCCTACTATCAAATCCAAATTTTGATCCTCTGTAGTTAGGAACTCTTCCTTCCTATACGATCACTTAATCTTCTTCTCCTTAAGGTTAGGTTTCCTCCTTCCCTTAGGATTAGATCTACTAGTGGTAGAGTACGCCCCTCGTGGCACTACCCTAGTATCAAATGTCAAATTCGATCCTCTATAGTTATGAATTCTTCCTTCCTATACGATCACTCAATCTTCTTCTCCTTAAGGTTAGGTTTCCTCCTTCCCTTAGGATTAGATCTACTAGTGGTAGAGTACGCCCCTCGTGTCACTACCCTAGCTTCAATTCAAATTCAATCCTCTATAGTTAGGAGTTCTTCATTTTTATATGATCAGTCTAGCCTTCTCTTCCTTAGGGTTTAGATATTCCCTTCCCTTAGGATTAGACCCGCTAGTGATAGAGTACGCCCTTCGTGGAACTACCCTTGTATAAAACCCAAATTCGATCCTCTATAGTTAAGAACTCTTCCTTCCTATACGATCATTCCATCCATCTCTTCCTTAGGGTTTAGGTACTCCCTTCCCTTAGGCCCAGATCTTCTAGTGGTAGAGTACGACCTTAATGGCACTACCCTAGTACCAAATCAAAACTCAATCCTCTACGGTTAGTTTTCCCTTCCCTTAGAACCAATTTAAAGCTCAGTCCTTTAGGGTTAGGTCTTCCCTTCCCTTAGAATCAAATCCAAACTCAATCTTCTAAGGTTAGGCTTCCCTTCCTTTAGAATCAAAAGACAAATATGATCCTCTATAGTTAGGAATTCTTATTGCCTATACGATCACCCAGGTTTTCTTTTTCTCTAGGGATAGACTTTCCCATCCCTTAGGATTCGACCCACTATTGGTAGAGAATGCCCTCTGTGGCACTAGCCTAGTATTCAAATCTCGATTCCCTAGGGATAGACCTTTCCTCCCCTTAGTATTTAACCCACTAGTGGTAGAGTACGCTTTCTGTGGCACTACACTAGTATTCAAACCCTGATTCCCTAGGGAAAGACCTTTTCTCCCCTTAGGATTTGACCTACTAGTGGTAGAGTATGCTCTGTGTGGTACTACCCTAGTATTCAAACCTTGATTCCCTAGGAATAGACCTTTCCTTCCCTTAGGATCAAAACTCTAGACTTGACATTTGAATTCGGTAAACACCAATATGTGCACAAGAACTTCATTCTAGTACACATATTTGGGGTCCATTTGTTGAACTCAGTTTTGTATGAGGTCACTAGGACTAATCCAAACCCTTAGGATCTAATCCGGACCCTATAATTAAAACCAGAATTTCAAACCAAAGTTTAAGGGTAAAAGGCCATGTTCTAAAAGTCTTTTCCACTGCATTTTCAAACACTTCAAAACCTAATCAAATGACCTCTGATTTAGATTCTATCACTTGCACAGAGATAAGACATGTCTTTATAGGTAACCCTTCAAATTTTATCCCATTATGAGGTCTCTAACCTCAGAAATTGAATTGAAATCCAAAGGATTGAAAACCTTCAAATATTTACAACCTATGCCACTAGACCTGCCACCCAGTGAATTTTGACCTTGGAGCTTTTTATAAAGCCTCCAATCACTTCCAGACACTTGATTATGACCTATTGAACATTAAATTGCATTTTGGTGAACCAATTTTGACACCTAGTTTACCACGGGTCAAAATGACCAAAATGCCCCATAAGGGCAATTTGGAGTTTTTCATAGACTTCAACATGCCCTTTTCAAGTTAAACTTCAAGACATCTTCCAATGCATCCTAATCACTATTAGGGGCAGATTGGACTCAATCCTTGACCCTGGTCAAGCCTGGTTGACTAGTTTGACCCTTTTGACCAAAATACCCCTTATGGGTTCAAACATCAATTTCAAACCAAATAACTTCCAAATTTCTTGTAACCACTCTCAATAATTTTCAAATATCAAACAAAACTTGTTGGACTCAAACCTAGACCCTGGGTTAACCTGGTTGACCAAGTCAACCTAGGTTGACCAAACATGTCATTAAGGGTCAAAATAGATATTTTGACCAGATTGACCTTTCTAGACCTCAGAACCACTTCCAACAGACTCTAAATATGAAAAAAATTGGTTGAGTCCAGCTCCAGCCTTTGGGTCAACCTAGGTTGACATGGTCAACTAAGTTGACCCAAGAGTCCCTTTAGGCTTAAATGGGTCACTTCAACCCATTTGACCTATCTAACCCATTCAAGCTCTCAAACCCATCTCAAAACCTAAGTCAAATCCATTCAAACTTATTTGAAGTCAAATCACACCAAGTTTAACTTGGTCAAACTTTAATTCATGGCCAAATCTCTTGGCTTGAGCTATTCCAACCCATTTAAACCCCCTCCAACCTATCATAGCAGCATTCAAGACTCCCTTTACTACCACCTCAGCAGTCAAGAGGGTTAGTTGACTGGTCAACATAGTCAACAAACCTCTCTAAAGATCTTTTAGATGCTTTACCCTAACAAACCTTGACCCTTTTCTTCTTGCACTGAACCCAAAGCATTCCACCAATTCTTGAAGCCACTTTGGATGCCACCTCACTCCTCTTGACTGTTTGACCAGTCAAATGGTTAAACAATTAGTTTGGAGGCTTCAAAGATGGTCAAAATCCACATTAAGATTAATCATTTCCTTCTTAAACCCCTCCAAAAGTATTAAGGCACTCTAGAACCTTCTTTAGGATCATCTACAACCCTCAAATTAAAATCAAATGGCTCTTAATCATCCATGCTCAAATAGGGACCAAAACCACTTTCCACATGGAATGTCTTTCTGTCCTTTTGATTCCCTGCTCCCACAAACTTTGAGGCCACATGGAAAGCATCTAGGGAGTTGGCCAATTGATCCAAGCCGCCCAGTTGATCAGAGGATCATTCAATAGGGCAAAACCTCCTTTTGAGCATTCATTCTAACCAAGAGCTTCTCTCACTTAATTCCACATCTCCAGAGCTCTCCCAGCCTCTAATCCTTCTCTTAGAGCTTCTCCATATGAATTCCTAGCTTTCCTAAACCATTCTCCACCAAATCCAAGCCTCCAAAGCCCCATTGGTGAAGAGAGAGGAATCTAGAGAGAGTAATACGGGTTTCTAGCATAACTTCTAATCCAACAAGAATTAAATCTCAAGGTCTTCTATAAAGTTGAAGAGAATATTAGCAAATTTCCAACGAGCCCAAGATCGTTCAAAACACAGGTTAGAAATTTATTTGCATTTTAATTTTTTTTATCAAAGCTTGATATCTCCATAATCTCAATGCATGGAGCCTTTAAACTCCATGGATTGCAAGATTAGGATATCTAGATCCTACGTTCGAAATTTCATAAAATTTGAATTGTCGGATCGAAAATTATGGGCATTTGACGTTTCTAGTTCATTTTGAACTAGAGTGGCTTTGGTTTAATCAGAGCCGTCTGATCGCTATTGCGCAATCAGATGGTCCATAAGCAGCCACGTCACCTAGTCAAGACCACGCAACTCTACCAGGATTCGAACTCTGGTCATTTTGCAAATGAGTGTGGCGACATGGCTTGGTATTAGCCGCCGCATCAAGCCGCACTGAATCGGACGGTCGATCTGACCGTCCGATGTGTTTAACTAGCATGTCGATACATGTCATGTGTCTGACACGTGTCAGAAGGCCACCGTGGTGGTACAATGATTGCTGCCGCCATCCAATGATTAAAAATTGATTAAAAATCAATAAAATCAATTTAAAAATCATTTTAAATGCCCAAAAATTCAAAAATTCACCAAAAATCCATTTTATATCCAAATTTGATGTTCTTGGACACATTAGAACCGTCATGAGCCCAAGCTTATTTTAAAATTAAGTTTGACTAAATTTGATCACCGTATACCGAGTTATAAATGTTTTAATGAAAATAGAATTGCTTTGATAACTCTTAAATCTGATTGTTCTCAAATTTGGACAGATTACACTATGTTGTTCTACCCATATGCAATAAAATTTTAACTCAATTTGATGGCTGGATTCTGGTAAATTTAATTTTTAAAGTTTTTGGTCAGATTTAGACCCAAAACTTTGAAAATTTATAATTCACACATCACTTAGAACTAAGCTTGAATTTTTTTGAGGTATGTGTAATTTAGTGTGAGGGTTAGATGAATAGAGATTTAAACCTAATTGAACACTTGTTCCACCTAGGAATAATAATTAAGGACAAGGTCTGATCAACATAAAAAAATTTTCTACACACGCCCAATAGGGTTGAAACTTGAGAACATTAAACATAGTGACAATATACATATTAGGTTCAAATCTCACAAAGTATGGAGCTCATTGGGTCAGAAAACTAAACAAGTCAAAATTAACACCTTAATTAAGCATTAAAAATTTTAAAAATTCTAATAAATCAAATTTAAATTTTAAAAAAATAAATAATACCTCAAACTGATCAGAATTTAAATCTTAATCAACAAAAAATAAAATTCCTTTAATTTGAAAGCAAATTAAATCTTAATTTAATTTTAAGTTGAATTGAATATTTATTTAATTTAATTAATTATAAAAATTTAAAATTCCAAAAAATTTCTAAACACTTGAGAATCTCCCCTTAGGTCATTCTTGACTTTTGGAATTGATTTCAAGAAGTTTGGAGTTCATTTGGAGCAAAATAACCAAAAGACCCTTAATTAAACAATTTTAAAAAATTCAATAAATGCCTCAAACTTTGAATAATCATAACTAATTCTAGACAAATCAAAATTGATCAAACTCAAAGGAATTCAACTAAAAATTAAATCTAATATTTATCAAAAATTTCAAATCTTCAAAAATCAGTCAAAGTCAAAAAGTCAAGAAATCGGTCAAACTTTAGTCAAAATCAAGCTAAAACTTCAAACCTTCATAACTAAATCTACAAAAATCCAAATCCAGTAAACTTAGTGTCTAACAACTCATCTTACGGTCTAATATTTTAATAAAAAAACTAATTTTCCATAATTTAACCATAATTAAAAGTCAATTTTTAACCCCTTAATTAAATGATTAAAACAATCCAAAAAATTTCTAAAACTCAAAAATCACTCTAAAGCTCCAGAAATCTTTAATTAACTTTAAAACCAGTAATCAACAATTCTTAATAAAAATTCATCAACTTTTGAACCTTAATTAACTTAAGTCACTTAATCATTCCGGGTATCGCTAGGTAACACAGGCCTATGAGGCTATTAGCTTAGCCCCAAGGAATGTGAAATAAACTTCACGGCCTTGGTGAAAATAAAGGTGGTATCCAACAAATAATTAAAATTTAATCTCAAACATTAAGACTTAAACTTTAACCAATATCTTCCCTTAAGCCTTTCAACCAACTAGAATATTAAACAACTTCAATTAAATATCTTATATAGGACATATCCAAACCACACAGCCTTTTACACACACTTTAGATAGTTTGCTAGGACAACCAACCCTAGTTTTAGGCTAGATCGGTGTTTACTTTTCTGCAGTTGTGTGCCGAGTTTTTTGTGGTGAAAAGCTTAGAATTGATTTATTTTCTATTTATTTCTTTCACTCTATGTTGTGAGTAATTGAGCATTTCAAATTTCAAATATTAACTATTTGAGATTAATTATAAATGTTTGGGATATTTTAAATATTAACTGCTTAGGATAACCCTGCAGGTTATTGAGTCAAGATTTTTCTTTTATATTCAATGTAATTTAATTCAAAATTTGAGTTGTAATTTAAAGTGATTTGAGAATGGAATGTTAAAACATCCAATTTGGAATCCAAAGAGAAAGGGAAATCCCTTAAGGGCAAGTCCCTCTCCATTTGGAGCTCCAAATTTAGATGACATTAAAAATATCCAAAGTGGAAAGATAACACTCCACCCAAGGGGGTTTCTTTTCATTTAGATATTTGAACCCGATGATCCAATGAGCAGAAGAAGGACGAAGAAGTGGATAACGAGAAGAACCATTCTCAAAGTCACTTGAGTCTTAGGAGTAGAATTCAAGTTGTTGTCATTGGTGCCCGGTCACTTTACTTTTCTGCAAATTCTATGGTGTAATATTAAGTGGCACTTGCCACATGGACATTCAATTTGAGAATTTAATTTAATTGATTTACTTAACTAATTCTGCAGCAGAACTACCTACTTTTTTAATCATTTTGCTTGCATGCCATATTTATTTTTGGCTGGAATACGATCATAGGCTCATAAGGACTTGTTAAAAAAATCTTCTACTTTATCAAAAATTAAAACATTTAAGCTCATATAGAAACTCAAACGAATTTAAGAAGTAAGCCCAGGACCGCCAGGAGTTCGCATACATATTTTTTGCACTTCTCTTTCCTTTGTTAGGCACCTCCGCACCTTCGAGTTTTGGCAGACCATCTGGCTTATGAGGGTGCAGATCTGTCCAAGGGGAACTTGTGCATCTTCTAGGATAAAACCTATTTTTTAAGACTTTTTAAAATTTATTCATTCAAATTTGAGCATTTAATCGAGTCGATATGCATGCATCGCATTAGTAACAAATTAAATCTCTAAAACTTTAATTGCAATTTTATCTTAAGCATCAAACACCTAACATAAGTTAAAGGGCCAATTAGGATCTACTCTAGATGTCGACCCCATTTCTTTAAACCTATCTTAAATAACATCCTTAACCACTCTTTTATAATTGGCTTGACACATGGTTTTAAAGCGCCTAGGTGATTTAGCTAGCTCATCAATCCAGGCCTAGCTAAGTCCAGATTTACATTACATTAGCTAGGTTCGGGTCATTAATCTTTTAATATGCAATTTGGACTTAGGTTCTGAGGCTGACTCAGGCTATATGATCTCAACTTTTGGGAATTGAATCTCAAACTTCTAATAAAATTGATCATACAAACTTAAAATATCATTTCAATCAAATTCAAGCCCAACACTTAGGATAGACTAGGGTGCTTTTGAAGTAATTTAGAATCTCAAAACACCTCCTACCCATCTTGTTTTGACTCCAAAAAAAAAGTGTTCAACATTGAACCATTCCCGTTTGAAAACTTAAGTCCTTACATCCTTTGACATCAAACTTAGAAAATTCTTAAATGAAATTTTTACCGCTATTTTAATCAAGAGTATTCATAGAAAAACTCTTATTTCTCCTACGATGTAATTAACTGTGAGGGCTTGCGCTCGTAGGAGATTTAGAAACCCAGATCTAATTTTCAAAATCAAGCTTTTCAAAACCTCAATTAATTTTCTTTGGAAAATTCAAAACTTAACGATCATTATCATCATTTTCAAATGATCAATAGGGATTGATAACTTCTTTCCTCAGAGAGATATATCAATTAATATCATAACATTTTTTATGAAATTGATGATCTTTTATCCAGATTAATGTAGTCAAACACTCAATTAAATTTCATTTTAACCCTCTGGGGTCATATGTGATTCGTTACTGAGTTTGACTACGATAATTAAGATGAATACAAAATTTTATAATTTGAACCCTTTAGAGAATAATATGTTCACCTCCCAAGGTGATATATTATTCATAATGACGTATTCAATTTCAAAATTCCAAAAATTAAATCTTTCCCAAAGAAAATTAAAATTTTCAAAACTATATTTTTCAATTAAACAATTATGCTCTATAAATCAGAAAGATATAATCTTAATAAAAAGTGTTTTAGCCTAAGGAAATCAAATATGCTTTTTTTTTAGATTTGTAATAACAAAACTATTGTCGCTAATGGCTTTTATGGCTCAGATCTTCAAGGATCATTAGGATATTATTGGTGTTGACTTAACTAAGGCTATCAAATACTACCTAGATCACCTCAATGCTGGTAACAATATAGAGGATTAGTATATTCTATTATTCATATACTCTTGCCAAATATAATGTAATAGGTAAACTCATGAATCTATACATGTTTATAATGTATACTTTATTTCTATCTATATGTTATATCCAGTATAACAATCTACCTATAATACCAAGAAAGTGTTTTATATCAGTTTGATGGATAGTGTGCAGTATCAATACATGTATATCATGTTCTATATTATATATAAATATTATGTGTCAAGTACATCTTGTATTTCATATGTATCATATAGCCTTATTTCAATCTCATCCATTTTGTCATATACTTGTATCAATCATATTATGTATCATACTCATATCTTATTATATTGTATCACTTATGTAATTTATCATGTGTGCTAATGTCTTATGCATATGCTATAATCAATGATAAGCAAGGTAGGATATATTGCTATTTTTGTTTTTTTTTTATATCAAGTCTTGTAGGTCCTTCAGATCAAGCAGGAATCAATTTTAATCATATCAACTATGTAAAAAACATTATGTTTTATATCACATTTCATAAGCTAGGTGGCTTTTCATGTAAGAAGTCATCACTTCCTGCCCACATCATATCACATAATATCAGTTAATCTCCTTATACTCAAATTTTCATATCACTTAGGATTACATCAAAAACTTAATTTAAAGGAAACCCAATCAACTAACCCTCATGTACAGGATAGTGTATTTCCTACAAACTTAATCAGTCAGTTATTTTCAGCCAACCCTTCTAGCTTTTACACATCTTTTACATCATATATAATATAATAGTAAACATAATGTATACATCCAGCACTATTGTCATTGTACTCATCAATATCCATGTTACATTAGATGAATAATATTTTTATGTATATCATATATTTCATGTCCAAATTTAGTGTACTAACTCTAGATCATTTTATACTTAGTATTTTTCTATCCATTTAAGATAAAATGATATATATGCAAAACTAACTAATGAGATTTCAATATAACTAGTCAAAATAATTAAATGATGAATTTTAAAACATATTAAAAGTTTCATAGTGGAAGTTCATTATAACATGAGATATTGTATTTTTTAATAAAATTTAGGAGAGATTAAGTTGATAATGTAACTGCCCAAACTCTTAACTATCAAGATAACCCTCTATAGTGGCATCATAAAATTTTTGTTTTTGTTAGCAAAAAAATGAGAATATTTTTATATTGGTAAAACTTTCATCACATAACTTTAATATGTTATAAAGATTTGGATTATGAATATTTTGTGTATTTATTTGAGATTTTTCTCTAGGTTATTTTAAAAATAAAATGATTTTTTTCTACACAAAAATTTATTTTGACATTTAAAAATAGTGATTTAGTTCATAATAATATTTATGCAATATTTGGTAATTTGGTTCAATTCTGAAAATGTAAATTTTTATTCAGTATGATTTTTGTTGTGTATCATTTACACATTTTAGCATTTTCTAAATTACACTCAATTATGATATGTTTTCTATAATGTATTGGAAATGAATATAAATATATGATTGACATTATTGTTATAGTACTATGATATTAAGGCTGGTGTAAAAGATAAGTAATGATTGGTTAACTCTTTGGTTAGAGAATGATTGAATTATATAGGATGGTGGCCAATGGGCTTTCCTTTAAACATTATGATTTGGTGTTGCCCTCTACTAATTCACGTGACACTAATTAGAAGTTATAGGGAGATGAATACTTTGCCGATGGAAAAAGAGTGATGACTATTTACTAAGCCAACGTTACTGATATTGACATCGATACTGAAAAACACCGTGATATCCAAAATTATTACTTCTTTAGTATGACTATTGAAACGAATATTATTGAGGTATTATTCATATTACTATTTGTATTTATTATTAACAATGTTATTGAATTATTGATACAAAAAGCATGATATATTCATTGAGCATGTGATATACAAGATATATGGTTTATATCTTTATGTAATATTACTTATAAAGTGATTCTCAATCTTATGACTGAGAGACTTTAGAAATTACACCCTGATCTGATCCATTTAGCCCAAGATGCTTTCATTGATGGGATATATATTGTTGATAACATATTGGGTAATGTGATTTTGTGATGTTTTAACTCCTCCCCTAGTCTCATAATTTTTGTGTGTTAAAATTCATCTTAAGAAGGCTTTTGGTAATGTAGTCAAGAATTTTCTCTATAATAGAAAAACTGATGTTGAACTTACCTCTCATTTATATAAATTGGATCAAAGATTGTACTTACTATATCCATTTCTCAATGATTATTAATGGGGAAATATATGGCTATTCCTACTCCAAAGGTTTAAGATATGTATGTCCCTTATCCCTACTTTTCACCTTCATTATGGATGTCTTATCTAAACTAATGGATTATAGGTGCTCTAGTGGGTCTTTCTCCCCTATTACTAAAAATATTATTGATTTAAACTTTTTGTTTATACTAATGACCACTTGGTGTTTGGGAATGCCAAAAATAGTTAATTATATCAACTTCAAAACATGTTTTAAATCTTTAACATGTCAGCAAGTCTCTCGACCAACCCCTCAAAATTCCTTATGTGTTTTTCTAAATTATTTTCTCTAATATGCAAGCTCTCTATCTTAATTCCTTAGGTTTTAACCCCTCTCCTCTACCTTGGACTGACTTAAACATTCCTATATCTAGTATTAACACCAATTTCGCTTATCATTCTTGCATTATGGAGAAGATGATAATTTGGCTGGATGGCTAGAAATAATGAATTCTATCTTTTGCGAGTAGATTTTAGCACATTTTCTCCTCTCTTTGGAACTATCTTTACTACATGATTAGAATTCAACCTCCCCAAGAAGCATATAAATAAAATCACTAGTTTTATTAATAAGTTCCTTTATGGGAATGAAAATAATAGTAAGCTCTAAACCATTCCTTTTAAATCTACTTCTATTCCTCTAGATAAAGGTGGCTACGGCCTTCCCTTTTATTGAAAACCTAAATTTTTAAGGCTAAAATCCTCTATAGACACTTCAAATCCCAATCTACTGTTTCTACTATGTTTCATAAAGTTTATGGTCCCATCTAGGTTAGACCCAATAGCTTTACATATCTGATTTTGAGGATATTTCATAAAATTGCATTCAATATGAGACCCCAGATTAATTTATAAGTCACTTCCTAATCATCAGTTTTACTTCATTCCCTTGTGAAGATATTTTGTGTGGGGATTCTTGAGTCCTTCCACTATTCTTCTAAAGCCCTATTCCTCAACTTTATGGTTAATGGTGAATGGATGCTCCCTAATGGTATTCCAAATTACATCACCGATCAAATGCATAAAATAAATATTCTCAATTATATTAATTCTTGTATTTGGATGGGTAATTTTTTTTATAACAAAATGATTTACTTCAATTGTCTCAATAACGTGCCAAAATGGCCTTGGTCAAAGTATATTTAGTTCAAAGGTTTTCTATTAACTACATTTTTTATACTAAAAATAATTTTGTTTTGTTTTAAAATGATTGATGTTCTTAGTTAAAGAGGAAATATGACTAATGGTAAATGTGAGCTCTTCTCCCATTATAATGAGAATCATTCTCACTTAAATTTTTATTTTAAGCTTTCATTGCATATTATTAAGTGCTCTAATCCTTTTAGTAATTTTTACAATATTGGCAGCATCCATCCTGCAAGTCTTGACTCACTTTGATAATATTTCCTATAGAATCAATATAACTATTTTTCTTTTAGTTATTTATAATTCTGCATACTATATTTGTTAATAATTGAATAACTATTTTAAGGAGCGCACCCTTAACACCAAGATTTTTAATAAGAAAATCAATTTTTTTATTATAATGAAAAGTAAGATGAAAGTTTGAGATGCACTAATAAGAGGGGGGTGAATTGGTACATTTAATTAAATACTATCCAGGAATACTATTTTTTTAATTCACCAAGTAGTTATAACAAAAAATAAATGCAAAAGGTAAAATATGGAAAATAAAAAATTAGACCATAGAGTTTTATAGTGATTCAGTCAACCTTGACCTACGTCCACTCCAGAAGTCCTCCACTTTGATTTTCGCACTAACACAAAGTGCTCTCATTCTGCTCTATCTGTAAGGTAGAGAAGCCTTTATAGACTACCTTTCACTAAACCTTTTATGTGGTGGAGTGCCGGATGCTATGTCACCCTCCTGATGAAGGTAGAAGACCTTGACTCATTTTTCTCCCTCCTGGAGAAGGCGGAGAGCCCAAAGCTCTTTTTCTTCCTCCTAGAGAATGCAAAGTACCTCAGCTCCTTTTTCTCCCTCATACAGACTCCAGAAAATCTCAACTCCTTTTTGTTCTTCCTAAATAAGAAAGAGAACCTCGAGGACTTGACTAACAAGCATCTATCCCTAGAGGACTTCCACAAGACTCACCAAGGCCACATGAGGAGGAAGGGTGCAGCTAGCCCAGAGCAATCTTGTGATTCTCTCACTACTTCTCCTTCATGCTTAAGCTCACCTTCTCCTTCCTCTGATAGCCCCTAATTTTCTTCTCAAAAGCTTCTCTCTTAGAGTTCCTTCTTTTGTCACACGTTCTTTTCTTCTGTTGTTACTAAGAGAAACTAAAAACATAACTTTAGTATTAGGCTTCAAGAAACCCTTAAAAATCAAGTTAGACATCACTATTCATACAACACGAACCTAGTTTTTATAGTAGGATTAGTTCAAAAGTATTCCAATCTAATATGATGTGAACAATCATTCGAATGAATAGTTCATAATTTATGAACATATCATACAGTATGATCAAAAGTTCGTCTAGTAGAATTTGTTAGATTTCTCTGTTCATACAAGATGATTCCTAGGATGACTGAAATTCATCTCAATTAATCATCTAGTATTGTTCCTTTCATACAATATTGTTAGTTTATTTCAAGTAGGTCATCTAGAACGATATGAGTATTGTAAAATATGATTAGTTGAAAAATTATGTTTTTAATTGGTTTGATCTCTAAGACGACCATATTTCATATCTACTAATTATTTCGTATGAGCATGATCATACAATACAATCAACTATTATTAATTAAACTATGATTTGATTGACAAATTATGTGGGTTAAATTTAGCGAGATTTTAAATTATCATACTATACGATTGAGATCGTATAATATGATTAGTTCAAAAAATCAAAAATTAAAATCTTTACTTAAATTAATTTTGGTAGCTAGAGTTTTCATATCAAAATAAATCATATAGTACAATCACAATCATACAGTACAATTAGTTCATAGAAACTAATTTTTTAATTAGCCATTAAGCCCTTTCTCAGATAATCAGGTCATACAGTACGATGGTAAATTGTGCAGTATTATTAGATCAAAAAAATTAAACTTTAAAAATATTTTTCTCCCCCTCTGTATGTGTTTGCATGGTCACCCATTTTGTATATACTCTTATGTGGCTAGACTCAAGAAGTAAAAAATAAAAAAATAAAATTACTAACTCTTTTACATCTTATTCTACCCAATATTGAGTATTTAACTATCTTGAGCTTTATATATCTTACCTGAAATATTAGGGCTCATAGACAAATAAAATATCTAAAATATTCAGGGAGAAAAGTAACAATTTAAACTATATTCTTTTGACATCATCAAAATCACACACTAGGGATCCTTGATTATAATAATCTCTCCATTTTTGATGATGTTAAATAAATATTGGTTGATAGGCAAGATAAGTAATCTTTTCTCCTAAGCTCCCCCTTACTAGGTGATGGATTTAGAAAGAAAAAGGTTGCAATTTCAAAATTTAATTTTTAATTAATTTTTTTTCTATTGACAATAATAATAAAGAAGAAAATAAACCTAAGTAAAACACCAAACTATATTAAGCTGAAAGCATAACAATACCTATATTTTCTCCCACTTTTGACATCACCAAAAGGAGGAGGCACAAACAAGTAAAGATAATAATATAAGAAAAAAAGGAAAACAAAAACTGATAGAAATTATAAGGTAAGATGGATCCTGATTAGGTCGTGGTGGTGGTGGTTGAAGAAATTGATGGATTGAGACAAATTGATTTCAATTAAGGAAAATCATTCTCCAAACCATCTCATATCTTCCTTATGCTGTTGTTGTTGTTGGTCAATCTAGTAATCGAGCTTGGTTTCCAACCGCTCGAGCCGCTGGATTATGTCATCTTGAGGGTACTCGAGGTAGGCAGGTGTAGGTGGTTATATTGGTGATTATGAAGGTCCACCGCACAAGCAACTTCCCCTTCTTCATCAAAATTTGGCTCAGCTTGTGCTTGCACTTGATGAAAAATGATATGGAAGGAGGCATTCATATGGAAGATAGAAATATTATCAGGTGGAATAGGAAAGGTGAGCTGATATTTGAGGTGTAGGATATGTCATATGATATGTCCTAAGGCCACATTTTGTTTTATATGGGTACTTGAATGCCAAATGTGAATCATGTTATGTATGTAGTCTAGAATCATTTTGGCTTCATCAAACTGGGTATTTGACATGATTAGGTATGTGACTATATATATAAGTGGATTTATGTTTACTGAATCTCTAGCTTTAGGTATAATTTATGTTCTAAGGACATGCTAGATGATACATACATTCTGAGTTAAAGATTGGACTTGCAATTTATGTTGGTTTGAAAGTACATTCCTAAGAAGCAGATTGATAGAAGTCTAGTCAAAGTCATTTGAGATTAGGGATTGAGGATGAGGTCCTTGGGTGGAAAGTCCTCAATGTTCTTCTAAATCAGCTTTGGTGATCTCAACATTCTGTTGGAAAACAAAAGAGGTCATGACAGAGATTTTTAGGTTTATCCTAAGATTGGCCAAGAATTTATGATGGAGTTATGAATTATAAAGAAAGGCCAGTGTAATAAGAAATTGAAGTGTCGTGGGGGCAAAGAGGTTCATCACCTCAAAATTAATGGTAGCTTAATTTAGCATTCAAGACAGATTGATTTTGGCCACTTTGTACTTATGCTAGGCTTCTTCATCTCTAACGGAGAGTAAATGATCATCACAATGATGAAAGGGGGAGGAGATCCCTTGAATCATTCTACTCTGTTTGCTTCCTCTGGCCATTTGAACATGAAGGTTTAGAAGGCTTGAGGTTGAGGAAGTTGTGAGTTGAGTGAATTTAATAGTTCAAAGCCTTTTAATTTATAGAATTTAGGATGATCATATAGTACGATCAAGGTTCGGACACTATGATCGGGTAAGTTAATTTATTTGGACGACTTGTCAAAAAAAGTGGTCAAATTATACATTATGATTTGGGTATGATACTAGATGATCTTAGGAAAACATGTTTATCATGAGGAGTTATCGGTACAACATTTGATGAAAAGGATTGTCCAGTACAAACATGTATTCGTATAGTATGAAGTTTAATTATTATTGTACCAATCAAATTAAAATTTTCTCTATCTAGTTTGCCAAGTGCATCGAATAGTACGAAGAGAGGTATCATATGGTATGATTGGCATTAATTTTATACCAAATGAATTAAATCCCTCAATGGTTAGTGACACATATATCATAGAGTATGAAGAGGGATATCGTATAGTATGATCAGCATATTATGGATCAAATCAGGATTGTTTATTAGACTAAAGGATGTGATATATTCAACTGTATATATCGTACAGTAAGATCATTTATTATACAGTACGATGTGAATAAAATTTAAAAGATTTTGTGAATCAGTGAGGTGTTTGTGTGATGATAAGGAAACATCTCAAATATTTTTTTTAATAGACAACAAACAACAATGCATAAGCTGAGTATCCTATGATTTTAAAAGAAATGTTGTGTCTAGGATACCATATTCCTAAGTTTATGGTGCCTAATAGATATCTAAAGATTCTCTTAACAGTAGTCATGTGAGATTCTTTTGAATTAGCCTGAAATATAACATAGAAGCATACACTAAACATATTATCTGGTCTACTAGCGGTTAAGTAATTAAGTGATCCAACTATTCCCCTAAACTTTTTTCAATCTACTGACTTTTCATTTGGGTGCTGGTCTAATTGAACAATAGAGCTCATGAGAGTGTTCATGGCCTTAGCATTGTCCATTTCATACTTTTTAAGGATATCCTCTATATACTTAGATTGGCTAAGGAAGGTTACATCATCCATCTGCTTTACACTAAATCCAAAAAAGTAATTTAGCTCTCTCTTCATGCTCATCTTAAATTCCTCACTCATAGTTTTTGAGAACTTATCACAAAGATTTTTATTTGTGCATCCAAATAATATATCATCGATATAAATTTGAACTACGAGTAGGTAATCTCCTTTTTTCTTTAGGAAGATGATGTTGTCTATGCTACCCTTGACAAAGCCTCTATTTAGAAGGAATATGCTTAGTCTTTCATACCAGGCTCTAGATGCTTAGTTTAACCCATACAAGGCCTTCTTTAGTTTGAACACATGATTTGGGAATTATGAATTTTCAAATTTGGGGGATTGCTCAGCATAAACGTCCTCTTTAATCACACTATTTAGGAAATCACTCTTAAAATATATTTGGTATAACTTAAAACCCTTAAAATAAGTAAAGGCTAAGAACACCCTAATAGTTTCTAGTCTAGTGATAGGGATTAAAATTTCTTCAAAATTTATTCCCTCAATTTGGTTATACCCCTTAGCTACTAGTCTGACATTATTTATCACTACTATCCCATATTCATTCATCTTATTTTTGAAAACCGACTTTGTTCTAATCACACTCTGGTCCTTAGGTCTCTTGATTAGTTCCCATACATCATTCATAATAAAATGGTTTAGCTATTTATGTATTGCTAGAATATAAAATTCATCACCTGAGGCTTGATCTATATTTTTAGGTTTTATTATGGAGATAAATATAAAATGACTAACCTCTTTTCTAAGTCTACACCTAATTTTAAGACCTTTAAATGGGTCTCCTAAGATCATTCTTTAGGATGTCTAGAAAAATATCTCCAATCTCTAGGAAAATGCTTTTGAGGTTCTAATCGATCTCCTGTGACAATGATTTCTACCCTTTGAATGTCCTCCACTTCTTCTTCTAATTTAGGTTTAGATTTAGAGGTCTTATTTGAATCCAAGTGGAGAAAGTTCTAATTCCTCGAATAAGTCACTCTATGTGCTAGATATCTTACCCAAGTGAATCTAAAGAAGTAATCTACTATCACAAATTCATAAGTCTTCCCTTTAAGTCTAGCTGTACTAACTAGTCCAAACAGGTCCATATGAAGGATTTCTAATGGCCTAGAGGTATTGATGTCCTTAATAGAATGAAATGAAGATTTGACTTATTTACCTAGTTGGCAGGCATCACATAGGTGGTCCTTAGTGAAGTCTAACTTAGGTATGCTTCTAACTAGATCTTATTAAGTGATATTCCTAAGTATTTTAATACTCGCATGAGATAATCTCCTATGTCATACCCAAGATTCATCAATCATAGTTATTAAACACAAGGAATCTGAATATTCAATACAATTTAAGTCTATTAGGTAAATATTATTATGGATTTTTCTTCTAACACGAGCTTTTCATTTAAACTAATCATGCATTTTTTAGATACAAATTTCATATTAAAGCCTTTATTGCTCAATTGACTAATACTTAATAAGTTATGCTTTAAACCATCAGTTAACAAAATATTTTTGATCATAAGGTGTTTATAATTTCCAATTGTGCCTGAGCCCACCACTTTCCTATTGGTGTTATCTCTTAATGCCTCCTTGCCTCCCGACCTGGCCTCTAGTGTGATAAACTATTTCATATCACCAGTCATATACCTTGAGCAATCACAATCCAAGTACCACATTCTCTCACTAGGCCTTTTGTGAGAGTACCCCTCATCTTGATCTAATTGATCAAGATTATTATTAATCATAAGACATAAACTTGTTACCTCCTCCTCTGCTTATTCTTCAGAAGATTCTGAGGCAAAGTCAACTAAAAATATTTTTGTGTCTTTTTTTTGACACTCCTAATCTTTGACTTCCTTTCACCCTTCTCCTTGATCAGATGAGTCTTCAGATTGGGGCAGTCAGCTTTGAGGTGACCTTGTTTTCTATATTCAAAGCAAATTGTGTTAGTAGAAACTTTAACATTTTTGTTATTCTTATTTTTGCTCTAATGCTATTGATGACACTTCTATTTTATTTTTAGAAAGTTCTTAAACTATCATGCCATTATGGCGATGTCAGCACCCTCATCCACTATAGAATTGTCACTTTTATAGTCATTTACTTTTAGTGCTATAATTCTCTCCTTCTTCTTTTCTATTATATCCCTTTGCCTTTGACTCACTCCTTGCTTGTAGGCAATGAGTGACCCAAATAAATTATCAATAGAGTAAACATTTAAATCTTTCTATTCAGTAATTACAGTTATTTTTGCATTTTAAGAATTAGGTAATCATTATAGAATCTTATTGAACTTTTTAAAATTAGATAGTTCTTTACCTAGTGTATGTAAGGATGTCACTATCTCGGGGAACCTACTATATATTTTAGATATGTTCTCACTAGGTTTCATACAAAAAAGTTCATAGTCATGCAGTAAAATATTTATCCTAAACTATTTAACTTCGTTGGTTCCATTTTAAGTGATACATAACTTATCAAAAATTTCCTTCACCATAATACATGTGGAAACTTGCATATAATGCTTGGATTTTAAAGCAAAGAAAAAACAATTTAAGCACATAGCATTTAACTGTGTGAGTTCTCTATCCTCATTGCTCCATTTAGTAAAGGGAATTTTGATTTTACAACTATTAACTACATGAGATGGAAGTGAATAACCAGTTTGAATCATATGCAAAATTTTATAGTCAATGGATTGCAAAAATTTAGACATGTAAATTTTCTATAAATTGGACGGGATGTTTCCAAATTAAGGTGGACAGGTTATTGAATAACCATCCATAGTATTATGATTAACAAAATGCTTTATTGATCATTTTTCTCAAGGTTTTCTAAAATAATATTTTTGAGACCTGCTTTGATACTACTTGAATGTTTGAGATGCGCCAAGAAGGGTGTGAATTGATACTTTTAATTAAATCCTAAGCAAGAATACTATTTTGTAATTCACCAAGCAGTTATAACAAAAATTAAATGCAAAAAAGTAAATTACGAAAGTTAAAAAGAACACCAGAGATTTTTATAATGGTTCGGTTAACCTTGACCAACGTCCACTCCCCAGAGTTCTCCACTCGGAGTATTATACTAGCACTAAGTGACTCTCTTTTTACTCCCTCAACAAGGTAGAGAAGCCCTTACAGACTCACTTTCACCGAACCTTTGATGTTGCAGAGTGCCGGATACTATGCCACCCTCCCGATGATGAAAATGGAACTTGACTCATTTTACTCCCTCTTGGACAAGGCAAAGAACCCAAAGCTCTTTTTCTCCTTACTAGATAAGGCAGGGTACCTCAGCGCCTTTTTCTCCTTCCTAGAGAAGGCAAAGAACCTCAGCTATTGTTTCTCGCTCATAGAGATGGCAGAGAACCTCGAAGGCTAGACTAAGTAGCTTCTCTCACTAGAGAACTTCCATAAGACTCACCAAGGCTAGAAGAGGAGCATTGGTGCAGCTAGCCCGGAGCCACCGTGTGATCACCACTACTTCTCCCTCACGCATAAGCTCACCTTCTCCATCCTCTTACAAACTATGATTTTCTTCTCAAATTCTTCTCCCTCAGAGTTCCTTCTTTAGTCACACATTCCACTCTTCTGTTGTTACTAAGAGAAACTAAAAATATAGCTTAAGTTTTGTTCTTCAAGAAACCCTAAAAAATATAGTTAGTTGTCATTGTTTGTATAGTATGAACCTAATTTATAGAGTACATACCTAGTTTGTATAAAACTATTAGTTCAAAATTCATCCCTTCTAGTACAATATGAATAGTTGTTCAAATGAACATTTCATAATTTATGAACATATCAAACTGTACTATCTGTTTGGTTTCCTCTATTCATACGGGACGATTCCTGGGATGACTGAATTTTGTCTATGATAATCATCCCATACTGTTCTCTTTATACAGTACGGTCAGTTTATTTCGAATAGATTATCCAGTACGATATAAATATCATACAGTACAATTAATTTTAAATCTTGATTTAGTTTGGTACAATCTCTGGGATGACCATAACTCTTATGTACTAGTTATTTGGAATTAACACGATCGTACAATACGATTATCTATCATTAATTAAATCACGATTTGATTGACTAATTAGGGGGGTTCATTTTAGCAAGATTTTAATTGATCTTGTAGTACGATTAGTTCAAAAATAATAACTTTTGAAATCTTACTTAAATTAATCTGGTGGCAAATATTTTCAAATTTAAACAAATCATACAGTCCGATCACAATCGTATAATATGATCAATTCATAGAATTTAATCTTTCAATTAGTTGTTTAACCCTTTCTCATATAATCGGATTGTACAGTACGATAGTAAATCATACAGTACGATTAGATCAAAAAAATTTAAACTTTAAAATTTTTTTCTCCCCCCTGTTTGTGTGTGCATGGTCACCCGTTTTGCATACATTCTTATGTGGCTAGGCTCAAGAAGTGAAAAATAAAGAAATAATATCACATCCTCTTTATATCTTGTTCTACTCAATCTTAAGTCTTCAGTAGTCTTGAGCTTTATATATCTTAGCTGAAATGTTCTTGCTCATAGACAAAAGAAATATCTAAAATATTCAATGAGAAAAGATACAATTCAAATAATTTGTTTGTCATTATCAAAAATCAAAGACTTGGGATCCTGGATTGCAACATAAGAAATGGTAACCTATTTATTATTTATTAATTCATCTTAAATATCTCTTTTATTAGCTATATTTTTCTATTCTATTGAGGGTCTCTTATATCATCTTCAGACTAAAGTGTATCAGGATGGTTCTTCCTATGAAACTTTAGTTATGTTTATTTGATGAATTACATATGGTATCGGCTGAGCCATTTCTAAGCTATGGCTTTACCTTTGTAACTATTTTACATTTTCTAGTTGGTTATGGTATTTTACTTTATTGGAATATGTTTTGCTACTCTGTATCCTTTGGCTGGCAGATGGTTCTCGTGATTGGTATGAACATCAATTATGATCACGTAGATTGTTATATCTGCATATTTTTGGTTTGGTTGTTTAACCTTTATTGAGCATTAGGATGGATTGGTTGGTAATGCCTATTACTCCAAGGATTATAAATGTCACCTTAGAGGGCATTTTTACGGATCTTTCTTTGTAAAATTTTATTGGGTTTTCTTTTTCTCGGGATACTTCTTTCCAAAAAAAAAAAAAAAAGAAGCATAGTCAAATATCCAAAAATCCAATTTAATCTCAAAGTCAACTAAGTTCAAAGCAAGTTGTTAAGTTCAAGTTAAATGCATTTCGGCCTACTTGGTCTAAGCTAAAACGGAACTCGCTAGTGTAAAAATGAAATCACCTCTCCTAAATAGATGAGTACAGCCCAACAAGTCATGCCTATCAAAAATGTGATTTGAAGTCGACCCTAGAGACTACTCAAGTAGGAATATTCCTTTGTATATCCCAAATCTAATAAATAGGGATTAAAGTGCGAGCTCAATTTAGCCAAGACTTCATTTGAGATGATTTTTAACTATTTTCTAATGTAGCTTTCTAGTAAAAAAATAAATTTAAATGAGATTTTTTTTACTAAAAAACTGCTTTAAAAAGCATTAAGAAAGCCACCCCAAACGAAGCCTAAGTCACCCAAGAATTTTTTTTTCTCTTTCTGTGTTTCTCTACTACAATATCGCCGAAAATTCTCGGCATAGTTGGTTATGAATATAATAAAAATTCTAGATTCAACACAAGTAAGAAAACCATTTTTTTTTGGAACGGGGTATCTACCCGCAACCACCTCAACTTGTAAGGCGATTGGCAGCGTAACTAATCCCTCGGCTGACCTAGAAGTGGCGCACACTCCTACATAACCTCTTGACCCGCACTTATTAGGATCCCACTTAAGAAGGGCTGCCGCTCGAGAGGAATCGAACGCTGGTTAGGTGGTTCCCAACCGTATTCTTCCACCAACCATACTAACTTACTAAGCATCGTTGGATAAGAAAAACATTTGATAATGTAGAACAAATTGTTTACCACAAAGAAGGTCCCACAAACTTTTGTTTGTCTTTCTACACGTTGCGTGCTGAAGAACACACTCGCATGTTTATTCGGAAACCCATGATGGGCCTAAAGCATTAATCACCAGGTCCTACCACCTTCTTCATCAAACAAAAATTTTATTTGCACAACAATAATGGTTGTCGTCCCAGTACTCCAAAGAGATTCCATCAGCACGGACAAGAGCAAAGAGACAAGCTTCAGTTCATGCCAGAAGAGAATAACAAAAAGAAGGAACAAGCGCACATGAGAGCATTTTCAATACAGGTATTACAAGCTTTCTTTGACGAAGACCAAAGGATCGAATTCACGCTATAATTAGCTCTCTGCCATTGGGACCCTAAAGATTGTTACTGAAAGCCAGTATTCATATTATTTTTTGCTTCAGAGTATTCGCTCCTACGTCTAATTGATGAGCTTCTGCTTCATCTGATAATTGCATTCCATGTATCCGGAGTTGAAGCAGGATAAATATGGTGGTTTGATTATTTTTTTTTATTTAGTTTATAACTCAATGTTTATATAGTTTTATACTTGTTGTATGGTATGTGCTCGAGGCATTCTTGTGGTCCTCTTCAGTTTGCTGGTTTAGGTCAGTGGTTATTTTGGTTTTCTATCTCTTTTGCAGTTGGATTCATTTTTTTTTTAAACCTATAAAGGGACATATGCGTTAATAAAAACAGGGTGTTATAAGTTCTTAAAGAAACACCAACTCTAAAAAATATAGCATTTAAAGTAAAACCTATGAGTCAATGATTCAATCTAATATATGAGATAAACAACAAGAAAAGGAGCAAGACAAACCACCGAGAGGGCCCAAAGAGAGCAACCAGAAAAGCCACAGCAACGAGCCAACCAAAAACGCCTCTAGCCGACAGAAACCACCCACAAAACCATAAACAACCCAACCTGTAGAATAACTAGGAAAGAAATGAGATAAATATATAGAAAAGTAAAGGGCCAATAGAGGAAGACCTAAAAAACCACCAAGGCAACCAAACCCCAACCACAGTTTTATAGGTGGATTCTACTCCATGTTATGGCTGCTTATTAGGGTTTGTCTTCTGCCTTGGGGTAAACAAGATTCTCTTGGATTTTTTTATAGAAAATCATTTTAATAAATTTCCAAAAACTATTATCTTTTGAAATGAGATTTTCAACCAGAATAGCAAAATTGTAGAAAATAAAAATGCGAAAAATAAAAAAGACACAAAGGTTTATAGTGATTCGGTCAAACACGACCTACATCCACTCCCTGAAGACTTCCTCTTCAGGTATTGCACTATTATCAAAGTGACTCTCCTTTTTTCACCACAGCAAGGCGAGAAGCTTTTAAAATTTCTCTCTTCCACCAATCCCTGGTGCGGTAGAGAACCGTTATCCTTTCCCACCCTACAAGTGTCGACAGAAAATTGCCGTCTGTTCACACTCTCCAAGTGTCGGCAAAGAACCGTCGACATTTCACACCCCCCAAATGTCGGTAGAGAACCGTCGTATGTTCAAACTCTCCAAGTGTTGGCAGAGAACCGTCATGTGTTCACACTCTCAAAGTGTCAGTAGAATACCAAATCTTCTTCAAAGTTCTTCTCACGAGCAACTGGAAAGAAGAAAAGAAGAGTTGTAACCAAATACACAAAGAGATCCTTACCTTTGAGTAACCTTGTAAACCCTTCACACTCCACTTGCAAGAAATCTCTCTCAAACACTCTCCCATAATCACTCTTTCACTTACCCTTAAAAAATCATGAAGAACAACACTTATTACGCCAATTTTAAAGGACATTTTTTATGAAAGACACGAAAAATCATCTAAAAAATAGAAAATTTTCATTTTGAGCGTGAACGATCATACAGTACGATCGTATGTTCGTACGTACGAACAGTTCAAAAACTATTACGCACGAACCTTTAGTGAATCTGTATGAAATGATTTCTTACACTATGATCGTCCAGTACGAATCAAGTTCGTACTGTACGAATAGTTAGAAAACTTTTCATCTTCGTCGGGACGAAAAAGGACCCCACATTTTCGTACTCTGGACGACGTCTATACGAATGGGAATTCATATAGTATGATTAGTTCAAAAAAAATTTTAAGTTCGTCGAGACGAAAAGGGACCCGCCCAATTCGTAATTTGGACGGCGTATGCACGAAGATGACATCGTACAGTATGATCCGTTCAAAAAAACTTTGAATTTGTCGGGACGAAAAGGGACCTATCCAATTCATACTCTGGATGACATTTATACGAATGGGATATCGTACTGTACGATCAGTTCAGAAAATTTTCAAGTTCGTCGGGATAAAAAGGGACCCATCCAATTCGTACTTTGGACGACGTATGTTCGAAGACGACATCGTACAATATGATCTTTTTAGCAAAACTTTGAATTCATCGGGACAAAAGGGACCCATCCAATTCGTACTATGGATGGCGTATTTACAAAGATGCATTGTATAGTACGATCCATTCAGAAAATTTTCAAGTTCGTCGGGACGAAAAGGGACCCGTCAAATTTGTACTCTAGATGGCTTACGTATGAACATGACATTGTACAGTACGATCCATACTTAGAAAAATTTTCTATGCATGCATGACATATAATATCTCAACTTTGAACGGAGTTTTGAAAAAGGCTGAGAGTTATCTTTGAAGAGAATGTTCGAAATAAGGAGCATCTTGTGCAGGGCTTCTAGAATCATAGCCATCCAAAGAAAAAAGAGTGGTACAAATGAACCTAATCCCCTATTTGAAAAACATGAAGGATTATTTAACTATTTAAGTAAATAATTTGATCAAAATTTTGAGGCACATTTGATATAACAAGTTAAAGTTTCTTTGACAACTATAATTTAGAATGCTCATGAAGGGTTATATAAAGAATAGTTTCGATATGGGGTTGCTCCTAATAAGCTTTAGGAGAGAATATAACATGAATGAATTGACGCTACATTAAAAGGGGAAGAAAGGCTACTTGATTATCAAAGCATATTTCTCTTAAGAGTCTACATGAGTTGGTTTTATCCTTTCTTTAAAATACTTGAAGATGGGATAAAGGTTATCATACGAGTTAACGTTTGAGAACTTGAAGATCCATATTAGTGCTAGATTCACATATAATTTTTATCTTCTTAAAGTAGGTTACAATTTTTCTACTATTTGTGACAATAATTTTCATCACACTCATGTGGTTTCATATTGTTCATAATTCAATCCATGCAATATATTGCAATAATATTATTAGATATTTTACTTATGAATATTTTTTCTCCTATTTCACATTCCGACACATTTAAACCATGTATATGTAAGGTATCCACATTATCTGAGTATCTTATGATGCTTTCTATATGTCTTCATCATCTTTATCAAGTGCTTTCATTTATAATTTTTTTAAATATGTGACATACATATTTTATGTAACGTAAAATGCATGACCATGCATTATAGTGATTTCATTGAGGAAATTATCATGTTTGCTCCTATATGACTTCTGCTAATATGCATGTAATTTCACATCTTTCTATAGAGATGGATGTTTTGCATGAACCCTCATGTTCCTGTTCATGCAACTCGATTATTCATAGGTTAGAAGACATGTATTTATTCTTACATAAAACATAATAATGTATACCCATGTTAGTTATATTCATTTCAATTTGATCTTATGTGGAAGATGATTGTGGATTTATAATTGATTATATGACTATGATGTTATATATGTAATACAACTTGTCTAATAAGAGCTATGATATATAATAGCAGGTTTAGAGATTGCTATTTCAATTGGAATTATAACCTCTGAATCTTTAGAGGCTCCGAGCTTGTGATAAATCAAGTGTTGGGCATCTACAAACCTACTAAGCTCAAATTTGCCTACTATCACCGGCAGGTCCTTCAGCTTATGAAGCAAATCCAAATCATCAAGATAGCTCGAGTTCTCCGATCCCAGAATAGTAAGGCTAATTGTCTGGCCAAAGTTGCCAATGAAATGGCTAGTATGAATGATATGCCTGTATTGATTAGAGTTCACACTCGTCGGATCTTAGAGCAAACAATTATGTAATTCCCATAGGAAGAGGGATTAATAAATTTGAGTCAGCAGGATGCAACTCCAACTGATCTTCAACCTCCCCAATATATCATCATTGAAGACCATCCAAGTGAATATCAAATAGTCAAAATGAGATGTAAAGTTAATGTCGCCTCAGAATTATGGTGGCATTACTTAGATGTTAAAGAAAAAGATGATTGGAGGCAGCCGTTCATCAACTACTTCAAAGAAAGAAAATAACCATAAAAAAAGCACTGGTTACACAGATTAAGAAAAGATTACTATGATATGTGTTTGTTAAAAATAAGCTATATCGATAAAAATAAGCTATATCGATGAGCTTTTTGCTAAATATGGCTAAGATGTTTAAGAACTAAAGAAGCCAATTGGGTGGTAGCAGAAGTTTATAAAGGACTTTACAGTACACACTTATCAGGTCCCAAAATGGCAGTCAAGATTAAGAGAATTTATTATTACTAAGCAACATTGGTGGAAGATTGCATTAAACATGGTAAGAGGTGTCACGAGTGTCAAATCCATGGTAATTCTATACATCAGCCACAAAATCCATTACACCATACAATAACATTTTGGCTATTTGAATGATGGGATATAGACATAATTGGGCCAATAGATCCACCGTCAGCAGCTGGATAGCGCTTCATACTAGCAGCAATTGACTACTTCTCTAAGTGGGCAGAAATGATTCCAAGCAAAGAAGTCACATATGAGCATGTGATCAACTTCTTCACCCATAATATTTTCTAATGATTTGGTGTATCGCAACATATAATCTCAGATAATAGAACAACATTCAATAGTATCAAGATCTTCAATTTTGTTGAATGACACAAAATTTATTGGCGATATTCATTTATATACAACCTAAGGAGAAATGGCTTGGCTGAGGCATTGAATAAGATATTGGTGAAGTTGTTAAAAATGATTCTCACCAAGAATAAAGAGAGCGGCATATTAAGATGATAAAGGCATTGTGAGTATACCATACAACTTACAAGATACAACCTAAAGACACTCTTTACACTTTAGTTTTTGGAGTAAAAGCAGTGCTGCCACTCTAGATCGAGCAACTGTGACTTCAGATAGTTGTCCATCATGATCTTACTCATGAAAAAAATATCCACTTGAGAATGAAAGTTCTCAATGTAGTGGATGAGATTAGACTACAAGTTCGACAGAACTTGGAAATTTATCAAGAAAGGATGGCAAAGTCCTTTGACCTAATTGTGCATCACTGAGCATTTCAAGAAGTGGAATTGGACCTAGTGCTAAGAAAGCCAATCATCTTGCACTGAACAATCAGTGAAAAATTTAATCCAACTAAAAAGGTCCTTTTATCATTAAGAAGGTGTACCAGGGATGCGCCTAGTAGCTTATCGATCTGTATGATTAGAGGCCTATGCTTTTGATTAACAGTGGATACTTAAAGAAGACCATTCATAAAACTGCTCAAGAAAATATTTTGTTTTATATGCTATACATTTCATAAATCTTTATTAACATATACATTTTATATTCTTGAAATGCTCTTGTGTTACAAGAATGCATTTTAAATATCTTATAATGATCTCCCTACAAGATATGGGACAATTTTTTTAGTTTTATGATTAAAACCTATCTAAAATCTCTCTGCAAGATAGGGGGTATTTTAAATATTTATTTGTGTCAACATCATTTATATTCTAAGATCTCTAAATAAATATTTAAAATCCTAAAGTAAAAAACTTATATGATTCTCCAAATAAGATAGGGGGATATTTTTAAATATTTATTTGGATTAACATCGTGATATGCACTAAGATTCCCAAATAAATATTTAAAATCATTAAACATGAATGCTCCTTCAAATAAGAAACTATGGCAATTTTTCTTTCAAATACAAGCAGGTGATTTCTAAAAGGTTCGGGGCATTGCCTTCTACAATTTATCGAAACTTCAATGGTTAGGAATCAAATAAGTTGAGTTAGAGTGGTATAAGTCCTTCAACAGTCTGAAGCTTAAGGTTTAAATATGTGAAAGAGGCCAGATTCAATAAGTCTAAATAAAGTCGAATTACTAGCAGCTCTATTTACTCAATAAGCTATAATAAAGATCGTAGTAGAGGAACCCCTATTTTGACAACCTGTTAGTAGAGACCATAGGAATCACAAAGCCTTATCTGACTCGATATTTCAAGTAATCATAGTCCACTAAATTCTTTGAAATACCTTTAGAGATGAAGTTATAATGGGAAGGATGAATATCATTCAGCTACCAATATTTAAAATCTTTGAAATCTCTAACCACAAATGATGACTTTAAATATTCAAACTTCAACAAATTTATCTTAGGGAGTGTATGTCTCCATAGCTTAATTTTGAAGCCTGAACGTGTGTAAGGGGTTAGACTCAATAAGCCTAGATGTGATCGAGTCGCTAGAAGCTCCATTTAATCCATAATCTATAAGAAATGTCTTGGTAGAGGAACCCCCATTTCAATAGATGGATGATGAAGAGCTATTAAATCTTAGCTTACCTAATCTTATAAAGTCAAGAAACTTAGATTGAAGCCTTCTCAATAGATCAAGGGTCATGGTATTATATACATTTGGTGCCGTCTATTTAAACCTAAAGCTTGCAATTTTCCACTAAGTCTGCCGCACATAGCATATGGTAGAAGAGGCCAAAATTTTTAGAATTTGAGTTAAAGCTCTGTAGAGAGTACAGCCGATGACTCTAACATGCATTCAAATTCATTACAAACATAAATAATCATAAGGAAGGTGGGCAATTTAAAAATTTATTTTGGTCGACATTATTCTGCATGCTGAGATCAAAAAATATTATTTAAATCCCCAGCAATACTACCAACATCACTCAAAGTGTAACCAAACAATATATATATATATATATGAACTGTTGCAACTCGAGCTTATGAGTTTGTCACTACAGGAAAAATGCCCTAAACCGGCGGTTCTAACCGGCAGTTTAAGGACCGCCGGTAGTACCGGCGTCACAACCGGCGGTTTGGCCGTCAGATTTTAACGACGGCTGCACCGGTGATTTTGCTAATATAAGCCGCCGGTAAGGGCGGCGGTCCCTAAACCGACGGTAAACCGCCGGACGTCAACAAGAACCGGCGGTTTACCGGCAGTTTGGACCGCCGTTGATAAGTGACTTTTTACCGGCGGTCCAAACCGCCGGTATAAGCCTTAATACACCCAGCCCCGCGTCTGGCATTTCATTTTAACTCTTTCCTTCTCTCTCTCGGTCGCTCGCTCTCCCGTCACTCGCTCTTTCCTAGGCTCGCCTCCGCTCGTCCGACCGCCGGCAAAGAATCTCCTCCGGCCGCTACCCCCAATCTGAATCGCCTTCGCTCGTCCGACCCCAAACCGTCCGATTTCTATTTTAAGGTTATTTTTTATGGTTTTTCTTTGATTATTGTTTCTTACTACACATTTGCAAGTATTAGAAATATTTTGGATGATTTAGATAGTAAGCATTAATGTAATGTTGTAATCATTGTGTTAGATCTAATTTTTTTTTTTATTATGTGTTATTTTAGTTTAGGTGGAATCTATTTTGTTGATTGTTACTTTTAGTTAGAACAAGATAGGAAGAGAGAGATTGAGGGAGAGAAAAGAGAGGGAGAGGACACCAACATTCAAGAGAGGAGGAAAACTTCAAAATGCCTCAATTTATCTCCAATGGAACTCTATTTCTCTTCTTTCCTGCACTAAAAACATCTCGCTTGTTTCGCGCCTTTCCCGCGAAGCTAAAAAATAGAGCGATTTTTTGGCGTAGGGGAACAGTCCGATGCAAATATTGGTGTCGGACTGTTCACCCGCATTCCATTGATGTATTTTTTGACGATCAATTGGTGCAAAAAGCCACTCCATACACCCGAATGCAGTTCGACTGGAGAAGCTCTAAGGAAGAAGTAGGGAGGACTGCTTTGAGCTTGGAGTCGGCTTATAGAATAATAAGGGGAGTCAAATCCAAGGGTGATCTTTTAGAGTTTTGTGTTATAAGGGTATGTTAACATGTTATGATATAAATCAAAAGTGAAGAGAAGAGGAAGAAATAAGCACACAAAGGGTAACTTAATACTCACCGAAGTATCAATGGAGGGATCAGCCATTAAACTCCATTATAATTTTTCAAGCAAGTGAAAGACTTTAATTATTTAATATTATTCATTTAAAAGAGTATAGTATAACTTTTATAGATAAAATAAAATAAAATGCATGAATTATTATATGGATGGATGACTATAGATTGTTAGGAAATCGAGTGGTCTGCATCAATTATGATCCCTCCATTGATCTCGTGCTGGTGTTGCATTATAGATAACCGGCCGACTTGGGAGGCTCAAGAGAAGCCAAAGAGTTGGTGGGTGACGGGACCTTCAAGGTGGCTAACTTGGTGGAGCAATTGCTACTATTGTGGCCAATGAATCCACAAGGAAAGCAAAAGTTTTATAGACCCTCATATTCCACTTTTTGGAAGAATTGACCATGCAAGCCATTAATCAATACCCCAGTCATTAGTTTTTTTGATATGTCAATCCTTAGATGGAGAGATATAATATAGCAACTTTCTGGGGTTAATGCCCTTTGCCTAAATTATAACACGTTTGCACATGCATGTATTCTAATAAATATTTTCATAACTATGTAGGGTGACGTTTGCTTCAACGTCCAAATGACTATCCAAGAATAGAGATATTGGATGTATAACAGATTGTTGCCGGGTCGAAAAGGATTGACAGTTGAATTTATAGAGGGAGTTGAAACTTTCATTCAAGTTGCATCTCAACCGCCTTCCTTTCAGTTTGATAAAATGTTTAGATGTCCATGATCAAAGCATAAAAATCTAGCATTCCTCAAGCCCGATGATGTGAAGCTTGATTTATATCATAGGGGATTTCTTCCAAACTATTGGATTTGGACATCATATGGCAAGTATGAGCCACATAGAGATGCTCATGACGGTTCATCTACAGCTTATGAAACATTTGATGAAGATCAAATGAGTAGACCCTATGAAGACCTTATTTTTGATGTAGCAGGTCATAATTTAAGGTCATATGTGAAAGAGCCACCAAATACAGAGATACAAAAATTCTTTGAGTTATTACTTTCAGCTCAAAAGCCAATTTGGGAAGGTTGCAGTACACATTCAGAATTATCCATTGCAGTGAGGATGCTAAGTATTAAAATTGAGTATAATATTCCCCGTGAGTGTTTTAATGACGTTATTGGTCTTATGAAGGAAATTAATCCAGCTGGCAATTTAATTCCCTCAGACTTGTACCGAACAAAGAAATTAGTATCCAAGCTGGGTCTCACTGCTACAAAGATTGATTGTTGTATCAATAGATGTATATTATACTATAAGGATGATGCAGCAGAAGTTGTTTGTCGCACCTGCAATGCTCCTCGGTTTAAGCAAAATTCGGGAAAACAACGTCGTCCAAAGAAAGATGTGTCATATTCCCGTTTGTTTTATTTACCAATCATTCCAAGACTTCAGCGGCTCTATGCATCAATGAGTTCAGCAGGCCATATGAGATGGCATAAGGAGAAAATAGAAAAAAGTAATGTTCTTTCTCATCCATCAGATGCTGAAGCGTGGAAACATTTTGATCGAGTGCATCCTTCATTTGCTGCTGAACCCCGTAACATAAGATTGGGATTATGTACTGATCGTTTTACTCCCTATAGTCAAACAGCTACACCGTATTCTTGTTGGCCAGTTATATTAACACCATACAACCTTCTACCAGAGATGTGTATGACTACTCCGTTCATGTTCTTAACTCTGATTATACCTGGACCATATAATCCGAAAGCAAAGATTGATATCTTTTTGCAATCATTAATTGATGACCTCAAATTATTATGGGAAGAAGGAGTGCTCACATATGACATATCAACAAAACAAAATTTTCTCCTTCGAGCTGCTTTACTGTGGACTATCGGTGATTTTCCAGCTTATGGTATGTTTTCTGGTTGGAGCATAGCAGGGAAATTAGCATGTCCTTACTGCATGGAGAACAGTAAAGCTTTCACATTAAAACATGGAGGGAAAAATACTTGGTTTGATTGTCATCATATGTTTCTAAGTGCTAATCATCAGTTTCGAAGAAATAAAGAAGCATTTGTTAAAAATAGAATTGAGCGATCACCTCCTCCACTCATATTAAGTGGTGATGATAAACTACAGAGACTTTCTGACATTCCAACAATTATTGATTATCCAATGCTATCCGAAACTAAATTTCCAGGTTATGGTGTTCAACATAATTAGATAAAAAAAAGTATTTTCTGGATATTACCTTATTGGAGAACTAATTTGATAAGACATAAATTGGATGTTATGCACATTGAAAAAAATTTTCTGGATAATATTTTTAATACAATTATGGATGTTAAAGGCAAGAGTAAAGATAATGTCAAAGCAAGGATGGACATTAAAGAGTTTTGTCGGAGAAAAAATCTGGAGTTAGTAACAACAACTGATGGTAAACTAATGAAGCCAAAAGCTCCTTACTCTTTCACGTTAGAGCAAAAAAGAATGATATGTCAGTGGTTTAAAGGTTTAAAGATGCCTGATGGCTATGGATCAAATATAAGCCAATGTGTTGACTTGAAATCTACAAGATTATTTGGACTCAGAAGTCATGATTGTCACATAATTATGGAGGTTCTTCTTCCGATCATAGTCTGTATGTTACCCGATTACATATCAAATCCGTTGATTGAGCTTAGCATTTTTTTCAAAGATTTATGTTCATCTAAACTAAGTGAAAATGCTTTACGGAGGTACAAGGATAACATACCAATCATCCTATGCAAGTTAGAGAAGATATTTCCCCCGGGTTTTTTTGATTCTATGGAACATCTTCCAGTCCATCTACCTTACGAAGCTAGAGTTGGTGAACCTGTACAATATCGTTGGATGTATCCTTTCGAAAGGTAAATGTGTTAAGATTTTTATTAATTCTTCAATATTTTTTAATCAGTAGAGATAACATATTTTTGTTAACTTCACGATGATTGTAATTGATTAATAGATAACTGAACAAGTTGAAGAAATATGTTAAGAATAAAGCACGACCAGAAGGATCAATATGTGAAGCATATTTATCTCAAGAAACAACTCACTTTTGCTTCTACTATTTCGAGCCACATGTAAGGAGTACAAGAACAAAAATTGGTCGTAACATGAACTTCGATGTAGAAGAACAATCACATACTACACTATCAGTATTTAGAAGGCAAGGAAAGCCTAGTGGTAAATGTGTTGAAAGATATCTCAACGATTTAGAAATAAATACAGCGAATTTGTATGTACTACTGAACTATGAAGAAGTTGAGCCAATCTTAGAGTAAGTTCTAACATAATTTTAATAATTAATTAGTAATGTTTATTTAAAATACTAAAGTATTATTTGTCACCAGGTATTTCGTAAGCAATTTGCCTTTGACAGTTTCAAGGGATATTGAGAAAGCTGTTGCAAATAAATTTCCAACCTGGTTCAGATCATATGTGAGCACATTTTTTTTATAAATTTAAATATTATTTATTATCAAAAATACTAAAATTTGAAAATATTTTTAGGTACAAAATCCTGATAACAAATGTTTCGATAAAGGTTTGCAAGCATTAGCATGGGGTCTAATGCGAAAAGTTAAAACTTGGCCAATATATATAGTGAATGGGTTCAGATTTCATACCAAATCATGGAGTGAAGGAAGAAAAATTAAAAATTGTGGAGTATGTGTTAGAGGGAACACTCATGAAGAAGATGAGTGTGATTATTATGGTATTCTGAATGAGGTCCTTGACTTGGAGTACCCAGGCGAAGATGAGAACTTTGTATGCTTATTTAACTGTCAATGGTATGATCTAGTACAGAATAGAGGCACAAGGGTTCATCCTGCATATGGTTTAGTAGATGTTAAACATAGTAGAAGATATGGAAAGTTTGATCCATTTGTGTTAGCAAGTCAAGCTATTCAAGTTTATTTCAGCAAATATCCCAGTGGTCATAGAGACAAACAAGATTGGCTAGCTGTCATAAAAATAAAAGTACGGGAAATAATTGATCAACAATACATTGTAGCAACTGCACACCAAGAGGATGAGATGTCAAGTTGTATGCCTGTTGAAATTGAGGAGATGACAACTACAACCTCTACTATTGAAATGGAGTTAGAAGATGTGAATAGTTTAACTAGTTCAGGCGAAGAAGAGAACGAGGATGAAAGTGAAGATACCCTTGAGAGTGATGAAAATAGTTTTGATGATTCTGATTAGTTTTTGTAATTTAAATTGTAGAATTTTAATGTTTTGTAATATTTTAACTGCTTAGAAATGAAATTGTTATTTGCCAGCTTGTATTTTATTAACTGCTTTTTGTAATTCATTAACTGCTTTATTAACTGCTTCTCGTAATTCATTACCTGCTTCATTAACTGCTTTATTACCTGCTTTATTAACTACTTTTCAATGGTTTAGTAATTATTTTTTTTTAATATTGCAGATGGCTTCAGGCGACTATCCTCCTCGTAAATCATTTGCCTCAAAGTTCCGCCGGAAGAAGATTACTGCTAGCAGACCCACACAGGCTGAGGTAGGTGAGGGGCCTTCAGTTCCACCAGATCTACCTACACCACCATCGCCACCACCTGCTAGGAGCCAGCATCATTCACCAGAGCAGGGTCAGAGACATTTAGATCCACCTCCTGTTGTACCTCCATACTTCCCTGTCCACTTCCCTCCCAGCTCGACGAGTCCTCGCTTCCCCTCTCCAGATCAGACACATGCTTCTCCATTCTATCCATATTACCCCCCACCATCATCAAAGGCACCTGGTCCATCCACTGGTCCTCACCCTCCTTACCCTTACCCATATTACTACCCCTATCCGGTGCAGCATGAACAGGGTGGACCATCACGACCACTAGAGGTTGGCGCTAGCGATCCTGCAGCAGCAACAGATAAGCGTCAATACATCGAGCCTGACGGCGATAAGTAAGTTCAATTTAAGTTATTAAGTTCATACCTGGTCAGAGGTTGTAGGTGGAAGACAAAAGGGGAGGGTATATGGCTTGGGCGCACAGGGCTATGCTATAGAGGGCAAATCATCTACCTCTGCATTTCATGATGTAAGTGGAGCTGAAGAATCTGTCAGCGAGAGGGTTGCAGCGCTTACTAGAGAGATTGAAGAGATGAAAAGGGTTCAATCTAGAGAGATTGAAGAAATGAGAAAGGTTCAGAATGAAATGCAAGCAGAGTTGCAATCCTACAGAGCTGAAAAATAGAGGAAGAAGGACCAACAGGAGCAGCCATCTGTAGACAGTGAGGATACAGATGATGATTAGATATTTTTTATATTTGATGATTATATTAATTAGAACTTGTGAACTTGTGAACTTGTGATTGTAACATTATCATGAACTTGTGATTGTAATTAAACTTACTTGTGAACTTGTGATTGTAATTTTATGATGAGTTTGTGATTGTATTTTTAATTTTTGGTTTTGATGAATATAGCGGTGTGTTGCCCAACATATCTTGCTTTTTCTGCAGGTTTAGACTTTAGGGTGAACCTCCCTCAAATAGAGGGATGCTGTCAATTTTTTTTTGCAGGTGCTACAGGTTTCAAACGGCTAACCGGCGGTTTAGCCGCCGGAAACTACGATACCGGACGGGCAGTGAGATGTCGCCGGTAATGTCATTACACCGCCGGTTTAGTACCGGCGGTTACCGACGGTCACCGGCAGTTCTACGGTGGACATCCGGCGATTTGGAGCGTCGGTACTACCGACAGCTAGACCGCCGGCCACCGCCGGTAAAGGAACCGGCGGTTAACCGGCGGAGGGCGGCGATTTTAAAAATAAACGACGACCGACTAAATCGCCGAGGAACCGTCGGTAAATAGACCGCCGGTGAGCCGTCGGTCAAATAACCGGCGGCGTGACGGCCGGAAAATCGCCGGTCCAAAATCTGGTTTAAACCGGCGGTCCAAACCGCCGGTGTCATAAACCGCCGGTAAAAAATCGCCGGTGAAAGTTTCCTACGCGATTTTTTCCGGCGGCCCAAAAACCGCCGTAAAGCCGCCGGTAGTCTAAAAAACCATCGGTTAAAATAGGATGACAGCGGAAAAAAATCGCTGGATTTCGGCGTTTTTCCTGTAGTGTTTGTTTTTTATGATAACAAATATTATGGCTCACTTTCTGTTGTTTACCTGTATTTGCAATATATTTTTCTTTCTAATATTCAGGATTACAGTGCACCTTATAAGGCTCAAGTTTTGATAGAACAAGTTCTATTTGTAATTTTCATTAATGTATTTCTTGGTTTGTAATGGTATTTGCTTGCTTGTAACCTTGCTCACTTATTTTTATTTTAGAGTTCTCTATTTTTGCTCACATCGTCTGGGACGATCCAAACATCGACCGGGATGATCAACTAAAAATAAAAACCATAATTAGGGCATCCTGGTTAAGGGATCCATCTTTAAGCACATTATCCTAGATGATCTTTGTATCGGCCGGGATGATAGGCTCGATTTAGAAAGAATTAGCCGCCAGATCTATTTAACTATTATTTATTTTTGGATATTGTCCAAGATATCATCCTGCACGATGCGACACAATTATGCCTAAATTAATTTGATAATTAAGGAAAGTACTTATGGCTCGATTGATATGATCATCGGCCGGGACGATCACAGGATCGGTCGGTGCATTCAGTACAACAAACCATAGTTGTACCTGAACGATCACATATCGAACAGCTTCTATTTAGGGAAATGCTCTGGATGATATGAGCTGATTTAAACTAATCATTCAGGATGATATGCTATCAGCATGGATGATATGAACAAAAATCTACTAATCGTCCCTAATCGTCCTAGCTGATTGAACATATTTTGCACAGATCGTACAAGACAATATTCATATCATCCTGGACAATAAAGTTGGCAAGTTATAATTAATGAGCTCGTTTGGAACTCTTCTATTTAAGCTTTGACAAGGGACTTTGTAAGTGTCTTTGGCAGCCATTGAAGCTTCATTCTTCAGGAGGAAACTTGAAGAGAAAGCTTTAAAGGGAGAGAGGAAAGGGTGGAGTTTGAGAGAGGGAGAAGATCCTTGGAGGGGGTTTCAAGGGAGTGTGGAGGGGGTTCTGCACGATTGCTCTAGCGAGCTTGCACCTTATTACCATCGGATTCAAGGCTTGTCTTGAGGAAATTTTTGGGAAGAAGAAGATCTCTTTGGTGTCAAAGGGCCCAGCTACTCCGCCGCACCGAAGAAGGTGGAAGTGATTTTGTAAGGGCTTCTCCGCCTAGCTTTGGTGGCTAAAGGAGAGACACTGAGTTTAGTGCAATACTCGGAGGGTGCCTTTGAGGAGTGGACATAGGTCAAGATTTGACTGAACCACTATAAACCTGGTGTGTTCTTTCCTTTATTATTTTCACATTTATTTTCTGCACTTTTATTTTCTTTATGGTGAATCTTGATTTTGGATGTGATTGTGTCTTTTTAAAGAAGTTTTAATATCCAATTCACCCCCATCCCTTCATCTTTGTTAGCCTTGGAACTAGTTCATAAGGGCTTAATATCTCTAACAAACTTTCTAGTTCCATTAGAGAACTTTCATGAAAAAAAAATTATAAATCATATATATAATCAATATGATATAAACTCTAGGCAAAGTACAACTAGAAGTAAAAATTGATGAGTACATCTCACAAAAGAGAGGAAAGGAAGGGAAAAATGCATCAAAAGTGGTGAGCCTACAAGTCCTCAACTGTGTAAAAATCTCAGTCAGAGTCTGGTACTTCACCTCAGTAGTTTGGAGCTCCTTCATAGCCCTTATCAGTTCAGTGCTAGTAATTAACATCGGCTAGCATAACATCTGGCAGTGTTGCTGCTCTCTCCAGATGAGGCAATCAAATTAATCACACCCCTCTAGTAAATCTAACTTCTTGGAAATTAACCCCTTTATGTCCCTCTAAAGATCCTTTATGCAAGATGACAGCACCAATATCTCGTCACTCTTAATAGAATAGCTAAACCGATGCCTCCAAAGAGCATCTGTACTCCTATTAAACTGGTCAAGGGCAACATCAACTATCGCCCGATACCTACTAACCCTCTCTTGTAACTCTTGCACTGTAATTCTAGCTCACATAATGGAGAGTGACCTCAATAGTCAATATTGAACTCTGCCTTATGATTAAAAGTCTCTTAATAGAGCATGTCTGAACTATCCATTCCATGGCATACTAGGAAGCTAAGAATGTGGTTGGTTGTGGTGATAAATTTTTCCATGGCGTCAGCGGACCTAGGGTCAACACGGGATACTAGATCCTATAAGAAGTCCTTACAACTCTCATATATGTTAGCATTCTGAGGGTCAGGAGCTAAAATGTGATAGTGGATCTCTGATATATAATCTCCCCCATCATGTAATGCAGGAGAATTCACAAATGATAAATATGAGAAAGAGTAGATTAATGATATATACGGAATAAAATTAGCAAACTATAAAAATGTATCTAAGGAGCCTGCAAAATCAACACGGTGGCTCTCTTAAAGGGATGCTGAAGCTGTAGGGACTAACTCCAAAACCATCATTGTGTCCTACATTACCTCAAAAACCTTTATCATCGAAGTTGTGCCAATCCCATATGACTCACCGGGCTGAAAAGACCTATAAAGGTCTACTGGAAAAGAGAAATCGATAGAGAGATCTACTGCATCATATGCGGTGAAGTCCGACATCCTCACTCCTTAGGAACTCCCTTGAAGGCCTATGAAATAAGAACTTATGCCTACAAACATCCGAGGAGGCATATTACGATGAGAGCCAGTATGTTTGTAAGAAGACAATAGTGCCTCTCTGTGATGATCCAACATTATGACTTGGAAAGAAGCAATGCCCTCAGTTGAAGTATAGCCCTCAATATGTCTCCCTACATCAAGAAGAAAAGAAAGGCACAAAATCAAATGGTTAGTAAAATGTCAACAAATCAATGACAAACAAGGAGTTAAAGGGTAGGCAAGGTACCTCTATCATATAAAACCATTGAAGGGCCCCGACAAGGTGTATGGCCCCTTAGTACTCCTAGCGCCCTCACCCTACACTCATAACTTTAGACATTATACTCGATAGAAGAGGTGAAAGATAGCCTTACCCAAATGAATCGTATATAGATAATGCTTGTCTAGCTAGAGGGAAGTGACAAGCAGAAGCTGAAGCTGGTGTCAAGTCTCAGCAAGTGTAGCCAAAGTAGTGAAATTGCATAAAATATGGCCTCTTGTGGGTCGACATCCATGCATTAATCATTTTCAACCTCACAAATGAATGACCACCCTTTGTAAGTTGTGGCCTGAGAGATTCCAAACCGGCAAGCCATACTATTAGGCTTGTAGCCCTATAATCTAATAATAACACATGAATGATGACACAACCAATATGGGTGCATGCTAAAGAGTACTAAGCTTCCCTCGGAGTGTGCATGTTATATAGTTAAACACATCTACTCCTTTGGTTGACCCCATCAACAATAACCATCTCTCTCAAGTGGGGTGGTAGACCAACAACATCTAACTGGTGGACTAGAGAGAAATGATCTACTACTAAGTGTTGGGCAAAAAAGAATTGTCATACCTACTCTAACTCCAAAGTAGAAGAGGCATGTGATAGCAGGATAATTATAGTGTACCCTCTCTCAAAGAAATATGCAGGGCACTCAAAATAAGAGAAGGCACCCTGGATATGCAGATGAAACCATCGATATAAATAATTGCAAGGTAGGGTCAGGTCTTATAGCTCAAAAGGAGTTGCCTTGGAAGTTATGTGTGGAGTTTTATACATCTTAGCAAGTACAACTAGTGCCAAAGAGAGATGTCAACCTTGTGAGAGTTGATTGGCTATTAGAAGAGAATCATACCTCATAGGCCCTACTCTAAGTGGAAGCATTAAATTACTAAGACATCCAGCTAGAACCGCATAAAAAATAAGTCCTCACTGATGCCCGGAAGTATAGGAGAAGTATAACTAGTAGAAGAAGATGACTCGGTGGTCCCCTCTGATAATGGAACCCCACGCTACAAGCCATAGCCAAAAGGGTAATATAGAAACACAATGATAGAAGATTGGTATCTATTTGAAAGAAAGATACGAACCAAAACCTCCATAAGCATGGACATCCTTACTCGTCTTGATAAACATGATGACCTGTATATCTGGTACTAGTGTCTATATAGAGCTGGGAAAATATCTGGCATATCAAACCTTCCCCTCTGATTCCCATCTAGTAAGGGCCCTTTATGAAATAGCTTCTCATTTTGAGGAATACAATACTCAAAATGGTGGCAAAAGATAGGTTACCCTGACACTACCTGTAAGTCAGAGAGTGAAACCACTATGCTCCTCTGGCCCAATCCAACAGGTGTTGTTGTTAGTATCCAAAAACTACACCAAACCAAGAGCCAAGGAAGGGAGAATACATATATAGTCAAATAGAAAGGCATATACAGCCTCATAGATCAATGCCTACTATAAACTATGCTTTTGGGCCAATAGTACATATATTGCCCAATGAACAGTGTCACAATAAAGTGGCACACTTCATACCCACGCTACATTTATTGGGGGCATTTATTTATCCCTACACCAAAGATGCACAAAAGGAGGAAAATTGATAATTTAAGAGATGCATGTGTTAGTGGGGGCATTTATTGAAGGGTTAAACAACCTCTAATCACCATATAATTATGCCATTCTGATCAGAACTTCAAATGTGCTTAAGAGAAAATCCTTCACAATCAAATAATGAAAAATTGACTTATATCAAAGACTAACACCAGAAATGGATGCACAACATTGCCCAAATGTCTTCCAATCACAAAACAAACTTCATCGTTGTGTTCAAAACGTAAACAATATCTAAAATTGACCATAATTTCACCCAATAGAATTCATCCAGTGATATCAGCATGAATCCCAAGGAACTAGCATGCAAATTTTGAGAAAACACATGCCAATCAAAACAAACTATTCTAAGTTCTATTGTTTAATAATAATGATAAAATTATAATGATTACTATTTATAATAATAAAATTTAAATAAAAATAAAAAAATAAATCAATCAAATATAGCTTATATCTTCTACACTCTATTTGAAGCTCCTAAAATCTCAATAAAATCTTTTGGCGCTGAGATGTTGTGGCCTCCTGTGAATCCCTCGTATCAATCGTTGTCATTTGCTTGAGTTAAAATGAGAATGAATAGGTTCATTGGTATATTTTTCTTTTTTTTTTTTGCTCACTTTTATGAGAAATTATTAGGTCCGGTCACCTGATATAGAGATACATCCGAATTTGTCTCTATCTATAGTAAAAGCGCACTCAAAGTGCATGTGCTACAGTAATTGCACTTTGACTGTGTTTTCACTGCAGATAGAGAGAAATCTATATATATCTCTCTGTTAGGTGGCCGAACCTAATAATTTTCCCACTCTTATGCACAGAACTTTATCTGGATTTCCTGAACTCCCTGTTTCAAACTCCTGCCGCTCACCCGTCCTAAGTTTGTCTTCCTTTTATAGCCAACACCACAGCTAATCAAAGCACCAAAACACAAATCTCCCATCAACCTGCCAGCTCAAAAATCAATTCCTAATAGGAGATCCCAAACTTTCGGTTCTACTTTTGCATCTTAGCTCCAACTCGATCCCTTCGTCGATTTTACAAGCCTCTATCTGATTTGGCCTTGGTCGTAGGTCTCCAGAGTCACGATCTGACTCTCAAAACCAGCCAACCTCCTTCAATCTTCCGATCTCCCTTAAACCTGAAGTTGGATGACCAACTCATGACCATGCTGTTAAGCCTTATGCTAAGAGCGACCAGTTGCATGAACCCCTATACTATGTAGAATACTTGCAAACCCGTTCCAGCCGTTCGCCTCTCTATTATGCTTTCCAACCTCTTATAGCTGTTACATATATGATCCCTATAGTCATCGAACTATAATCCACATGTAGACATGTGCCAAAGACCCATCAACCTGTCTAGCCTTGTCTGTTCTACCCAGATAAACTGAATGCCCCGATGATTGCCAGCCACCCAGCCAACACAGTCATGAATTCTAGATCCCTACGTGCATATCCAACCCATTTCCACCCACATGTTACTACTTGACCCTTCTTCCCAACTTCACTAGCTCACTACTGACCCACTCCTCTCAGCATCGGATCTTGCAGCCACACATAGGCCTCCTGATAGAAGATCCCTGCCTGATTCTCATATGATTTTCTCCTTTACCTAACACCCTCACATGTAGCCCTTCTCACTTCTATCAATAATCTACACTTCTAATTCACAAAATACAAGCCTCAAGCCTCCATATACCAATCAACCATCCTACTTAAATCAACCAACTTCAAGCCCACTGGAACAACTCATCAATTCTCCAAACAAGCCCATTATCCTCCTTTAGCCTAAAACAACCCATAAACAAAAAAACAAAAAATCAAAAAAGTGAATACTCACATTTCCTGCATCCACCCATAATCAGCCCTCCTACAACCCATCTTTAACCCACTAACACCTCCTCCTAGTCAACTTTTCCACTTCTAAAATCCAATCCAAACCATATTCAACCTAACCTAAGCCGTACAGTAATATTTTTTTATTTATTAATTGTAATTATTCATTAATATTATTATTATAAAAAAGGAAGAAAGAAAGAAAAATTGTTTTTTGTTCCTCTATCCTCATAACCATCGCCATTGTCGACATCAACATACATTTCGCCTTAACTTCTCTTACTAAGGAATGAATGCCCTCAAAACCCTTAAAATCACCAAACCCCATTTTTAGCACTTGCGATTCATAGAAAAATATCTCACACATGATTTTCTATATCATGGTGGGAGAGAACTTGGTGTAGTGCTTACGGTGAGGCGGGTAGGCCTATGTACACACTTTTATCTAGTATAGTGAGGACTACTTTAAGTACCCATGTACGTGCCACAATGCCTCCAGGAAAAGACTGCATTTTCATATAAATGACCCTAAAAGACCATACAAGCCTTTCTTTGGAGTGGTGCGATTGAAGACCATGGCTATGGTATCACCCAACTCCTACCATACACGCTTTTATTTAGCATGGAGGGAAGGCCTAGCTCCAAAATTTTCCCTAAATAGGGGAGACAACTGGAGGTTGCCAGATTTTTAGCTAACAGATGACTAAAATGAACAACAGGGGATTGAACCTAAACTTGTAGGGAATATAACTTAAAATAATAAGTAGTGAACTAAACTTAAAATACACTATCAATGTGAGAATATAACAAATGAATGATAATATTGCCATTTAATTCAATATTAATGAATAAGCAAAGGAGCAGCTTGTTAAAACTTGTTTAATATGAATTAGGTTGTTAGACCTAAGCTTATGTCCCTCTCGCTATCTAAGAGGGGGGGGGTTAGTTGGTAATTTAAAAATTTTTCCTCATTATTTTTTAAAAATGATAAAATTTTTAATGAAAGTTTTTGAAAATAATTTTTCAACCACATATTAACACTAGAACAATAAAGTAAAAAGAAAGCAGAAAAAAAAGACACAAGATTTATAGTGGTTTAGTTAAACACGACCTACATCCACTCTCCGAAGGCACCCTCCGAGTATTGCACTAATACCACTAGTGTCTCTTCTTTTTCCCCCACAGCAAAGTAGAGAAGCCTTCACAAAAACTCTCTTCCACCATTACCCGGTGCGGCAGAGAATCGACGTCCTTTTACACCATCCAAGTATAGGCATAGTACCTCCTACTGTTCACACTCTCTAAGTGTAGGTAGAGAACCCTTCGTCCTTTTAAACTCTCCAAGTGTAGGCAGAGAACCTTCCATCCTTTCAAACTCTCCAAGTGTAGGCAGAGAATCTTCCCGCTGTTCACACTCCACGAGGGTCAACAGAGAACCGGGTCTTCTTGAAAGATCTTATCATAAGAAATCTAGAAGGACGAGAGAAAAGAGTGAAGTAATCACAATTCATAATTAGAGATTCATACCTTTATGTACCAAGTGAACCCTGCACGCTCCAGTAGTAAGAATCCTCCTTCAAACACTCTCTCACACTCTCTCCTTCAATCACTCTTCAATTTGCACGAAGACCAGTAAATGAAAAGATTACAAGGCAGTTTTAATTGGACCTTTTATATGAAAGACACAAAAAATCGTCCAAAAACTGCAAACTTTCAATTTTGTACACTCGATCATCGCGTACGATCGTAATTTCATACGTATGAACAGTGTAAAAACTATTTCATACAAACCCAATATGCATTGGTACGAAATGACTTCGTACCCGAGCATCGTCCCGTACGAACTAAGTTTGTCCAGTACAAACAGTTATATCAAGGGTTTGTTGGGATAAAACTGCAGGACGGTCCATATTTTTAAGGAACAGAGGACATCGTCCTGGGATGAATGTACAAGTTCGTATGGACGAACATAACAAAGCATGAGTCCAGAGAACATCGTCCTGGGACGAGCAGGGTAAATCATCTGGACAAGTAGTTTAAGTCATGGGTCCAGAGGACATCGTCCAGGGACGTATAGAACACTTCGTTTCGACGAATAGTTCAAAGTGAGAATTTAGAGGACATCATCCAGGGACGAATAGAACATTTTGTCTGAACAATAGTTCAAAGTGAGAATCCAGAGGACATCGTCCAGGGATAAATATAACACTTCGTCTAGATGAATAGTTCAAAGTGAGAATCCAGAGGAAATCATCCAGGGACGAATAGGAAAATTCATCTAGGCGACCAGGGCTTAGAAAATTTTTCTCACTTTATGTTTGTTCCATTGCTCTCCGAGGCGTATAACTGACCTGATCGTCCTGTATGAACATGGTTCGTCCCATACGATCAATATAAGAAATTTTGACTTTTAAAGATCCCCCAGTGTGTGTGTGCTAAGTTGCTCAATTATAATCACACTCTCTCAGACTCAATAAAGTGAAAAATACATACTTCAATTTACAAACTATCTTATACTGAATTTGATTTGAGGTCTTCATTAGTTTGGAGTATGATTATCCTGAAATGTTGGTCCACACAAATGCAAAAATAATTCTTCCAAAACAAAAATGTTAGGAGAAAATAATAATTAGAACAATAATATTTGGAATCATCAAAACTATACAAGTTATAAGAATGTAAAACATGCAAAAGCTAATAGCAACTCTCTTAACATAGCTGACAAAAAAAAAATCATCAATACATAACTTTCCCATCGACGATGAAACCAAGGTAGGCTGTCATGTTCAATTAGCCAGTCTATAGGCAAGGACTAAGAGATCTTATTCAGTATGAGTTTTCATTATATGTATGATGAAGATTTGAGTAAACAAAATAATTCACGTACAGGCACGAGCATGATCTTATAATGCATGGCTTGCTATCTACTAGCAAATCTAGAATAGTTGTGATGAATGTAAGTGCCTATTAGTAGCATTGGAAGATCTACATTCTCTATGACCTGCCTAAATATGATGGTAGAAGATCAACATGTAAGTTATAATTGTGAGAACGTTATCATATTTGAGTTTTGTGAGCATGATGAATCCTCTATAAACAAGAATAAGAGGATAGTAGTGAGTAATACATACTATCTACAAACAAAAAGAACTGAACTTATAGTGAATGCAAACATCAACAAATGATAATATCATGTTCATTGTGTATACACAACTTGACTATAAGTAGTTTTAGCATAACAACAAGTGATGCAACATTTTTCTTATAATCAGTTGTAAGAAACTCACCATGTACACAATGGTCATGCTTATAAGCAACATTGGAAAACTCGCACTTAGTGCAACTTGTTAAAATGCACATAACACTCTTGTCCACTAGCAATGGTAAAGGATATTATATTGGACATATCTCACATTAACTTGTAGCGAACATGGAAGGTTAATATACAACGAGCATAGTATGTTGCCGATGAACGTATGTGGAAAAAGTAACAATGAATATATCTCACCCAACAATTAACACCATTTTGTAAATGAACATAATAACCTACCTACAAGCAATGATAGTAGATATGTTGTAAGTACAACGGATCCCTTGTGAACGTGGACATGTGACGTAACATTTGAAAGCAATGACTGAAGATCACAACAAATATAGGACCAGAACAAATGCAAACACCTACGAGCTACTATAGGAGATTCGCCATGTATACAACAAGCTATCTAGATATAAATATAAAAAGTGATACAATGAATACAAGCATCCATGAGCAACTGTTGGAGCTCGTTAGTGCATGGTAGTCTACATGCATAAATTAAGAAATAACCCAAAATATCACATGCTACGATTTACCTATAAGAAAAACAGTGAATTCGTAGTTAAACACTGCAGGCCCTAAAGTGGAATGCCATGCCAGTGAATTTGTAACATTCATACAAGAAGATAGAAAGTGTCTATAAGCTTCTAAATAGAATATTGCATACATTCAAACAACAGTTGCCTATATAATTGATTAGTACCAAATCTTTTAAAATGCCCAAAGTAAATGCATTATAATAGGCATAATAGATTATACAAACATGTCACTCGGTCTCACAACATACATTATGCTATAATAATATACTGCATTTACATGCTGACGTATTGCACATGCATGCATTATTATTATGAAACCATATTATGCAAGCAAATAGGTGAGGCATTACAAATGAATATCATATTCTTCCATATTAAGTTAGTGCATAAATAAAAAATCCAAAATATCAATATATATGCACACATACAATTACGATGTATATATCCATTGTATTGCAAACATACTACCACTATACAAATACATAAATCAAATGCATTATTTAAAATGCATGCAAATGCTTAAACATGCATGGGTCCCGACAAACTTGATACATGCACATAAATGATATATAAGGAGGCTGCGCTGGCCAAAAGAATAAACCTACGGTTGAGCCCGATCCTTCTATGCGGGTAAATATGAGTCGACATGACTCAAATAATTAATAAATGTAAGGTTACAACGTTGACCGAGATATCTGTTTTTTATGTTCATATAAGGTCCTCAATGTTTATTACTAGAAAAATTCATTAACAAAGACACAAAGCCAACAATGAACACGATCCTTTATCGATAAGTAGACAGAGTCGACAAGGTTCAATCAATAGAATAATAATTGCTCAGAAGCACCTTGATGATAACCGTGTTGTTAGAAAATCTTAATCGGAGGTAACCCAAAATATTTAAATATACCTCCCAAATACTTATGAAATACACTCAATGATATCAATATTTAAAGCTAGAATAAATCACCAAAATACTTAAAAAAAAATATCCATCCACCATCCGCAATAGTTTTTTGATGGGGACAAGTTTGAAAAGCACTTCTGCTACCAAGAAGAAAATGTCTGGTTAAGATTGTCATTAGGATTCACTCTCAACCTACCTCTTGGAAGTAAGGACGTGGCACGTGTCATCCAACTAGTAGTTTATCCGCCAACTGGTACCACACCGACGATTTCAGCGCTAAATGGCAATGAATGTATATGGTTATGACCGGGACCCTTTGACTAGTTGGTTTTATCTCAAAATGGCACTATTATATTACTATTATTGTCAGAGCCCTCATGTTGCCCGACGACCTTAAATCATCATGCAATTAATCAATATGATATGATCGATAGGGTACAAAGTCCTCTATTATGTAAGGAAAGTTCAAATTTGTTCTCTTAGACAAATATTCACCCCACGTCTACAAGATACCTTTTGACAAAGAAACTCATGGCTACCGATAAAGATATTTTTGCTAGGTTGGGTCGACTACCTCATCTGACTAAATAACTTAGGGACCATGATGACCCGGGATGACGAAAACATGGGTTCTAGATTGGGTCTATCATCATTCCCTCTCCACCATCACATTTAAGTGTAAGGTGGTAAAAATCTAATTTTAAATATTAAATATTCAAATACTTAAATTATTTTGCTACTATACACAAAATACTATGTATATGTTTGATGATTAGACCAAATCAAAAGTTGTCTCTTGTTATTGGGAGGAGTAATAATCTATAGGGGCTTACACCTATAGGAAACTTGTACTCATATCATAAAGTCCTAGCAAAATGAGGGCGAAATATTTGGGTAACTTCATATTTAAAATCGAATATTCCTTCTAAAAATTTACATCATAACAAACTCGTTAAAACTCTCCTAGACGTCCCGAAAAGAAAGAAAGGGGTCTGCAGAGAGGCCGACGCGCAATTTTTGGAGCCTACACCCGCAAATCAATTTTTGAAGAGGTATCAATAGTAAATCAAGCAAATAATTTATGATAATCTACTCAAGTAAATATTAAAAGTATTATACTCGAAGCGGTTTCTGATATTCCTGCAAGAAAATACTAGTGTTTTTTAATAAACTAAACAACAAGATAAAAATCCCGGATATTCAAAATTTCTCCAGCTAAAAAATATGTTAAAAATTTCTCCAAACATAAGCTACTCTAGTAAAACAAAAGGATATAATTTATAACAACTGTGAGACATGGACATATAAAGGTAAAACATTCGAAAATAATGCTGTCAATCCTAACAGGAAAGCTGATTGGTATGTACCTATCCACATTGATTTTCAAAATAGAAATATAGATTTGGAGGAAAATTAAAGGTAAGTTTTTTTTTTCTTTGGGACATTAGATCATTTAAGGCAAATTCATACACACAACGCGTACACAAAGGCTTGAATCTAAGACCTTTTAGTTGGAAGCATAAGCTTTCAACCAACAGGCCAAAATGAGTTGTGTATTAAAGGTAAGTTCACTAGCAAAAGAGAGATAAAGAAAAGATTATTCAAAAAGTGTTTGCCGGATCTGAATTGAATGCTTATATCTAAAATGAGCAGCGGAGAAAAGGGATTCTCGAACCTATTTTAGCCTAAACCAATAAGATCTGTAAACGTTATTCAATTCAATCTCCAGTTGAGCTAAGCTTTTTCAAGACTAATTTGATTCAGCTTCATATGAGATGACTTTCCTAATGCTTTTGTAAAGCAGGTTTTTAGTTAAATAATTTTTTTGAGCTTAATATTTTTTATTAAAAAACTGTTTTAAAAAATAAGAAAATTATTCCCAATGAAATCTCAATCTTAGTTTGAGTGACCAAGTAAATTAGCTACCATGTGAGATCCCAACCTGCTATGAGCCAGTAAAAAATGTTATTTTTTCAACTCTATCACAATTTTTAATGCAACATGAATAAAATTATAATGCATCTCTTTCTCGCTCTATCTCTATCTCTCAGATTATTCTGTGCGGTGTCCGAGCATGTCTAGATGCCAATTTGGACGGGCCACGTCATCCCGGATATTATGCATTGGGTAATGTGGCGCATTTGAATTAGCCTCTAAACGCATCCAGACACCGCATGTAATAATTTTTCCAGAGTTTGATATTGAGCTAGATGGATTTTACTTAATTTAAAGTAGGTTAAATTCGTTGGTTGCCGATTTGAGCTAAATATAACGAAGCATCAAGAGAGTATCAAGTCAGATGCACATCCCTAGAATTTCTAATATTGGATCTATTATTGGAGGCCTGGGAAGACAAATTCTAATTAAGAACTTAGTAAAAATTAAATTTCAATTTATTTAGGATAAAAATTTAAGAAGGTGTTTGAGATCATTTTTTCTATTTTATTTTTATTTTATGTTTTTTTTATCAATTTTTCTAAAGAAAATAAATTATTTTTAAAAATACTATAAGTAATTTTTTAGATGTTTTTTTTTAAATAATTAAAAAATCCTCAATTGCCACTAAATTTTTAGCTAGCTGTTATTTATTTAACTGTTTTGTAAAGCAATTTTTTAGTAAAAAATATATTAAAAGCCGCTAAAAAATAGTGGTCAAAAGCCGTCCCAAACAAAACCTTCGTTTGGGACGGCCTTCTTTCTACTTCTTAAAACAGCTTTTCAGAATTGAAATTTTAATTTTGTACTAGAAAACTGATTTAAAAAGTAGCAAAAAGGCCGTTTCAAACGAATCATAAATGTTTAAGATATTTGCATACTTTCTCCAAAAAAAAAACAGGTAGTTATCTACTCAAAATTTTGAGTTTATGACACACCTATCAGTTCTTTGGTCTTAATTGCAAGAAAAACAAAAACAAAAAGTGACAAGTTTGCAAATTCCAAAGATTTTGATTAATGCCTTCTGAAGCAGCCTTGAGTTAATGATGCAAGTTAAATTAGTTATATGGCATTCAATAGGAGATTCCAACAATCTATTGAAAATTGCACCAGTCTTCTCTTCCTGAGCCTGTGCCTGAAAGTCAGGATTCAGCATTTCATGATTTGCAATATAAAAAAATTAGGAATGAGCAATTCCCTTCACCGTGGCGTAGTTTTTTTTTAAACAAAATCTATTCATTAATAAAAGGGGTTACAACAGTTGGAGACAGGCAATCAGACAGAAAAAACATGATAAGAGAGATACAATCACAATAAAACATAAAAATAAAACCCAAAAGAGGGAGGGCTCAGTAGAAGGCCGAGACTCCGAGTGTCCTCGAATCCGCGCAAGAACCATCCAGAAGAGTGAGAAACACCAACGGTTGCCACAAGGTAGCCAACGAGGACACGAGTCCCAGCCACATCATAGCTCCGCAACCTCAAAACCAAACGAATCGCAATCCGAACAACCGCAAAAAACAAACAAAGTAGAAAAAGAATTATCTTCTTCTACCACCTCGATTCCAAAATTTACCACGGGAAGCACCCCGAAAAGGTTGATCACGAACCATATTAAACTCATTTCCAGTATCTGAATACGACTCAAAATCAAAATCTTCATCAGAAGAATTGTGAAGATCGCTTTGCTCTAGGATCGTCCGGGACGAAGTTGGATCGTACCGGGACGATCGGTACAGGTTTGGTCGGAATTGTGAAAATTGAGCAGTTCGTCTGGACGAAATTTTGGATCGTTTGGACGAAAATTTTCCAAAGGACCCGTCGCCGGGGACGATAATTAAATCTCGTCTGGACGAACTTGTCCAGAGCCAGATCGTACCGGGACGAAGTGCGATCGTCCAGGACGATCAGTCTGGATATATATGGAAATGAGATATTTTGAAGAGAGAGAAAAAGCTTAGGAGAGAGAAAAACGAAGGAAAAAGTGGAAAAGTTGATTTTTGGGCGACGCCGAGCCGTTTTCGTCCTACGAGACTGTTCAGGAAAGCGTTGTACCCAAGGTAAGGCACAATCCGCCTTTCTCAATTTTCAGAACCGTCGTGTTTGGCGGTATTATCTGTCCGGAATTGATTTTTGTTAGAGATTTTCGTCCGTATTTTCCGTCTGGTTCAGTTTTTACCGCGTGATTTTCTGTATGTTGTTGATGTGCCGAGTGTGCACATTTTGATTATTTTCTGGAGATTTTTGTCCGAGTAGTTTTGATTTGACGGTGTTTTTCGTCGACTGTATTTTTCTGTGTAGTCTAAAATTGTCTGAGCAGTAGAATTAAAGTCTTGCAATGTTGTTATCTATATTTTGTGCAAATTTGGTATTCTGTGATTTTCAGGAAAATTGTGTTTAAGCTGGTCGCGACCCGGTGCGGGCGGGATCCGTCCCGGTCGGGTCGGGTCGTGACACGAATTGTGCAACCAATCACCATGTGACCTAACATCCACTCCAGAGGAACCACCCACCTGGTACATCAAATTTTGGGATGCTATTACATTAACAGGAATATTAACCAAATGTTGAGAGTCGATTAACATGCCATTCACATCCGAATTCACCACATGACCACACACATTTGGCTCCTCATTCAAAACACTAATTTGAAGCCGATCAGAAACCTCCACAACACCCACAATCGGCGAATCACCAGAAACCAAACCACCAGACCCCCCACCACACTCAGCAGGAATAGGCACAGCATTAACAGGAGTAGAAACCAAAACTTCGCTAACTTCCTGCACCAGACCAACAGCCGGGATCTCCATACTCACATCCGGAAGGCCAATACCGTCCACCACAGATGAAGGAATAAAAGGAATAGCATTAGGAGACAACAGAGTATCAGAAGTATCCAAATTGCCAGCTTCTAACACACCATTATCCTCCCTAGTGAGGTCCAAATTCACATTAACAGGCGCAATCAAATCCGGCTTCCCGCATTGGGCAACCACAACCTTAGGAACTTTAAGAGAAGGATGCAAGATAAGACATAAATCCTTAAGATGACCTAATGAATTACAGTGCGAACAAAAATGAGGAATATTATCGAAAATCACCGTCTGGACATAACCCGAATCTACCGAACCAACCCAAATCTTCTCCGCATGTTTTTTGGTAACATCCAATTCAACCAGAATACGAGCCATAGACGGACGGGAACCGGAAGCAGTTGCCAAATCCGACTTAAGAGGACGACCAAAAATCGAGCCTAAACCAGACAAAATTCTAGGAGAGAATAGATGAGGCCTAAGGAAGGGGAAAGAAACCCAGATAGGCACAAAAGGTGAATCCACCTCAATATCCAAGTTAGGAGACTATTTAACAACTTTCATATAACAATTTTGAACAAAATAAGATCTATGTGAGAAAATCCGGCAATAATCAAAATCATTCACCAATTTAATCAAGACATTCCGGTGATTGAGAACAGTAACCGGAAAATCCCCTAATAATTTTAAATTGAAGCAAAACTTCCGAATAGCATCAACCGAAGGCCGTCTGCCCGGAAAACGGCCAACCAAAGCAAATTCGAAGGGTGCGGCAAGCGACCGCACCTCTTCCTCAGAAATTAACTACGCCGGAAAACCACGATGCGAAGAAACCTTAAGCTCAGGGAAAGAAGACGATGTACCAGATAACGCCGCTTTAAACGAAAGAGGCGCGGAAGCCCCACTTAAGAAACCAGGATCTCGAAGGCGAACAGACTCCATAAGAGAGAAATGACAAACGGAGAGAAGAAAAACCCTCAAATCTCGTCGGAGAAGAAAGGGCGGCGGAACCCTAGTAGAGCGGAGCAAAACATCGCGTTTGGTACCAAAAATTATATTTTTGTGCTTTAGGAAATATAGACATTTGCCGAAGATCGAATAAAATCATCGTGGCATAGTTGATCGCTTAAAACAAACCCAAACCCAAACATAAAGGCCAAGCTACAAAAGTCTTCATTGAGAACACCAATAACCTCTTCGATCTAAAATTCATCTCTTTCAATTTGGTAGCTTATATACATAAAGTTTTTTTTTGGAAGCCAATTAAATAAATTCACACACATCATATATGCAAGTTGCGAACTCAATATCTTTTGGTTGGCAGCCGAAACTCCAAAACAATAGATAAAGATGAGTTCCATATATAATGTAAGAGAGAGTTTTCCCCTTCATTGATTGAATCAAGACATTGAATTTTTCTCCTATTTAATATATGTACAAAAGATATTGCTTTTATTAATGATGCCTCAATCATTATTTTGATTAAGAAGTTTTTGGTGATAAAGATTTTAGATTTCTTAATGTTTAGATTTATCTTAGTAATTTTCATTATTTTGTCAAACTCAATTAAAATTGTCATTGAAAAACTATTTAACAATAAATTGACTTTTAATTCTTATTACTTAGAGATTTTTCGGGATAATTTTATAGAGGTTTAAAAACTTGGGGAGGTGGATACGTTTTTGAAATTGCTTTCCATAACTCAGATTATCTCAATGATAAGATTAATCTTAACAAAAGAAGGGATAAATTTAGGTTTCGTTTGGGACAGCTTTCTTACTGCTTTTTAAAGTAGTTTTTTAGTACAAAAATTTTTAATTCAAAAAATTTTAGTGCTAGAAAATTACATTAAAAAGTAGTGAGAATGCTATTCCAAATGAAACCTTAATCTTATTCATTATGCTTAATGAATAGAATTATAGACATTAGATAAGTATTAAATGAAGAACTAAAGAAAAAAGCAATATCATTTTAGTGAACTATACATGTTAGAATTAATTATGTAACTAAAATTATTGTGGTGATCAATCTAGCCTTAATCAATATGTTATTAATGACATTTAGTTCTAATAATATTATCATTAATAGAATCATTACTTAAATCCTATGATATAGGTGCTTTCATGGAAGTTATCCTAGCTTATCATTTACTCCGATGTTTAGGACTACACACTAAGGGATTCATGGTGATCAATATGACCTAGCCCACATACCCACAATCTTTTTTTTTTTTTTTTTTTGATGAAATGCAACTTGCATTAATAAGAAAATAACAGCCTAAATACAAGCTATTAAAGCAAACCTAAAGAATCACATTCCTCCTTCAAGCAAAACAAGAATGAAGGAGGAATATCTTCAAAGCTAATGTCTTCCCAAACAAACGAGCTCTTTAAAGCCAAATTAGCACATACATCCGCTAATTTGTTGCAATCTCTATTAGTAAAAGAAAACAAAACTTTGTTGAAATCAAGAAGGAAAGACAAGTTATCCTGAATGCATTTACTAACCTTCCAAGTCTTCTATTTTGTTTTCACCTTTACGAAACCACAATGACTTTTTAGGGCTCATGTGTTTTTGCGCTGCTCGCCGCTCCCGCTAGGTCTTCTGGCCGGCGACGGCTGGGCTTCGCAGATCCTGCTGGGGCTTCTCGCCCGCGAAGGCTGGAAGTCGTCGTTCCTGCTTGGGCTGCTCGTCCGCGACGGTTCGCAGCTCGCGACGGCTGGTCTTCGCGACGCCGCCTGGTCTCTCGCGACGGCTGGTTTTCGTCGCCGCTTGGTCTGCCGCCTGGGCCTTTCTTCTGGTTGCTGTTCAGGGAAGTTTGCCCTCTCATTTCGCTGCCTTTTACTTTCATTATGGTGGTTAGTCGTGTTTGTGACCCCGATTTCTTGGATGGGTCCTTTAAATCGCGCTCTTTTGTGGAAGCTTTATCTGGTTCTTCGATTTCAGTTGATTTTCCTGAGTTAAGAAAGGGTTTTTGTCGTGGTTTACCCTCGTTATGGATATTGGAGGAAGAAATTTTAGCTCTGTCTGTTCCTTTTCAATTTGCTCTGGTTGGTTTCTTTCCTACGCGGCGCCCTTCAATAGATGCTATCCGAAAATTTTTTTTCAGCTTGAAACTAAATGCTGAATTCTCTGTAACTGTTCTGGATCAATCTCATATTCTTATTAAGCTTTCTAATGATTTGGATTATAGTAGAGTGTTCAGCCATAGATCTTATATGGTTAATAACTGCTATTTGAAACTTATTAAATGGTCGCCAGATCTTGATGTCGGGGTTGAGTCTCCGGTTACTCCTATTTGGGTTGCCTTTCCCAGTCTGCGACCACACCTTTTTGCCCCTCGTATCCTTCATGCTTTGGCTTCGATGTTTGGCCGTCCTTTAAAAGTTGATAATTCTACATCTGTCGGATCTAGACCTTCTCTGGCAAGGGTCCTGGTGGAGATTGACATTACTAAGGACCTTCCTGATAAAATTTGGCTTGGTTCGGAGAACTCTGGGTATGTTCAACGAGTTTGCTTCGAGGAGGTGCCTGCTTATTGTGTTGTGTGTAAACGGCTTGGTCATCTCAAGGGGGATTGTGATAACTTTTCTGCTTCTTTGAATGTGAATAAATCTCGTGAGAATGTGGTGAAGCCTGTTGATGTGGCACAGGTTGCGAGCGATCTTCCCGATCTTGGGGATCGGACGTTGCCTGTGTGCGGAAATTCGGAGATTTTGGAGTCTTTGGTCACTTCTAACCCATCCGTTTTGAATGTGGTTGATGTGGTTAATGCTGTGAATGATGTGCCTAGTAATCGTGTTGATAACTGTTCTGTCTTATCCCCCGATGCAGCTCCGTTTGTACCTCCGGTTGTATCTGATGTTAGTGTTCATGGTTCTCCGGTGGTGGTGCCGGAGGTGGCTTTTGATGCAATGAATGTGGTGTTTTCTGATGGCTCGCCAGTTATGGGTGTTGTGAATTCTAATGGGGGTGTTCAAGGTTCAAAAGATGCAGATGGTGGTTCTGATAGTGTTTTGCCTGTTGCGGTGGTGCCGGCTGAAATTGAGAAGGGAAGAGAGGAAGTTAATTTGATTACCAACAGTTTAGTTGTGGTCCCTGTGAGCGTGGTTGATTTCCAAGTGATGGCCAATTGTGTGGGTAATTCTTCTGGTTTGGATAGTAGGAATCAGAATAATGGTTTGGTTGATTCGTCGGATGTGGAGTCGGATTCGCAGTCTGTTGAGTCCGACAATGATGTTACTCTTGTGCGTAATTCAAAGGTTGGCTCTCGCGGAAAATTTTGGTGGAAAGGTCGACGCAGGAGATGATTTCTCGTTTCGTATGTTTGTTGATTCTTGCTGCTTCTTCTCGGGATTTGGCAGAGTTACTGTTTGTTCTGCTGCTACGTGAGGCTGTAGGTTATGATGTGCTTGGGGTTCAAGTCATGGTTCTTCTTTGCTGATGGTTTTTGCTTTCTGGAGGTTCCGTTCGGGTCTCACTGGACGCTGATAGCTTTGTCTTTGGTCTGAGCTCGCTTTTAGTTTCTAATTCTCTCTGTTGTTTTTTTTATCTGCTAGATTTTCTTTTTATGCTGATGTAACCTTTATTTTTGTGTTATTAATATATTTCTTTTAAAAAAAATAAAAAAAAAAAAAATAAAAAAAAAAAGTCTTCAAAGCCGATTGAAGAAGTTTTATAATGTTAAAATTATCTCTTTCAATTATGATTCCTTGAGGATCAAACATCCAATCACATATGATATTTTTCAAATAAAGATTCGCCATCAATTCAATTTGAGCAATGTCCCAGTGCATAATATTTACTCCAAAAGCAATAGGAAATCTTCCTTTCTCATCTCTTGCCACACTGCCAAATCCAGCCACATTATTTGATAAGATAGAAGCATCTACTAATAGAGATTCTAACTAATTAAAGCCACATACCCACAATCTGACCACAACCTCTTAGTTTATTAATTGATCATGTATGTAGATATTAATATGATGTTAATTTTGTGTTATATTGTGTAAGCTTGGTTTCAACTCCACTAGAAAAATCATCTGAATAGTTATTTCTTCTATTTGAATTGCTTTGCAATTAGGAGACATTACGTTATAGTAAAGCTGAAAGGAATCAAATTTTTCTTAGGGGCAACTGACACTAAAACTAAATTCAATTAAAACTTTCTTACCTGAAAGTATTAGCTTAATCATTTGTCAGTCCTATTAAAGTTTCGTTTCGGACGACTTCCTTGCTGCTTAAGCTGCTTTTTAGTACTAAAAAGCCGGTTTAATAAGAAGTAAAAAAATCATCCCAAATGGAATCTAAATTGTTCAAAAAGCATCGTTCCACTCAAATTAAGCAGCTAAATAAATTAAATCTTGCTATGTAATTCTTAACCACTTATATTTTCTTTCAAGTTTGACCAACAGATCAACATCTTACCATATTAAATACAATTTCCAACGACATTCAAGGTTAGCATTTTATAATTATATTTTCGAGCCAGAATGTCAGTATCAAGAGGACATGCCATAAGTTTTCTTTTGGCTTCACTGAAAGGTTCGTGTAGTTTTGTTCTGTCATCCAATTAATGGATCTTTTTGTGTTATCTTTCAAATCCATGAAAGGTCTCAGTTAAAGTAATAATGGATCTCTTAATTATTGTTTTTTTTTTCTTATAACAATTAAACCTTTCCTTTTTTAGAAACCTCAACAAAGTTTATTTTAGAGAAATCTAAATATTACATACATTAGATCCTAACTTTAGATTATATTTCTAATCTTATATTTGTGGATAATAATTATAATTTCATTAAAAATGCTCTAAAATTTATTCTTAATTATGAGAAAACCTTGTAGAAGTTGATTGGTGCTAAAAAAGTTCAATTTATCTTGCATTATAAGATATCTCACATTAGAAGTATTATATCTTATGTCGTACTATACTCATTTAGGGGAATATTCCTTTTCATTATTATTTTTTTTTTTTTTGGGAAATTTGGGCTTGGCCCGTATATTGAAAAGAAAGGTAAATGGTTACAAGTAAGTAAAACTCAAAAACCAGCCCCAAAACCTGCACAGAAAAAAGCAGCAAAACTCAAAGAAATAACATCAGATAAACAAAATATAAATGCTCCCAACGAAATAGAAAGCCTGGACTCAAGAAAATAATTTGTCATCAGCTTGCATCAAGAATAAACAAATCCCCTTTTCATTATCTTGGAACCCCATTATTCAAAGGATATAAGAAAATGGCTTTTTATGAGGATCTCATTTTTAAAATTATTAGTAATATATTTGGTTTGAAATACTCTCTTCTATCACATATAAATAACATGACTCTCCTAAAGCTAATATTTCTTATATAATTCAAGCATTGCCTCATAATCTAAATTGATGAACATTTAAAGAAATTTTTGCTACAAATCCTTTCGGAGCATTAGTGATTAAGGTAATAAAGTCCATAACATTAATTGGCATAATATTTGTTAATCGATCAATAAAGATGATTTCAACATAAATGCCTTCATTGAACTTATAAGAGAAAATATATAAAAACATTGGTGAAAATTTTGACCAAATAAAAAAAAATATGTGATTAAATTTCTCCCATACAAAATATTATATGAATAAGCTAGATCTTGAATCTTATATAAACACATCAAAGCTATCTTCAATGTCATTTTTGACAAAAGGTTTTGATTAAGAAATTTTTTGTGCATTTTATGAGATTTGTTATTGATAATCTTGAAATCTTTATGAAGGATATTTGAATGTAGATTCTAAGCATTGATGTTTAAAATTGTTGCATGAAAAGTATTATTCATTATCTCATTTATTATTTTATAAAAAAAATCTTCATGAATTTAACAATTAAATAAATTTTGAGTTGGCATTTATCATAAGCAATGTTCATAAGAAATTTTGTTAATTTTTGGAAGTCAATTTAACTAAATTTGTATTTTGTGATATGGATTCGAATTTAAGTAGGTACTGTCAAATCCTTAAGATTATTGTTTAAGAAACCTAAAAGTACTAAATAATGTTTCTTACTTTTTGAAGCTTATATTTAATGGATATTTTAAAGATTGTTCTTTGATGTTATCTATGTTGCAAGAAACCATTTTTTTATTTTTTATAAGTTTTAAGATGATCAATCTTCTGCAAAAATTAAAATTTTTTGTCATTTTATTTGATTTGGAGTTTTGTTACAAGGACAACTTAATGTTCACATTAAAGTGGATACTTCCACCAATATTCATTATATTACTATCATTGTTCTTCTACGATTTCTATATTACTTTTAATGAAATGCCTGATTTACTTTTAAAAAAAATTAACTTTAAACTTATCCATGCATTTAGAAAAGTTAATCATGTTATACATTTCCTGACTAATACTAAATGTCTACACAAAACATATAAAATCTATTGTGGCAAATTATCCAGTGGTATGTTATTGAATATTAATCTATTAAATAAATGACATTATCCTAATCTTAGAAGTTGATTTCTTTTTGTTTCCTTTTTCATTGGCATGATTTGGACTTTGGTAGTTTTAATATGTTGTTGTGTTTATTTATTATTATTGATGCTTATCTTTTATTTTTATGCATTATTCTTTTTAGTGTCCCTCTAAGCCATTCATTGATATGCATTAGGTTAATGCATGGGTTGTCTGAAGATGTGATTTTGCAACTCTTTTTATTGACCATCTTAATTGCTAATATGAGTTTTTTCTTTCATATGTATTCATCTTTAACACTATATCTCTTTTATGTAGTGTCTATTTAAATAGCAACTTTTTATGTCTTTTACTTCAACAAGCTGATGAGGGTGAGATGGTGGGGCTTAGATCACTTACGTGATCAATTGGTAGATTGAGAGGGCTTTCTAAATAATTATAAGAGTTAAGGTTGATCTTGAGTAGCTAATTTGAAGTTGGGGATAAAGTTTAAGGGGATTGGGTGGTATGCAAAATTTCTTGCAATTTGTCTAGAAAGTAAACTCTAACTTCTACGCAATGGATATTCATCTCCAGCTATCAAAATCTAGTGAAATTGAGCTTTTTTTTTTATATTTGAGGATGTCACCTTTAATTTAGGAGAGTTATATGGGGCTAAAAAAAGGTTGCTTCACTGGAATTAAAAAAAGTTTGATTAGTTCTCTAGGATAATTTTGAGTAGAAAAACCATAAATAAATTTAGGTTTATTGAAGTTTGAAATGTTGGCTAAAGTTCTGGAGAATTTTGGTGGAGTCTTAAGGTGTTTTAGTTAGTCAAATACTACAAGTAACAAACTAGTATAGCAAACTCGTTGGTGTTGGCTAACTAGTAATAAGGATTAGACTTAGCTATTGAGGGAGGAAATTAGATTTTGGATTATTATAATGGGGGATTATATCATAATAACATACTATATGAGTTTAAATAAAAAAAAATGAAAAAAAATTTAAACTTCACTAACCTAAGTAGAAGTTTAGGAAATCTACCAACCTCCTTGAATATGGTCGGTTATCAATCCTCCAAGCCATATGGAATGCTCTTAAAAACTTGGAAGCAAGCCAATCTTCTTACATTTTAGCCAAAAAAAACTTCTTATACATATGAAGAAACATATTATTTCATTTAAATTCAAGCAAAGGTGGAAAGGAGAGGAGGGAAGGCCAACCCCTTGCTTTTCCCCACTAGCAACCACCCTAACTACTTTCTCCTTTTTGTTGGGCAAGCCTCATCTCTCCCTAGCCATTTCACTTCACCCTCCCTAGCCTTTCTACACATAATATATCCACTTGACACCTAAATTCCACACAACACTAAGTCTTGAGACACATTCAATCTACAAACATGGAAACATATAAAACATTAGACTAAATGTTTAAATATTTCTTCATGTGCTCTTGCTCTTCATAGCTTAAACATCATGTGCTCTTTCTATTTATATCTTGTGCTTCATGTACTCTTGCCCTTAGACTAATGGTAGAACCACTTCCTTGTACTATATCAATTCCCTTGGACCCCAAGAACATTTTTGAAGAGTTAAAGCCTAAGTCGTTAGCGGCCAAGTCTTGTGTTAGTTTCTCTAAATCCTCTTTGGTGATCAAAGTTCCCTTAGTAGATGGGTTATCAAAACACCCCAATAGGATCCTATAATTGCCAAGCTGGTCCACCTCATAAGTGATGATGTGGTCCACCTCAAAAAAATGAGTATAAGTTTGGTTCCTATAAATAATGATTTTGTGTTCATGCAAAAGAAGTTTCTTATAAATTGAGGTTGCCTAACTATTTTATATGATATAAAATCTTCAACATTAAAAATTTAGTTGATAAATATGTCTTAGAAAAAATCAATTAGTTGAGCATTAGTGCCAATTATTTTAATAATATCAAAATGCCCACATGCACTAGCTTATAACTTTTTGAATGATGTGGAATGATACCTCTTAGAATAGATTTTAGTTAACACATAATCCATAATATTGATCTCTTTAAAATTTTTATTCTTTAGTTTGAGATACAACATATTTTGTATTTGTAATTTCTTATTGCTTTTTATATTACCATGAAGTTTTTAAAAATCTTATTCAAATATAAATATTGAATTAGAAAATGCATCTTTGAAGATGCTAAAAAGATTAACATAGTTTCTAGGGCTATACCTATAAACTGTTTCGAATGAGTTTTGTTAGTGGCTCTAGAAATCAAAATGTTATAGGAAAACTTAGCTATCGGTGAGTGATGGTCCCAATTTCCTAACTCTTACCTGCCAGACTTTTCAAAAGATTTCCTATGTATATATTGACTAACTTAGTCTGACCATGGATTTGGAGGTAAAAGGTAGAAGAAAATTTTAGTTTCGTACCCATCAACTTCCATGTTGTTATCTAGAAATAAGACACAAATTTGATATTTCAAAAAAATAATAATGGAAGGAAGTCCATGGAATAATAATCTTCTTTAGGAATAACCTTGCTATATAGAAGCATCATTGGATTTTGATTATGGTAAAAAATTGGTTTTCTTGGAGAAACTACCAACTACAATAAAAAAACTAACATGACATCAATGAGTTCATGGTAAACCTTAAAAAAAAAATCCAGAGAAAAATCTTCTCAAGGACTAAAAGGACCATGTAAGGGACGGTATCTTCTTACTTATTACTTTTTACTCTTGGTTTTTTCCATAGGTAAAACATTAAATTACAGCTCTCTCAACATTTCACTTTAGAGAAGGCCAATAAAATCTAGATTCAATGAGGTGCATAATTTTATTCTTACCAAAGTGTCCAACAATAGCCCTTGAATGTAACTTTATTTTTTTTTTTTGAGAAGATGCATAAAACAATATTATTAAAAGACAAATAGTTCTAAACAAAGTTAAGATTATCACATTCCTCCTTCAACAAATTGAAGAACATGGGAGGAACGATATTGATAATCAAGTTATTCCAAATAAAATCACCCAACCTAGCATGGTTAGCACAACAATCGGCTAACTTATTACATCTTCTATTCACAAATTGAAAAATTACTTGATTGAAGTTTCTAATAAAGAAAAACTCAAGTAAATCGGGATGATTACATACAGTTGGACCATTTTTAAAAATATCTTGGATGTGCTTCATAACATTGTAGTTGTCTCCTTCTATAATAATTTCTTTAGCTTCATACATCCATTCTTGAGTTGTCATCTTTAAATCCGTCAAAGCATCCAATTCAAGTGCCGAGATATCCCAATGTATACTTTTGAATCCAAAGGCAAATAAAAATCTACCTTTGCTATCTCTAATTACTCCACCGATCCCTGCAGAATAATTGCTATCAAGAGAAGCATCCGCATTGAGTTTGATCCATTTGGTTGGAGGGGGTTTCCAAGTATTTTGAAAGAGCAATTGGTGATTAGAAATCCAATTTACCAAAATAAGATCTTGACTGAAGGATGAAGATGCAAAACTGATTGCATTGGCTGCAATAGTTGATATGCTATCTTCCACCGTCCCATGCACCAGTTTACTTCTGCTCTTCCAAGAGAAAAAGACTGCAGAACAATACAAATTGGCCATGAAAGGATTGATACTAGAGAGATTAGAAAGCCATTTTAGACAATTCTCTAGATTAGTTAAAATAGGGATCTTATAGCCCCAGCATTTTAAGGTGTTGATGATATTAATAATAAAAGAACAATTAACAGCTAAGTGGATGGCATCCTCCACAGCATAACATCCTCTTGGGCAACCATTGTGATTGATAATCCTTCTATACATTAAGAAATCATTAGTGGGAATTTCCTTGTGAAACAATCTCCACCAAAAGATATTTACTCCTGGTCTCAACTTCAACATTTTTAGCCATCTCCAGCTAGCATCCTCATCCTCATTTAAATTGCTTTGGTCAGAAATCATTGCTGCAAGTGATTTCCCAGAAAACTTATATAAGATTTCTACTTCATCTTCATGAACTCCGACACTTGAAGGGACCAAAGAGATCAAATCAGCTAACTCCTTACCGAACTCTTCATTCAATCTCTGGATGTTCCAGCTACCATCATTTAGAAAATACTTCAAACAGCATTGATTTTCATGCAAATTAGACACAAGCGTAGGCCATTTTTCTATACACTTATTAAGGATCCAAATATCCTTAGTAGTGTTGATATTCTCACCATTAAATATCTTCCATCTGGTAATTTGTTGAAGAAGTTTGCCTCCACAATTTATAATTTTCCAAGTTGGTGAACTACCTACTTTTGTTTCAGAAAATCTGAAGTTTCTTCCGCATTTGGCAATGAAAATTCTATTCAATAAAGAAGAAGGATTAGAAAACATACTCCATGCAGATTTGGCTCTCCACGAACCGACTTTGTCAAAAGCAGACATAACACCTTGACCTTCGAATTTGATCTGCTTACAAAGAGTTTTCCATTCCACATAATGAATTCCTTTACTCTTGTCCCGTTTCGTCCAGAGAAAATTCCTACACAACTTATCAAGGTCACTTAGCACCCCCATTGGCACAAGGGAATGAGTAGAGATGAAAATTGGAATGGATAAGAGTGATGTTTAAATCAACTGAAGCTTACTAGCTAAAGTAAGAGAAAGGTTACCCCAAACGTTGAGTTTATCAAAAACTTTTTCCAATACGTCTTGGAAATCAGAAGCTTTAAGCCTTCTCATTGCCATATTGATGCCAAGATAATTCATTTCACCAACTGCTTTGAAGCCCAGGATTTTAGACAGAAATTTGGATTTGACTCTGTGTACTGCTTTACCAAAAATCAGAGAAGATTTTTGGTTATTAACCTTCTGCCCTGTCCAGCTGCTATACTTCTTTAAGATTTTTTTAATTTTAATAGCATTCCTTCTACTAGCTTCCGCAAATATAATGATATCATCTGCATACTAAAGATGGGAAACTTTTTCTGTATTCGGTGCCACCTTCACTCCTATCTTGGCTCCATCTCTATTGAATGCTTCCGTGAGTAGTTGAGAGCACATGATAAACAAATATGGGGATAAAGGGCATCCCTGCCTAAAGCCACATTCAGCTCGAATCCAATTAGTATTCCTACCATTAACGTTAATAGAATACTTGGTGTCCACCACACATTGGATTAGGAGGTTAACAAAAAACCTCGAAAAGCCAAAAAGTTCCAAAACTTTTTTTAAGGTGTTCCACCCCATACTATCGTATGATTGCTCCATGTCCACCTTAATGGCCATCAAACCTTTCTTAGCTTTAGAATTTCTGAATTTATGAAATATTTCTTGGGTGAGCAAAATATTCTCAGAAATAGATCTTCCTTTGATGAATGCAACTTGATTTTCTGAAAAAATCTTTGGAATAATATTGGTAATCCTATTCAATAACATCCTTGCCACTATCTTATAGAAATAATTACATAGACTAATAGGTCTATAATTAGAAGGAGTTAAAAGATTTTTGAGTTTAGGAATAAGAACCACAACGGATTCTCTCCATTCATCACACATCATACCAGATTTAAAAAACAGGAAAATAGCTTTCTAAACTTCAGATTTTATAATTGACCAATTGATTTAAAAAAAGAGTAGGAAATACCATCAATTCCAGGTGAAATATTGCTTTCCAAATGTGAGATAACAATCTCCAATTCTTCCTCATAAAAGTCTGCCATAAGTCGTTCCCTATTAACTTCATCAAGAGTTCTGGAAAGGTTTGGCCAGCCGGTGAGAGAGCATCTTTTGAATCTCCATTTCTCAGAGAAGTAACTTGAGAAGATTTCTTCAATGCAGCTTTGGTCTTCAGTCAAGGTGCCATCAGAGTTCCTAATTTGTTTAACAAAGTTGTTGTTACGTCGAGCCGAAGCCACCGAGTGAAAGTATTCAGAGTTAGTATCACACTCTTTATACCATTTTACTTTAGCTCTTTGTCTCCACCAAGAGCTAAATCTACCCAAGGTAGAGTTCAACTCCTTCACTTTGAATCTTAACAATGAGATTTTGTCTTCCAAAAGACTCCCAGAATTGGCCTCCTCCTCTTACAAAGACATTATATCTGCCTTCAACTTTTCTTTCAACATGTTGAGATTTGCATGTTTGGCTCTACTCCAATGAAATAAAGCTTTAAGAACTCTTTTGAATTTGAGGTTTAACTTCTGAACATCATCTCCACCTGCTGGCTTCTTCCAAGAATTGGCAACAATTCCCTTAGAAGCTGGGAAAGAGGACCAAACTTCTTCAAACTGCAGTCTTCTAGATCTCTTAAACCCCGAACTATAAATACTGATGGCTATTGGGCAGTGGTCTGGAGAAATTCTTTCCAAGATGACAAACTGCTGCAGGTTGAATGATCTTCAAGGATGCTGAATTCAGTAAACAGCGATCTAGCCTCTCAAGGATGCGTGCTCCTCCTTTTTTATTATTGCACCATGTGAATTTGGGACCTATAATCCCTATGTCATGAAAATCACACTTCTTCATAAATATTTGCATATCTTGAGGTCCTTGAGAGAAAACAAATCTCTTCCCACCTCTCTTCTCCTCTTGAGAAAGAATGCAATTAAAGTCTCCTCCAACAATGCAAGGAATGATAGAATTAGAAAAGGTTTGCAGATCTTCCCAAAGTTGTCTCCTTTTATAAACCTCTTTGATACCATAAGTGGTGGCAATGAGCCATTCACCTCCATTATGAATTTTCAAATGCCCCATAACCAATTGATTAGAAGAATGGATGATATTAAAAGAACAAATACTAGATTTCCAACAAATAAGAATACCTCCCAACAAACCTTCAGCTGGGACATTAAAGAAATCCCAATTACTTCCAATTAATTTGTTAATTTCATCTCTATCAAAAGATTGGACTTTAGTTTCAATAAGTCCAACATAAAAAACTTCAAGATCCTTGACAAATTCCCTTAAGTATCGAGAGGCCTCAATCTTTCTAGCCCCTCTACAATTCCAAAATGAGAGAGACGTCATTTGGATTTAAAAATGGGATTACTCCCATTTTTAAGCTTCATAGTAACTTCTCCTTTCCTTTTTTGTAGTAAAATATTGTCTCTTCCCAAAGAATTAAGCTCTTTGATTCCATCTTCTCTTTTACAAGAACATTAGGAGAAGATTTGGCATAATGAATTTCTCCTTCTTCTAGGTCTCCTTCTTTATCCAACAAGTAAGATAAACCTTCAGCTTTTGGATTAAGGCAATATAGCAATTTGAACTTATTAAAATCTTTAGTAGAATTTGCTAGATTACTATGAAACAGAACTGCCACATTCGGATATCTATTTTCTCCTGCTATGTCTCCTTTTTTTTTGCAATCTTCTTTCAGTTTATCTTCCTTGTTAACATCAGGAATTGGAATCTCCTTGTTCTCAACAGTCACTTCCTTTTCAACATCTGGATCATGAGAGTCTTTAGCAACTCTTCCTGGATCTATTGCAAATTCCTTACCAGCTTCCTCAATAACATAGAGACTTAAAGACGGCTTGGAATAAGACTTCTAAACATACACATATTTAGATTTTCTGAAGTTGGTATCTTTGAGAAAATCCTTCCCCTTATCATTTGATGACTTTTTTCTTCTTTTCGAATTTGGACAAGAATCCATGGCCCATAAATTTTATCAGAAACTGCATCTTGTTGAGAATGATTGATTGAAGACTGAGCTCCCTTATCCAATGATTTAGCTGGTTCCGTTTGATTTGCCATCAAACCATCTCTTCATTTTGCATCTAGATGTCCAATTTTTCCACATTTGAAACAAAAATTGGAGACTTTATCATATTCTACCTTTTGAAAGAAGCGTTTAAAGGAGCCTTCGATCCATACTCCATAAGGAAATTGCTGATCAAGAGACATACGAACACAAATTCTCGCATACTCCCTCTTGCTCCACTGAAACATATTGCCATCGATCCAAAGTGGAACTCCGATTTTAGAAGCTATTCTAGCCACATTTTCTTCATCACAACAAATCAAAGGGAGATGAGGAAACCTGACCCAAATTGGGGAAGATAAACCTTTTAAAGAGGTAGGACAAAACATTGGAGACCATTTATCAATACCCACAATGTGGCCATTGACATACCATGGGCCACCTTCCAAAACTTTATCAACAGCATCCTTATCAAAAAAGGAGCACAAAATACAGTCGAGTCCAAGGGAAGTAATATGAACCTTCCCAAATTGACTCCATTGACGACGGAGCTCTCTAGCAATCACATAAACCGGAGCATTTTCTCCAAAAACCTTTACCACCAAAGACAATTGTAATTTGTCTGCATTCGTCTTCAAACATTCTTCTTTTAGTTTAACAGATTCACCATCCTCTGATAAAAAAGATTCATTTCCTTTAAAGGAAACTTTGATATTCGGATTCCTGGACCAAGTCTCGACAGGATTGGACAAAGCTTCTTTGATGATACCATCTTCCTTGGCATTACTTCAAAAATCTGATGTGTTTGCCATCAGTTTCTGAAAAAATGAGACTCCTTTCTCAACTAATTGAGTCTTTCCAACATGATTGTTAATTTTTTTCACAAACAATTTCAATCCAGACAAAGACGATGCTTCATTATCCACCAAATCCTTTTTGTAATCAACAGGAGACTTGTAAAACTTTACAGGGATTTTCCTTTGCCTGAAACAATCGAAGATTTCTTTTGAACACCATCAGATGGTTTGTTAATATGTAGAGTTCCAGATTTTTGAATTCTAAGAAAACCATCTTTGTAAATGGACTTCAGAGAGGTATCGACAGGAGGAATCTGGCGATCAGCGGCAAATGCCGCAGCTTCTTCCATAGGCAGAGATCAAACCGCCACAGAAAATGGACAGTTAAAATTTGAATTTTAATGAACTTTCTCTTGCTAATTCTGGGAGCTTCTCTCACTAATTCCGGGATATTCTTGATATATCAATATTAGCCCTTGAATGCAAATTTATGATAAGAAATGTCCTTAATGAAGTCCTACATATGTATTCTTTCTTTCCTTTATACAAAACAATTATCAATAATGGAATAGTCACCAATTAAACTAATAAATGGGGCTTAATTCTTATCATGTTCTAGATAAATTACATGAAATTTAGGATAGGCTTGATAATCATTCTTGATACTTTTAAATTAGGGATTTTGAAATTCTAAAACTAAGAATACCAAAGGAACCCTAGAAAGTACTTCAATTATATTTTTAATTCAAGACTTATACTTTAGAACAAATGTGAAATCTTAAAGGTATTCTACCCTCTTGGTATGTTTACAATTTAACTTTCTTTGTGTGTTAATAAACTTTTGAGCATGATGGTAAGTATTGAGAATGAATTCCCTTGGTAGAAGGTAATGTTTCAAGTGTCTTGGGGTAAGAAAAATTACATAGGATTTTCTATCATTAGTTAAGTATCATTGTTTAGTATAGTTTAACATTTCTTTGTCGAAGGTGACAACATGGTTTTATTTTCTTAGAAAACCACCAATTTATACACCAAAGGCATCAAAAGTGACAACAAAGGTCTAAATTAAATAGGAAAGTTTCAAAATTATTGATAAGGTCATAAGAACTTTGATTTACTCCATAGCTTTCTTTAAAATGTAGTATATATAGACTTGTCTTTCTTGAAGATGTCATTTATAGGAGCTACAAATGTCCTAAAGTTTCTAATAAATCTTTAATAAAAAGTATCTAAGCTATGAAATCTACAAACACCAATGAAAATCTTTAGCACATGCCAATTTAGGATAGTTTATATTTTTATAGGGTTAGCTTTCGCTCCAATTGTCACTATGAACTTGAGAAATTTGACTTCGCCCAAAAAGAAATAATAGTTCTTTAAATTAATCTAAAATTTTCTTCTCTTAACTTGATTAAGAATAATCTCAAGTGGCCTAGATAATCTTTCTTATTGAAACTAAATATAAAATACCATCAAAGTAAACCACAAGAAATTTCCCTATGAATACTTTAGAAGTATGTTCATACGAATTATGAATGTTCGAGGAGCATTAGATATTCTTAAAGGCATGACTAACCATTTGTACATTCCATCAAGGGTTTTAAAGATAGTCTTCCATTATTCCCCTGTTGTAATTCTAATATGATGTTATTCACTTTTTAAGATCTATTTTGATAAATATGTGGTAATTCCCACAACATCTAATATTTCAAGCAATCATGGAATTGAAAATTTGTACTTAATTGTAATCTTATTGATTGATCTACTATATATGTATATATGTCAAGTGCCAATCAATTTTAACATGCTAGTAGGTAAGGAATTACATAAGCATTGAGGCTATCTTGGATAAAGCTTCTCTTAGGAAATTAATATACTTTCCTTTTGACATCAGCATGCTTAGTATGGTTCATCCAATATTAAAGAAGTTTAGGTAATTCAAAATTGTGAATGATGTTTATGGAAATGTTGTATATCTTTCTAGAGTGGTAGACCATCACGTCACTCCTAGAGATATAAATCTACATTTATTGAAGTATTGTACATTAGCTAAAGATTTGGAGAATTTGATGAAGTTTTATAGGTTTTAGGTTGGTCAAATACTAATAGTAGCAAACCAGTCAAGTAAAATAGTAGGTTTTGGTAGGCCCTAGTAATTAGAATTAGACTTGAAATTTTAGTGAGAAAATTAATTTGGATTTTATAAGGTAGATTATATGCAAAAAACATTATAGAAGTTGAATTAAGAAAATATATGTAAGAAAATTAAAATTTACTCTCCAAAGTATAGCTTCAAGGAGATCTCACAATCTCTTGAGTGTTGAGAGCCTCCAAGCAACTTAGGAGTCTCTCCAAATTTTCTAAGAAAGTAGATCTTCCTTAATTTCATTTATGTTTTTATATAACATAATAAACATAAAGGGACACATCCATCATTAAATCAAAAAAAGGGAAAAGGATAGGAGGGAAGGTCGGCACCTTAGTTAGGCACACTAGCAACCACCCTAACAGCTCCGTCATTCTAGCTTGGCCAACCACACCATTCTCTAGCCATTTGCTTAGTCAACCAAATCTCACCCTACTACTTCACTCAAACCTTCCCTAGCCCTTTTACACAAAAAATATCCACTTGGAACATATAGTTCACACAATACTATGTCTCCATACACATATAATCTACAAAATATGAAAATACATAAAAATGTACACTAAATGCAAAATTAATTCTTTATGTGCTCTTTCTCGTATTCTTTCTCTTCATAGCTTGAGCATCTTGTACACTTGCCCATGCTCTATTCACAGGACCATCTCCATGTGCTACATGACAAGCCTTCTCTCTCACATGGTTTGTGGTCTCATGTTTGTCTGATGGAGGCTACCTTAGATTTTAACAGACGATGTAGGCAAATTTTCATATTTAAGATTAAAATCTATCATAAATTTATATAAGTTCATCAATAATTTATTTTTTAGTTGAATTTTGACATATTTTGAATAACAAGTAAAACTGCACCATAAATAATATCACTACACAAATTACCAACCCAAAAAATTATTTTGTGACATATTTGTCAAAGTTAAGCACAAATGAAATCTATCACTAGCAGTGCTAGAAAAATAAAATTATTGACATAAATTCTTGCTAAAAATTTTTAACAAAATTTGCATGAAACTTCTACCACTAGTTTTCCACTAAAAAAGTCAAGTACGAATTTTATTTATTGTTTATCTAGTGGTTTATGTTATTATAAAGGCCCTTCTTTTATGTGTGGGGTGTAAAATGACAATCTTGAATAAAATTTTACCTCAATTTACTAAGATTTCTGGCTACCAACTTAAGTTAATATTTCCAACCAAAATGTCAAGTAGGAATTTTTCATTGTTAATAGGTGGTTTTTTTTTTTTTTGAAGAATAAGATATTCTTAAAAGTAGATGGTGGCCATATAATGGATAAGCTAACTAATGATGCATGTACTATTATAAGGTTTTTGTTATAAAATTCATGATGGACTTTTGGTGACCAAAGATATCTAATAGCTTTAATTAGTAAAAGATTATGAACTTGACTTATTATAATCAAAATAATAATAATTTAAATATAATTTCATTAATGTTGAGTTCAAGTATCGCAAAGCCTCTTTTAACCTTCGCAACTAATGACATGGTGGTGTCGCATAAAAAAGTGTCCAAATGTGATCATTAAGATCATGCATTGGATGCTAATACTCCAAGTTGGTGATAGTTGGAGCAATTATTAGGTTCGGTGATTGGACGTAGCTCTACGTTCTGTCACTACTGAGATCGCGCCACGTAGCAGGCTCAAAATCGCGGACCTGACCCGGCGAATAGTGGGTATGTCGCAAGCTTGCTACTAATATATCTAAGAATCATATAAAGATAGGTGCGATTACATTGAGCTAAATATCCGATAAAAGTAAGCAAGAAAGATAGAAGAGGAAAAGGAGAAGAGAAAGAAAGAGTGATATTATCAAAGAAAATTTTACTACTTCAAAAAATGTTAGTTACCTACAAAATTTTCAGCAAAAATTTTACTCCTGAAATTCTGGCGGATTACGATGGATTTTTTCGGCGGATTTCAAAAGAATTTTGGCGAATTTTGATGAAATATTTTTTACTGATTTCCAACAGATTTTTAATATTTCTGAAAAATAATCATATATTTATAATTTAAAAAGAATAATTAACTAATTAATTAATGTAAATTAAAAAATTAAATAACTAAGTAAACTAATTAACTTATTTAAATAAGCTTATAATATTAATAAATTTAAATTAATTAATTTAAGTTAACTAATTAACTAATTTAAAATAAATAAATAAATATTTTATTAAACTGATTTATTAATTAGCTGACTTTAACTAATTAATTAACTAATTTAAATAAAATTATTTAATTAAATGATTAATAAATATTTTTTTATTAATTACTGATTTTAATATTCTATGAGTTATAATTTAAATAAAAACAATAACAACTTTAATGCATTATACTTTGCGACTGAGTGAATGGGCGCAAGATGTCCTTGAATGGGCAAATTATTAGGTCCGGTCACTGGACCTAAATTTGCATCCAGAACCCTGTACTTTTCATGCTCTTTTACTGTGCTTTTGATGTATTTTTGCAAAAAGACAACTAATATATGCTTTTACTATGCATATTAGCTGCCCTTTTACTAAGTATTTCAAAAGCGCAGTAAAAATGCATGAAAAGCGCATGGGTTTCGGACGCAGATTTAGTTCCGGTGGCCGGACCTTATAATTCGCCCCATGAATGACTAGGATTTGAACACTCACAAAGGCTAGCAAGTTGGTAAGAGCGTGTTTTTTTTTTTTTTTTGATAAAATTGCATAATGCATTAAATAAAAAGAAGACCTAATACAAACTACTAAGTGATAGAAAATCTATCACTATCCTCCTTCAACAAAGAAAAGAAAGGAGGAACCTAATTACACTCTAATTCTTCCCACAAAAAATCACCTTTCAATGCATAGTTAGCACAAAAAATCGGCTAACTTATTACATTCTCTATTTGCAAAATGAAATAAAAAGAACTTAAAAATCTTTGAGAAAAGACAAATCTTCCCTTCCAAATTGGTTGTCCACTCGATCATCTTTGACAACCGAGTTATGTAAATGTTTCATAATGCTCAAGTTGCTCCCTCTATAATTATACCTTTTGCTTCCTTCATCTAATCGTTGATACTCCTCTCAATGAACGAAAAGCCAATAGCTCCAAGTATCCATTATCACAATGCAAACAACTAAACCCAAAAGCTAGCAAAATCTTCCTCTATGATCTATAAAAATACCCCCAACTCCAGCTTCATTAGAATGATGCAAAGCTGCATCGATATTTACCTTAATCTATCCGGGTGGAGGGGGATGCCAAAAAGAGGAATTCAGCAATGTATGTTGGTTAGCACCCCAATTGTCCGAAAATAGATTAAACTTTGGAGATATTAATGCAAAACTAATAGCATTAGAAACAATATAGTCCAACCTAAGCTCATGACCTTCATGTATGAAAGTATTTCTGCTCTTCCAAGAGTGAAAGACAAAAGAGCAATATAATCTTGTAATAAAAGGATTCACCTTCACCAACTTTCTCAGATTTTTGAAACAATCCTGGAAATTTTCAAACACTAGAATGCAAATGTCCCACTGGTTAGCCATTTTAATTGCTAGAATTAGTTTTGAACATCTAACAACAATGTGCTCCACATCTTCCTTCATCTCACAACCTCTCGAGCACAGGTTGTTATTTAACAATCTGCTATACATTAGGAAACCAGTAGTTAGAAAAGCATTCTTCATAAGATGCTACCAGAATAATGCAACACGAGAATTCAGTTTCAAATCTTTTAACCATTTTCCAAGCTTGTATTAAAACTGATTCTTTCTCCATCGACATTGTCATAGAACACTTGGCCAAAGCAGTAATAGTCTTACCCGATAAGTTTCTTACAAGTTCCACTTCATCCTCTGTATGCTCCAAACCAATCCTGATGTGAAGGATTATTTTCACCAATTCTGCTCATTTTTCTTGATTCCAAGCTCCATGACAAATAAAGGTAACCAGAGGAGGAAAATCTCCATCCACCATTGCTATGAATGTTGGCCACCTAGCAAAGCTTCTATCTAATGCCCAAATGTCTTTCAGAATATTCCAGAATTAATTTTCCACCTTACGATTGGTCTAAGAGCATTAGCTCTACCAAGCAATAATTTCCATATTAAAGAAACATTCAACCTCCCCTCATCGGCCCAAACATTTCTACCATACTTTGCAAGTAATGACATACTAAGAATAGAATTTGGTTTGTTTGAATAATCCCAAACCAACCTTGCTCTCAAAGGCTCCATAGAAGCAACTGCAGAATGGCTCCCCTGTCCTCCATTTAAAATCGGTTCAAAAATATCTTTCCAAGCAACAAAATGTAAACCATGGCTCCCAATTTTTTTATTCCATAAGAACTCCCTACGCATCTTATCAAGCTTCTTCAAAATACTCAAAGGAACTAAAGAAAGAGAAGAGTAAAACACTTGAATTGAGAGCATCCCCGACTTAATAAGCACCAATATTCCAGAAAAGGAGATGAATTTTTCACTCCACGCCTCACGTTTTGAGGTTGATTTCTCCAATAGACTCAAGAAATCTGCTGCAACAAGCCTTCGTAAAGTAATCTTGATGCCCAAGTAGTGTAACTCTTTGACTTCAACAAAGCCCATAAACATGGAATTAAAATATCTAGCTTTCACGACTCAAGAGTGAAGAGAGAGAAGGTCGAAAAAATAGGAAGAATTTGAAGGAGATCTTGAAGGTTTTTGAGTGCCAAGTTGGATATGGAAGAAGGTGGCTGGTCATCCATGGATGACCGGACACCAAATCTTTATTTTCTACCGTGAGTCCAATTCTATTGGATTCAAAAGGTAGATTCTCCTTTAATCGCATCTTCCCTCAAAATTTTTGAGTTTTGGAATCTCCTTTTGTCATCAAAGAGGGAGGTTTGATTGCTAAGCATAAGCCTTTGCCTATATCAGGTAAAGGGAAGGATGTAATTTTGGTTTTGGATAATAAACCAAATTCACCTTTGCCAGTTATCATGTCTAGAGCAAATGATAAGGAGGCCTCTTCTTCAGGTTGTAGTTTCATTGATATGTTGAAGAATGACAAAGGTATTGACAATGATAATGTTAATACCAATAATCCACTTTCTTCTTCAAGATTGAATAATTCTAATATGTGGATCAAAAAACCACACATAAAAATTAATTTGAGCAAAATACATGATGAAATTGAAGATGCTAATGTTGTCAAACTTGACATAGAAAAGGAAAAAAGCAAATGTCCAAATTTTGAGTAATTCATTGGTTGTGAAAATCCTTATCAAAATCTTTCCTTTTTCAAAGTGTGCAATTGAATTAAGAAAGCATTGGATGAAATTTGGAGAGTTTCATATAACCTTGCTTGGTTTAGATTGGCTACTATGTTCATTTCAGTCACATGAAGCCATGGAGGAAGTTCTTAATGGAGGTCCTTGGTTTGTAAGGGGCTTTGTTGTAGGTGCAGACAAATGGTCACCTAACTGCTCTCCTAATTCATTGGATGGAATTTCTTCTCCGATTTGGGTTCATCTTCCTCACCTACCTTTACATTGCTGGTATGAATCCAATATTACTAGAATTGTTTCTAGAATTGGGACTCCTTTATTACTGAATGGTAACATGTTTAGATGGGGGAGAAGGGAATTTGCTAGAGCCTGCATTCGGGTTAATTTAAATTCTAAACTCCCTCATGGTATTTGGGTTGAAGGTCTTCAGGGTAAATTCTTCCAAAAGTTTGAATATGAAAATCTATCATCACTTTGTTTCAATTGTGGGAGAATAGGACATATTGATTTTGTCTGTCGTAATATATCTCATAATCAAAATCTGTTTGTTAAAGATGTCCCTATTAGTTCAATTCAAACTAAAGATACTTCATATAGACCTTGGATGCACGTGAAGTTCAAAAACAAAATTAGGAAAAATCCTTAGAAAAATCAATTTGGTTCCAAAGTTTTTTCAGCTAAAAAGAAATCGGTTGCTGGTTGGCAGACTTTACAAAATACAGAAATTGTGGAAGAAGTTGGAGTAGACGTTATTGCTGAATCAGTAGTGAATGTTGATCCAATAGCAGTTCAATATTCTAGGGTTAAAAACTTGGTGGCCGATCCTTTAGATTCTGCAGTAAACAATTGCCAAATTGTTAAGGATGCTGAAATTAAGGAAGGAGATGATGATGTTGTTAGCTATGATTCAGATTTGCTTATTGAGCCGTTTGTTGTTCAAAATTCAAATTTTGAATTCAATCCTTCACAAGCTTTGGGTGCTGAAAATAGAACAGTTTTTGCTTAAATCATATTGGTGATTGACCCAATAGAGGCTGCTGTAATTTTCGTGGATCATCCCTTGAATGCTGAAGTTTTGGAAATTCAAAATTCAAATTTTGAAATTCCACAAAATCTGGAGGAAGATAAGCAGGCTGAAATTCTGAAACAAATTCATTTGTTGTTCAAACTTCAAACGATTTCATGACCAAGTCAACGGTTGTTGAAGTGCAGAATTCAGTTTTGACTCCAACAAATGCAGCAAGGACTATTGAAATGGTTGATACTATTGATGAAACAGAAAGTGTTTATAGAGGAACAATTTCTCCTCCTTCTATGATTAGTTCAAAATTCAAAAAAACTATCTTATTGAAGGATAAATTTGTTACTTCTAAGAAGAATGGTTCTTCCTATTCTAAACACAAATTGTTTAAAGAACTACAAGATCTAGGACCGGTGAAAGATCTACTTAGAAGAAGAATTGCTGATCTCAGAATGAAGAACTTTATGGGAGTTTCTTCTCAAATAAATCATTAATATACTTATTGGTTTTCTCTTGGCTTTTAATAAAGTGGAAAGATACTTGAAGACTGAGCTATTGATCAAAGAAATGTTCAAGATACTAGCCTTGGACTACAACTTTGGAAATTGGAAATGGCATTTGAAATACCTTTTTTTCTTAGGTATTTTATTGATGTCAATGTTTAAATGTATTTTCTTTTATAGCTTCTTTTTTCTTTTAGTCTTTTATTTTTTTATCTAAACTCATTCTAATTGCTTTTGAGATCGTTACTAGGTTCTATTTTTTAACTGATTGGGAACTCTGGGATACTAACCACCACTCGAGTTGTTTAATATTTTAGTAACCCCTACATCTCAAGGGTTTTAAAATGGGAAATAGTGGGTTTCATTTCAATTACAATAAGTTTATCTTAACAAATATGCTTTCAATAAAGTTCCTTTTTCAAGGAACTACTAGTTTTTTTTCTAGCTTGTATTAGGTTGGTTCTTCTTACATTTTAATGCAATTTCTGCATTTCTTCAAAAAAAAAAAAAAAGCCCACAAACATGGAAATAGCCCCCCTTCTTCTTCTCTTCATATATTTGCTAAAGGGGATAGAAGATTTAGAAAAGTTAATTTGTTGACCCATCCACTTGCAATAATCTATTTTAATTTTTTTTTAATTCTTCTTAAATTTCCAAGCTTTGCATTTGAGAACATTAAGATATCATCAACAAAAAAGATATGGGAAATCTTAGGAGCCGAAGGAGCAACTTTAAAACCCAAATTCCTTCCCTTTGTTAAGAAAGCATTAGTGAGAAGTTGAGAGCATAAAATGAACAAATATGGTGATAATGGACATCCTTGTCTAAAATCGCTCTTGCCTTCAATCCACTTCAAATCAGCCCCATTAACTTGAACCGAGAAAACCGGGTCAATCACACATTCCATTAAGAGGTTAGAAAATCTTTTTGGGAACACAAAGTCATTCAAAACTTGTCTAAGAGTATCCCATGCCATGCTATCATAAGCTTGTTCCATGTCCAGTTTAATTGCAACCAACCCTTTTTTAGATTTAGAAAATCTAAATTTATAAAAGAGTTCTTGGGTAAGAAGAACATGATCCGATAAAGCTCTCCCTTTATGAAAGCTACTTGAACATTGGATACAAAATAATGGATCACTTTCATCAATCTATTTAAAAGTACTTTTGTCACAATCTTATAAATTGAAAGACATAAGCTAATTGGACGAAAGTTAGAAGGAACTAAAGGATTACTCACTTTAGCAATAAGCACCACCAAAGTTTCCTTCCATTTAGAGCACATCTTGCCCAAAGAAAAAAAATGATGAATATCATTCCACACATCCAAGCCAATTATCTTCCAATATGCCTTGATGAAAGAGTACGTGATTCCATCCACACCTTGAGAGATATTATTGCCATGATCTTTAACCATAATCTCTACTTCTTCTAGCAAAAAATCAACATCAAGGATGTCACAACTTCCTTGACTTAACACGTTCGGATTCAATGGCCAACCCTCCAAACAACATTCTCTGAGTTTCATTTGTTGCTAAAAAAACTGAAGAAAACTTCCACTACAGGAAAAATGGCTATTACCGGCGGTTCATGGACCGCCGGTTTAGCCAGCGGTTAAACCGCCGTCTGTTAACGGCGGTTTGCCGGTGTTTTTTATATGTTAAACTGCCGGTATTAACGGCGGTCCAGAAACCGCCGGAAAATCGCCGGATTATAATTAAAACCGGCGGTTTAGCGGCGGCCTGGACCGCCGTTGATAAGTAATTTTGTACCGGCGGTTTAGACCGCCGGAAAACTGCCGGTTAGTGCCCTAAAACGACCAAGCCCGCGACTCACATCTCATTCTTTCTCGTTCTTTCTCTCTCGTTTTGCTCGCCTCCGCTCGCCTCTGCTCGCGCGACCGCGATCAACGAAGGTTCTCCGACCGCCACAGACGTTACTAGCGACGGGCATGACCGCCGGTCATCGCCGGTAACGTGCCGACGGCTTACCGACGATTTACGGCGATTTCACAAGAACTGCCGACGCCATAATACCGTCGGTCAGCCATCGGTATCATGACCGTCGGTAAGCCGTCGGTGTTATGACCGGCGATTAATCGGCCGGTACATCGCCGGTATATAGTTGTGGAATTGCCGGCGGTATTAACTGTCGGCAAACCGTCGCCGACTTAGACCGCCGGTAATAACCACCGGTACTAAATTTCCTACGCCGAATATTCCAGCGGTCCATGTCCCGCCAGAGGACCGCCGGTAATGGTAAAAACCGCCGGTAAATATGCGTAAACCGCCGGTTTTGGGTCATTTTCCTGTAGTGTTCTTTGATAGCCTCGGGTTCTTCCCCTAGCACACCCATGTCATTTTTCACTTACTTAATACAGTTATCATTCATTCTATCATTTGCAAAAGCAGGAAAGAAACTAGAGTTTGTATCACCTTCACTTAACCACTTAGCCTTTGCCCTTTACCTCCACCATGTACTCAATCAAGAAAGAGTACAATTGAATTCATTAAATTTAGAATTGAGAAGGAGAACTTTATTATTAGGAAAATTTTGAACCAAAGACTCCTCCAATTGAAGCTCACCGATTTCTTTCTTCAGTTTATCCTTCAAGTCAACCAAGTTTTGATGCTTTGCTTTGCTCCAAAAGTAAAAAGCTTTTAATACTCTTGAGAACTTCTTATTTAAAGCTTCCATAGCATCTCGTCTCATAGGTTTAGCCCAAGATCTTTTGACAACTGAGAATGTAGCTGGATAAGGCAACCTAACATCTTCATATTTCTGAATTCTGCTATTATGATTTGCTTGGTTAAAAATTTTCAATATAATAGGGCAATGGTCTGAAGCGATCCTAGCCAAGTGCCTTCCTGAAGCCTGATGGACCAATTCCAAAGCTTTTGAATTCAACAAACATCTATCAAGCCTTTTATGAATGCGAGCACTGTCATTTTTATTATTGCACCAAGTATACTTAGAACCAAGAATCCCAACATCATGAAGGTCACTTCTGTTCATAAAAGCTTTCTTCCCTGAAGGCCCTAGGGAAAAAGAGAATTTTTCCCCCTTTCTTTCTTCCTGAGAAAGAATGCAATTAAAATCTCCCCCTACCATAGAGGATACCTCAGACCTCAAATACCACTCCAGACAATCCCACAACTCCCTTCTGCCATACAAATCTCTGCTACCATAAACAGAGAGACCACCCAAACACCTTTATTAAAAATTTTCAACATCCCAACTACACACCGAGTAGAAGCTTCCAACAAAGTAAAAGAGACCAAATTAGACCTCCATAATACCAATACCCCTCCAGACATCCCTCTAGATGGGAAAAGAAAAAAAATCCCAACCTGCTACCATGAATTTATCAAACTCATCTCTAGAAAGAGATTGAAATTTTAGTCTCCACAATTCCAACATAAAAAAACATCATATTCTTTAACAAATTCCTTCAAATACAAGGAGACCTTCTGATTTTCCCCCATACAGTTCCAAAAGCTAAATGAACTCATTTTATCGAGAAGGTGGAAAGACCCTCACCCCTTCTTCTATTCAGATTAGCTTTACTTTGCCTCAAAGATGAACTCAATGGCCCAAGAGACCTAAGTTCCTTAGAAAGCATTGTTTTATGCACACTAGACGTAACATTGTTCAAGCAAGCTTTGACATCACCTTTATTCTCCAAAACATCTTCATTGCTGAAAATAGCTAAATCATCCTTCCTCTTGTGATGGGAAGGGTCCACAGATTCCACCAATTCTCCTTCTTCAAGTTCTATTCTATTAGGAACATCAGCCTTTTCTAAAATAATTTCTTCCTCACATATAGAATTAAGCACTTCAATTTTGTTTTTTCCAGAAAATTACAAATTGGGCTTAGTAGGAGATGAAATGTGTATACCCATTCCTTCAGGATATTCCTGAGTAGAGTCACCATCCAGATCTCCACCATCTTCCATGTTCTCCAAGACATTCAAAGCAAAATCACCAACATTTTTAGCATTAGGAGGAATAAAAGCATCCCCAACCTTACATTAAATATTCACTACAGACAATAAACTATCATCCTCTTGTATATTTAAAACTACATTCTTCACAGATTCAGCTTCAACTTGAGTATCAGACCCATTCATAGTATTTTCCAACCCCTCAGTCTTCTGTTCTTTGTCCATGTAAGCAGATACATTTTTAATACCTCAGGCTCTTGGAATTTCTCCAGACTTTGGAACATACTTCTTCCTCAAAATCCCCAAGTTTCTCCTTCTATTTCTTTTGTTATTAACCAACACCCAAGGGCCCAAAGTAGAATCCTCCATAGGGCCATTAGCAACATGTATTTCAGCAACTTTTTGATGAACTGAATTCTTCAATAATTCTCCTATAACCTCAATAACCTCCTTGACCTTGCAAGCTTCAATCAAATGACCAATCCTTACACAATTGAAACAAAAAGAAAAAAAAAATTCATACTCCACCCTTTGAAAAAAATTTTCATTCATTACTTCCACCCAAAAACCTGTTGGAAGTTGTTGGTCTAGTTGAATTCGGACGCAAATTCTAGTAAACTCCCTTTTCCCCCATTGAAACATATCCCCATCAATCAAAAGCTGTTTACCAATGATAGAGGATATCCTTGATACATTGATTTCATCCCAATAGTAAAGCGAAAGATTGGGCATCCTAATCAAGATTGGATAAGATAATCATTTAAGAGAATCAGGATTCCATTTATCAAGTCCAAGGATATGTCCATTCACAAGCCATGGTCCACCCAATAAAACATTCTTCATAGATTCAACAGAAAAAAAAGAACAAAGCAACCAATCCGATCCAAGAACAGTCAGATGAAACTTGCCAAATTGTGACCATTGGCGTCTTAATTCATCCGCAATCAACTGTATGAGGATATGTCTTCCAAATACTTGGACGACGATAGAACATTGAAGCTTAACTGAATTAGCTTTGACATTGGGTTCGAACAGCTTAACAGTTGTTCCATCTTCGGTAATAATGGTTCATTGCTTGGTAAATTAACTTTGATATATGGCCGTTCCGACCAAGGATTTCCAGAAATTTTTCCAGTTTTTTGTTCACATGCAGTATTTTCCACCACTAGAACAGGTGGAATCCCGTTCTCTGCAGAATTTTCACAAACATATGATGGAGCACCTCCATTCTCTTGAGCCATTTATACACCTCCAGAAATAGAAATAGGTTTAACATTGGCAAACCTATTAACAAATAACTTCATATCAGACGAAGAAGAATCAATTTTATGAATTCGATGACTTTCGTGAGGAGTGGTCTCCTTATATTCTTCCATTATTTGTTTTCCTTTTCCCAGCACAGGAGATGATGCTTGGAAGTTTTTCACGAACTGGTTCTCAAATAACCAGAGCAGCATTAGAACGGAAAATCTTCAGAGAAATCACAGATTGATCATGGGCAGATACCACAGATGAACTACCAATGAAAGGAGAAGAATTCCGGCCATCCAAGCTAGCCAGAGGACGCTCCTCCATAGCCAGCGAAAAACCCCCCAACGTGAAGCCGACAAGAAAATTCGAAAAAAGTTTCAAAATTCGGGACCTTCTCTCACTAACTTCTCTCACTGTCATAAGGGTCTCTTGATCAAAATCTGGTAAGAGCGTGTTTGCAAGTCAGCTGGCGCAGACCACGGGCAACGAATTAGCTGGTGATCATGGCCATGCAAGGGAAGCAGACAATTGTTGGTTGGCCGGGATTTTTTTTAATTTTTGCAGGAAATTTTTTTATTTTTTTGGTGCCAATTTTAATTGGAAATCCGCTCCGATGGATTTTTTTCACTAGTATTTGATTTCCTACATGCGTTTTATCGATGGATTTTTTTTCTGCTGGAAGTTCAATAATTTTGGCGGGCGAAGCTTGTTTTTCCTTGTAGTTATTAAAGAAATTTTTTGGGTTCTTTCAAGGGTTGCTTTTCAATTTTTTTTAATAAGGAAGAAGTGTTATTCTCGTTAGAAAAGAAGCTCTAAGTCATGCAAAAAAAAAAATTGTCCACTCCTAAAATGAGGCTATAAAACAGCTTACTTGAGATAATTTTTGTAATAAGTGATTACATTTTCTCTGAGGTTCGTTCGAGACAATTTTCTTATTACTGTTTAAAAAAATATTTAGAACTAGAATTTTTTTACTATAAAGCTGTTTTATAATTAGTGCATTCGTAAGAAACTTGTCCAAACGAAGCCTAAGTTAAGTGTTTTTCTTTGTCATATATTTTATTTCGTTAGGAGTATATATAGTATTTCAGGGATCCCTTTTTTCATAATTAGTGCATCATTAAATCTCTACGCGGCCCTTAAACATAGGCTTACTTAAGTCAAAGCCAAACTAAATAGGCTTCGTTTGAGACAGCTTTCTTATCACTTCTTAAAGCAGTTTTCTAGTACAAAATTTAAAATTTTTGTACTAAAAAGCTACTTTAAAAAGCGATAAAAAAGCTGTCCCAAACGAAACTTGAATGTATTTCTCTCTCTCTATCATTTTATATTATGAGAAGACAGTCTATATTACATCTAACAGATAAACATTAGTCATTACAGTTCATATTATTACAGTGCTGTTGAACATGAACACTCCTGTGATCAAATTAATATGTTATGGTACTATATGAGAATGCTGTACGTCTGTTTACAAGATAAATACACCGAAATATGAAAGAAAATAACAAATGGCTTACAAACACAATGATTTAAGTGCTAAACTGTGCAACTATCTTTGTTTTGCCACTATTCTTTGCTTGCTTTAAAAAAATTTTGAACTAGGAAGCAACTTCCTACAACAACATTAAAAAGTTATTTTCTCTATAGCAGTATTATAAAGTAGTAATAAAGTTAACCAAAATGAAAGTTTTGTTTGAGACAGCTTTCTTACTGTTTATTAAAGCAGGTTTCTAGTAAAAACTTTTATTTTTTGTACTAGAAAACTATTTTTACATAAAAATTAATTTTGTACTAAAAAGTCATTTTAAGAAGCAGTAAGAAAGTCATCCCAAATTACAGAATTGCAGAAAAAAAAATGTCAGTTAAAATAGATTTCGCAATTTAATCAAGTCTTTAACAGCTTCAGTATATTAATTGTGTTTTGTAACAAAAATATTTTTTTTAACTTCACAAATATTTTGTTTCCGTAATAATCTATTTCAGACAGTTTTTATTTTATTCTATTTTTACTTTAAGATTATGGCTAAATATCATATTTGACTATAACTTTTTCATTACTTTCATAGAAAGTTATGTGGTGAAAAACTGTATATTTACAATCAATTATAATCATGTGAGTTGTTATAAGAAAATTATCAATAATTTTTTTATAAGGAAAAAAGATTATTTTCTTCTCAATAATTTGAAAGCTATAGCTGTCCCAATTAGGCCAAATTTAGCTCATCCCTCACCAATCTTGATGAATCTTCCATGGATTTTCTAGTTGAATTTGATTGGTAGAGGTGACTTTACTGATAGGATGTCTATTAGCAGCCTCATGATTGAACATGGCTCAAACTATTCATCTCTCTATCTCTATCTATCTTTATATCTCTCTCTCTCTTTCTCTATTATTTTCTCTCTCTCACGCGCACAAACAAATAAAAAACATTGGACCCTAAGCTGCAAAAGCCAAATTTTTTGTAAGCTCTCGGATTCTTCTCTTCCAGCAACTTAGTACTTTAGCTTTTGGGACCACAGATGGAAAAAATGAAAAAAGCTCTGATACGTAAATATATAGTACACGATTTGATATCATCTATGTACATCTTTCTTCAATTTTTTTTTTTTTTGGAAAATTAGGGGCAGAGCCCATTCATTAAACTATAAAAAGGAAACAATTACAAGTAAGAAAAGAAAAATGGAGAAAAGGTGAGCAACATTGCTCATAAGAAAAAGGAGCAAGAGCTCACAGCAACCACAAAGCTATAAAAACCAAAACCTATGGCAAAGCCCAAAAAGAACGATAGAAAAAACATAATGCCTGGACTCAGGTTTTGAGAAATTCTCGCAAAATAAATTGCGCCATTAGAGAAAAATTGGCTCCCTTGGTTGCCCGAAAGCCGTCCAAAGGGATGCCAGGACGGGAAGACATCATCGTCCAAGACATCAAAATTCCCATCCAAATAAGCAAAATCTCTCGAATGCATCCCGATAAATGAAGCAATGAGCGGCCTGCATCAAAACTCCTACAGCAAAATTTCCAATAAGGCATGCCATGAGCCCAAATACCATGCCAATCAGCCTGAATAACCACATGAGCCCATGCATCCAGATATCCCGCAAGGTCAACAGGAATAACAGAGGAACCACCAGAAAATTCTTTCCAGCCACATTCAACCAACAACTCCAACAGAAAATACCAAAACCCAATATAAGCATTCCTGTCATTAACAGCACAGCATTCCCACAAATCCAGCACAGTATAATGCATATTAATGCATTTGCTTAAGCATATCTTGATAAATATCCCCATCCTTCCAAGATTTAATTTTTTGAGAAACAGCCTTGATAATAAGGTGACGAGTGGTGCTACCACTACAGAATTTTTTCCCAAATTTCCTTGAGTTTCTCTCCCTCCATGTATAATACACAGTGCACCATAGTAGCAAAGGATATAAAGTATGCTTACCCAGCAGAGTATAATTCCCGTCACCCAGGAAATCAATGACTTGTTGAAGATTAGGTCTCAGTAAAAAGGTATTTAAAGCAGGAATTAACTTAGCTATAATTGCATGGGTATAGTCACACTCAAAAAACAAATGTGAAACATTCTCAACATTAAAATGACACAGACATCAAATAGGATTCACGGAAATGCACCGCTTGATCAACACATCCGAAGTTTTCAGACCTCCAACCAAACATAACCAACCAAAAATAAAGAATCTTAAAGCCGCCCTCTTGTGCAAAACAACCTTATGCCAGCCAACAACAAATTCATTAGAGTAATATTCACTTAAAAAATCACTATATCTGCCAATTTTTCCATTGTTCCAATTTAAAACAGCACCATCCTGATGAATTGGAATAGAAAGAATCCAAGAACGGATAGGATCAGTGACTGAAGAAGGGATTTTCTAGGCAGCATCATCCATAATAACTGAAATGTTGGAGTTGAGAGGAAATAAATCCCTCAAGTCAGAGACCTGGGATAGACCAGATAAACAACTCCCACAACACCAATGATCCCACATTAAAGAAATGGGTGAACCAACATTAATTTTGAAAGCAAAGTTCCTTTTGACAATAACAGCAGTGTCACAGATCAGTTTTCACATAGGGGAGACCAAACAACCAGCCGGTTTCCAGGGAGAGGAATAGTTGTGAAAATACCATTTAGCTAACAAGGATGGAGAATTGTACATCCTAGAAATGATGGAGCAGGAATTAGCAAAGCGAATAGCACTTAGAGAAGGTAAACCCAAACCTCCAGCCACTTTAGGTTTACAGGTGTTTCTCCAAGATATAAGGTGTATCTTCTTAGCATTAGCATCCCCTGAGTATAAGAATCTAGAAGCCAACTTGTTTATCTGCTTACAGCAACTCTTAGGTATAATGGCTCCACGAATCCAATATGCAATGGTGTTCCATATAGTGTAACGAAGGAATTGAAGCCTACCTACAAAAGAAAGGAGCTTGGCTTTCCAACCAGAAAGCTTATTAGAAATAACATCTATGAGAGGGGAGAAATCGATGATGGAAGGCTTTTTGATAGAAATGGGAATCCCAAGATAAGTGATTTTAGTATGAATTTGAGGAATGTTGAGAGCAGTACAAATTTCATTGGAATGCGGAGTGTTAGGATGCATGATGAGAGTGCTTTTATGTGGATTGACTACCAACCCGGAATAGATAGCAAAAATATTAAGCAAGTTGGTAAGAGTGTTGCAATTTTGAACATTAGCCTTACCAAAAATCAAGACATCATCTTCATAAAGGAGATGAGAGATTTTAAAGTCCCCAATTTTAAAAGGCTAAAAAACAACTCCGTCTAAGGGAGAATCCAAAAGGTTGGAAAAAGCATCCATCACAAAGCAAAATAAATAAGGACTCAAAGGGCAACCCTGCCTAAGACCATAAGAGGAGGGAAAGAGTCCTTCCAAAGCTCCATCTAAGCAAATGGAGAAATTAACATCCATAATGCAAGACTTGATCCACCCAATAAACTCTTGAGGAATACCTTTCTGAGCAAGCCATATAAGGAAGAACTCTCTAGACACAGAATCAAACGCTTTTTTAAGATCAAGCTTAGCACACATATAATTAGATCTCCCACACCTCTTGAAAACCCCCAAAATTTCTGAGCCAAGGATCACATTGTCAGTAGAAATCCTCTTGTTGATAAAACCAGCTTGAGAAGCATTAATGATTTGAGGCATAACATGTTTGAGCCTAGCCGCCAAAATTTTAGCAATAATTTTGTACAAAGTGTTACAAAGTGAGATTGGTCTAAAATCCGATATAGAATCAGCATGGTTGCTTTTAGGAATTAAAGCAATAGCGGTATTCTTAACACTTCTAGTAATGTAACCTTTAAGGAAAAAAGATTGAATTGCTCTACAAAGATGCGGACCAATAATGTGCCAACCAGTTTTGTAGAAGTGAAAGTTGAAACCTTCTGGACCGGGAGAGGAATTAGAGCAACCTGAAAAGACAGCATGTTTAATCTCATTAACAGTCACCGGCCCAATGAGAGTATGCCTGAGATGGGTCGAAAAAATGTCACTAATTTGTCTACACAATTTTGAAATCTTTCTTCTCATATTTTTTCATCACATTTGTTGAATCCAAATATTTCTTATGGAAATAATATGGATCAAAGTCGGAATCAGCCTTAATTTTTCGGGGGGGGGATGGGGGGGGCCTTGTAAGTAATTATTGGTGTTGCCTTGAATTTGGCTTGACCCTTCACTACAAGAAGATGAGTCAATAGTGACCCCTATTTGTTCATATTCTTGATCGTCATACACTTTACAGATATATCATGGGTCCAAGGGGACAATGCTCCCGAAACAAATTTTAGTTGTAAGGATATTTTTGGAATTCAAATTAATAATTAAAATAATGAATTCTTTTTATTATTTGTTGGGGGCGATTGCCGAAAGTCCATAATATTTTAAAACTTTTTGTGGGGAGGGGCAATTGCCTAAAAATCCTTGTAATAAAGACTAAAAAATAGATGGAGTTGGACAAATTATCTAAAGAATAAATATTTAAACAAAGAATTTATTTTATTTTTTTAGAGGGGCCAATTATTATTTTGTTATGGGGGGCAATCGCCGCCTGCTGAACTAAAAGGGGTTCCGCCCCGAGATGGACCTTAGTAGAGACAATTTAGCTCACAATGTTGGAGAGGTAGAGACGATGAAATATATGTCATTGACCAACTACCTTTATTGAAGGTAGTCAAATTTGTTAAAATGTTCGTTCTTCTAAGAAAAAAGAAAAATTTCAGAGTGGGCAATTACCACCCACAGTTCTTCCTTGTTTCACCCCTAATTGGAGCTTGATGTCCATACTCTTAAGAAACAATGAAATTTGAGATGGTTGGAGTTCTCTCAATAATCTTGGTCCAATAAATATATTTATTTTTTAGTTTGTCTTATTTAAATTCAACATGATGCTTCTAAACTAACCTTTTTTTTTTTTTATCTTAGCCCTTGATTCTTTTAGATATTCTAAGAAGCTTAACGGGTAAAATAATTAAATAATAATAATCACAAAATTCATCATGGTAGCTCAATAAAGTATGACATCATCATAAAATTGAAGTGATTTATTGATCATGCCATATATCACGATTTAAACTTTAAATCTATTTCATTTATTTGATTTTTGGATTTCTGTTGTTGAGTGATTACCTATTTGTTGGCAATATAAGGCCTAAGGTTGCAGTATTCACAATAACTTAAATAAAATATATATTTATCCTTTTAATTTAAATAAATAGTTTTATTTTTACCTTTTATGATAGCATATTAGGTATGCAATGTAGAATTTTTTTTATTAAAAAATTCTTATAAATTTGCACACCATTGTCAATTGACTACAAAGTTACTATATAGGTGAAGAGGTGCACCATAATATGGAAGTATACAAAGAACATGATAAGAAGCTAAAATAAGTTATCAAAGTGGTCAGTTCTGATAATAGTAACACTAATAAAGAAAGAAATGAAGAAGTGGAAGATAGTTGATAATCAACTTATGATAGAATTAATGTTGTTGATAAGTTTAGTAGTTATGTTGGTAACAAAGAAGTGAATAAATGCCATAAACTAGAATAATGTCCTGATCAAAACCACTTGCTTAATGTCGAGGTTGTGAAAACATGATCCTCAAGTTATATTAACCTAATTTTGATGTTAACAAAAATATGATTGTATGTCACTTGCATGTTTAAATTTTTATTTAGGATTATTAGACCAATAAAGATTGATTTCATTATTTAATACTTGATGAAAGTTGAAGGAACACTTAAAAAGGAAATTGAATTTCATAGAATAAGTTCAAACATATGGGGAATGATGCATTGGAGCTCAAATAACAAGTTGTAATGTTTAATTTTATTGTTTGTTTGATTATAAATGGTCATTAAGGGGTATTTTTTCCTTTTTATGGATTTACTCATGACCATCAAAATATATTTCATAACACCTAAGAATTTTTATAATCAATTTTATATGTCAAAATATCTTTAAATTTCAAACCATCATAATTAATTTTTGATTAAAATATAGCTCATGAATATTTCATGTAGTTAAATATGCTTTAAATAATAAATAAATAAATAGATATTATGAATATTCAAAATTATATCTTAAAAAAATCACTGTCACAGTTGATTTGTGAATTACATTTAGCATCACACACACACTATATATATATATATATATATATATATATATATATATATATATATATATATATATATATAACATGCACACCCAAATTTTATGTGCATGCTCGCACCTCCAACTTTTTATACATATTCAATGCACCTATTCTCATGCGTATCAGAACACATGTGCTCCCACCCACACGCAACAACTTTCCACTTGTGCCATGTTGTCTAATAGGGGGTGAAACTAAGCTTAGTTAGCTTAAAAGTTAGCTCAAGCTTGACTCGCTAACGAGCTTAAAAGTCAAGCTTATTGAGCCACGAGTTTGAGGTCGAGCTTATACTCGAGCTCGAGCACTACCTTAGCCCAGCTTGACTCGTAAGCTTGTTCAGCCACTCGATTAACATAAAATATATTTAAAAATTAATTTAAATTAGCATTACTTAACATGAAACTTAAGGGTCCTTTGTTTTCATCAAAAATATTGATCATCACTTTGATGAATCAAGTTCTCTACCCTACTCGAAGATTCCTGGACCCATCAAATTTTTTTATGAAGCATACCAACTATTTTTCCGTCACAATCTCTTTTCTTAATATTGTAGACTATACTACAGGAAAATTGCCCATTATTTGCAGTTTTTTTGGCAGAAATGGGCACTTTTTCGATCAAATTTATCTGTTCCGGCGATTTTCCAGTAGATTTGTTTGCCGATATAAGCTGAATAGGAAATGTAATTTCTCGGCACTTTTTCCATTAGAAATTATTTTTGGTGGCTTTCTGGTAGATCTCTATTTTAGTTGTGGCAGTAATTGGAGCAGCATCTTCCATTGAATAGCCTTCCAAGATTTTCAGCAGCATTAGCAGTGGTTTGGTTATCAAAAAATCGATGGAAATCTTTGCAGTTTCTTGATTATTCCGGTGGCTTGTCATACATCCAATATCAAAGTTTTCTGTGGTTAGGCTGCCAGAAACCTTTAGCATGTTCAAAAAAAATCAACAACCTCTTAATTATCCACAAGCTCCTCCATATTTGATACCTATATCAAATGCATAATATAAATAAATTAAAATGTACTAACACACAATATTCACAATCATCACATACTAAAAAGAGATGAAAACATAAAGCTCAAAATAATCAAACATTAAAATGTTATAAAATATAAGTCTAACAACATGAAAAAATAAAGTTCAACATAAGCAAGCTTTAAAACTTAAAGTTCAACTACAATAAGAAGTTAACATCAATATATTCTCAAAGAAAAGCTTATTCTTGAATGTCCAACAACGACATCAACATTAACTTAAATTTAATCATCTTCCATCTCCTTGCTGCCTTGTGATTCATACAGCGACTTCTGATATGTTTTCTACTAATTTTAAACTCTATATAATTGTAGCTCCGCGTGCATCTCAGCTTGAATTTGTCTCATCTTAGCTATCTCTTTTATCAAAGTAGCAACCCTCTAGCTAACAGTTTCTTTACTCCACTAGCATCATAAAATGCTAAGATTGATGTACTGCTCTCAATAGCGTATCTTTACAAATTTAAGCCATAAATCCTCCCCTTCTATTTTTCTCCAATAGTCTCTAACCACATGTGGCACTCAAAGTACAAGGTCGATCCTTAAGATGATCCCTAACTAATGGGCGAATGACCCGCATGAAGTCGTATAAAATCATCCTACTATAATAAATCTATAAAATATATATTTCTAATTATTTTTTATTATTACTCAGGAAATGATACTCATGTGAGCTTTCTAACTTTCTCATCAACCCATTGATGATCAACTTGATGTTGGTGATTATGTGCATGCAGATCTAATAGTGTTGGATCCTAATCATGATACTCTTTCTATAAATAGAGAGCATAGTTAAAATAATGTACATATATTTATGAAACTAATTAAAATAATATTTTTAATGGTCAACTTCTATGCTCATTTGGGGAGCTTCCACCCATATAAAGAGAGCTTCCTAAACCCCTACTGTCAGATGCTTTATTATGCTTGTTCTGATCTCTCAATTCGGTGAATTTAGGGCTCATCCAAGCATTGTTAAATCATCCCTCACACCCTTGCCAATCCATAATGGTTGTCTCCATACTTTCTAATGTTAGTGAACTCGTCCCTAAGATGAGTAGAGTCTCTTTTCTCAAAATTGGTTCTGATTTTCAAACCATGCTCATGCAACCATCTAAAATCTTTTTATAAAATATTGGTATAAAAATAATATTAATATAAATATAATCATAAATGTTAAGTAATATTAAATAAATATATTAAAATTTCTTTAAATCATATATCCCTAACTTCTTTTAGAATTTTCTTCCACGATAAGTAAGGTGCATCATATTTGCTCCGTGTTATATCACAAATCTTATGGGTGGATTGCCTTTTGAGGTTAAATTTGATGCAAATTTTTTTTCTCAATTACATAACAGATTAAATTATAAGTCCTTAAAAAATAAAATGAACTTATGTATCACCCAAAGGCTCTATGTAAACATGTTTATCCTTTGTTGTTGCAAGCTCCCCAGCCCCAAACTCTGGTTCTGTTAACGGTCCACCCTATTTTGATTGCATAGGAGATGGATAATAATATGGGTGATGGTAAGGAGGATAGGGGTAGGTTGTTGAAACTATTTGTTAAGTTGTTAGGGATTAATATTAATAGAAGGAAGCTAAGTGTAACATCAGTTTTTCTGTTCTGCTCCAGGATCGTCCGGGCCGATCGTGGATCGTCCCGGGACGATCAGTTCAAGTTTGGTTCCAGAATTGGTACAGAAGTTACAGGAAATTTTCCTCCCAGGATAGTCCGGGCTAATAGGGGTATCGTCCCGGGACGATCAGAGCATGGCACAAGTCAGAGAGTAGGGTTTTTTTATCGTCCAAGAAAATTAATTATCATCCTGAGGAATCGTCCCAGGCCGATGGGATTTTGTTCAGATCGTCCATGAAGATCGTGCGATCGGCCGGGCCGATCAGAAGGATATTTAGCTGAAATTAGCTCAGTTTGAAGAGAGAGAAAATCAAATTTTATAAAAATATCTTTTTGAGGAGAGAGAAAGTCAAGGAGAAAAGTGGAAAAGTTGATTTTTGGGCAACACCGAGCCGTTTTCGTCCGTCGAGACAGTTCAAGAAAGTGGTGTACGCAAGGTAAGGCACATTCCACCTTTCTCAATTTTTAGAACGGTGAAGTTTGAACGATTTTTCTGTCCGGATTTCGTTTTCGTTAGCGAATTTCGTCCGTATTTTCTGATTGGTTAAGTTTTTACCGCGTAACTTTTGGTATGTTGCTGAGGTGCCGTGTGTGCACGTTTTGATTATTTTCTGGAGAATTTTGACCGGATAGTTTTGATTAGGAGGTGTTTTATTTTGACTGTAATTTTTGATGAAGTCTAAAATTGTCTGGGCAGTAGAATGAAAGTCTTATAATGTTATTGTGAATGTTCTGTTGTAATTTGGTAAATTTCTAATTCGGTGAATTATGTGTAAATTATGTATACTGCCGTTATGACGCTGGATTTTCGTACGATTTCTGAAATTGTCCGGAATTATTCTGAAATGACATGATATGATTGTGTGCTATGAAAAGGGAGTTATAAGGGGTCAAGATTTTATGAGATCCTGTCTGTGTCAGGGAAATCTGAAATGAGCTCTAAAATTTGAAAACAAATTCTGTTCTAGATCCGATGATAAGTTCTGTTCTAGTGCTATAAGCACATCTGTTCTGGTGCCATGAGCACAAAGGGAGGCATAAGGGGCCAGAATCCGAGAGATTCTGTCAGTGTCTGGGAATGGAGGCATAAGGGGCCAGAATCTGTTGAGATTATGTCAGAGTCAGGGAATCTGTTATGACTTTTGATATGTTCTGAATTGATATTATTTTTTATTTCCATACGAGTTTGATATGATTCATGATTCTGACTTGATCTGATCTGTATGATTCTGTTCTGTTCTGATTTGATCTGATCTGTACGATTCTGTTCTGTTCTGATTTGATCTGATATGTACGATTCTATTATGTTCTGATTTGATCTGATCTGTACGATTCTGTTCTGTTCAGATTTGATCTGATCTGTATGATTCTGTTCTGAATCAATTTTTGGAATTATGATTTCTGTGATTTATGTTCTGTTCTGATTCGATATATGATTCTGTTGATCTGAGTTATGTACGGATTTTTGTCCGATTGTTTGATGTGGATTCTGAGGATTTCGATTGGAGGTTTGATGTCTTGCTGAGCTGTTGTAGCTCATCCTTATTTTCTACGTGGTTTTCAGGTTCTGGGAAAGGGAAGGACGTCTTGGAGTAGGATTTCAGAGTCTGATCTGTGATAGGTATTTTGTACTTTTGATTTTTGTATAGTCATGGCTTTTCTGTTCTGTTTTCCTTTCTGTCTGAAAGCCATGAGCTGTATTTGTATATGATTCTTTTTCAGGAAGAAAAAGTTAGATGATCTGTTCCGCTGCATTTGATGTTTATAGTAGCTCTGTGTGTGTCTGTTTCTGTCTGTATGTTTGGAAGAAAGTTCTAAAATAAATTTCAAAGCCAGATCCTGGAATCAGTTCAGTCGTTTGAGTTTGGCCACGACCCGATGCGAGCGGGATCCGTCCCGGTCGGGTTGGGTCGTGACACTAAGTGTGTTTGATATGGAGATGAAAATTTAGGACAAGTGGAAGTACCCAACATTGGGTGGTACTCCAACCACAGGTGGATCTATCTATTCCTGACCATGCTTAGTAGAGGATTGATGCTAACTCCCCAATAGTGGTGATGGCACTTCTGTCACTAGTGAAACTCTTTGTCCCTGACCTTGATCACCCTATTGACACAGTTGATCCAGTGCTAAACTTTTTTCTACTATGACAAAAAGTTGTTGTAATGGATTTGCGGTGAGGCTCATCATCTAAAGCAATCTGTAATTAAAAAAAAAAGTCTTTAGTTTCTATTTCATGAAATTATAGTAACACTATAATTTAACAAATATGCATAATTATAAATAAAGTTGTAACAAATTTGAAGATTTATATAATTAGAAATAAAAAAAGTAGTAAATCTTTTATTTGACCAACTTGTTCTTGCTAAACATTCATTTAATTACAATTTTGGTCGAAACAACAATAACTATATTAATATGATTTGGGTCACTTAAGCTATAAGAATTATTTTAAATAAAAAATGCTTATAATACTTCTTAGGTATCATTACTTTCTTCCTCGTTCTCACTTGAAGAGCTAGTCGAACTATTCACTTTCACTAACTGCATTTCAACAATAGGCAATAAAGCCTCAAGAGCATTAATTTCAATAGCCCTATAATACGACATTTCATCATCTTGATGTCCAGTAGCTATGATGTATTATTGGCCAATAATCCCTCATGCTTTAGTTTTTATGATAGCTAGCCAATATTGCTTATTTTTAAGACTACATGGATATTTATTAAAAAAACTTGAATAGTTTGACTTGCTAATACAAATGGATTAAATTTATCATATCTTCTACTATGTTTAACCTCTACTAAACTATACGGATGATGAACCCTTGTGCCACTATCTAGTATAGGATTGTACCATTGAAAGTTGAAAAAATATACAACATCTTCTCCTAAATACTCCAGCTTAAGAATCTCATTCAAAATACCATAATAATCATACTCATCTTCTTCATGAGTGTTTCCCTTAACACAAACTCCATAATTTTTAGTTTTTATTCATTCAATCCATGACTTGGAATGAAATATAAACCCATTAACTATACAAATAGGCATTGTGCTTTCTTTTTATATTGGACCCCATGTCAGTGCTTGTAACCCTTTATCAAATAACTTGCGGGGGTCTTGAACTTAAGAAAAGTTGGAAAATTTAGGGCTTGTAGTATATAATAAGATGTAAATTAGAGAAATAATATAGACTTTACTTATGTAAGATCTAAACTATACGAGAAATTCATTTACAGTAAGTTGCTCAACAATAGCAATATTTGTTGGATGCAAATTATAGAAAATTCCTGATAACATATCATCCAAATTACACTTAAGAATTAAAATTAACATGATTTTTATGCACATTGTGAAAAAAAAACTTACTCTAAGATAGTTTAGTAGCACATTTAAAGTTGCTATTTTGATTTCTAAATTATTGAGGAATCTTGCAACACATGTCTCACTATCTTTCTATGACTTATAAATACTGACAGTAGATTGCGAGTGATATCAAAGTTCATGTTACGACCAAATTTTTCTTATACTTCTTATATGGGGATCAAAGTAGTAGGGGAACAAGTGGGTGGTTTCTTAAGCCAAATTTGCTTTATATATGGTTCCTTCTAATCGTGCTTTATTCTTACCATACTTTTTTTAACTTATTCAAATATCTATTAGACTATTACAATTATTAATTAGAATTAAAAATGATTATAGATAACATATTAAATACATCTCTTACCTCTTAGAAGGGTACATCTAATGATATTGCATATGCCCTTCTACTTTAGTCTCATAAATTAGATGGACTATAAAATGTTCCATATAATCAACGAATCTTGGAGAAAAGCTTTTTTTCTACCTTACATAGGATGATTGGTATTTTTCCTCGCTCCTCCACAAAGCCTCTTCACTTATTTTAGATGAACAAAAGTTTCTGAAGAAAAGGCAATAAAAACACAGTTTACTAATTTGAACCCTTACAATAATCTTACAAATTTATGTAATAAGGAATTATGCTTATAGAAGTTTATTAACTGCCTCTAATCATGATAACCATTTAGATACAAAATTTTTTCCCTAAATCAAATACCAAATTTTCTTTCCTCTAATCATGTAACAATCTATTGCTTGCCTCTAATCATATACATGAAATTTTAGGGTTATACTCTATTATATTATTTATTATCTAACCTTCTCGTATTTAAATAGAGTAATTCCTCAACCTTTTCCTCTAAACTAAAATAAAAAAAATTTTCAATAATTGAAATTGTGTAAAATGAAAAGGAGTGAAAAGAATGAGTTTTACCTCACAAATATTGAATAAATGAAAAGAAATGGTATTTAAATGTCTTGGATCATTGAAGGAGGGCAGAGCATGCTTCAACATTATCCGTCAGAGGAGACACATCAAAATGAAGAAGAAAGAATGGGTTGATGAAAATAGGGTGAATACTGGCGACATTTTTTGTGTCTACGACAGGCGAAATCAACTTAATTTGAATCTAACTAGCATTTCACTAGTAAAGGTGTCTAATTTATGTAGAACTAGTGGTTTTTTGGTGGTCTTGGGACCACCGGAATTTTTGCTGCCAAATCACCGGCATAACTACAAGTTAACATAACATTCAATCCACAAGCTGAACATCCAGAATTTTGGGTGGTCCCAAGACCGCTAGAAAATCTATTGATATTTTATGTTTTTCTTATAATTCAATCTGATGATATTATTTCTTAGCAACATAAGTTGTGAACTCTATTGTCAATTTGGAACTAGAATGGATTGAAAGTAACCCTAGATTGATTAGAAGCATACATTGGAGGGAACCTTCAATTTGACAGTCTGCCTCTCATCATGGTAAACCTCATCCATACTTACACTCGATTAGTCATTAAATATATACAATGAATGACTTGAGTATTAATTTTATTTTCATTCAATTAATTATTGTAATTGGTTATGAGAAGTTTGTTAGAATTATGTGAACAATCCAATATATCTTAGACCTCCTCAAAAGCATAACCTTAACCTAAAACATAGTAAATGTTGTCAAGTTAAGCTAAAGCTCAGGAAAACTTAAATAAGCTTAGTAAGATTAGGAAGATACTTAACTCAACCAAACTCAACTTGACTCGTTTACACCCTATTTTTAATAACTACAAAAACATATCAAATAGTTATAGCAAACTGACCAGCTAAACAAAATCATTAGTTTTTATGTACAAGAGCTCATTTTGTTAATTATTTTGAATTTTCTCATAATGTTTAAAGAAATTTATGAACTTTACAATAACTTTAACCTTACGTTATTTGGTTTTATGTCTATTCTATAAAAATCATAGGTTTTTATATACACATAAAAATGAATATTTTTGAAATATTCTAGAGCTTTTCCATATCAAATTTTCATTTAAAAGAATTTTATTAGAAAAATTAGCTTGATCAATATGAATCTCAGTATAAATTAGAACAAAAAAGACTAGAAATGTAGTATTAAACTATCAAAATAATTGGGGCAAACTTATAAACAAACTAATTTGAACAATGAGATGAATCAAATGAGCCTAATATCAATTAATTGAGTCATGAATACTAAAAGAATGATCTATAATTAAAGAAATCAACACAAGTCATTAGATGTAATGTTCAAATTTTTTGTAATACTTACATGGCATGCCACTCTCAAAAATTTTAAATATGTCACCATTCCATATAATAAAAGGACTCATAGCTTGGATTCAAGAGAGCCCAAAGTTATGAAGAATCTTATAAATCCACTCGAGCATCACCATCAAACAATCACAATCTAACCATTTCGAGACTACTGAAATCAACTTACTACCCAACAACAACGATCAAATAATAATTGTTGGATTACCAATACTAGACCACTGTCTAATCATTGCTATGTGACCACTACCTGACTACCACCATTAGATAATGATTACCATTATCACCTGGGACCACCATCATTGGCTTCCTACAACCACGCCACTTCTTGACCATTGCTACTGAATCACCTTCATTAGGTTACGATAACTGAAACATTAACGATTTTTTCTATTAGAGTGCTTCCAGAGCAGTAATCCCAACTATTGTAGTTGGACCATGACTAGTAAGGGTAATTGTTTAAATTAACGCTTACCTAGTGGAATTACTTTAGTTATACCAAGCCATTCTTTTTTCTCTTCCAAAGTTTTTCATTTAAATACTCTAATTTCTCCTTACTTTTTTCATCTACTAATTTATGGGTTAAGTCTTCAAACAAAAATAGGATGTAAAATCTCTCACTCCACTACTACAAAATTTTAAGCACACAATAATTTGCCTTCATCTAGGAGAATAATTCGACCATTGCAAGCGCTAGCGACACCTATTCAACAACCAATAGGTGTAATTATCATGACAACAAAACCTCTCATTTTAACACTCATCCTTTTAGATGTCAAACATTTATCGAAGAATAATAGGTTTCTACTTCATTTTACCCTAAGTGTAAATTAAGTGAAGAAGATACATCACTCCTTCCTTGTAAGGTCAAAATTATAAGATGCTGAGGTTTAATTAAGAATGATTCTTTAGCACTTATGAGGGGCTCAATAACCAGCATCAATATGGCATAAACGAAACCCACCTCCTCTATGATCAAGTTACCAACTAAGGTATTTTGGCTTAAAATACCTAATACATGCTACTTTCCATTATGCAAGTTGTTCCTCCTCTTCCACAGCAGGATGTCATTCTCCTCAATATGGCTAACTCAACCCCTCCATCTTGCATAGCCCTACTAGCATATGGTCCTTCAAAAATAATTGGGGACTAGGCTAAATGTTATCTCATTATCACCTCATAATGTCTTACATAATCAACTTTGATGCTTGGTCCAAGTAAAAATTCCCTCATGTGTTGAGAGTGAGGTATTTTTCCATCATTATTTTTAAAGGGTTCTCACCTCTAACTAAAGCTATCCTTTAATAGCCCATTCCAATAGGGTTTAAATATCTAAACATAGAATCTTATGATATGTGTGTGACCCATATAAAAACAATAATCATTATGAGACCATCATGTACATTTAACATGCCTCAGATGTACATCTCTATGAGGTCTTCCCTACAACCTCACATAATAAGCTCAAGCGTGATTTGAGGGATCATCCACACCTTCACCAATCTTGATGGACTCTTTATGAATAATTTTTAAAAAATTGAAGCATTGTTAAGTACTCTTCCCATATCTTAAAAATTCATTAAAACAAGGGAGAGTTACTTAATAAGTACGTATAAATCTTTAATTCTAAAGCTCACCAAATTTAAGAGTAGATCCTATGGTATTAGTAGGGTTCTTTCTATAAGTGCTTCATTATGGGACTATTTAATTAATGTTGATACAAAATATGATCCACATCTAAGAAAACCTAATAAACTATGTAGAAGCATAAATCTCAACCAATAAGGCCATCAATGCCAACTAAAAGAGCTTTGATTCACTCATGGGCAAGTGAAGATTGCACCAAGAGCTGGTAATCAACGTCCTATTAACAAAATGAGAATATTAGGGGAACCATAACCTCTTAACTCGAGATGTAATCCCTAATCAAAATAATAGCACACATGGATCTACAAAAATCATAGTAATATTTTAATGGCTACCCAATGTAAAGTGTCTATTAAGTGTCAAAATTTATTAAAATCATATTTGAAGAATCAAGAGCAACACTATCAGTCATGGCTAGACCCAACATAAGCCATATGTCCTAATAAGTTATAATAGGTTACGTACAAGACAAAGAAATAACCTAAGATTTAATTGGAATGAAATTATTTTTATCATAAAAAATATAGCATGGAACTTCAAACATATAAATGTACATAAATAAAACAAAATATCATCTAATACATATACTTATCCAAAACTATTTATATAAAAAAGTACTTTATTTAATAATCATAGTTTTCTAACACTAATAAAAATATATTTGTCCCATGATTATAAAAATTTCACCTATAGAATTAGAGAATACCTCTAATAATAAAGAAGGATATCAAGACAAGGGCCCTTAACTTGAATTTTGGTCTAAAATTCTAGATTCGAGCTAGGTTTTCGATTTTATTGATTCTATTTGAATTATCCACATCAATGAAAATCAATTGGATGATTGTTGATGATTGGATATAATTGAAGCTTGATTGAAAACTAGATTAAGAAATGGATTGAAGTCTAGATTGAAATCTTGATTGAGGTCTAGATTGAGTTTTAGATTGAATTATGGATTGAGCTCTTGATTGAGGACCCTATTAAATTATGGATTAAAGTCCAGATTAAAGTTTGGATTGAGGTTTGGATGGAAGTGTAGATTGAAGTCTTGATTGAGGTTTGATTGAAGACTGCATTAAGGTTTGGATTGAAGTCTAGATTGAAGTTTAGATTGAGTTTTGGATTGAGGTATGGATTGAGTTCTAGATGATTAAAAACTTGATGATTGTCAACTAGTAGATCAATAGGCAGGAATCTGGATGGATTCTAATGACCTCATATAGAAGTGAGGTCAACAATTATATACATGTATCATGCAAAATAAGATCATGAAAAAATGATGATTTATCATTTATAGAGAGAATATAACTAAGATTATCACTATAAAATGGTATGTTGTATAGGGCATCATATCATATTAAAATCTACACATGTTATGAATATTAATCTTGATCAAGTATCATAACACATATTAAGCACATTAGATGTTCTAATGTTTAATATAGTATCATGTCAAGTGAGTAGAATAGTCATTATGAATAATAGTCCATTATATCAGATGTTATAATAGTCAATTTATATTATCATGATTAATAGTATCATATCAAATTTAATATGTATATAATATATTACAAGTTAGGTACTTTACCTAAGCATGTCCTACCCTATGATGTTTATTTATATAGTACCATATTATATCATGTCATGCTAGTAGAAATAGCTAGGTAGCATTATATATAAGAGTCGTCATGCATAAATTGTTGAAATCATAATTATATCATATCACCTTATACCTCACTCAAGTATTGGGTTCACACTACTTACCCCATGTTTAAAGGAATGTCGGTTTGGCCTACCTTTTTCGTAATGTGTGTGTGTGTGTGTGTACATTATCATCTTTCAACCTAAACCATTTGCATCAACAATCTTTAGTGAAGATGATTTAGGGAACCTCAAGAAAAGGTGCCCTCAATGCTCATCATGTTTATCTCTATTGATGTGAGTAATTTGAGGCTTACTCAGTGAGAAGCTTCCTCACAAGCTATTCCATGAATGGCAAGAACCACCCAAATAATATAGATCGCCTATCCTAGGAGCGGTTCACTATGTATCTCCTCCATTATCACCTTTTCTGATGTTTAACCCATATGAGCTAGAACAAACTCTTTAAGTTTATGTACTTTGATGAGTTCCTTAACAAAACTCTAAAGGTGTTGATAATCCTTGGTATTATGGCCATGGTCATCTTAGCTGGTCCAATACTTTGATTGGTCACATAAGTGACCACTGACACTCATGTGCGTTTGCCTTTTAAGGAATTCCTTATTTTGAATGGCCTTCATTAACTAGCCTATGGAGTCTCACAGTGAAGTCAAAGTTAGCATTGATCAAATAAGATGTTATAGTAGTCTATTATTGTTATTCATCACTGTATTTTCTTTCATTATTGAGGTGAGTTATTGGATGATGGGTGAATATCATTTGATAATGATAATTTTTCTTGTCAACACCTTGACTTCTAATACTTATATGGTCCTTGAGAAATTGTAGGTTTTTCTCTTTTAAATGACTTCCTTACATTGTCATGATTATAGTATAGGCGCAAATCTCCATACTCTATTCTTCATCATTTATATGATTGCTAGCATGCTCAAGCAACTAAGAAAAAATACTTCACTAATGTAACCCAAGTGCATACCAAAAAGGTTCCTCTCAAGGATATCAAGTTAAAGCTACTCAAACAATAGCATGCTCCTAATCTCTCACATAAATCATTTGCTTCTAAAATTGAGTGATAAAATTCCTCAACAATTCACGTTATTCTTGCCTCATTCATAGTAAGGCTTGAGAGTTCTTAATAAACCCTTTTGTGCTAGTGAATTGCACTGTAAACATGGCAAACAAAGTAATGAAACAAAGTGGTGACATGAGCACCACCTTAAAGATGATTCATTAAAGGTAGTGAAGAGTAGACTACATTTCAATGCATCATTGATATCATGAGAGAGACATAAAGTTGGTGACATTACTAGGGGATCAATCCTTCCTTTATAAGAATCTTGATGAGGATTTTGAATTTTTGCTAAAGGCATTGTTTTAGCAACCTCCTCAATAAGGCATTGACAGGTGGTGAACTTCTCTTCTCAGTTCTCCTCTGTTCATAATGAAAAGTTAAAAGTAAACCCCTAACTGTCAGGGCTATATATCTCACTAATGAATTAATTATATATCAATGCTATGGATTCAAAAAGTTTCCTTCTCCTTAGAACAAAATCAATGGACACTTCAGGTTATTCCACTCAAGGAGTAGATATCAAAATCCTCACTAGTGCTACTTCAATCATTCCAGTCATCTTCTCAAATTTATTGAGTTGATGAACAATCACATACTCTTATTTTTCAATGTTGATAGATTCTTCACCTCCTCTTTAATATTATCCTATCTCACATAATACTCCTCTTTTAGTTACTAGTATACCCATGGTTATCACACCTTTTAAGATATTGAATTTAGAATTATCCATGAATTACCCTTAATTATACTAAGAATACCACATAAGAAAGTGAACAAGTAGAGGAAGAAAGAAGAATTATAGAATGAGAAACTTTGACATTTTTGTAAAATAGGGTTCAGTATATTAATATGAGTCTTAGAGATAAATTGAATAAAATATTACAAACCATGCTAAACCATCAACCCCCTATAAATTCTAATTATGGCTTCAGAATTATAAAATTGGCTATGTGCATGGCTATACAATAATAAAAAGAGAAATACAATAATTGTGTAGCTTAGTAGAAAGGTCCGTTTGGATGATGTCAAATATCAAGCTTTTGAAGAAGTCATCAATTTGATAATCAAGTAGATGAGTAGGTGATCAATAGTTCATGTTTTAGATGTTGTCCCTCCTTGAGTATTTATCAAGGTCAATTGGTTGACTTATAAGATCCGTGTCTTGTTTAGGCAAATTATGAGGTAGAGTTCATTGAGTTAACTTGACTTCAACCAGGTCGATTTATTTTGAACTCAATTATCTTAATTTGAATTATATTTTTTTATTATTATTTGAATGTATACTTTAAATTTTTTGCATTATATTAAAATTCATGTTTAGCATTAAAAATCTACTTGATCACATTGGAAACTTTTAGCATTCCACGCTCACAATATAAAACTAACATTTACCCCAATCATGATCGCCACTCCCTTCTTTGTATGTGATGTAAATAATTACAACTCTATCTTCTTGCTATAATGATTTTTTTAGCCTTTTGATGCCATAACACTTATAATTAATACAAAGAGTTTCTGCCTCTTGAAATATAATATAAAAAAAATTAGTATATTTACACTAAAAGAAAAATAGAAAATTTAATTTAGTTTTATTTTATATAATTATATGTCACATTCAATAGATGGGGATATTATTATTAGAATTCAAGTTGGATGGTTAAAGTGGAGGAATGCATTGGACTTGTTGTGTGATAGAATAGTCCCTCTCAAACCTGAAGGAAAAATGCTATGAGATGATTGTGAGACTTGCAATGCTTTATGGTGCATAATGTTGGTTATTAAAAGAGAAGCATAATATTAAGTTAAGTGTTGCAGAGATGAGGATGCTCAGGTGAATGAGTGGCTTTACTCTTACATACATGATACGAAATGAGCATATACATGAAAAGGTTGGAGTAGTTCCACTGGATCATAAGATTAGAGAGAGTCGCCTCAGATGGTTTATTCACATAAAATGGTAGCTTCTTACGAAGAAGTTAGGAAAGTAGATGTATTATATTTGACTTATGTTAATAAAGGTAAAGGTAAAGGTAGACCTAAAAAGACTTGGTTAAAAAATATTAGAAATGAAATTTCTTTATTAGGTTTGAATGAGAATTTGACTCTTAACAGAACACAATGGAGAGAAATGATTCGTGTAGCCGACCCCATATAGTGAGATAAAGGCTTGTTGTTGTTGTTGTTGTAGTATATGTCACATTTAATGTATTTTATCAACTGATCAATGTGTTAATATTTTAAATTTATTTTTCTGTTATGAATGATATAAGATAGCTTTACTCTAATATAAAACTACGTACAGTCGATGACTTTGTTGATTTTGTTCTTCTCTTTTGGGTCATGGACCACGTTGCCACATGACAAGCATAAAATTTCCTTATTCCAAAGCTTCTATCCTACTAACAAATTCAAGCGACTGTTAATAAAGAATATAGAATACAATAAGATATCAGTAGCGTCTATAAGCAAAAACTTTGGCTACCAATCATAAAAAAAAATAGGCTCCAACTTCCAACAGCTCCATATAAATGCTGCATGTTAGTGCAAGCCAAAAATTTATATGGCAGCTTTTTGAGTTCATGTCTTGTATATATGTTATTTGTGAATTTATCTTAATTGACCTAAATGTAAAAAAAAAAATGAAATTTATATGAATGAATTATACGTGACAGAAACTTACAACAAGAATTTAATTTCTAAATTAAACAAAGAAGGTTGAAATAAAAGTTTTTATAGTAATGTTTAAACTTATAAAAAAAAAATTGAAGTGATTTTATGAAATATATAGAGCATAAACTATAATGCTTTGCATTGTATCATATAGGGTGTAAACGAGCTAAGTTGGCTCACGAGCGGACTCAAATTTGACTAGTTAACGAGCTCATAAAAAGTGAGCTTATCGAGCCCTGAGTTTGAGATCGATACTATACTCGAGCTCGTATATTATACGAATTCGAGCTCAAACTCAAGTTGGCTCGGTTGTTAAGCATGTCTCGTCACTTGTTTAAATTAATTCATTTAAAAATTAATTTTAGAACAAAATAATAAATTATTTACTAAATACTTTTTTTTTTTTTTCGAGCCAAGCTCGAGGTTTCATTTCGAGTTTGAGTAATCGATCCGAGCTAGAGCCAAATACTTCTCAAACGAGCTAAATTCAAACTTAGTAAAAATTAAACTAACTTAATTCAATTAAATTTAATTCGATTAATTTTTCCCATTTTTGTCCCGTGGACTTGCTTATGTTATATAAAACCTCAGAGCGGTTGAGGATTAAGAAAACAAATGAAATTAAAAAAAGAAAAAATGGTTGAGTAAGTTGTAAAATAGAGAGTTTTTTATTTGGTAGACTAAGATCATTAATTATTTTCTTAACTAACAATGGAGTTCTTTTGACTTCACTTAATAAATATAGATATTTGGGTTGTATAGGCTTGGTTCCACTAAAAAAAAATTATGGGTTAGGCTACGTTTGGGATAGTTTTAATATTGCTTTTTAAAGCAGCTTTCTAATTAAAATTTTCAAGTTCAAAAAATTTATATACCAGAACGCTACTTTAAAAAATAGTAAAAAACATGTCTCAAACGAAGAAGCCTTATGAAGCTTCGTTTGTGATAGCATTATATTAGACCATTGATTTTTTTTTTCAAGATATTTTTGTACTCAAATACAGCTTTACAAAGCAATAAGAAAACTGTCCCAAATGAAGTCTTAGATAGCTTTCTTCATGCTTCGTAAAGCATCTTTTCAGTTTAAAATTTTCTTGAACTTGAAATTTTTGTATTAGAAAACTACTTTAGAAAAATAACAAGTTGTCCCATTTGAGACGTTTTCTTACTACTTCTTAAAACAGTTTTTTAATACAAATATTTTAATTTTTATACTAAAAAGCTACTTCAAAAAGCAATAAGACAGCCGTCCTAAATCAAGCTTTAGACTTTGTTTGGGACGACTTTCTTACTGCTTCTTAAAACAACTTTTTAGTAAAAAAAATTTAATTTTTGTATTAAAAAATTGCTTTAAGAAGCAGTAAAAAAGTTGTCCCAAACGAAACCTTAGTCATCCATTGGAAGCAAAAACAAAATAGTAAATTAGAGTGAAACATAAATACCTTTTTTAAGTTTAAAAATATTTTGTTTTGAACGAAAGTCTCCATGACTAAATGGTTTTGAATGAGCATAATGATATCGATAGGGATATTTGTTATATGCTTAATTCAGAACATTATGATTAACAGCGGTTCGGTCCTAAACAGAAAGGAGAGAGAGAGAGAGAGAGAGAGAGAGAGAGAGAGAGAGAGAGAGAGAGAGTAGAGGCAAGTTATGAGGGTTTTATTAAATTTTCCTATTAAAAATTACAATAGCTTGTAAGTATGTGCTGAGATTATCATATGGTCCATTATTTATTGATTTAAGTCAATGTTCAACATTACTAAAATGAGGACAATTAGTCCAATTTTATTGGTTAATATATACAGATTTATATATTGAAGTCTAGTTCAACGCATCAAATTTTATTGGTGGAATCCTCATAAAGAGCTACTTAGTTTGTTGAGTTGTTCTGAGCTACTTAGTTTGGTGAGTTGTTCTAACTTCATTAAGATTTATAATTGATATGTCTCTAGAAAAATCAACTTTATTGAGTATGAATCTCAAAGCATATTTGCATTAAAAGCTTTCAAAATTAAATTTAGGATCTTCCAAACACTGATTTAAGTAAATTTACAGTCAAATTGTTCGTCTTTGGAACAAATCCATCAACGCCACATGTGATTCAATCCTATATGAACCAAAATAAAACACATGAACTATTAATAAAAACTTTAGGAAATCAATTAGAGACCAAATTGTTGCCAAAGCAAGTGTGCTTATAGTCAAATTGATCAATTCGTTGAGAAGAATCCAATGGGCCAAAGATCGTCAAATTATGAGGTCTTAACAGTACGCAAATACTGAATAAATCATCTATAGTCATGGATATTAATATGGTCATCCGATAGAATAGCTTCTTTTTAATCTAAATTTACCAAAATGCCCATCTCAAAAAATTAATTGATATTGTTTCATTTTCTATATGGGAAGGGTTCAAGAGCTAAGAGATCTTAAACACACAATTGTATCGCCTAATGATTGCACCTAATGATCACCATCAATAATTACAATCAGTGTCACCTAACTATTATCACCCAACACCTTTATTTTACTTCAATTTTCTTATTACAAACAACATAAGTCAATTAGATTATTGTTGATTGATTGAAGTTGCATAATTATCTTCAAACCTTATATCTTCTTTTGTAATCCCCTTTTTAGCTTTTTCACATACAAATTTTTGGTGTATCTATAGTTTCTATCTATGCATATTAGATTTTAAAATAAAGCTAAGATATTAAATACTCCCTCTATTCCATCACAAATTTTCTAATACGTAACAATTTAACACCACGAGGAAAACATTCTCAACATACTAAAATATTTTCTTAAAGGATGACAATCAACGTTTCAATCAAGGACAACATAGCCTGTGGTGAAGGTCAACAAGGCCTCACTTTGGATAACTAAGTCACAACTAGACCCAATATACATATAGGATAGATCACATCATCTTGAAATTGTGACAAGCTAGGCCCAAGATCAAAATTTGGAGATCTTTCATATTTATTCAATTTTAAAAACATATGATAGAGCTTATAATTAACTTCTAATAAGTAGAAAATTAAATTCGTCCATAATTTTTTTAATTTTCTTTTTATTCGTCATCAAATAGTCTATGCAACAACTATAACTACAATACATAGCTATAGACTAGAACAGGGCAATTAAAAAACGTTCATGAATGTTCAAAAATTTGAAAATACCTATATAAACTTAGACAGATCATAACATTGGACTACAACCATTCAACCATCTCTTTTACAAACTTCAAAAAGCATACATAATAGGTGCGGATAAATACAACACAACTATTCGTATTGATTGCTCTAAATTTTTACCAAATGATTCATTATGCTTTTAACCGATTTTAAAAGTATTTAATATTGACTCATTGAGCTGAACAAAATAATGCTTAAATGTATCAAAAATTTAAAAAATAGTGTAGGAAAAGTAAATAAATAAGTACACCATTTATTACAGCAAAAAATAATGGATTTCTCACAATTCATTTTACCTCCCATTAGAAATAGATATCAAAATTGAGACCCTTATAACTATATTTGCTAGTATACCAAAGTATTAGCTTCAAATGATTGTACATTTTATATTACAGGAAAACGCACTGTTATAGGTAGACAAAATCCGCTAGTAACACTAGAAATCCGTCGGAAATTACCTCTTTCAAGATAAATACCGGCGAAAATTATTCCGACGGCAATTAGCGCGTCTGTAAATCTAAACCAGAGAAAACTTTTCGCCGAAAATGTTTCCGACGATGTTTCTAGCTGTATTCCGACAGAAAAAATATAGGAAACTGACATCTTTAAAGTGGAAAATTCTGGTGTTTTCTATGTCAGTATCTTCGGCAAAAAAAGTTCATTGGAAATTCTGGCGGATAATCCGCCGTCCTTATCCGTCGCACTATTATCGACGAAGATTACCAATGGATTATTTGCCTATAACTTTGGCGTAAATGTACGCCAAAAAATGACGATCCAGTTTTGTTGTATCGTATTGCCGGTAGTATCTCCCGCAGATTTTTCGCCGAAAACCTCTAACAAAAACAAAAAAAAGCCAACTGAGTTTTAAATCTGATTTCCACAATACAACCTATATAGAAAAAAATGCAATACTATATATGCATTCAAACATCCACCACTAATCAAAAACAACACCAAACATATACATAATAACAAAAAATAAGAATAATATCATCAACAAATATCTAATAATAAACAAGTGCAGATGCCCATAAAATAGGTAGTCCATAATGAGTTGGGATTCATCAAAGGGGTTTTCAATCATAATTAGATAGGTGACTGTGGACAAAAGTGGAGTCATATTTACTCGATCACTTGCTTTAGGAATAATCAAAGTTCTTAAAACATGCTGGATGATCAGGGCATTTTGATTCAAAGTGTAAACTCCAGCCAAATGACTAACTTGGGAGACACCTCTGAGAACTTTTTTTAATTTTAGACTAGTCAATGTCAGCTCTAAAGGTCAAAGTGTGGGTTTGAATCCTTTGGGTTCTCAAATGAAGGAAGTTGCATAAATCTTCCTTGGTTATTTGTACATATTATTTCTGCACATAAGAAGTTATCCTAGAGTGGTCCTCACTAAATCTCATATTGGCCAAGAAGTATTAGAAAAATTTTTTGTAGTAGGCATAAATGAGAATGAGAATGAAAGAAAGTTGAGTCGAGGCAAACAAATGCATGACAGAAAAAATGAAGATCATCCTGAATGAGAAGTCTAGAGGGTGTGATCTTAAAAAAAAAAATAGAGGGGGTGATCTTGGCAGTAATATACCTAAAATAGGCATCCTGATTCTTCTTAGATAGGAAGTTGTCATCCCCACAACTTCTAGAAGAAGAATCCTTAGAACCACAAGGTCATTTGCTAGAACTAGCCATTTCTAAGACGAGGACTCTAGAGAGTTTTAAAATTGATATGAAAGTGAATGAAAATAATTTCAAAGACCCTTCTATTTAAAAAAATTTTGAACAATCATATTGTCAAAATTTGGATCGTACGCATGATTTTAAAGTCATACGGGATAAAAATATTTTCGTACGTACGAATGAGAACTACCAAAAATGAAATAGATTTTCGTTAAACACCATTTCCAAGGCATCATTTCATACAATTTGACCACACGATCTTATAGACGAACATGTGTTTGTCTGGGATGATCATAATATTAAAGATTGCTATAAAAGCGATTAGGTTCGTTTTCCATATAAACTAACATCTAGATCATACATATGAAAATGATTTCATACATACGATCAACAATAAATAAATGACATTTTTTGGGAAACTGTCCCACCACATACATAATAAACTATGCAAATTATATAGGACAATGACTTCATCTTACAGTATGAAACCTATCAAAAATTAAGTTTTGGGTGCTCAACTCCGTAACTTACCATGCACATGCTACATAATTTGTACATGATGAAAAAATTTCATATAGTACAAATAAAACACTTAAAAATAAGGCATGAAAATTAGAAAAAAAAACTACTTAAAAACCAATCATTCATTAATCATTTTTTTTTCAATTTTTAAACACAAAAACAAAAACAAGGGAATGCACAACTAAACACACAACATCTAATAGAATAAACAAACAAAGACAAACTAAACAGACACATATATACAACACATCAAGTTTGCAGAAATTTTAGTTTAAGCTTAACTTCCATCACACCTAACCTTGTTCTTAAGGTGCTAAAAGTGTAAAAGGCTAGTGATTTTATGAAAATATCTGCAAGTTAATTCTTCGAAGTAACATGATTCAATTCAATCTCTCTCTTAGCTATATGAACTCTAATAAACTGATGCCTTATGTTTATATGCTTGGTTCTAGAATGTTGAATAGAATTTCTATGAAATGTAAATGGCACTAGTATTATCACAAAAGATTGGAATTTTGCCAAGCAAAAATCTTAATTCAATCAACTGCTGTTTCAACCAAAAAATTTGTGCCACACAACTACCTAAGGCAATATACTCTACTTCAGCAGTAGATAGGGCTACTAAATTCTGTTTCCAATTGGACCAAGAAGCTAAAGAGTTTTTTATGAATTGAAAAGTTCTAAATATACTTTTTTGATCAACCCTATAACTTGTAAAGTTTGAATCAAAATATCAAATAATTTCAAATAAAGAGCTGTGCTTAGGATACAAAATCCCTAAATTTTGAGTTTCCAAAAGATATCTAAAAATTCTTTTTATAGCTGTTAATTGTGATTCTTTTGAATCAGATTAAAATCTAGCATACAAACAAACACTGAACATTATATCTGGTATGCTAGCAGCCAAGTAAAGCAATGATCTAATAATTCCTCTAAATTTCTTCTGTCAACATATTTTCTCTTAGAGTCCTTATCCAACTGCACTAAGGAACTCATTGGTGTAGTTATAGGTGTAGCATTGTCCATTTAATATTTCTTGACGATATCCTTAATATACTTTGACTGATTAAAAAAAGTTTTTTTCTCATTTTGTTTATTGCTAAACCCAAGAAAATAACTCAAATCTTCAATCAAACTTATATCAAATTCACTACTCATTATTTTTGGGAAATTATCACAAAGATTTTTATAATTTTATCACCACCATCTATGATAAAAGAATTATCCAAGTTTCTTTAAAGGGATCTACAAAATTAGGCCAACATTTGATCTAGTTTTGTCCTCCTCCCTCCTCCACCACCCTTAAAATGTTCCTATAACACTCCCAAGTTTTTCTAGTCTGTAAGTGCACTATTAGGACCTTCTCCAAATCTAATATTTTAAGGCTATTCAAAATTAGCCCATACTAGGATCTTTGACCTTAGTATTATCTTCCATTACACGCACTAAGTATTTAAAATCTCCACAAAAAACTCCATAACATATATATCAACATTATCTAACCCTTATAAATATATCAATGGCCTAGATTCTCCCCATTCCAAACTTTAGCTCTTGAATTTCAAAGGGGTGCTCTTAGGTTTCACCTACCCTCCACATTCGACAAATCCCTTTAAGCAGCCATCACATCAAGAAACCCTCACAAAATACTCAAAGTAGTATCACCATTTAGAAGGAAACATGTTATATCAAGTGCAGGCCTTAGACAAAACCTTCTAAGACTAGCTAGGTTAGAGAGAGGTCATCTCTTCACTTATAGAAAGAATTCTTATAGTTGATGATGACTTACAATCTAAGTAAAGAAATTTTCATATAAATGTAGACCAATAAGTTACTTTTTTGATAAGGAAGGCAAGAAAACAAACATCCTTAGATGCACAATTCTTAAAGTTGAGTCTTGTATAATGGTATCATATGGTATATTCATTCGATCTCAATCAATTGTTATAAGAAAATAATCGATGAATCAAAATTCCATACAATACTTCATCAATCTAATATGCATATGATGTGCTAAACATAAAACAAATGTAGTCAACCTAACATCTCTGGCTAATAGATATCATGCTTTTAAGTGTATACTTTAAAAAAACAAAGAAAAATGACTAGGATGGTTTGTAAATGTACTTAAAACATCATGGGAAGAGCAGAAAGAAATACAAAAAAATACCCAATAATAGTTAAAATTTATTTGATCTAAGTCCCATGCATATTTAACCTTCTCTTGATTGAAGGAATGGAATACGCTTATTTGGTTAAGTTTAAGCACCATATTGGAGAAATGAAGTTTGATATAAAAATGAACATATTCTATAAATAATTAAGGTCCATTGTTAGTTTTGATCATTTTTAGGTCATTTTCTAATTGTTTGACATCATTTCATATGTTTCAATTGAAGATATTGAAATGATTTAAAATAATAAAAATCAAAGAACAACTTTAGATGAAACTCCATAAAAATGGATGCAAAATCCATATAAATGAATCAATTTTGATTGAAATAAAAAAAAGTATCATGATAAAACACTACAGGAAAATCACCTATTTCCGGCGGCTATTTCCGGTGGAATTTGAGCATTTTCCGGCGGTATTTGTGCCGCCGGAAAAAACGGCGTAGGAAAATAATTTCCGACGGCTTTTTTCGGCGGCAAATAATGCCGGCGGCTTGCCGACGGACATAAACTGTCGGTTGAATTAAAAAAAAAAATCTCCCGCCACCCCCTACAGCCGCTACCCGCCAGCAAGCATTAACCCAGCGGCGGCATGCCAGGGGCCACGCTCCGGCGGTCACGCCAGACCGTTTCCGCCAGCCACCACGCCAGACCTAGGGTCGCGCTCGCGCCGACCGCAGGCCGACCGCACTCGCGTGAGCCTGACCTAGCCCGAGTGTGCCAACTAGCCAGCTCTCGCCTGTCTTCCCTGAGAATCGAACCCTAGACCTCTTCACCCGCACCCAAGCCTGACCACTGCGCCGATCCTGCAAAATGTATAAAATCAAGTATTATTTTATTTATATTAAAACCGGCTGAATATTATAATTAAAACATTGTTTATTTAAGATTTTTTTAATTGATAATTAAAATAAACTAGTTAAGTAACAATTAATTAAAATATGTTATTAATAAATAAGAGTTAAAAAGTCACAAGCGGGATTGATAATAAGATGTTAATAGAAGATGATATTTTCATACTAATTAAAAAAATTAAATATTGTTTGAGTGAGTAGTCATATTTGAGCATTAAATGTCTAAATAAGATAAATTTAAATATTATATAGGTTAATCTCCCTTATATATTATACTTGGTTTAGATTTTATTAATAATAAAATAGGTAAGGGTTTAGTAAAGAGAACAAGCTCTTCTTTCCATCTTAAGGCACTAACAACAGGACATGCATTATATATATTGATCATGAATATCAATTACCTCCAATCAAGCTCCAAATGAACCTTGATTTTTACCAAACCACTCTGAACATCACTTATAGTAGATTGGACATGATTGGTCATCATGACCAAGTCAACAGGTGACTTGGTCAATTAAAATCATGATTGTTCAATCCAGGTCAACTTGGGTCACTTCAATACATACAATCAAAGAAAACTCTCTAACCTCTCACATTCTATCCCTTGCATGGTTTAAACATCTTTAAACTTGCCATGAATCAAACCCTAGTTTGTTTGAGTTAGCCAAATCACCATGTGTAATCAAACTCTACTATACATTGACTCATTTGCTCAAATGTCAAACCCACTCCCCTAAACCTCTCATGATTCATTCCAACAACACTTAGACACTCCCTAAACTCGATCCATCTCAGCAAGGCTTAACTAGTTGAACATTTAAATAGTCAACCAAATGCAAGAAAAAGGCTTGAATGGTCAACATTCATAGCCAAAGAAATCCCCTATTTTCTAACTTATCCATCCCATTCAAATATACTATAGAAGCATCCTAGACCCTATCCTGACCTAGCATAGTCCATGATTTAGCCTAAGCATCTCAGGTGGTCTCCCCATGGGAAAAAGCCCAAGGTCATTTTCACTCTTAAAAGGCTTGTTACCCTACTATATAATGAATTGGGACAATTGTCTATCATCTAGGCAAGCTCTCTGATGCATCTTAGCCATCCAATCTCCCCCCAACAACTAGAATAGAGAAAAACATCTAGAACATTCATTAAGATGACATTCACTCAACACTCACTCCCCAGCCATTCTCTTAATGTTTTCAATTCATTCTCAATTAATTTTAAGTTTTCTAAAAGTATTTGAAATTTTTCATAACTAACCTAACTAGGTATGCTAGGTTGAAAAGGAAAATAGATGAATTACATTAAAAAGGCTACCTTAAAGAGAGACTTGGCCCTTACACAATTATGCTCTTTTAACTCTAATTAAAAAAGGATAACACAAGATGGATGCATATGGATAATAGACCCATTAATATGATAACTACTAAGCATATATTCCTTATTCCTATATTTAATTACATGTTGAACTTTACAACTACTCCAAAAATATCTTAAAAGTGGATATCACCAAATCATGATTAGAGTAGGAGATGATTTGAAGATTGCCTTCAAGGACTCATGTGATCTTTTTGAATGGTTAGTCATGCTATTACAATTATCTAATACTCTTGGTATCTTTGTGAGGCTAATGAACACTATTTTGAAGTCATATATTAAAAAATATTTGTGGTCTAAAGATAGTGGGCATATGGAACACCATAGGTTTGTTTTTTAGATGCTTGAGGGATAAAGTTTTATATAAATTAAAGGAAGTATTTCTTATTGTTGATGAGTTGATATTTATAGGGATCATTGTATTTACACATTGACTTACAATTCATCCTTGTAAAGTTAAAAATATCTTACATTAGCCCACCACCACTAGTTCCATTTATGATAGGACTTTTCTTGGCATAGCTGCATTTTATAAGAGATTCATCAATAACTTTTCTATCATCATTGCTCGTACAACATCCTATAGCATATATCTTACAAAATAAATGGTTATATACTAGGCTCTTAGCACAAAAAAGGCCCTAGAGTTAGTGAAGGTCATTATAATATCTACCATAATGCAAAGACTCCAAAAATTTATTGTCCTTTGAAGTATCCTATGATGTATCAAGAACTGCTATAGGTTGTATCCCAAGTCAAGAAAATCACCTAATAGCCATCTATAATGATCTACTAAATAATGCTGGATAAAAGAGCACTACACATGATTGAGAATTGTATACTATCAATAAATCTTTGAAATATTAGAGAAATTACCAATTGCATAAGAAATTTATGTTTCATACTAATTTATCATGCCTTCAAGTTTATCAACAATTAGACTAAGTTAAATCATAAGCATACCAAGTGGGTGGAATTCCTATAGGGTTTTTCATCTCCTAAAACATAACTTTGTGAGATAATTAAAAAATAAATGCACCATCTAAAATGCTATTGTAATCATCTTCCTAGAATTTTATGGCACTAATTTTTATAACTTTGGAACATTATTATGAATGTCCAAATTTTTCATGTCATTTATCTTATGCATCTTTACTATCTCCTCACAATGCATAACTCCTTCATAGTGGTCGAGGGTTACCTGTATAGGGGAAGAAATTATGTATTCGTGGGTCTTCCTCTTAGGAGTTTCTCATAGCTAAGCTACAATTTGATGGCATAATTAACTTCTTAAAAAAGATAAGATAATTGTTTTGATGGTGTCTAGGTTTTATCGGCCTTTACTAAAGGGAGACATTTAAAGATTAGCGTCATAGTATTACACTTTCCAATAAGCTAAGCTACAAAATAAAGATCAAGGAAATGCAACGTATTGCACATTCCTTTTAAACCTTGGGAGGACTTATCTATATACTTTATCTTAGCATTACCAAGGAATACAAGAGGGGCATGATAGTATTTTTTTATAGTGGATAAACATCGTAAGATGGCTCATTTTGTACCTACTAAAAAACATATTATTCAAGTCTTTTGTTTAGGGAGATAATGAGATTATGTGACTTACTGCCTACTGTAATGTCAGAAATGATGTGAGATTTGTCACTTATTTTTTGAGAATGTCATGGATGATACATAGTATAAAAAGTTTTAAGGTGCTGAGTAAGACAGAGCTCATGTAATTGTGATCTTCAACAACTTGGTTTTAAATTTACCTATAATAGTAATATTTTTAACATTACCAAGTAATTAACATATATGTTATTATATGGGTAAAATCTAGTGAGACTCATTAACGTGGTTGTTATCCCAAATCATATATGTTTTATTATAATTTTATATCTTTTTAGATTATTAAATCTCTCATACTGAGGCAAGGGAACAAATAGCTAAATGTAATGTAAAGTATATTGTAAGGTAAATCATAATCATGTTTCCAAAAAATATGAAGAAAGCTATTGTGTGTTGGTTTATATTAGTCCTTAGATATATTCATCTTTAAAACATAATTAATTATAAGTTAAGACTTATGGCCAATTAAAAATTATTAAAAATTTAAGATGCATATCATTTTGATTTATCATTTGACAAGTTATTTAGTCTAAATATTAATATGTAAGATTATATTTCACTTACAAGAATTAATCAACCTTAACTAATGCAGCTAACCCATTTGCAAGATTTATTTTCAACCAAATAGCTAATCCAATCGCAGAAGTTATTTCTAAACAAATATATGTACCATAACCATTAAAAGAAGGAGATTTTATTATTACATAAGAGGTGACTATACATCAAGCTAAGTATCATATGTTTTTTATCATATGAAAGATAAGCTACCTAGTGGGAACACATGGCTCACAAAGGAAGCCTTAGAAAAGATTGCACCTAGACTTGCTAAAGAATACTTATATTTTAGTGTCATGGAGAAGAGTTTTAATGAACCTTGAAGAGTTGATGCTTAACATAAAGGAAAAGATTATCACGGCATTGCTACTATATGTTGATCATGAATCTAAATTAAAATCAAGGGTTATGATGGCCCTTGACACCTTCCTTCAAGCTCAATATGTTATAATGAAATCTAAGGCCAAGAGAGAGCATCATCAACATACATGAATAATAAAATTCTTTAATGAAAAAGTGTTAAAATTGTAATGATATGTAAACTTAAATATAAAAAATTCAAAATTTAAATTTTAACCTTTAATCCTTATTCCATATTAGAGAATTTTATATTTAATTCTCCTTCATGTTTAGTTTATTCTTTTAAAATTTTCTCTCATATTCCTAGCTTCATTTTATAATTTTATCCCCACCTTCCATGATAAAAGAATTATCTAAGAGTCTTTAAATGGGTCTACAAAACAAGGCCAACATTTGATCTAGTTTAGTCCTCATCTCTCCTCCACCACCCTTAAAATGTTGCTTTAACACTCACATGTTTTTCTAGTCTCTAATTGTACTATTAATACCTTCCCCAAATCTATTATTTTAAGGCTAATTAAAGTTAGTCCATACTAGGATCTTTGACCTAAGTATTATCTTCCGTTACACACTCTAAATACTTTAAATCTCCACAAAAAATTCCATAAAACATATCTCAACATTATCTAACCCTTCTAAATATTTAAATGGCCAAGATTCTCCCCATTTCAAACTTTAGCTCTTGAATCCCAAAGGGGTGCTCTTAGGTGTCACTTGCCCTCCACATTTGACAAACCTATTTGAGCATCCATCACATAAAGAAACCCTCACACAATACTCAAAGTAATATCACTATTTTGAAGGAAACCTTCTATATCAAGTGGAGGCCTTAGGTCAAACCTTCTAACCCTATGTAAAAGAGATGTAATCTCTTGACTTACATGGAAAGAACTCTTATAGTTGATGATGACTTATATTCTAAGTGAAATGATTTTCATATAAATTTAGGCCAATAAGTTGGTTTTTTGACAAGGAAGGAAAGATAACAAACATTTTGAGATGCACGATTCTTAAAGTTGAGTCTTGTATAATGGCATCTTATGGTATAGTAATTTGATCTAAATAAATTCTAATAAGAAAATATTCGATGAACCAAGATCCGATACAATACTTCATCAATCCAATATAACATATGATGTGTTAAACATAAAACAAATGTAGCCAAGCTAACATCTCTGACTAATAGATATCATGCTTTTAAGTGTATACTTTAAGCAAAAAAAGAAAAATACTAGGATGATTTGTAAATGTACTTAGTACATCTCATTGGAAAAGTAGAGGGGACTAAAGCAAAATACCCAATAATAGTTAAAATTTATTTGATCTAACCCATGGATTGAAGGACTTGAATGCTTGTATTTGGTTAAGTTTAAGCACCATATTGGAGAAATGAAGTTTGATATCAAAATGAATACACTTATAATAATTAAGGTCCATTGTTAGTTTCGATCATATTTAGGTCATTTTCTAATTGTTTGACTTCATTTCATATGTTTCAATTGAAGATATTGAAATGATTTAAATCAATTAAAATCAAAGAACAACTTTAGATAAAACTCTATAAAAATGGATAAATTTTGATGAAAATAACAAGTGTCAGGATAATAGATTTACATATATAAAATTTAAATTATCTTATTTATATGTTTAACCCATAAACATTCTTTAGTTTATCCCCATCTCATGCACGCAAAAGAATAGGTGACGATGTCACAACGGGATCTTGCTGAGGAAGGCAATTGATGAGACAAATGGTATGTGCACTTTTGAAGAAAAATAAGAAAGAAAGTCAGGATTAGATCTCATTGAGGCAGGCCATCAATCTGTCCTCAATGAGACCAATGATATGTGACATGTAAAATGAAAACTTCTATGACAAATTAGATGAGAGGAAGTCATCATAAGATCTTTTTCAAGAGGCATTAAAGGGACATGCAGGGAGTTGCCCCAAAACCCTAAAAAACAAAGAAGAGTTAAAAAGTCACCAGCGGGATTGATAATAAAACATTAATAGAAGACGATATTTTGATAATAATTAAAAAATTAAATGTTGTTAGAGTGAGTAGTCATATTTGAGCATTACATGTCTAAATAAGATAATTTTAAATATTATGTATGATAATCTCCCTTATATATTATACTTGGTTTACAATTTTTTAATTAATAAAATAGGCAAAGGTTTAGCAAAGAGAACCAGCTCTTCTTTCCATCTTACATTGCACATAGTTCACCGGTAGGCACTAACAACAGGACATGCATTATATATATTACAGACAATACACCACTGGTAGGCGCATAATATTCCGTCCTCAGCCCCTCACATTTCCTCAACCCTCTCAGGAATTTTCCTGGATATGAGCACACGGCCACCTTTGATTCCCCTTTTGCTCAACCATGGCTTCGTCTGCAGCTCACTCGCAGATAGAAGGGATGCAGAAGAAGGATATACAGATAGCCATGGCCAAGTCCGTGGAACTGCGGGCCATCCACAGTGCTCTGTTGCAAGGAAGTGGTAGTAGCCCAGCGGCGATGAGGTTTCTCGCCGGCGCTTCTCCTCTTTTCTCCAACAAGTTTTCCTCCGCAGCTGACGACTACCCTGTCTTCACTCCGGTGAGCTTTCTTTTTTCTTTTCCCCTTTTCTTTTCTTCTTTCTTACACTGATTTACTCCTTTGGATTTCTTGGTTCTCGAATGACTGAAATCTACACTCAGTTGTTGTGATTTAGATGTATTTATGAGATTTTCTTGAATTCATAAAAGCGTTGTGCTAGAAAAGTCATTTTGTTTTCCTTATTTAGTTATCAAATCCCTGATGCAATTTTGGGATTTGAAAATGCATTCGGTGCTTCGCTGTTCGATTAATTTTGTTAGGGTTTACTTATGTAGTAAGTTGATTGAGATCCACTTTAAGACCTCTGTTGTTTTGGTTTAGGTGGATGGTTTTACTCTTAAAGAAGCTGTGAAGTTTAAATGTGTTTTTGATGAAGCGAATCTTAACATGTTTATGCTTGAAGAGTCTGATTTAAACTCAAACCAAGCGATATTGGTAATGCATACAAGTATAGAACAACAATTTATTGAGTTGCATTTTGTCCATGTTCTTGAGGAGATTATAGTATGATTTTTGTTCCAGATTGATGTATAAAGGACAGTGAAATATTTGAATGTTCACCATACTTTTTTCTAGTTTATTTCTTTAATTTTTCTTTTTCATTTTGTAGTTGTCAAGTATTTTTTTTCAGAATTAACAATACTCTTTTGTAATTTTAATGGAAACGCTCTGGTTCAACCAATTATATAGAATGCAAGTTAATTATTGTCTGTTCATGATTGGGTGGGTTTTTTTTTCCTTCTGTAGCATGTCCATTAAGCACAATAAAAGTATTTTTTTTAGATTAGACAACAATAAAAAAAATAAAGATTTTGGTAAAAAAATCAACTATTTTTGTTGGGAAAAAATAAAAAAAAATAGAGAAAAAATTTAAATTTAAATGAATAATACCAATACAATAATGGAAATTGCAATATAGTGTATTAAGTTTGACTCTTACTAAGAGAGGATATTTTAAAATTACCGTATGATTATATTATTAGGATTCCTTTTTTAATACATTGGTATTTCTGATGTTTAAATCTTTTCACTGGCTGATTTTCACCATAGCTACTACTTGTTCAGAAGAATAATATAATATTTTGTTCAAATAAATGCTCACTTAAAACTAGACCATGTCAGCAGCCCAATGGCACATCATGATTAATTTCAAATTTTGAAGATATTGCCATATAGAGCTGCCTAAAATTAATGGCCTTTAATTTTCTTATCTGACTCAAAAATCGTATATCATCTTAAAAAACCTTATCTCTGATAAAAGTTGATGTCTGTTTTAAACTTTTTATATTTGGTTAAAAGATCTTATATATAATAAAATCTTTTTTCTAGGGAAAAAGACATTATGATAAACGCTTATATCCTGATTGAAGTCAATATTTTTGCATAAAACACCATATATTTAAGTACAATATCTTACATTTATCAAAATTTTATATGTAGGTCAAAAATCTTATATTTGATAACATATTATGTAAGCACATTTTCTATTACATTAATTTCTAATACCCATTGTGGCTCAATTTTATGTTACGCTATTGAGACACATTGAATGATTGCATCGAACATTGAAAGGAAAAAAAAAAGAAATCTTTTATTTGCATTTTTGGGTGTTTTTTTGTTATGTGTGGAATCTGATTATGTTGATCAATCTTGTTATTATGTTGTCTTGGACCTCAAAGCTTGTCGTGTTCGTGGGGGGTGCGGAGGGTTTACACTCTGCTTGGGTTCAGATGCAAAGCTCCGGCGTTGCGTACCCGAGCACCGTAGCGCTGTGTTCTTGAGCACTCCATTGCTGAACGACAGAGAGTAGAATGCTACAACAATATAGATACGGCGCTGCAGCGATGCAAGGCAGAGGCATGAGCGTCGCAATGCCCCAAACTAACGCCGCAGTATTGCGAGATGGACTAGATGATTTTATTTCTCGTTTTTCTGAAGGGTTACGTCCCTTGGGGTTATTTTACTTAATTTTATCTTGTATTTTGGGTGTGTAGACATTGAAAATGGTGCATGTGAGAAGAGAAGCAAGGAGAGAGTTAGAGAGAAGAGAGATCTGTACTTATTTCTCCCAACGTTTTGTTTTCATAGTGGATTTTTGGGTGTGGTGTGATTCCATGGTTTTTTCTCTATTTTGGATTTTTCTACGTTAAATTCTGGTTTCCTTTACTTTTACGATGCTTTTACTTTCTTGCTTGTTTCGTTATTGTGGCGTTTACTCCTCATCTCCCCAACATTTCTTTGGATCCTATAGCATTAATTAGCCTAAAGTATGTGGCATTGTTGTCATAATTCTACTATTAGAGCATGGTATTTTGTATTTGACTATATTGTTTTGTTGTAGCTAATGATCCTTTTCTGATGACCCAATTTTTACAATTCTTTTTAGATTAATTCTTTGGAATGTGGTCACTTGATGGTTCAACATCTTTGTCATCACCCCAAACTAATTAATCCTCCTTCAACTAATCACTTCTAATGCAGTATACTAAATTACTAAAAATGTCCAACTGAGTCAACCTACTATGAATATGGGCTGATGATAAGCATATAAAGACATTTGATTTGATGAGAGTGGGTACATTACTATTTATCAATGTGTATTGAAGGTAGCAGGTTATAAAATACTGCCTTTGCTACCTACTGCTGTTTGGTTTCATTTGTCTTTTCTTTTTCATGGGGTTTTAATTATAATATTAGTTCTTTTCTCTCTCTAGCTAGATGGTTGAAAGTTGCTGCATTGGACCCACATTATTTGCTAGAATTTTGATGAATGATTTTCTTTTATTTGCCTTAGAACAGTTTATCAAATTTTCAACTCAGAAGTACTTGTATTGTTTTATTTCATTTCACTTCAACTTGACGTCTTTGTGACTAAATTTAATTCGCCCATGCGTGATTTCGTTTAGATTGCTCGTCTGATCCATTATTGTTTGAGACAGACTTATGAAGATGAACCATTGCCCGGGTATCAGTTTATCCGTTCAGATCGAAGCCTTTCAGAAAGCTGGAGTGGAATTAGGCTGGAAGGAGAAGCCAGATGCGATGAGCTAGTTCTGTCTGACACAAATTCTGTGAATAAGTTTTCTTCCGTAAAAGATGAGCCGCTGGTTTGTTCAACAAATGAATATTTATCAAACAAAAGTTTTTGCATAAACCAAATTCCCCGCATGCAAAGTGCTCCAGGAGCTGATGTCCTTAAGTCTTTAAGTAGGAGAAGCTCCACAGGAGAACTCAAAACAGTGACATTTAACACAACAGACGACCCTGCAACTATCACTAGGGAGGCTGGTGCTGAGCAGAAGAAGCTCAAGGGTCTTAATAATGTTGCTCGTTCAGTTGGTATCCGTACTATTTCACTTCCACCTCAATCAAAAAGCAAAGGAACTACCTTTTCATGGTTGTTTCACAAAACAAAGAAGAAAACCAAACCAGAAATGTCTCCAAATACAAATGAATCAGAAGATATGCCCCAGCTTTTAAAGGATTGGGGAACATTCTCAATTGAAACCTTGAAAAGGGAGCTGTTTGAGGCCAATAAACAGAAAGATGTAGCATTGGCTCAAGTTGCAGAGATGAGGTTTTCTCTAGGCGAGCTGCAGCAAAAGCTGATAACCTTAGAGTCCTATTGTGAAGAGCTGAAGAAGTCCCTTAATCAGGCAGTTCTAGAACAAGAAAAACTAGTTCTCAACACATTAAAAAGAACAAAGCCAATTAGTAGTAACCACATCTGTAATGAAAACTCCATGCCTGTCAGCCATGATGTAATGGTTGAGGGCTTCCTACAGGTTGTCTCTGAAGCAAGACTCTCTGTCAAACACTTTTGCAAGATTCTTATTGACAATATCGATAAAACGGACAGCAGTTTGCTGGAGAAAATAAGCACGCTCGTCCATCCAAATCCACTAAATTTGGACCAAAAGCACCCAAAAGGTGTTCTCTATCACTTAGAAGCTCTCATTAACCAGTCACTTCACCAAGATTTTGAAAACTGTGTGTTCCAGAAAAATGGGACACCAAAGGTTCTTGACCCTCATCAAGATCGCATGGAGAACTTCTCATCTTTCATCTCTCTTCGAAATTTGAGCTGGAATGAGGTATTGAGAAAGGGGACTAAGTATTACAGTGATGATTTTAGCTGCTTTTGCGATCAGAAGATGAGCAGCATTGTTTCTATATTGAACTGGTCAAGGCCATGGCCTGAGCTGCTTCTGCAATCATTCTTCGTTTCTGCCAAATGCATGTGGCTGCTTCATCTACTAGCATTCTCCTTCAATCCTCCTTTGTTGATTTTGAGGGTTGATGAGAACCGAAGTTTTGATCCGCTATACATGGAGGATGTTTCTAGAGACAAGCAGCAACGGGCACATTCTTTAGCACAAGTGAAGATCATGGTAATGCCAGGATTTTATGTGCATGATAAGGTTTTGAGGTGCAGGGTATTGTGTAGGTATGGTTAAGTTTAACATAATTAGCCTTCCGATTCTGGTTATGTATTTTATATCGTTTGTATATTTCATCCTTTTTTTAATCAATTTCTTACTAAGGGTAAGAAATTATCAAAGTTCTAGTTGTTTCTTATATGTTTAACTGAGTAAGCTCTTGTGTTTCTTCTGGAATTGAATTTGGTCTTCTAACTAGTAGAGGTATTTCTTTATTCATTAGATAATCTCTATACTTTCTTAAAAATGCTTATAAATGTTTCTGAATGATGTATGACTGATTTTAATTGAAATGAAAAGTGCTACCCCTAACTGTAACCATAGCTGTCAATGGCGCAAAATAGTGCGCGGCGCGGCGCGGAGCACCTACGGCGCCATGTTCATGGCGAGGCGCATGTGTTTAAAATAGAGCGCGCTATTTGCGTCACATGTGAGCCATGGCGCTTGCGCACGGTGCAAAATAGCGCGCCAAATTGTTTTTAAATTTCAGTATACTTATGAATATTTTTTATATTTAAAAATATATCTATATTTTAAGATAAATGACTATTCATTGCCTTAATTTCACGAAAGATTTTCTGTTTGTTGCATCCGCCGAACACATCCTGCAGTCCCGAAGTCGAAGTTGCTGAATCTGTCCCGAAGTCAAAGGTTTTCTGTTTTCTGTTTGCTGCATTCGCTGCTTCCGTCGAATCCAGCGAATCTGTCCCGAAGTTGAAGTCATTGTTTCCCCCGAATCATCCCGCAGAGCAGTGCTTCCGCAAAATCTGCCCCCTCCTTCGTCTGTTCTAATAAAAAATCTTACTAGCTGACTCCGATTTGCAACCTCCGTCTGTTCCGCACAGTTATGTTATTTTGCACGGCTATTTCTTACAAGAATTTGCAACTTAACATGTATGCTCAGTACCGCTATGTATATGTTGGATACTGCTCGGTACCGCTATGTACTTACTCAGTACTGCTAGGTACACGCTCGGTACCGCTAGGTACATGCATGATACGTACCACTATGTAAATGCTCGGTACATACTCTGTACTGCTCGGTACCCCTCGGTACATGCTCGATACTGCTCAGTACAGCTCGGTACAGCTAGGCACACGCTTTGTACTGCTCGGTATCTTTCCATACAAACGAACTTCAAAATTACTCTTACAAATAAATTTTGTTCCTGGCAGGTCGAACCCCGCTCTGTATCGCAAAGACTCGTTTTGCAACAACTTTCTTAACTTTACAATATTTTCATCAACAACAATTGAACTTGAAGAAAATGTTTACTTGTGAGGAATTTATCTTGGATCCTTATGCAAAAGAGGCTAAAGCAAAATAATCTCAACATACAATCTTACAGCAATTATTTTGGAACACTATAGTGTATGCCTTAAAAATACTTGATCCTTTATTAAAGGTTCTTAGATTAGTTGATGGAGAGAAGAAGCCCCCAATAGCTTACATATATAAAGTAATTGATAGAGTAAAAGAGACAATTGCTGCAAGCTTCAATAACAGTGATAAGTATGATCAAATTTTTAAAATGATTGATAGAAAATAGGAAGTGCAATTACACCGGCCTCCACATGCTGGGGGACATTTTTTAAACCCTGAATATTTCTTCAATAACCCTGATATTGCCAAGGATAAGGAAATAGCTGATGGTCTTTACCAATGTATTAGAAGATTATCTCAAGATATAGCTGAAGAAGATAAAATCAATAATGAATTAAGTTTATACATTAGGGGTGAAGGACTATTTTGTATTCCTCCAGCTATAAGACAAAAAACTACTCGATCTCCAGGTATCATTATTTACAAAAAAATTAAGACTGATTTGCTATATAATATTGAAAAAAAAATCATTTCTTCCAGCTGATTGGTGGTTGGCATATGGACAAGGAGCTCCCAATTTATAAAGCTTTGTTATCAAAGTCCTAAGTCTAATGTATAGTTTATCTGGATGCGAACGCAATTGGAGTATTTTTGACATGTAAGTATTTTATAATGTATGTGTTGATTTTTTATTTATGTTTATAATATAGTAATGAAATTAATATTTTAATTGCAGCTTCATAGCAAACGAAGAAGCAAATTTGATCATGGTCGCTTAAATGATTTAGTTTATGTGAAATATAATAGAGCACTGATTCGGAGATTCAATCATCATGATGTCATCGATCCTATTTCTTTGACTGAGATAGATGATGCAAATGAATGGCTAACAGGAAAATTAGATGATGAGTCTGATGAAGAAAATGACTTTATTGCTGGAGGAATATTTAACTTTGACAAGTGTTGCTAAGGCTACTGACGTTTATGATAAAAGCTATAATATTCGGAAAAGATCTAAAGGAAAATAGAATGAATTTTCAATTAGGCATGATGTTGCTATTGAGAATGAGGATGAGGAGGCTGATGAAGAGGATTATGAAGTAGGAGATAATGTTGATGAAGATAATAAAGCTTTTTAACATTTGCTGATGACGATGATTCCCAAGAAGAGTAAATTAAATTTTTATTTGATTTAAAAAAAAAAGATTGTAATATTTGAATTATGAGATATTTGGATTTTACTTAGTCGAACTTATATATGTTATGGTTGTCTTTCATGTTTAATAATATTTTATATTCATGCTTATTATTTTATAATTTTTATATAGTTTGCGCCATGTTCAAAATGGCGCGTGCCGCGCCGTGCGCTATGCACCATGGCTCCAAAGGTTGAAGAGGATTATGAAGTGGGAGATAATGTTGATGAAGATCATAAAGCTTTTTAACATTTGCTGATGACGATGATTCCCAAGAAGAGTAAATTAAATTTTTATTTGATTTAAAAAAAAAAAGATTGTAATATTTGAATTATGAGATATTTGGATTTTACTTAGTCGAACTTATATATGTTATGGTTGTCTTTCATGTTTAATAATATTTTATATTCATGCTTATTATTTTATAATTTTTATATAGTTTGCGCCATGTTCAAAATGGCGCGTGCCGCGCCGTGCGCTATGCACCATGGCTCCAAAGGGACCTTAGCTCCATGGTGTGCCATTCACCATTAATAGGTATGGCTGTAACTTAATTAGTCTTTGGAACTTTATTACTATTATTTCTCATATCATTAAATTGCTAGTTTTGTTACAATTATTATCATTGTCTTGATTACTACTATTCGACGGGTTGAGCATCATTCTAGTAATAATAACTAATTCATGCATGTGCTTTAAAAGCAAATTCCTCACAAGATTATAATTGTAATTAAAAACTTTGCAATATTAGAACTTCCAAATATTTTAATTTGAAAACAGAAAGGCATATCATTTTGGAAGAACACTTAAAAGATATCATTTCCACCCTTGTCCAGAAGACTATCAGATTTCCCCAACTTTTTCATAGAGAGCCTGAAGGTTCAAGGCAATTGTTTTGTGTAGGAATATTTTCGGCAATAAATAGATGAGTTTAATGTCTTTGTTTTGCACAAAGATCCAACACAAATGCAGATAATAGAAAAGCACAAAAATCATAAGAGACACCAGAGTTTTTATATGAGAAACCTAGGAAAGAGAAAAACACGGGGGCTGGCCCAGTTAGAATCATTCCACTACTATTTGTATTTGATTAGAAGCAATGCTCTTCATCAGGGGAAGACATTGATACATTGTAAACAATATATTACATAGTTGAATTTAGAAGAACTATTGACATTAGTGATATTCTTAAGAGGTTGTTTTCTTTCTTATCCAGTCATAATCCTTTGAGAAAGGAGACTAGAGATCAAATACTCCAACATAATCTGAAGGCTAATGTCAAGAATCAAAGTTGATTTTGACGACGCGCATCAATCTTATAAGTAGCTATATGTGTTGGCATTATTAGCGATGGTAGGTGATGAAGTCAATAAGTGTTGGAGTAGCCATTCGATAATGATCAGAATATTGAAGTTCTAGTTGGAAGACGGTGATCAAAGGACCGTAGTTGGGTGACGATGGTTCGAGGATCATTTTTGGGCAGACGATGGTGGTCGGAGAATAATAGTCGACGATCGACGAAGGTCGGAGGATCATAGTCGGCAGGTGATGGAGATAGTAGGAAGGATCGTAGTTGACAGGAAACGATGGTCGGAAGATCTTAATAGGGTGATAGTGGTCTTACAATCATAGTTGGGGGTGATAGAAGTTTGAGTTATTTAGTTGGTGGCCAACGAAGGTTGGAAAGTTTGTATTTAGGCGAAGGTAAGGACCATAAATGGGCTATAGTTGTCCAAGAGCCGTAGTAGAATAATAACAGTTTGAGGACCGTATTCATTATGTAACGGAGGTTAAAAGGATCATAGTTGGGCGACTGTGGTTCGAAGACCGTACTCAGTGGAAAATGGAGGTCAACAGGATCATAGTTTGCAGGTGAGAGAGGTCAGAGGACTGTTGTGAACGAGTGATGGCGGTCAGAAGATTTGTAGTCAAGTGACAATGGTTTGAGGATCGTAGTCAGCAAGAGACAGAGTTCGAAGGACAACTGTGGTCATTTGATGAAGGATCCATGGAGTCCATTAAGATAGTGACCTGGCGGTGATGCTCCCATATTCTTAGATTTCAAAGCTCTATGGAATCTCAAGTCAAAGTACTCCAAGCTCCTCTCATCCTGTGTAGAGAATGAGATATTGTTTATAGATTTTTAGAGTAAAATGCTCGTAAATAAAGAGAAAATTTGGAACACTTTATAAGATATCCAATATTGATTTTCTTAATCATAGAATGTTCTTCTAACATTGAAGTACCTTAATGTTTGTTGGAATATAGCAATTTTTGGCTCATTGATTCGTCTCGGTGACCTACTAGATTTGACTATATGTCTATAATCATCCCAAATTTGTCGATCAGTTGGTCATCAAAATATTGTCTCTCCTAAAGTTTTCAATTATGCTTTAAGCCCTTGATTTGAGCTCATTCAAGCTTGGATTGAACCATGTATAGTGTGGTCAGATTCATCTCATTGAAAAGTTTAGTTCTACTATAAATTTGTTGAAATCAGAGTTCTGATGGGCATGAATTTTATTTTGCAAGTTTCCAATTCAAATATACCTTCAGATTTGTACCTAGTTAAAGTAATTTTTGACAAGGTTTCGCCATTGATCTCCAATTTTCTCTCCAACCCCACAGCTTTATATTGGGGATGGAAGTAAAACATCATAATGAAACAAACAAGTAAAAGAAGCAGAAATAAAAAAATGACACTAGGATTTAACATGGAAACTCAAAATTGGGAAAAACAACAATGAAGCCACACCATACCAAGAAATTCACAATGAAAATGGAAATAAATAAGCACAGACCTCTCTTCTCTCTTGCTCTCTCCTTGCTTCTTTTTCTTTCTTACACCATTCTCACACACTAAACACAAGAGAAAGTCAAGTTAATAACGCCAAGGGACTCTACCCTTAAAAAAAAAGGAAGAAAACTGTCAAGTCCGCCTCGCAGCCCTACGGCGCTCAAGCGTCTGTCATCATATGCTGCGACACTCAAACCCACAACGTTGTGGCACTACGGCGTTACGGCGTCGAATCTAGAGCGTTGCGACACTCTGGTCTCTATCATTTTCCCTAGTAAACTCTACAGAGCCGGGGCTATCGAGAACACAACGCTGAGGTGCTCCTCAGCGTTGGGGCGTTGTATAGATAAAGAATTTCCAAGTGCAAAGCACCCGAATCCAAGCAGAGGGTAAACCGACTCTCACCTCCCACCGAGCACGAAGAAATTGATTTGAGGTCTGAGGCAATGGTACAATCCGATTGATCGACACAACCAGATTCCACATAGACTAACACATTGTAACCAGCATTAAATTGCTATCAAATTGAATTTCCTACGCTTTGATGATCTAATGTCCATTACTTCTCACTAGCATACTTGCTACATGTTCTTGGGATTGTCGGTCAAAATTTCCTCTTCTTCCATTATGAATGACTGCATTAACTTCTATTTGCTAAATTACTTGGTTCTTGCGGAGCTAAATGCTGAATTTCTAAAGCATGGGTTCTGTTCCTATTCCTTGAGCTCTTGGATTCTGCTAGCTCTTCTGCTTCATAGATCATCTATTCCCACGATGTCTGTTATCTCTATTATTTTCTGTTGTCAACTACCACTATGTCAGCTCTCCGTTCTGAATGCTGAGTTACTGTTTGAATGGTATTTTTTTACCGAAAGATTTTTTTGCCAACTCAAGCTCTATCCTACTGTTTTGCTAGGATTTTTTTTTAACTCCAGATCTTCTTATATGTTGCATTGCTCTATAGCTATTGTTTCTTCTACATTGATAAACTAGCTACTGTTTCTGCTACCATAATCCTGATGACTAATGGTCTACCTCAGTGTTGATGAATTCTGAATACTCTCTACTGTCATCCAGATTATTGCTTACCCTGAACTTTCACTGTTTGATTGAATTCCTGAATTGCTTTGGAGCTTCTGATTTCCTATGTAGAAATCTGAATTCTTGCTGCTTCTATCAATATTGCTGTTGGCTTTTAGTACTTTTTTCTGTATACTTGATTTCCTGTATATCCATTGATGCCTTCTGTCTACGATTTGAAATTCATTTATTGCTGTGTTGAAGCTCCATGAATTTGCTCTACCTGTCTTGATCACATTTTTGTCAAGCTTATGCTTGATCAATGTTCGATCTGTTTCATTACATAGACTGTAGTTCCCCTTCCTGGTACACATGTCCCATTTCCACTTGATTGTTTGAGTAGGGGTGTCAATAGTTGACACGACACGAAAATCCGACTCAAATCTGGCTCGAAAATTTTGGGTTAGACCCGATCTGATTTCAAAACGGGTGGGTTTTGGGTTCCCAAATTCGACCCGTTTGAAAAATGGGTCGGGTTCGGGTTGACCCGACCGGTTGTCGGGTCAACCCGGAAATCCATTTGAAATTACTACACATGCCCGCTGAGACTGCCAGCACTTGCCACGACTGCCGCACACCTGCCCGCGATTGCTTGTGCCCTGCCAGCGCGCCCGCTGAAGCTGCCTGCGCCTGCCAGCTGCCGCCCACGTGCCCGAGGTTGCCCGTGCACCTGCCCGTGTTAGCCTGCTGATGCCCGCACCTTGCTCGCTCGCTTCCGCACTCGCCCGTTGCTCGTTGCCCGTTGCCTGCCGCCCGTCGTCCCGCCCGCCTACCGCTTGCAGCCACAGTCTCGTGTCGGCTCGGGTCAACCCAGCAACCCACCGGGTCATGTTCGGGTTCGAATTTCCAACCCGTTTACATACTCGGGTCTGGTTAGGGTCGACCCGTTTAAACCCTGGTCAGTTTCGGGTTCGACCCAAACCCGACCCGAAACCCTATTTTGACTGCCCTACTTTTGAGGATATGTTCATTTGATTTTACTCTTCCATTGGACATTACTTGTGGTTCCAGCAACCTACTTTAAAAATCCACCATCTCAGGCCGCAGAAGTCTCAACCTCGAGTCTATTACAGCTCCAGTAACCCAATCAAAACCTTTGACTGATAATAGAATATAGTTTCTTTTATTTTAATTTTTAAACAAACGGGGTATTGTACTATGGTGAAGGACTATAAAGAATCTTAAACAAAACAACTACATACATACAACATAATGATTACTACAAAGCATTACTTGAAGTAAAACTCACACGAAAAGGTCAAGCTAGTCTACTCCATTTGAAAACTTGTCTCTTATTTCCAAGCAATAATTTCTTCATTTATTTTTTATATATGTCCAAAATAAATCCTTCCTCAACAGAAATCTATGAATGGTATAAAATATCATGCTCAAAATCAAGTGGTGGTCTCTGAACATTAGTACACTAACCACATTCTCTTTCACATTGCAGCTCATGACACATCATCTAAAGAATGTAAGCTCCAACTAGAGTCAATCTTTTTCCAATAACTTCACTTCTACATCTTTTCAACTCCAACCATTTAGGAAATCTTCCGTCCCTCATAACAACAAGATGCAAAGCTGAAGTAAAGAATTCCTATTGTTTGTCCATATATGCATGCAACACCTAAAAATTTTATTTTCCTTCTCCTTTAGCTCTAGCAAATTATCAATTGACACACAGTCATGCATTCATGTGCTTACAATATCTAACAATTCTTTAGTGAGGATGTCTGGAGGCTCCTCAAAACGTGACCAATATGTTATGAAGAAAATACAAAATTTAAGAACTCAAATTCTTGCAAAGTAATAATAATAATTGATACGTCATCACAAAATTATCTTGATTGGGCACGAATCTCGAGGCAAAATCAGTTCGGAAACTTCAAAAATTAATTTCGGGAGCATATGAACTCCGATTTCAGCGAGCTTACAGTCAAACTGTGCGTCTCGGAAATATGAACCCAACGACACCAAGATCAACCCAATCCGAGCCCAAATGAGTCCGAATCAAGGGTTCAAAGCGCTGTTGGAAGGTTCAAACCGCAATTTGAGTTATCAAACGGTCTCTGATTTTGACGAGCTTATACTCTAATCGAACGGCTCGACGAGACGAATCCAACGAGCCCAAGATCATCAAATTCCGACATCATTAAGGCCTTCAAATGACCAACGAACGGTGCATGATCAAAGGATTCGATATCGGCCGTCCATTCAAACCACTCCCAATTCGCCCATGATCTCATGCCTATTTACGGGCTATGCCACTCCAGAAAAATTATAAATAGAGTCTTCATTCTACACAAAGGGGACTGAAGTGAAGAGAGAGAAGATGAAGAGAAGGAGAAGGAGAAAAGGGAAAAGGAGATTCCTCACCTCCTCGACCACCGCCGCCAGAGCTCTTCCTGCCGCCTGAAGACGTCGGAACTCTGCCGGATTTTCAGGAAACGCCAGGAATTCGCAGAAGAGAGAAGAAGAAGAGGAGAAAGGGGAAAGGGAGATTCCTCACCTCCTCGACCACCGCCGAAACTCTTTCTGCCGCCTGAAGACGCCGGAACTCTGCCGGATTTTCGAGAAACGCCAGGAATTCGCAGAATTTTGTAAACTTCCTGGGAGAAACAAATTGTATTCTTATTATCCCAACTTGTGGGACGAATCAGCCATCTGTAATCTGCTAAATCACTAGTGGAACTTTACAACTGGGCGAGGCCCCGTGGTTTTTTCCCTTTTGGGGTTTTCCACGTAAAAACCTTGGTGTTCACTTTCTCTTTTCTGTTTTTGTGCAAAATACTCGTGCAACGCTAGGACGCGAATTTACAAACTCTACCGCCGCGTATATTCTCGCACGCAACAATAATAATACAAATAACTGCTCTCAATGTTCCAGTTTACTTATAGATACACTGTTTATATAACAAAGAGTTAAATAAATCACACATTTATACTAAAATTGAAAATTCATTTCACCAATAAAATTGATGGCATAAAACTCACATAATGTGACAAATTTGGACATTATTATTACACAGTTAACATAATGTGACAGGTTTCTGCAAGCAATAACATCAAATAAAGTAAATTTACTAAACATGTTATCCAACAACTAGATAATATTATGCTATGAATATTAATTTTGCAAATAGTGACGATACATTTACATGATATATTGCTAAACAATTAATATTCGCAAACTAAAAATGGAACTCCAAATAAAATTATATTTATTTTAGCAAAGTTTATATTCTAATTATGCTGATTAATAAATAAATATGAATTCTATAGCTAATTTTCAACTCTTTCTCTAATTAGAAAAATTGTTATTTTATTTAAAACTAGATAAATTCAAAAAAAAAAAGTAAGATTAATTATTTATAAAAAGCTCAATACTTACCTCACTGAATTTTTAAAAATCTATTCTAAAATTATAAAATATAGTAAGTTAATATAACATTTTAATTAGATTACTTAATTTATAATTTGTTCCAAGGTCCATCACATGCATAAATAAAAGAGAAGGGGTTAAGAATTATAAGAGGCGTTAGATTTTTTATTTGGAAAATCTTAGAAAGGGGAAAATTGTGAGGCTTGGCCTATTTGAAATGATTCCAATAGTGCTTATTAGTGATTACAAATGATGGCCTTCCTCGAGAAAGACATTGGCATAATATAGCAAATATATATTATATAGAGCACATTACATAGTTGGAGCTGGAATTACCCAATAGCATGAATATTATTCTTAAGAGATTATTGGTCTTGTTTGGTTAGAAGAACCATAGTAAGTGATGGTGGTTGGAGAACTATATACAGTCAATAATAATTAGAGAATCATAATCGGCTAATATATGTTGGAGGAACTGTAGTCAAGCAATAGTAGTTTGAAAGATTGTAGTTTGGTGATGTATGTTGGAGGGATCATAGTTAAGTTATAATGGTTAGAGAAATCGTAGTCAACTGACTATTATTAGAGGGACTATAGTTGGGTGACGGATGTCGAAGGGAATGTAGTCGAGCAATGATATTTGGAGGGAATGTTGTTGAGCAATAATGGTTGGAGGGAAAGTAGTCGCTCGAGAAAGGTTGGATGGCTATAGTCAGAGAGAAATAGAGGTTGAAAGGACTATAGTTTGGTGATAGTGGTTGGTGGATCAGTGGGGATAGATTAGAGAGATTATAGTTAGGTGCCTAAGGTTTGAGAGACTGTAGTTAGATGACTGAGATTGAAGAAGCATATTTGAGTGATATTGGTGTAAGGATAGAAGTAAGAAGGCAAGGAGGTCATATGGATTATAGTCTACGGGAAATGGAGGTAGGAAAGGTCATAGTCATGTGACTAAGATAAAAGGATCGTAATTGGCGGAGGCCATTAGATGTTGGAAGGATCATAGTCGGGCAATTGAGGATGAAGAACTCAAGTCACGAAATGATACTCTAGGGACTATAGTTAAATAATAGTGATTTGAGGGTTATAGTCAATAGGTGATAGAGATTGAAAGGATCATAGTCGGTGGGAAACAGAGGTTAGAAGAATTATAGTCAGGTCAATATGGTTGAAGGATTGTAGTTGTATGGTGGCGGTATGAGGATTGTAGTCAAATAATTGTTGTCTGAATATTTTATTTGGCGGGTGATGATAATTTGTGGGTGGCAGTTGGCTAGTAAAAGGTTTGATAGGATTCTTGTGAGGGTTTTCCAGAGGTAGTCGACTTGAGCAAATTTGGAGTACTCCATCAGATGGCATGTATTGATTACCTCAATCATGGATAATTTCTTTAGCATTTAATTATCTTAGTAATGTAAAAATTAAGTAATCTTAGATTCATTGGATCAGTCTCATTGAGTTGCTCAAGTCGACTATAAGCATACCAAATTTGGAGACCATTTGGTCCTCCAATTAATATCCTGAAGCTTCCAACTAGGCTTCAAGTCTTTTAGTTCGGCCCATTTGGGCTCGAATTGGACCACTTTTGTAGTCATTGGACTCATCTCATTGATATGTTCAATTATACTATAAATATTCTTAAATCAGAGTTTGAATAATCTTGAATTTAATTTAAAGTTTCTAATTCAGATATTCATCATGATTTATGCCTGATCAAATTGATTTTTGGTGGTATAACACATATATAGATATAAATAAGAAAGTCTATTCCATAACATAAAATAGAATTACTATCTCTTCCTTACCAAAAGATTTTCGTTGCTCACATCTCATCAAATAAAGAGAAAAAAGTAGTCATAAATTAAATTTGACGAAGAGAGAACTCTTAATTTACATTACAAAATATAATTTTGAAAGTTATGTTTTCCACGATTATCTATATAAATGCACATGAAATTTCATAATCATTAAGTTTCACATAATTATATGAATATTTATTCATTTCATTTCTTATATCTCCATATTAAAAGTCATTATGCAAAAAACAACTTTATGTTCTCTTTAAATTCTTATGGAAAAGTTTTAGCAATGATACACAAAATCTTAAACAACTCTAAATTATCAAAGAGAAGCTCCCCTCACCTATTTGTCCAATCGTTGCTTGCTACAAATATCCAAATGGCCCATGCTGGTGATAATTTGTAGTAATATATGTACCTTAACTTTCTCTTTTTTGCAAAATTATAATAATGACATAAAATTTCAATAAGTCATTAAAGCTTTAATTTTTTTTCCATAAGTTTTTGTTTTGGTGCTCAAAGGATTCATAGAATTTAATTAATTTTTTCTTGAAAATTATTCAAAGGAGTAATACTAAAACTAAAACTTTTTATGAATCTTCTATAAGAAGTGCCCAACTTATGAAAATCTAGTAAGAATAGCTTGGAACTTTTAATGACAAGTTTTAAGTCTAAAAGATGAGATTATAAAACCTAACAAATTAACTTCATAAATTAAAAAAAAAAAAAAAAAATCTTCTTAAGATTTAGGCAAAGTTTGGCTTCCCTCAACTTGTTAAAAATAAGCCTAAAACGATGCAATGTAGTTGTAAATGTGGCAAGTTCACAACCCACAAGTCCCAAGATCAAAACCTAGTCGTATATCATAGAATTTTATGAATGTTTATATATTTTACAACAAAAAAAATGTGGAAATTTATAACAATATCAAATGTTACATGGCTACATGAAAATTCTTATTCATGATGATTAACTTAATTAAATGAATTGAATATAATACTCTTCTCTTTTTAAATCTTCCCATATTAAGAGTCTCCATAGAGAAACTTCATGTTTGCTCAAAACTTTTAAAGACAAGCAACATCAAGATAATTCTAAATCTTTAAGGGCAAGCTACTACATCAGACTCTTATTTTCATGTCTAGGTCCAAGCTTCTTCAAAATATCTTATTTATTGATGAAGACTTCGACCCAAGCAATCATGCATAATTTTCATGCAAGACGACTAAGGCTTCATTTCTGATAGCTTTTTTATTGCTTCATAAGAAGCAATAAACGAGTCGTATCAAACAAAGCCTAAATCCCTTACAATGAGACAATAATTTGTCTTCACTTGTATACCTTTATTGTCTTCCCTTATAATAATAGCATAAAATACATAAAATGAAAGAGAAATAACAAAAAAAATATCTAGATAAATATAATCAAACCAAAGTTCCATTATTTGTATAAGAATGGCATATCAATTCCTTCTCATCATAACTTTGGTGATACATGTGTGCCACATAAGCTAGTGATATATATATTGAATGAATGAATGATATATCTTCTTGTGTGATTTCCACCCCAGGTGAAGGAGAGTGTGGGTTCATGATCCTTGAAGGACTTTCAAGAAAAGAAAATGGCTATACTAAAAAATTAGTAGGAAAGGTTAGCTTCAAGTATCCCATGCTATATTATGGAATATTATAAATAGAAGCATGACAACAACAACAACAACATCATCAAGCCTTTATCCCACTACGTGGGGTCGGCTACATGAATCCTTTTTCTCCATTGTGTCCTATTAAAAGTCAAATTCTCGTTTAAATCTAATAAAGAAAGGTCATTCCTAATATTTTCTAACCAAGTCTTTTTAGGTCTACCCCTACCTTTCTTAACATAAGTCAAATCTAACACCTCTACTCTCCTAACCGGGTCATCACCTAACCGGGTCATCAGAAAGCCGCCGTTTTATGCGACCAAACCATCTAAGGCGACTCTCTCTAATCTTATCTTCTACTGGAGCTACTCCAACCGTTTCACGTATATGCTCATTTCGTATCCTATCTCTAAGGGTAAAGCCACTCATCCACCTGAGCATCCTCATCTCTGCCACACTTAACTTAGTATTATGCTTCTCTTTTAATGGCCAACATTCGGCACCATAAAGCATTGCAGGCCTCACTACCATCTTATAGAATTTTTTCTTAAGTTTGAGGGGTACATTTCTATCACATAACAAGCCCGATGCATTCCTCCACTCCAACCATCCAACTTGAATTCTGCTGATAATATCCCCATCTATTTCACCATCACTCTGAACAATAGATCCAAGATATCTAAAATGTATACTCTTATTAATGACTTGATCGCCCAAAGTCACAATCCCCTCACCAGGTCTATTACTACTAAAATTGCACTCCATATATTTTGTTTTAGATCTACTCAAGCGAAAACCTTTAGACTTTAAGGTTGACCTCCATAATTTAAGTTTACCTTCAACTCCCTCTCTAGTCTTATCAACAAGAAGAATATCATTAGCAAAAAGCATACACCAAGGTACATCCTCTTGCAAATGTCTAGTGAGAACATCCATGACTAAAGCAAAAAGATATGGGCTTAAGGCTGATCCCTGATGTAACCCAACTGAAATAGGAAAATACTTGGTCAATCTACCTTGTGTTTCAACACAAGTAATAGCTCCTGCATACATATCTTTAATGATTTGAATATAAGCATTATTGACTCCTTTCTTTTCAAGAACTCTCCATAACACTTCTCTTGGAACTTTATCATATGCTTTTTCTAAATCAATAAATATCATATGTAGATCCTCCTTATTTTCTCTATATTTCTCCATCTAACCTCTTAATAAAAGTATGGCTTTCATAGTCGACCTACTCGGCATGAATCCAAATTGATTTTGAGAAACATTAGTATCACGCCGCAACCTATGCTCCATAACTCGCTCCCAAAGTTTTAAAGTATGATACATTAACTTAATACCTCTTTAATTCGCACAATCTTGTGCATCACCTTTATTCTTAAAAATAGGAATTAACACACTCATTTTCCACTCATCTGGCATCTTTTTAGTCTTCAAAATAGTATTAAAAAGTTTAGTAAGCCATGAAATTCCTTCATCTCCTAAGCATTTCCACACCTCTATTGGAATATCATCAGGTCCAACAGCTTTTCCACCCTTCATTTTCTTTAAAGCATCTCTAACTTCAGTTTTACTAATACGCCGATAAAAATAGAAATCTTTATTTTCATTTAGGGTGCTAAGGTCACTATAGTCAATCTTATTTTCACAATCTTCATTAAAAAGTTTAGCAAAATATCTCATCCATCTTTGTTGAATATCATCTTCTAAGAAAAGTATTTTTTGATCTTCATCTTTAATACACTTCACTTGAACTAAATCCTTACTACTCATATCTCTTTGTTTGGCTAACTTATATATATATCTTTCTCCGTCTTTAGTATCTAATCTATTATATAAATCACTAAAAGCTAATGTCTTTGCATCGCATATTGCTTTCTTACCATCCTTACGAGCCACTTTATATATTTCCCAATTATTAGAATTTTTAAAATTAAACCAATTTTTATAACAAAGCTTCTTATTTCTTATCTTTTCTTGCACATTTGGATTCCACCACCAACTACTTTTACTATTAGGAGCTTTTCCCTTTGATACTCCAAGGACATCTATTGCAATATTCTTAATATCACTAGCCACTTTTTCCCACATAATATTAGCATCCTCATACACAGACAAAATCTTAAGATCTAAAATATTATTTCCAAAAATATTTTTGTTAATATTCTTTAAATGCCCCCATCTAATCCTAGAAAATTGTTTTACTTTATTTTTTATTTTATGCCTCTTTATCTTAAAGTCCAAAATCAATAATCGATGTTGGGTACATAAATTTTCACTCGGAATAACTTTACAATCTTTGCAATCTAAACGATTTAGTTTTCTAATAAGAAAATAGTCAATTTGTGTTGTACTATGTCCATTTTTATAAGTGATGAGATGCTCATTCCTTTTCTTAAATAAGGTATTAGCAATTGAAAAAATCATAAGCTAAATAAAATTCAATATGATCTTGCCACCTTCATTCGTCGTTCCAAATCCATGGCCACCATGAATGCTTTTAAAATCATCTACCTCTCTACCAACATGTTCATTTAAATCTCCTCCAATAAAAACTTTTTCTTCAAGAGGTATCTTTTGTATTAATTTTTCTAAGTCATTCCAAAAATTTAATTTAGAACTCATATCCAAACCTACTTGAGGAGCATAAGCACTTATAATATTAATAATCTTATCATCAACAATAATCTTTAAAGCTATAATTCTATCTCCAATCCTATTAATTTTTGTAGCATTATCCTTTAAACTCTTATCTATAATAACACCTACACCATTTCTAGTACGACTCCTACCCGAATACCAAAGTTTAAATCCTAAACTATTAATTTCCTTAGCCTTCTCTCAAACCCATTTAGTTTTCTAAATGCACAAAATATTTAACTTCCTATGAATCATAATATATATTAATTCCATTAATTTTCCTGTAAGGGAACCTATATTCCAAGTTCCTATCCTAATTTTAGTTTCATGGACTAGCTTCTTTGCCCACATCCATCCTTGATGTGGGAACTCTTGCCTATTTAACACTACACCCAGGCGCCGGTGCAGCAGCCCTTGCACACTTGTCACTATATTTAGGCCATACAGCGCGTCACTTCCAGGGGACGCCCTTGCATTAACACAATTTCTTAAAGGATTCATGTCATTTTGTTCGACAAGTTATACGCTGGCTGTTGACTACTTAACGCAACCCTCCACTTTTCTCATCCAGGACTTGGGACCTGGCAACGGCAGTGTTAAATAGAAGCATGACGTATACTTTAAATTAAGAATAAGTAGAGTATTAAAACAAATTAAAAAGAAACAATCTAGCCGAACAGAATGACACATTTTATTGAATGCACCAAATTTTTTGGTGTATTTAGAATAAGCCAAACTGTTTGGCATATTCAATGGAATGGGCCATTATTTTTGGCGCATTCCATTGAATGTGTCAAATTGTTTAGTGCATTGCTATAGTAATTTCAAACATTAATTCAGCTAACTTGGGTGAATATACCAAATGATTTGGCGCATTTTAAAGAACTAGCCAAATCATTTGCAGCATTTTAAAGAATGCACCAAATGATTTGTGATTTGGCTAGCTCTGAATGCACCAAATCATTTAGTGCATTCATTAGAATGTGCCAAATGATTTGACTAGTTTGCTTCTTCTTAAAAAAATTTAAAAATTTTGCTCATATTTCTAATTTAAATTAACACCATGCTCCTTAAAAAAAACACTATATTAATGGGGTTAAACTCTTCATTATGTAAGATCCATCTCTCAGATTGTCATCTCCTACTTAATTTCTTAATCATATGTTAGTTAATAGGTTAACATACCTAAAAGTACATCAAATTTCTCTTATTATGTTTGTGCACGGTACTAATAACTTGATAGAAATCATGTAATTAATATAGCTTAGTTACCCACCATTGCTTAGCTTGGTTACTGTGCGAGTACGATCGAGAACCCCCCAACTCGTGCTATAATCCCCTCGAGCGGCAGTGCCTCTTAAGTAAGGTCCAATCAAATGTGGACCAAGAGGTTCCTGGGGTGGGTGCCTCTTCTAGGTCAGCCGAGGATTAATCAGGCCGTCAAGCACCCTTTCGAGGGTGACAGTGGATGAATATCCCCTTTCCAATATATATATATATATATACTTCTAGTTAAATTAAATAAAGAAATTGAGTATCGAAAGGATTTCATCATATCATCATAGAATATAACGAAGATTACAACTGAAAATATGACGACTGGTGAAGAAAAAAATATTTAAATAAAAACCTGAAGACCTTTGAAATCTGTCGTTGTCCACTGCACTTTGAAATCTGTCGTTGAGTTGTGGACAGTTGATCAGCGGAACTGACATTAGGAAGTACTTGAAGGAATATTTATTTTGATAGAGATATCACATCTCATTATATAGTTGTTCAAATTTTCAAGCATCTCCAAATAATGACCCAACCTGAACTTCAAAATGAATTTTCACGCCTTTTTAAGGACTTTATTATGTTTGTTTGGAACAATTAGCATAATTAAAGCTATTTTAATGTCAAGTCAGGCCATTTTTACGCGATCTTAAGCTGCTTTTGTTAATCAACTTTTGTAGGCATAATATGATTGTTAAATTATTCCACTAACATTATTATGGCCGTATTGAATCAATCTAAATCATATATAATTTATAGAAGGAACTTTGAGCCCATTTTCTTAGCTTATATTTCATTAAATTTTCTTAGATAACTAAAGTTAGCTAAAGATCACAGAAATTAGCCATAGAATTTGGGTTAATCATAGCCAAAATTGACCTAGTTTGGATTTTTCATGATGCTTAAGACTATATTAAGCTAACTACGTTAATATAAATGCTACTTGGGCAATTCTGATCAACTTTAAAGGCCATAATGGGTTTAAAGTGGAGAGTGTAAAGAATCTACCTCACTTAGCCGGGAGAAATTATTATGTGAGGTCACCGGACCGTTCGGAGGCGAATCAGGATGCATCACATTACCCGGTACATAGCGGTACACAACACTGATATACAAAAAAATGGTGACTTGATTCTGGACAGCATTTGGTGACCGCACGTAATAATTTCACCTTAGCATGTTTTGACCTATTGAAGCTGTTATTCCTAAGTCAAGGGATCTTGAGTTTGGGACTAGGTCCACTTGAGACTTTAGGGGTGATTACACTATTAAAAAGGGTGAGCTCGACTATCTTGTAACTTGTTTTATCAAAATATTAAAGTTGTTATAATGCTTGATTTTGAAGATAATGATTTGGTGTTATTAGCGTTTGTTGAATCATCGATCTTATCAACATATTTTTATCTTTAAGATTTTCTTCCTTTATGACATCTTAAATGATTTTTATTATCTAATCTCTTCTCAAGAGTATTACTTATTCATTCACTAATATAGGCCGGTGATTTCAGGTATCTTCTTTAATAAAACATCTTTGCATTCTTGAATGCTATAGAGCTCTTCTTTGAAGAATTTTTTTTTTAAACAAAAAAATATTATTATATGATATTTAATTATCCTTCAAAAGTTTATTTTTTTCTTTTTCAAATCTTTTTATATGTGCAATATAATTGACCATGACAATCATTCCAAATGGTTAGTAAACATTGGTTTGGCCCAAGTTCAAAATAAATATTAAACACCTCAATTTATCATAGATTTCATAAGAGCACTTATAGATCTACAGATCAATGACCCTATCATTTAGCCAAGTTCTTCTAGATATTAAAATTATCAATTCATAGATGATTTTATCATTGTTGGACCCTTAGGATCCTTTGATTTGAATTATACACTATCATAACTCAATATAACCCAATTTGGCCAATACCAATTTAAATCCTAAAACTAAAAGAATTACATTTGGCTAATTTTTTAGGTTGGTCTTAATAGATGATAAATATTCTTGAAAAAGAAAATCAACTTATGAAAAAGTTTCAATTGGACCCTTGGGATCCTTTGATTTGTCCTTGATAAAACACTTTGATGATTGAAGACCAAACTTAGCCTTTTTGATAAACAATGACCGTAAGGACTTAAGAAGAATGTCTCCATTTTGATAAACTTAGCCTATTTGATGTTTTTAGGGATGAGGAAGAAGCCTATACCAAATGTACACTTTAAAGGGCTGAGATGCATATATATACATATATATACACACACTATGCTTCTTCAAGTAATAATCATTGAATGAATAAATGAAATTATAACTTGACTTATCTAATCACTTCTTATGTACTTTCCATCCCTAATGAATGAGAGTGTGAGTTCATGACACTAAAATGACTTCCAATGAAAAAAAATTGTTGTCCTAACAAAGTATTAGAAAAGGTCAGCTTTAATTATCCTGTGATATATTGGTAATGGTGTTAGATAGGGTTGCAAGCGAACCAAACGTTTGACGTGCTACTCGTTGCTCAGTTTGATAAAAGCTTGTTTGTGATCATTTAATTAACTAAATAAACAAACTTGAACAATATTTTAAATGCTCGATTCTTAAATAAGCAAACTTGAACACTAATGTGTTCAGCTCATTTATGTTCATGAACAACATTATTTAAGACTTGAGAACAAGTTCGACATTAAGCTCGATAAAAACTCGATTCAATTTATTTTATACCTTCATTAGAATGAATTTGTTCATGAAAAATAGACATTTCACATTTGTCCATGGTTTCTAGATTCTTTTTTTTAAATATTTATGAACAAATATAAGATGAATCATAGATCGGTTGTTTGTGAATGAGCTCATTTGGCGAAAAAATTAGTTATATATGTTCATAAAACTTTCTCATTCGATAGCTTAAAAATACTCGTTAGATATGTTCATGAACGTGCTTGTTTGATAGCTTAAAAAAATTTCGCTAAATATGTCACGAACATGCTTGATGTAATTATTTGTTAGGAGACTCGATAAAGCTCGTTTGTTAAGTAAATGAACATAAAAAAGTAGAGCTCATTTATAGCTCATTAAGACTTGCTTGTTTAAAACTCGATAAGCACAAAATGAATCGAAAATGAACCGAACATGAACAAAAAATGAACACTCATTAATTTAAACAAACTAAACATGAACAGAAACAATAAAACTCGAATCAAACATGATCTAAACTTGAACAAGCTGATAATAAATGAACTCAAACATGAACACTAACATATTTGGCTCGGCTTGGATCGTTTGCAGCCCTAGTGTTAAACTCTACACAATATTTGATCCATCTCTAAGATTATCAACTCCTTACTTTCTTAATCCTATTGTAGTTTATAGCTTAAAATAACTTAAAACTATTATCAATTTACCCTAATTGTTCTTGTGTACGGTACTACTAAGTGGGTAAAAATCATGTAATTTATATAGCTCAGCTGCAATTATATATATGATGAAAATGGTGATGCCAAAAAAAAGAAAAAAAAAAAAAGTGAAGACCTGGTACTCATTTTATAGCTGTTCAATTCGCTTTGAAATCTGTCTCGTTGAGTTGTGGACAGTTGATCAGCTGTACATACAATAGGAAATACTTAAGGAATATTTGTTTTTGACAGAGATATCACATCTTATGATATAGTAGTTCAAGTTTTAATGTATCTCCAAATAGTGATCCAACCACAATTAAAAAAATATTTTTCAGGCCATTTTAAGGGACTTTATATGTTATGTTTCTTTAGGCCAATTTGTTTAGTTAAAATTTTATTTGGGACGGCTTTCTTATTACTTAAAAAACAATTATTATAATAATAAAAAATTTTCAAGTACAAAACTGTTTTAAGAAGCAATAAAAAAGACGTTTCAAACGAAACCTAAAACTATTTTGATGTCAAGTATGGCCATTTTTAGGCCATCTTATGCTGCTTTCTTGATCAACTCTTGTCGGCATAAAATAATTGTTTAGATATCCCACTAACATAATTATGGGTATATTGGTTCAATCGAAACCATATCTAATTTATTGAAGGAACGTTGAGCCAGTTTCTCTAGCTTAGATTGCATTAATTTATTTAAGATGACTAACACTTAGAGTCAATTCAGAATAGTTTTCTCGCTACTTTGCTTTTCAGACTGTAGCCATAATTTCATATAGCAATGTATTTTTGCTACTTCCATTACTTTTCAAAAGTTTTTATAGTGAGAAGCTTCTTTTTTTTGTTACTAGAGTAGCTAAGTTAACTTTTTTAAAGAAACTTCACATCCAACTTTATAAAATGTTGCATGTGTCCCAAATTCACCCTAAAGTTGTTTTTCAGAAATTTTTTTTGGTTTCTTTGCTTTACAAACAACAATCATAATATGTTATGATAACTCTTGTACTTTATAACTCCATATTCTTAAGCTCCTATATATATATATATATATATAAACTCCAATTTTTGCGAACTTATAGTTGAACTGAACGTCTCAAAAATATGAACCTAACAATACCAAATTCGACTCAATGCAAGCCCAAATGAGTCCAAATCAAGGGCCTAAAGCGTTGTTGGAAGGTTCGAACCACAATTTGAATTACTAATTGGTTTTCAAATGTGTCATGCTTATAGTGAAATCGAGCGCCTCGACAAGAAGAATCAATTGAGCCCAAGATCAAAAAATTTTGACATCATTAAGACATTCAAATGTCTAGCAAATAGTCCATGATCAAGGGATTCAGTATCAGCTGTCCATCCAAACCACTATGCATTTACCCTTGATCTTCGTCCTATTTACAGGACATGCCACTCTAAGAAATTTATAAATAAACCCCTCCATCCTCTTGAAAAGGGACCCCTAAGCCTAATGAGAAAAGAGAGAGATCAGAGATCGCTCTTACCTTCTTTCCTCCTCGACCATTGTTGGAGTTCTGCTGGACTACCACCTGAGGCCTGGAGATCTACGTGACCACCACCTGAAGCTCTCAGCTCCACCGGACCTCCACCTAATGCCCTGATTCCGCCAGTCCACTACCTGACACCCTAAGCTCCACCGAACCACCCCCTGATGCCCTGAGTTCCTCCATACCACCACATGATGCCCTGAGCTCCACCAGATTACCACTTGATGCCCAGAGTTCCATAGGACCACCACCTGACGCACTGAGTTCCGCCGGACCACCACCTGACACCATGAGCTCCACCAAACCACCACCTAACACCCAGAGTTCCGCAGGACCACCACCTGACGCCCTGTGCCCAAACAAATCACCACCTGATGCCTTGAGTTTCGTCGAACCACCACCTGACACCTTGAGCTCCACTAGACCACTCCTTTAATGCCCTAACTTCCACCGAATCACCACCTTACTCCTTGAACTCCATCAGACCACCACCTGACACCTGGAGTTCCACAGTACCACCACTTGACTCACGGAGTTTCATAGCACCACCACTTGACGCCTTGAGCACCAAAAGACCACCACCTGATGCCCGGAGTTTCGCCAGACCACCACCTGACGCCCGGAGTTTTGTTGGACCATCTCTTGATGCCTGGGGTTTTGTCAAGAAATCACCTGATGCCCGGAGTTCTACCTAACTACCATCAGACTACCAATTGACATCAAAATTTCCAAGTAACTCTGAACTTCCAATGGACCACCAAGTGACGCCAGATTTTCATCCCTTTTTGTCACTGGATTTCATCCATATGATTGACATTTGTAATCTAATCACCTTTAGGGATTGAATCAACCCACTATAATCTACTCAAATTCGAGTGAAATCATTTTTAACTTGGCTAGGCCCAATGATTTTTCCCCTTTTTGGGGGTTTTCACGTAAAAATCTTATGTTCTCTATGTGTGAGCTGGATATCCATATAATGCTAAGATGTAGGATTATAACTATATCGCCGCATATATTCTATCCCACAACAATATATATATATATATATATATATATATATATATATATATATATATATATATATATATGTATACATATATATATATATATATATGTATACATATATATATATATATATGTATACATATATATATATATATATATATATATGTATACATATATATATATATATATGTATACATATATATATATATATATATATATATGTATATACATACATACATATATATACATACATACATATATATACATACATACATATATATACATACATACATATATATGTATATATATATATTATAGCTCTAAAAATGAATTGTAAAAAATGCATGTATGCTCCAGCACAAAAAAGATGCAAGGACCAAAGAAAATACTCAGAAGAAAGAGAGAAATATGCTTATAAAAATTAAACTCATAATGGTAATGACTTCACCCTTTTAGATAAAATAGCCAAAAAGCTAAAACTTTGCACCCCATCCTTGATTGCCAAAATGTACATCTAGGAGAGTGTATGCAAAGTAACAAACAACTTATCTTAAAAATGTTGGGGACGAGGTCATTCATCATTATCCATCATCACAAATAGAACTTGAAAAAGTTGTAGGAGTATTTAGTATATTTATTAAAGAAGTGTTAAATATCTTTTTTTTTTGTATTTAAGAACTTTGGATATGAAAATAATAAATAAAATGAGATAAATCATAGTAAAACTCACCATAACTTTGCCAAGAAATTGTTATTTCTTCCACATACTACGAAATAAATTAGGTAGTACAAAGAAAGGTAAAATAAAATATTAATCGTAATTGAGACCAACCAAATATCTTGGAAGAAAGATGATACGTAGGGGAGAATTTTGATAAGTATGCATATTTGCATATACCTTCTTGGTATCTAGCATGTAGTTGGTGGGTTGTGACAAGCCTATTCATGCATAATGGTCCCCATAAAACAACTTAATAGAGGATTATCATATCTCACTTTCTAGGAAGTGCAAAGAGTAGTTTCCCCTCAAAGTAGAAATGAATGGTCCTCATAATTCACATGATTTGCCACTTTCCCCACAAACAAAATTTAGTCATTAGAGCTACACAACATTGAGGGGTACCATCATTCATGCTTACTCCCTTAGTTATAGTAAAACGTCTACTCTAGTTTCCCTCTGGTTTCCCAATCACAAATATCTTACCACTATGCTTATCTTCCTCATTGGTCATCAGTGACTCCAAAGCTTCTAATAGCTACAGGTCCTTATAGCTGAACACTGTCTAACATACTCCCCCATGCACCCTTAACACTACTAACTTACCCAAAGATAGATTATTATGGTTATGCAAAGTTGTTATTCTTTCAACTAACCAGGAGGTAACACATATCCAGAGTAGTTTGTTATAAGTGTAATTAAAGCATTACATTTTTATTTCTTTATATATATAATTTTATAGATATCATACTCTAATAAATAAAATGTGATGAGAAATAGTTTGAATATTTTTAGATTTTCTTTAGTCTAGTGGATCTTCTAATATTTTTCTATACTCTCTAAGCACTACTTATACTATTAATTTTTGAATAGTGATCTCTCTCTCTCTCTCTCTCTCTCTCTCTCTCTCTCTCTCTCTCTTTCCATTCCCATAACATTTTAGGTTAAAACTCTTTGTTCTTATCTTCTAGTAGATTTGGGTATCACCCACAAACATATTTGTATTCAACATTCTTAAAGGTATAGTGAGCATATATTAATTCTGGGGACAAAAAGATATGCTCAACTTAGTAAGTAGAGCAAGGAAGAGCCTTTACTAAACATGAGAACCCCAACTTCACCACTTATGGAGAATTAATTATTAGAGAAGGAAAACAAGTTGAAAAAAATGATCTAACATGCCCTAGGAGGGCTAATGTGGCATGCACAAATAAAGAGCACCCCTGAAGGATCATCTGACTCAATAGCTCATAGAACATTAGCCAGATAAAAGAGTGATAACTTCAACATAAATACCTAATCCAACTCACATATTTACAAGTGATGAAGACTATAACCTACTAGCTTAAAAAGTTAGAAGAAGAGAACTTAGACTTATGAATACATTCTTAAGGGAGATAACAAAGGTCATACCCATAAGAGTTCACAATTTATCTTAAAGATTAAATTGGAACAAAGAGAGTTACAGATGAATTCTATAGAAAAATGCTAAAAATAAATGATTTGGAACTTATTTTCATATATGCTACCCTAACCTAGGGACCAAGAGAGGGTCCTTTTCATTATATAAATAGCTTGCAATAGCTAAGAATATTGGTTAAATTATTAGAGCTCAGTAATAACCACATCAATGCAAAATAAAATAGAGTAGTTGAGTCCTCCTTGTCCACTCACCCATATGAACTTACCCCTCAAAAAAATCAATAATATGGGTGAGATAGAGAAAGAATTCACCCTAGAGATCAAATAAATAAGAGCCTACCCATTGCAAGATTTTTGTCACACAGAGCACCATATAGTAGCCCAATAACCTAAGCCACCATGTATCATTGGACTACTTACACTAAGATGGTGGAGTATACTAATGCCACTCACTCCTACTATAAGAAAGTCGTGTTAAGAGAGTTGCTACTTAGCTTTTGCATGTTTTATATTCTTGCAACTTGTTATTTTGATGATTCTAAATATTATTATTTTGATTACTTAATTTCTCCTAACACATTTTGGAGGAATTATTTTTTGGCTCTTGTGTGTACTAACATTTCAGGGAAATCAAACTCCAGATTATTGAAAACTTCAAATAAAGATCTGACTATACTATTTTGTAATTTGGAGTCTGTATTTTATTCATTTTGAGTCAGAGAAAGTGTGATTGTAATTGAGTAACTTAGCACACACACTGGGGGAGATCTTTTAAAAAAAAATTTCTCATACTGATCATACGGGATGAACCATGTTTGTACGGGACGATTAGGTCAGTAATACCCCTCGGAGAGTAATGGAACGAACATAAAGTGAAGAAAAATTTTCTAAGTCCTTATCGTCCGAATGAATTTACCCATTCGTCCCTAGACGATGTTCTCTAATTTCTCACTTTGAATTGTTCGTCCAAATGAAATGTCCCATTCATCCCTGAACGATGTCCTCTGATTTCTCACCTTGAACTATTTGTCCAGACGAAATATCCCATTCGTCCCTGGATGATGTCCTCTGATTTTTTACCTTGAACTATTCGTCTAGATGAAATGTCTCATTCGTCCCTGGACGATGTTCTCTAATTTCTAAAATTAATAGTTCATCCAGACAATTCTGCCCATTCGTCCCAGGATGATGTCCTCTGTTCCTTAACTTTGTGGACTGTCCTGCAGTTATTTTTCAATGAAGCTTGAAAATAATTATTCGTATCGGATGAACTATGTTCATACGGAATGTGATTAGGTACGAAGTAATTTTGTACCAATGCACAATGAGTTCGTATGCAACAATTTTTACACTGTTCATACGTACAAATTACAATCGTACAGGACAATCAAGTACATACATATTTGAAAAATTGCAGTTTTTGGATGATTTTTTGTCCCTTTCATATAAAAGGTCCACTTAAAACTGTCTTGTGATCTTTTTGTCCACTGGTCCTCGTGTAAACTGAAGAGAGATTGAAGGAGAGAGTATGAGAGAGTGTTTGAAGAAGCTTTCTTACTACTGGAGCGTGAAGTGTTCACTTGGTACTCAAAGGTAAGGATCTTCGTTTGTGAATTATGATTACTTCACTCTTTTCTCTTGTCCTTCCAGATGTCTCATGAGAAGATCTTATTAAGGAGATCCAGTTCTCTGTCGAAACTCAAGGAGTGTGAACAGCGGGAGGGTTCTCTGCCTACACTTGGAGAAGTGTGAAAGGATGAAGGGTTCTTTGCCTACACTTGGAGAGTGTGAACAGCGGGAAGGTTCTCTGCCTACACTTGGTGAGTGTGAACAACGGGAGGTACTCTGCCTATACTTGGAGGATGTAAAAGGACGACGGTTCTCTATCGCATCGGGTAGTGGTGGAAGAGAGTTTTTATAAAGGCTTCTCCGCCTTGCTATGGGGGCAAAAGGAGAGACACTAAGTGTTAATAATGCAATAACTGAAGTGGAAGACTTCAGGGAGTGGTTGTAGGTCGTGTTTGATCGAACCACTATAAATCTTATGTCTTTTTATTTTTCCACTACCTTTTTTACTTTACTGTTTTTGTGTGATTTATGGTTGAAAATTTTTTTTTAGAAAGTTTATTTTTCATAAGTTTTTTTATTAGTTTAAAATTATAAAAGGGTGGTAAAATTTTTAAAATTACCAATTCACCCCCCTCTTGGTTAGCCACTGGGACATAAGCTTAGGTATAACAACCTAATTCATATTTAACAAGTTTCAACAAGTCGCACACGATGCCCCAGCTTATCCCTTCTATTCTCCATTGAGTGTATCAATGGTCAAGCTGGCTAAAACAATTTAGAATAAATTTCTTCAACAACCAAATATATATGAAGGAGAGCAAACATGCAAGGGATGCCTTTACTTATTTCGTCTTACATAAAGACCATAAAAAATGAGGATGCTCCTAAAATATTTTTTGGAAGCAAAGGTATAGACAACAAGCTAGTTTACATTAAGATAATATAAATACTCAAGGAGTAGAAGCAACTTGCTAACCTCCTTTTAAAGTAGGAAACTTAAATGGGGGACTAGTAGTAAAATTAACAAATCCCATAATTGAGGAAGAGAAAATTATGTAGGTCGACAAAAGTTTCCTAACTAGATGGATAGACCCGTTTTTGGAGTATATGAAAATAAAAATAATAAGAGCTGAGGTTGATGACTAGCAGCAATCCAAAATAAAGGTAGTCAGCCAAATAATTAGAGGGCAGTTGTTTAAGAAATCAATAATCTCACTCAATCTAAGATGTGTTTGTGAAGATGAGAATGAGATTATAGTCTAGGAAGTTTATTTGGGTGAGTATAGTAGTAGTTAAAGAGGTAGGTCACTCACGCCTAAAATACTTAGGAAAGGGTATTTCTGGTTGACATTGAGGAAGGATGCAAAAATAGTTTTATGGAGGAGTCCTCAGTGCCAAAAAATTTCCCCTATGTAAAGTGCAATCATCTCACAATCTTTAATTTCTCACGAGCCCATGGCCATTCATTATATGGGGAAAGCATCTTATAGGACCATTCCAACATTCTGCCTGATGGGGTCTATGTGGTGAACTTTTAAATTATATAAAAATTTTGAGCTCTATCATCCCTAAATAATTCTTAAGATTTCTTTTATAAATAAATAACTAAACCCCACTTAATATACGTAAGTATACATGCCAATTTAAGTAATAAAGTTATATAGTAGAGTGTTAAACCCATGAGGAAATATGCTTACTTATAACAAACTCTTATCGTTTACCTAATTATAATAATTATCCTACTTAAATAAAAATAATATTTGTGGAGATTCTATCACCAACAAAATGGTAAAAATATTAGATATAATATTTAATAAAAGTGTTTTGGATTGGTGAGTGTAAATTTCATATCTTTCCTAATGAGACTCTTTATTATTGATATGATTTAGAACATATATATCCCTAGATCTCTACCAAACTTGTAGGAGTGAAAAGGAAATCTACTAACCTCCTACAGTTATAGTATCTCCTTAAAATATATATAATATTTTACATCCAATATATGGGCATGAATACATCCTATTGCAATATTCCTAGTTATTTTTGCATTCTTTCGTCGAAGTTATACATTACACTATATTTTAACTACATATATAGCCACTATGTATATTAAATAAAGAACATGATAACATTGAAATATTATTTAACATTTATAGAACAAGAGTTTTTATTAGTACATAATAAACACTTTACATTATCAATCCAAAGTAATAGAATTAGCTAAACATAGAATAAATGACTAGCAAACTCATTTTCATTAAACTCATAAAAGAATGAAAATACAAGAGAATGATATCACCAAAAAAGATCAAAGTATCTTTTATATATTCCTTCTCTCTTAAATTATAGAATTTCTTCAATAAATATAGGTTAAACACTCCAAATAATTATACCTTATATTTTTCTAGCCTCCCTTAGCCTTAACTTTAAGAAGGAAATGCATAACTACTATTAATAAGCATAGAATTTTACTCACTTAAAATGAACTCTCTTATAAATATAACATCATAATTATTTATAGGACAACATAAAAGGGAAGTTAACATTATGTCACTTGAAAAGGCGGTGCCACAACACCCTTAAAATGAATTAATGCCTCAGCATTGAAACTTCTTCACCACCACAGTGCTTGCTAATGTGGATCAGTTACTTAGGGAATAGTCATATCTTTTCACTGAGAACATGGCCATTGGAAGTTACAATTTTAATGTTGTGATGCTAGTGACATTCGAGCGTTGTTGTTCTGGAGTGACAAAAATGGCCCTAAGTCAACAGGAATTATGCTATTACGGTATTTAAAAAATAGAGAATCCAACACTACTAAGGTGACTTTTTGACGTCGTGGTGGTGGTAATGCTATGATACTAGCTATCTTGCCATCACAATGTTTGCAAATAGACAAATCTTCATAGTAATGTTTAATTTATGGTGCCTTGATGATATTGAAGGTGGCGCTGAGGCATTGTTTTGTCAAACATCGTAGTGCTATAAGCTCCTTAGAATTTCTACCATTTTAGAGTTTTCCTCTATAAAAATAATTAAAACAATAAGATTTCATTGAAAATAAAACATGTAAAATACTATATAATTTATACTTTTTAAATTCTCCCCAACTTAAATCTTGCTTTCTCTCAAGTAAATAAAGAATCATATTATTCTAATTAATCAAATAACTAACATAAAAAATTAATAATTTAAAATTACTAAAATATATGATAATATATCATAGTCTAGAAGTAGTGGAAATGAATAAAATTATTATTATAGTTTAAAAAAATACTAATAATTAACCTAATTAGTCAACCTTATTATTGCTTAATTTGAATTTACATGTTATCAATATAATCATTGACTTTAAATTGAATAATGTAGCTTAAATATTAGATGTGTTTGTAGTTAAAATTAAAATTTTATTAGTTTACCATCATTTGAACTAGTTCTCATATCTAATCTTTTTTTTTTTGTAATTTAAGTATAAAATTATAATCATACACTAAGCTTTTATCTGATACTAAAATTTTAATGTACTCTCTTTATTTTTCTTCTTTTTTTCTTTTCTTTTATTTTCTTTTTAGAATTCTTATCACATTTCTTTTCCTTTTTATTTTTCTGGTGTTCATAGTTAATAATTTTGAATATGTTTTTTTTGCTTAAAATCTTCTTACAATCTTATGAGCTTAACATAAAGATTGAATAAGATTACTAGATTGAATAAGATTACTAATTATAAATTTAGGTTGCTATGATTTTCAATTTTAATCTACCCATATCTAATCTTTAACCCTAATTAGTCATCTATAGTTCAAAGGTCATTGTACAAATATTTCTTATAAAGTCAAGACAAATCAATAATTTAAATGATCTAAGCTAGTTAATTGTTCATTTTTTCAATCTATAAATTATAAAGCAGCATTCATTTGAATTACACTACTAAAAAATGTGGTCTTTCACAGCACTTGCTATAGGTGGTTTAAAATTTTTAATCAAAACTATGTATTAGCAGTAGTTTTAACTGATGTTATTACCAAAATCTAGCAGTGATTTTAACTGGTGCAAAAAAACAGCAGTTTTAACTGATGTTACAGCCGAAACCTACCATGTTATGCTGGCTAGGATTTCATAACTCACGATCATGCATCTTCTTTTTCTCTTTCAATCATGACCCCTTCTCCTCCATGCGTAGCTCGGTCATTTTCTCTTTCGATCGATCTCGTTTCAATCAGAGAGTGGGTCATCGTTCGCGTCAAAGGTCGAAGTCTGACCATCAGCTCATGTCCAACTACTCCGAACCTCCTTGCTTGGTTTGTCCCCTAACCTAAGGTTTATATATTTTTGTTGAATTCTTGCAAATTAGGTTGAAGAAATATCATGCGCTTTTATGATGATGACTAAGGAAATGATTTGAAGTGGGAAACAACTATGATAGGAATGTGTAGGCCTTATAAAGTGTAATGCTTTCTAGTTCATGCATAGCCCAAATTGGTTTTGGTTCAGAAGTCTTTGTCATGCACCATTAATGATTCATGTAGCCAACCCTAAAAAAGATTCATGTAGCCAACCCCACATAGTTGGATATATATATATATATATATATATATATATATTTGTTGATGTTGATAATGAAGTTTAAGAGCATTCTATCAATGAGTTATGTTAACGTTAGTACATAGAAATATTTGAGGAGAACATTAGTGATTTTGCCGCCTCTAAGAGATGTCTAGTTTTTCTTTTAATAATCTCTTTTTGTTGATAGGACTCAACATTGGTCCTTTGGTAGATAATTTTTTTTAATGTAGGTTATAATTTCCTAAGACTAATTTAAAGTATGTTTTACCATTAACGATTCTTAGGACTTGGGTTTTGGTTTGAAATTGAGTGTAGATCCTTTGGTTGAAATACTTCAAAATTTATCTCATGTAAGATTTTTTTTCCATCAAGAAAACTTAATTGAAATGGGTATGATCATAGTGAGGAAAATAAGTCATCTTGATCTGGAAATATTCTTACCTCTAGATGGCCCACACAAAAAAATTAGATTGAAGAAAATGGTTGTGAATGTTTATACATTTTATTGGGATAAAATTATAAGTATGTTTTATCAAATGATTAATTTCACACTATAAGTCTTTTAAATTTTGGTTGGTGAATAGAAAATTAAAGGATTTCATTTTTCAAAATAAGTGGAGCTTGGGTGTCTTAGGTAATAATGCATAAGTTAGAAATCATGATCATTAATCTTCTTTTGAAATGTGAAGTGGTGTTTTAGGTGCACAACCTTTTGGTTGAACCCTTGCCTTAAGAGATTATTCTTTTGAAGATGGATTATTGTACACATCTTCACAATGTCATTCATCTTCCTTGAGTTTAATTATTGAAAGTTATAGATTAGTGAGAAATTAGATACACAATATTTGTCTCCAATGAGTTTGGTGTTTTATAAATAGTAATATTTTAGGTTAGGCACTAGTAGCATGGAGCCAAGCTTCAATAGCATCAAGCCTTTATCTCACTATAAGGTCGACTACATGAATTTTTTTTTGTCCATTATGTTATAATAAGAGTCAAATTTTCATTTAAATCTAATAAAAAAGGTTATTTCTATTATTTTCTAACCGTTTTTTCTAGGTTTCCTTTATCTTTTTAAATTAAGTCAAATCTAATATTTCTACTCTCCTAATTGGATCATCAGAAGGTCGACATCTTATATGACCAAACCATCTAAGGGGACTTTCTCTAATCTTATCTTCCACTAGTGTTACTCCAACATTTAATACATGGCATGATATGAAGTATTTCACTTGTAAACGAGAGGGATTCTTCATCTTGAATAAATCATATAAAATTTAAGCGAGGCTACATTATTAGCTATGGGAATTTAATTATTATTAATATAGAGAGATACTCTAATAAAGAATGGATCACATATTTAAATAACTTTACTTTTTTTCCTAGAATACTTGACTCATAGTTAAGCGGTAAAAGGTATAAGACATCGTTCATTACCCATAATTATTTCTTTATTTTGATGTACAAGATGATAATCTAATTGGGTAATATTTTTTACTCAAAAAATTTTTGGAAATTATTTTCTCAGTTTTGATGGATAAGAGTTGGATAGCAAAACCAAAATAAAGCAGTGATTATATTAAAGGTGTTGAGAATTTTTTGGAATTTGCAACTCAAAGTCAAAGTTCAGTATAAAAGGTTCTATGTCCATGCAAGTTTTGCACATTAACATATATTTTTATTATGTAAAAGAAGTCAAGTTGCATTTACTCTTCAAAGGATTTTTCCCTGGATACATTGTTTGGAATCGACTTGAAAAGGAACATACTTTTGTAGCTGAAGTTACAAGATCAAAAATATTTAATGGTATTAGTTATGTTAATGAAGTGCAAACTCAAAGATAGCAACCAAAAACAAATTATATAGGACTATTAAGGGGCACATTCTGCTCAGGCAATGCTAATTTAGATATTGAATATAGTTAAAGCAACATAGTTCTGACAAATGGTGATGTAAAGAAATTTTGTGATTTATTGCTGGAAGCAGGAGCATAATTATACCCTGGCTGTAAGTCATTCACAAAGTTATCCTTCATCACAAATTTATTTTTTCTAGAGTGCTTACAGTCTTGGTCTGCAAGATCTTTTGATCAATTGATTATGTTATTGATTGAAGCTTTCCCTAATGGTTCATTGCTGTCTAAGAATACATATGAAGTAAAGAAGATTATGAAAGTGTTTGATCTTGGATATACAAAGATAGATGCATGTCAAAATTATTGTTTTTTATTTTAGAAGCATAGATCTAATCAAGAGGAATGTCATATTTTTGGTTCTTAATGGTTGGCGGGAGCTAAAAAATGTTCAGTTGGAGGAAAAAAAATCAAATGAAGTCTACTAAGCTTGTTCGATACTTCTTATTGATTCCTAGGCTTCAAAGATAGTTTAAAACAAAAAATTCTGCTAAATAGATGATTTGAGATGCCAAACAGAGAAATATAAAAGTGTTGCTATGACATACAACTGATGGAGAAGCTTGAAAATCATTTGACTCTAAATATCCTGATTTTTCTTTTGACCCACATAATGTTCGTCACGCATTAGCAAGTGATGGTTTTAAACCATTTATAATTATAAGTACTACATAAAGCATTTGGCACGTACTTTTGGTTATGTACAACATGTTGAGTCTAGTAATTAGGTTGTTAAGCCTAAGTGAGTGTCCCAAGGCTACCAAGAGGGGGGGTGAATTGGTAGTAAAAAAAAGAGTTTAAAATTTAAGATCCCCTCTTTAAAAATTATTGAACCGAAATAAAGATCTCTTTTAAATTTTAAAATTTTTTTTTTCAACCACAGAGTTTTTAAAACTGAAATAGAAAGTGCGGAAATGTAAAAACAGTAAAGTAAATGACACCAGATTTATAGTGGTTCGGTCTATAACCAGACCTACATCCACTCCCCAGAGGCACCCTCTGAGTATTGCACTAATACCAATAGTGACTCTCCTTTTGCACCCACAGCAAGGCGGAGAAGCCTTTACAACACACTCTTTTCACCACTCCCCGGTGCGGCAGAGAACCGTCCGTCCTTTTACATAATACCCAATGTTGGCAGAAAATCATACGTCCTTTCACACTCTCCTAGTGTGGGCAGAGAACCCTTCGTCCTTTCACACTCTCCTAGTGTGGGCAGAGAACCCTTCGTCCTTTCACACTCTCCTAGTGTGGGCAGAGAACCCTTCGTCCTTTCACACTCTCCTAGTGTGGGCAGAGAACCCTTCGTCCTTTCACACTCTCCAAGTGTCGGCAGAGAACAGGATGTCCTTGACAGATCTTCTCACAAGAATCTAGAAGGAAGAAAGAGAAGAGTGAAGTAATCCCAATTCACAAGTAGAGACTCTTACCTTTGAAATCCAAGTGAAGCCTTCTTGCTTCAATGGTAGGAATCCTCTCTTGAATACTCTCTTCAACTCTCTCCTTGGCTATTCTCTCAAGAGGCACGAAGATCAAATGACAAAAAGATTGGGTGGCAATCTAATTTGGACTATTTATACAAAAGATAAGAAAAATCGCCCAAAAACTGCAAGTATTCAATTCTGTACGGAGTGGATCGTCCTGTACGATCGTGGATCGTCCTGGACGATTTTACTTAAACGATCTGAAACGACCCTATTTGAATATGTGTACGAAATGTCTTCGTACAGCTGATCGTCCTGTACGAACTAGGTTCGTCCAGTACGAACGGTTATTACAAGGTCGAATCTAGAAGCTGCTGAAAACTGTCCTAAGTCGGTTAATCGTTTGGACGAAAATTGATTCGTCTAGACGAATTTTTTACAGAGGACAGATCGTCCTGTACGATATATTATTTCGTCTGGACGAAAATTTTCCAGAGAGCCAACCGTACTGTACGATAATTAATTTCGTCTGGACGAAAATTTTGCAGAGAGCCAATCGTACTGTACGATAATTAATTTCGTCTGGACGAAAATTTTGCAGAGAGCCAATCGTACTGTACGATAATTAATTTCGTCTGGACGAAAATTTTGCAGAGAGCCAATCGTACTGTACGATAATTAATTTCGTCTGAACGAAAATTTTGCAGAGAGCCAATCGTACTGTACGATAATTAATTTCGTCTGGACGAAAATTTTCCAGAGAGCCAATCGTACTGTACGATAATTTAGTTTCGTCCTGGATGAATAGGACTTAGAAAATTTTCTGAGCAAGTTCCTATTCGTTCCATATGCTCTATAGGAGATAACTGTCTGATCGTCCAGTACGAACGAAAATCGTCCTGTACGATCAATTAATATGATCTCCTTATTTGTGTGTGCATGTTTTTATTCACTCAAGTTACAATCACTCCCTTTCAATTTGATTTCTAAGCAAAGTGCAAGCTTCAAAAATTTCAAAGTATCTCATGCTGAATTTAATTTGAAGTCTTCGTAGTCTGGAGTTCGTTTTTCCTGAAATGTCAGTACACACAAGAGCAAATACAATTCTTCCAAAATTGTTAGGAGATAACTACACATTTGAACAATAATGTTTGAAATCATCAAAACTTTATAAGTTGTAAAAATGAAAAGCATGCAAATAGCAACTATCTTAACAATCTCCCCCTTTTTGATGATGGCAAAAAAATTATTGTTTGTATGATTTCAATTTAAATAAATCTCCTAAACTCCCCATGAATTGATGAATATATGAAAATAAAGAGGCAATTTAAACCAAGAAAAAATTTTAAAATTTTTATTTTTCAGACACACAAAAAACACACAAAACAAACACAATAACAAAAACACACAAAACAAATAACAAAAACACACAAAACAAACACAATAACATAACAAACACAATAACATACAAACATAATGATTTCTCCCCCTTTTTGACAACAACAAAAAGTGAAGAAAAAAAAGACAAGAAATGTAAGTAATTATATGAAAATTCATTTGAAAATTTAATCTAAATGGTGATTGATACAAGGTATGCAATTTTAAACTAAAAACATTAGGTCAATCATAGAAATTCAGAAAATTTAAAAAGTGATATAGCATTGTAAGTAAGAAGAATTTAGCAAAGACATGATTCAATTTAGACATTTCAATATAGAAAATCATTACTAGAGAGATGAAGAAAAATTCGATATTTCAAAGTTCAAAAGAATATAAATGAACATAAGATCAATTTGAATTAAGAGATTGAAAGAATTTGGAAAGAAGCGAATTACCACAAGTGGCGCTTTGCGCATCTTTTTCATATAGCTGGCACATTTTTGTGCATCTTTCTTTATTGGGCTTATTTTGTGCATCTTTTTCACATTTGCAACTTTGTTGCGCATTCCTTTTGATTTTGTACATTTGTACAATTTTCAAGAGTAATTGAATTCTTTCCAAAGACAATAAACTAGAATCTCAAATTTTTCTAAGTGCATAAATATTAATTGAGCTAGGAAATACAAAATAATACAACATCTAAATTGCAATAATAATATTAACTTTTATGTAGTCTAAATGAATAGACATGAATTTAAAAGTTCTAATTACAACAAGTTATAAACAACTTTTAAATTTAGAAAGACTAGATTTTCTAATGTAGATAATCTCAAATTACAATCTAATTTAAGCACTATGAAGATTAAATAATACTAATGAAATTCATAAAAATTAACCACATTTCAATAACAAATCAACATTGAAACAAGTACGAAATGCATTGATATTTATGAAAGGATTACACATTTCATAATATCTAAACACAACTTAAAAGAAAAGACAAACAAACACTTAACATAAGCACTAACACAACAAGACATAAAAACATGAGTAACTAACACATCAAAACAAAAAAAATACAACACGAGTACAACAAAGACACAGAAATTCATCTCTACTGTTCTGGAGGAGGAGGAGGAGGAATGCCACCGAAAAGGTTAAAGTAGGAGGCCATCAACATTACATTGGTATTGATATCATGTACTTCATTTCTAATTATACCAATGTCATGTTGTTGCTGCACAAGTTGAGCATCAAATTGATCAAACCTTTGATCAATATGAGTCTCTAATCTATCAAATCTCTCAATCAGATTCTGATAATCTAACTGAGGTGCAGAGGTTTGTGCTCCTTCTTCTTCTTCTCCTTCTGAAGCACTGGCATGCGCTTTTTCTTTTTCTTTTACCTCCCTGAAGAGCAATCTGAAGGATGCATCATTATAGTAAACTGGCTCTTCATATTCTTCATCAGGATGCACCAAATTATATTTCTTCTCCAAAATGTAGGTAATTAAATGTCCCAAAGAAATATTCTTTTTTCTCTTTTGTTCAGCATGTCCTATTTCTGAAAGCCCATAGAGATGATCTATGATAAGTTGGGCTTCGTCGATAGGGCGACGATCCATAATCAAAAAGGTTAGAACAGAAAGGAGAGGAGTAATGTTTATCCTATCACCAGCTTTAGGAATGATTGAAGAGCTAAGGATATGCTGGATGATACAGGCATTTTGGGTCATCCCAGATACTCTAGCAATATGATAGGTTACGCCACTTTTTCTAATTACCCTATTGACATCTTCCCATCTGATTGTGTTTTCGGTCATAAGGTTGTGAGCTCTATATCCTTCAGTCCTTAGGTTTAGAAATGCACCAATGTCATGCTTGGTGATTTCTACTTTTTGCTTGAATACAAAGGAACTAATGGAAGAGTGGTCGGAGTTAAAACTCATGTTGGCTAGAAAGTAGAGAAATATTTGCTTGTTGTAGAAATGGACGAGAGAAAGTATGAAATGGAATTGGGTTGAGGCAAAAAGGTGTATTACCTTAAAATTTATCTCGCTTTGGATCAAGATGCGAGATGGAGTGATTTTTGCGGAAGCAAAACGAGGAAATGATTCCTCATTTGCCTTAGAAAGGAAGTTTTCCGAGGCATTCCTATTCGGCTTCTTCGCTAACACCTTTTGTCTTTTGCTTGAGGAGGCCATTGAAAGAGAAGTTTGAAAGTGTGATTGTTAAGTTAGAAAGCCTTCATATTTAAAGAAAACGATATGTTCGTCCTGGACGAAAAAGGTTCGTCCTGGACGAAAATAATCGTTCGTCTGGACGAACATTATTTTGTACAGACGATCAAATTCGTCCAAAATGTAACGGCTTTTCGTAATCAACACAACTTACGATGCATCCCTTCGTACAGACCTTTGACTTGACTGATCATACATACGAACAAAAGTTCGTACAGACGATCAAAAAATAAACCGTTTAAATGTCTTTTGAAAACCGTCCCCTACATTGAACCGACATGTGTTCGTCTGGACGAACAAAAAGTTCGTACAGACGAAATCCATATTAAAAACTGTCTTATCCACTCAACCGCTGCATTCATTCGTCCCGACGTTTGAGAAAAGGAAAAAGTTCGTCCTGGACGATCTTCATATCGTACAGACGATTTAATTAAAAACTGCTCTCAAAACGGTTAAAATGCACGCAAACCAATTTTTCTCACATCATCCAGTACGAACTAAAATTCGTCCCGGACGATTTCCTCCAATTTTTGAATTTTTGAATTTTAATTTAAGAAAATTAAACAAACAAAAAAAGAAAACATAAAAAAAAAACTTACACTCAAGAACAAATTCATTCAAAACATACAAAAATTCACAAAATAAAAAATAAAAAACAAAACAAAAACATAAACATCAATGTTGCAAAGACATTTTGTTTAGGCATTTAAATCAATAACACCTAGCCTTGTTCTTAAAGTACTGAAGGTATCAAGGGCTAAAGGTTTTGTAAAAATGTCTGCAAGTTGATTTTCAGTTGAAACATGTGTGAGTTCAATTTCTCCTTTGGATACATGATCCCTTATGAAATGATGTCTTATATCTATGTGTTTGGTTCTAGAATGTTGAATAGGATTTTTGGAAATGCAAATAGCACTAGTATTGTCACAATAAATTGGAATAGTGCCTACAGATAATCCTAAATCAATCAACTGTTGTTTTAACCAAAGTACTTGTGCCACACAACTTCCTAAAGCAATGTATTCTGCTTCTGCAGTAGATAGGGCTACTGAATTTTGTTTTCTATTGGACCAAGAAACTAATGAATTACCAATGAATTGACATGTTCCAGAAGTGCTTTTCCTATCCACTCTACAGCCTGCAAAGTCAGAATCTGAGTAACCAATAATTTCAAATGAAGAGCTAAACTTAGGATACCAAATTCCTAAGTTTTGAGTTCCTAGTAAGTATCTTAAAATCCTTTTCACTGCTGTCAAATGTGATTCTTTTGGATCTGATTGAAATCTAGCACATAGGCAAACACTGAACATAATATCTGGTCGGCTAGCAGTCAAGTAAAGTAAAGATCCAATAATCCCTCTATATTTCTTTTGATCAACAGATTTTCCCTTGAGGTCCTTATCTAACTGAACTGAGGAACTCATTGGTGTACTAACAGTTTTAGCATTGTCCATTTCATATTTCTTGAGGATGTCCTTAATATATTTGGTTTGACTAAGAAATGTCCCTTCCTCAAGTTGCTTGATGCTAAAACCTAGAAAGTAATTTAAATCTTCCATTAGACTCATTTCAAATTCACTACTCATTACATTTGAAAAATCATCACAAAGATTTTTATTTGAAGATCCAAAGATGATATCATCCACATAAATTTGAACAATGAGTATTTCCTTTCCAAATTTCTTTAAGAAGAGAGTTGTATCCACACTTCCTTTTTCAAAAGATCTTTCAAGTAGGAAAGTGCTCAATCTCTCATACCAAGCCCTAGGTGCCTGTTTCAATCCATATAATGCCTTTTTTAACTTAAAAACATGATTTGGGTATTTTGAATTTTCAAATCCAGGAGGTTGTTCTACATAAACATCTTCTTCAATAACACCATTCAAAAAGGCACTTTTGACATCCATTTGAAACAATTTAAAACTTTTAAAACAGGCAAAGGCAAGTAAAACCCTAATTGCTTCAAGTCTTGCTACAGGGGCAAAAGTCTCCTCAAAATCAATTCCTTCAATTTGATTATACCCCTTAGCAACTAATCTAGCCTTATTTCTAATGACTACTCCTGAGTAATTTATTTTATTTTTGAACATCCACTTTGTTCCAACAACACTTTGATCTTTTGGTCTTGTAGTTAATTCCCAAACTTTATTTCTTTCAAATTGATTTAACTCTTCTTGCATGACCAATATCCAAAATTCATCAAAAAGTGCCTGATCAATATTAGTGGGTTCTATGGTTGAAATAAAGGCTGAATGATTGACTTCCTTATTTAATCCATACCTAGTTCTAACACCCTCACTAGGTTCTCCTATAATCAATTCTCTTGGGTGGTTTTTAGAAAATCTCAAATTTCTAGGCAAAGGGTTTTCTCTTTCAAAGTTTTCTTCCACATTTTCTTCCAAGTTTAATCTATCAATCTTTGGGAGTTTTCCTCAATTTCTTCTTCAACACTATTTGGCCCTTCTAAATTTCCAGATTCATCAAATACAACATGTGTGGTTTCTTCAATAACTAAAGTTCTTTAGTTGAATACCCTATAAGATTTTCCAACACTTGAATATCCAACAAAAATTCCTTCATCTGATTTTGGATCAAATTTTCCTAAGGCAGATTTTCCATTGTTATGAATGAACACCTTGCAACCAAAAACATGCAAATGAGACAAATTTGGAGTTCTACCTTTTAGTAACTCATAGGGTGTTTTATTTAAATTTGATCTCACATTCACCCTATTCAGAACATAACATGCAGTGCTAACCGCCTCAGCCCAAAAATATTTAGGAAGAGAGTATTCTGCCAGCATTGCTCTGGAAGTTTCTATTAATGTTCTGTTTTTCCTTTCAACTGCCCCATTTTGTTGAGGGGTTCTAGGAGCAGAAAAGTTGTGATCAATCCCTTTTTCCTTACAAAAATTTTCAAATCTTTCATTTTCAAATTCTCCTCCATGATCACTTTGTATAGACATTATTTCACATCCTAATTTTCTCTGAATTCAAGTTGAAAAATTTCTGAATTCCTCAAATGATTCACTTTTATGTAAAAGAAATCTAATCCAAGTGAACCTAGAGAAATCATCCACAATAACAAATCCGTATACCTTCCCTCCTAGACTTACAGTTCTTACTGGTCCAAAAAGATTCATGTGAAGAATTTCCAATGGTTTACTAGTTCTAAGATCATTATTGGACTTAAAAGAGGACTTCACTTGTTTTCCTAATTGACATGCATCACAAAGATGGTCCTTAGTAAAGTCTAGTTTTGGTATTCCTCTTACTAAATTCTTTTGGGTAATTCTCCTAAGATTTTTCATACTAGAATGACAAAGTCTCCTATGCCAAAGCCAAGATTCATCAGAAACAATTTTCAAACAGAAAGCAATAGGAGTATGAAATGAATTCAAATCTAGCATGTAAACATTGTTTACCCTTTTTCCATTTAAAACTTCTTTCCCATTTAGGCTTAATATGCGTAGGTAAAAATTTCACATTATAACCTTTGTCACATAGCTGACTTATACTTAACAAATTATGCTTTAAGCCTTCAACCAGTAGCACATTGTCTATAAAAAAGTTTTTGAAATTACCAATCATACCTGATCCAACCACTTTCTTTGTGGTATTATCTCCAAGTGTAACCTTGCCTCCATTCCTGGCTTCTAGCGATATGAATTGTGTAGTGTCTCCAGTCATATGCTTTGAACATCCGCTATCCAGGTACCATATGCTCCCACGAGGTCTTGTGTGAGAGCAATCCTGCAAAAATATCAAATGTTAGACCTGGGAACCCAAACAAGTTTGGGTTCACCTTTTAGCAATTTATAATCAGATGCATGTATGATATGTCTAGGTTTATGCATCTTAGGTCTCCACACCAAATTAGATTTCATCATCAAGGTACAGGTGTGAGATATATGTCCAAAAAATCCATAATTATTACATTTAACATTAGGAAAAATATTCCTAAGTTTTCTTCCATGTGATTGTCTTCTAAGGGATTTCATGAATTTAGGATAATATTTAGGATTTGTAAAATCTTCAAGTCTGGGGGGTTTCCTATTATCCTCGAGGGCTCTTATTGTTAATTTGTAAAATGAATTCATATCTTCCAAGATTCGATTGGTATAATTGATTCTATATGTTTTGCTCTCAGATTCATCCTTAAAATTTTTAAATTCCTTTTCAAAATCAGTATAGGATGACTTTAGATTTTCAAAATTCTTATTCAAGTCATCATATTCATCAAGTAGTTTCATGTGGTTGTCATCTATTAAAGCATGGTCTTTTCTAAGGATTTCATTTTCCTTCTTGAGCTCTTCAAATTCTAAACTTAAACTAGCATGCATCTTTTTCATTTTTCTATATGTATCATGCATGTGTTCAGAAACTTCAAATAATTCATCATAGGATAAGTCACATACCTCTTCTTGATCTGAGTGATCCACTTTGTCTGCCATCAAGCAAAGATTAGTGACTTCTTCTTCTTTTTCTGTCTCAGATGAGTCTGAAGCTGAGTCCGCCCAAAAAGCTCTTTGAAACTTCTTCTTGCCCTTCTTTACCATAGGTTTCTCCTCCACTTTCTCCTTAGCAGGAGTGGCTTTGAGTTTTGGGCAATCAGTCTTGATATGACCTGGTTTCCTGCATTCATAACAAATCATTTCATTAGAAACCTTGCCATTTTTGTTAAACTTACCTCAATTCCATTGCTGGCGTTTCTTCTGCTTCCTCCTTAAAAAGCTTCTGAATTGTCTAGTCATTAGTGCAACATCATCTTCATCCTCAAGTTGTGAGTGTTCACTCTCTGACTCTTCCACTTTTAGTGCTATATTCTTCTCCTTTCGTGGTTCACCTGCATCAATCTTCCTTTGACTTACTCCTTGCTCATAAGCAATGAGTGAACCAAGAAGATTGTCAATAGAATAAATGTTTAAATCCTTAGACTCTGTAATTGCAGTAATTTTTGCATCATAAGCAGTAGGTAAACAACGAAGAATTTTATTGGCCATTTCAGCATTAGTTAATTCCCTACCAAGTGCATGCAAAGAAGTGACAATTTGTGTAAATCTTGTGTACATGTCGGAAATAGATTCATTAGGTTTCATGCGAAACAATTCATAGTCATGTAACAAGATATTAAGCCTTGATTGTTTAACCTCATTTGTCCCTTCATAAGTTATACAAAGTCTATCCCATATGTCCTTTCCGCTTTTGCAAGTGGAAACCCGCATGCAGTCTTCAGATTTTAAAGCACAAAAGAAACTGTTTAAACATTTGGCATTTAATTGTGCTAAGTCACGTTCTTCTACAGTCCAATCAGTAAAATGTATTTCTACCATTACTCCATCAACTAATCTAGTTGGTTTAGTGTAGCCATCCTGGACTAATATCCACATGCGATAATCAAGTGACTGTAAGAAAGTAGACATGTGTGTTTTCCAGAAATCAAAAGGAATGTTATCAAACAGTGGAGGTCTAGTAATAGAGTAACCCTCAGGTGTGTTCCGGTTTCCGAAAGTAGCCATCTACGTTAATCAAAAAGTAGTTCAAACTTATGATATTGAAACTAAACTCTGATACCACTTGTTGAGTCTAGTAATTAGGTTGTTAAGCCTAAGTGAGTGTCCCAAGGCTACCAAGAGGGGGGGTGAATTGGTAGTAAATAAAAGAGTTTAAAATTTAAGATCCCCTCTTTAAAAATTATTGAACCGAAATAAAGATCTCTTTTAAATTTTAAAAAAAAAATTTTCAACCACAGAGTTTTTAAAACTGAAATAGAAAGTGCGGAAATGTAAAAACAGTAAAGTAAATGACACCAGATTTATAGTGGTTCGGTCTATAACCATACCTACATCCACTCCCCAGAGGCACCCTCTGAGTATTGCACTAATACCAATAGTGACTCTCCTTTTGCACCCACAGCAAGGCGGAGAAGCCTTTACAACACACTCTTTTCACCACTCCCCGGTGCGGTAGAGAACCGTCCGTCCTTTTACACAATACCCAGTGTTGGCAGAGAACCGTACGTCCTTTCACACTCTCCTAGTGTGGGCAGAGAACCTTTCGTCCTTTCACACTCTCCTAGTGTGGGCAGAGAACCCTTCGTCCTTTCACACTCTCCTAGTGTGGGCAGAGAACCCTTCGTCCTTTCACACTCTCCTAGTGTGGGCAGAGAACCCTTCGTCCTTTCACACTCTCCTAGTGTGCGCAGAGAACCCTTCATCCTTTCACACTCTCCTAGTGTGGGCAGAGAACCCTTCGTCCTTTCACACTCTCCTAGTGTGGGCAGAGAACCCTTCGTCGTTTCACACTCTCCTAGTGTGGGCAGAGAACCCTTCGTCCTTTCACACTCTCCAAGTGTCGGCAGAGAACCGGATCTCCTTGACAGATCTTCTCACAAGAATCTAGAAGGATGAAAGAGAAGAGTGAAGTAATCCCAATTCACAAGTAGAGACTCTTACCTTTGAAATCCAAGTGAAGCCTTCTTGCTTCAATGGTAGGAATCCTCTCTTGATTGCTCTCTTCAACTCTCTCTCCTTGGCTATTCTCTCAAGAGGCACGAAGATCAAATGACAAAAAGATTGGGTGGCAGTCTAATTTGGACTATTTATACAAAAGACAAGAAAAACCGCCCAAAAACTGCAAGTATTCAATTCTGTACGCAGTGGATCGTCCTGTACGATCGTGGATCGTCCTGGACGATTTTACTTAAACGATCTGAAATGACCCTATTTGAATATGTGTACGAAATGTCTTCGTATAGCTGATCGTCCTGTACGAACTAGGTTCGTCCAGTACGAACGGTTATTACAAGGTCGAATCTAGAAACTGCTGAAAACTGTCCTAAGTCGGTTAATCGTTTGGACGAAAATTGATTCGTCTAGACGAATTTTTTACAGAGGACAGATCGTCCTGTACAATATATTATTTCGTCTGGACGAAAATTTTCCAGAGAGCCAACCGTACTGTACGATAATTAATTTCGTCTGGACGAAAATTTTGCAGAGAGCCAATCGTACTGTACGATAATTAATTTCGTCTGGACGAAAATTTTGCAGAGAGCCAATCGTACTGTACGATAATTAATTTCGTCTGGACGAAAATTTTGTAGAGAGCCAATCGTACTGTACGATAATTAATTTCGTCTGGACGAAAATTTTCCAGAGAGTCAATCGTACTGTACGATAATTTAGTTTCGTCCTGGATGAATAGGACTTAGAAAATTTTCTGAGCAAGTTCCTATTTGTTCCATATGCTCTATAGGAGATAACTGTCTGATCGTCCAATACGAACGAAAATCGTCCTGTACGATCAATTAATATGATCTCCTTATTTGTGTGTGCATGTTTTTATTCACTCAAGTTACAATCACTCCCTTTCAATTTGATTTCTAAGCAAAGTGCAAGCTTCAAAAATTTCAAAGTATCTCATGCTGAATTTAATTTGAAGTCTTCGTAGTCTGGAGTTCGTTTTTCCTGAAATGTCAGTACACACAAGAGCAAATACAATTCTTCCAAAATTGTTAGGAGATAACTACACATTTGAACAATAATGTTTGAAATCATCAAAACTTTATAAGTTGTAAAAATGAAAAGCATGCAAATAGCAACTATCTTAACAATTTCCCCCTTTTTGATGATGGCAAAACAATTATTGTTTGTATGATTTCAATTTAAATAAATCTCCTAAACTCCCCATGAATTGATGAATATATGAAAATAAAGAGGCAATTTAAAATAAGAAAAAATTTTAAAATTTTTATTTTTCAGACACACAAAAAACACACAAAACAAACACAATAACAAAAACACACAAAACAAACACAATAACATAACAAACACAATAACATACAAACATAATGATTTCTCCCCCTTTTTGACAACAACAAAAAGTGAAGAAGAAAAAGACAAGAAATATAAGTAATTATATGAAAATTCATTTGAAAATTTAATCTAAATGGTGATTGATACAAGGTATGCAATTTTAAACTAAAAACATTAGGTCAATCATAGAAATTCAGAAAATTTAAAAAGTAATATAGCATTGTAAGTAAGAAGAATTTAGCAAAGACATGATTCAATTTAGACATTTCAATATAGAAAATCATTACTAGAGAGATGAAGAAAAATTCGATATTTCAAAGTTCAAAAGAATATAAATGAACATAAGATCAATTTGAATTAAGAGATTGAAAGAATTTGGAAAGAAGCGAATTACCACAAGTGGCGCTTTGCGCATCTTTTTCATATAGCTGGCACATTTTTGTGCATCTTTCTTTATTGGGCTTATTTTGTGCCTCTTTTTCACATTTGCAACTTTGTTGCGCATTCCTTTTGATTTTGTACATTTGTACAATTTTCAAGAGTAATTGAATTCTTTCCAAAGACAATAAACTAGAATCTCAAATTTTTCTAAGTGCATAAATATTAATTGAGCTAGGAAATACAAAATAAGACAACATCTAAATTGCAATAATAATATTAATTTTTATGTAGTCTAAATGAATAGACATGAATTTAAAAGTTCTAATTACAACAAGTTATAAACAACTTTTAAATTTAGAAAGACTAGATTTTCTAATGTAGATAATCTCAAATTACAATCTAATTTAAGCACTATGAAGATTAAATAATACTAATGAAATTCATAAAAATTAACCACATTTCAATAACAAATCAACATTGAAACAAGTACGAAATGCATTGATATTTATGAAAGGATTACACATTTCATAATATCTAAACACAACTTAAAAGAAAAGACAAACAAACACTTAACATAAGCACTAACACAACAAGACATAAAAACATGAGTAACTAACACATCAAAACAAAAAAAATACAACACGAGTACAACAAAGACACAGAAATTCATCTCTACTGTTCTGGAGGAGGAGGAGGAGGAATGCCACCGAAAAGGTTAAAGTAGGAGGCCATCAACATTACATTGGTATTGATATCATGTACTTCATTTCTAATTATACCAATGTCATGTTGTTGCTGCACAAGTTGAGCATCAAATTGATCAAACCTTTGATCAATATGAGTCTCTAATCTATCAAATCTCTCAATCAGATTCTGATAATCTGACTGAGGTGCAGAGGTTTATGCTCCTTCTTCTTCTTCTCCTTCTGAAGCACTAGCATGCGCTTTTTCTTTTTCTTTTTCCTCCCTGAAGAGCAATCTGAAGGATGCATCATTATAGTAAACTGGCTCTTCATATTCTTCATCAGGATGCACCAAATTATATTTCTTCTCCAAAATGTAGGTAATTAAATGTCCCAAAGAAATATTCTTTTTTCTCTTTTGTTCAGCATGTCCTATTTCTGAAAGCCCATAGAGATGATCTATGATAAGTTGGGCTTCGTCGATAGGGCGACGATCCATAATCAAAAAGGTTAGAACAGAAAGGAGAGGAGTAATGTTTATCCTATCACCAGCTTTAGGAATGATTGAAGATCTAAGGATATGCTGGATGATACGGGCATTTTGGGTCATCCCAGATACTCTAGCAATATGATAGGTTACGCCACTTTTTCTAATTACCCTATTGACATCTTCCCATCTGATTGTGTTTTTGGTCATAAGGTTGTGAGCTCTATATCCTTCAGTCCTTAGGTTTAGAAATGCACCAATGTCATGCTTGGTGATTTCTACTTTTTGCTTGAATACAAAGAAACTAATGGAAGAGTGGTCGGAGTTAAAACTCATGTTGGCTAGAAAGTAGAGAAATGTTTGCTTGTTGTAGAAATGGACGAGAGAAAGTATGAAATGGAATTGGGTTGAGGCAAAAAGGTGTATTACCTTAAAATTTATCTCGCTTTGGATCAAGATGCGAGATGGAGTGATTTTTGCGGAAGCAAAACGAGGAAATGATTCCTCATTTGCCTTAGAAAGGAAGTTTTCCGAGGCATTCCTATTCGGCTTCTTCGCTAACACTTTTTGTCTTTTGCTTGAGGAGGCCATTGAAAGAGAAGTTTGAAAGTGTGATTGTTAAGTTAGAAAGCCTTCATATTTAAAGAAAACGATATGTTTGTCCTGGACGAAAAAGGTTCGTCCTGGACGAAAATAATCGTTCGTCTGGACAAACATTATTTCGTACAGACGATCAAATTCGTCCAAAATGTAACGGCTTTTCGTAATCAACACAACTTACGATGCGTCCGTTCGTACAGACCTTTGACTTGACTGATCGTACATACGAACAAAAGTTCGTACAGACGATCAAAAAATAAACCGTTTAAATGTCTTTTGAAAACCGTCCCCTACATTGAACCGACATGTGTTCGTCTGGACGAACAAAAAGTTCGTACAGACGAAATCCATATTAAAAACTGTCTTATCCACTCAACCGCTGCATTCATTCGTCCCGACGTTTGACAAAAGGAAAAAGTTCGTCCTGGACGATCTTCATATCGTACAGACGATTTAATTAAAAACTGCTCTCAAAACGATTAAAATGCACGCAAACCAATTTTTCTCACATCATCCAGTACGAACTAAAATTCGTCCCGGACGATTTCCTCCAATTTTTGAATTTTTGAATTTTAATTTAAGAAAATCAAACCAAACAAAAAAATAAAACATAAAAAAAAACTTACACTCAAGAACAAATTCATTCAAAACATACAAAAATTCACAAAATAAAAAATAAAAAACAAAACAAAAACATAAACATCAATGTTGCAAAGACATTTTGTTTAGGCATTTAAATCAATAACACCTAGCCTTGTTCTTAAAGTACTGAAGGTATCAATGGCTAAAGGTTTTGTAAAAATGTCTGCAAGTTGATTTTCAGTTGAAACATGTGTGAGTTCAATTTCTCCTTTGGATACATGATCCCTTATGAAATGATGTCTTATATCTATGTGTTTGGTTCTAGAATGTTGAATAGGATTTTTGGAAATGTAAATAACACTAGTATTGTCACAATAAATTGGAATAGTACCTACAGATAATCCTAAATCAATCAACTGTTGTTTTAACCAAAGTACTTGTGCCACACAACTTCCTAAAGCAATGTATTCTGCTTCTGCAGTAGATAGGGCTACTGAATTTTGTTTTCTACTGGACCAAGAAACTAATGAATTACCAATGAATTGACATGTTCCAGAAGTGCTTTTCCTATCCACTCTACAGCCTGCAAAGTCAGAATCTGAGTAACCAATAATTTCAAATGAAGAGCTAAACTTAGGATACCAAATTCCTAAGTTTTGAGTTCCTAGTAAGTATCTTAAAATCCTTTTCACTGCTGTCAAATGTGATTCTTTTGGATCTGATTGAAATCTAGCACATAGGCAAACACTGAACATAATATCTGGTCGGCTAGCAGTCAAGTAAAGTAAAGATCCAATAATCCCTCTATATTTCTTTTGATCAACAGATTTTCCCTTGAGGTCCTTATCTAACTGAACTGAGGAACTCATTGGTGTACTAACAGTTTTAGCATTGTCCATTTCATATTTCTTGAGGATGTCCTTAATATATTTGGTTTGACTAAGAAATGTCCCTTCCTCAAGTTGCTTGATGCTAAAACCTAGAAAGTAATTTAAATCTCCCATTAGACTCATTTCAAATTCACTACTCATTGCATTTGAAAAATCATCACAAAGATTTTTATTTGAAGATCCAAAGATGATATCATCCACATAAATTTGAACAATGAGTATTTCCTTTCCAAATTTCTTTAAGAAGAGAGTTGTATCCACACTTCCTTTTTCAAAAGATCTTTCAAGTAGGAAAGTGCTCAATCTCTCATACCAAGCCCTAGGTGCCTGTTTCAATCCATATAATGCCTTTTTTAACTTAAAAACATGATTTGGGTATTTTGAATTTTCAAATCCAGGAGGTTGTTCTACATAAACATCTTCTTCAATAACACCATTCAAAAAGGCACTTTTGACATCCATTTGAAACAATTTAAAACTTTTAAAACAGGCAAAGGCAAGTAAAACCCTAATTGCTTCAAGTCTTGTTACAGGGGCAAAAGTCTCCTCAAAATCAATTCCTTCAATTTGATTATACCCCTTAGCAACTAATCTAGCCTTATTTCTAATGACTACTCCTGAGTAATTCATTTTATTTTTGAACACCCACTTTGTTCCAACAACACTTTGATCTTTTGGTCTTGTAGTTAATTCCCAAACTTTATTTCTTTCAAATTGATTTAACTCTTCTTGCATGGCCAATATCCAAAATTCATCAAAAAGTGCCTGATCAATATTAGTGGGTTCTACGGTTGAAATAAAGGCTGAATGATTGACTTCCTTATTTAATCCATACCTAGTTCTAACACCCTCACTAGGTTCTCCTATAATCAATTCTCTTGGGTGGTTTTTAGAAAATCTCAAATTTCTAGGCAAAGGGTTTTCTCTTTCAAAGTTTTCTTCCACATTTTCTTCCAAGTTTAATCTATCAATCTTTTGGGAGTTTTCCTCAATTTCTTCTTCAACACTATTTGGCCCTTCTAAATTTCCAGATTCATCAAATACAACATGTGTGGTTTCTTCAATAACTAAAGTTCTTTAGTTGAATACCCTATAAGATTTTCCAACACTTGAATATCCAACAAAAATTCCTTCATCTGATTTTGGATCAAATTTTCCTAAGGCAGATTTTCCATTGTTATGAATGAACACCTTGCAACCAAAAACATGCAAATGAGACAAATTTGGTGTTCTACCTTTTAGTAACTCATATGGTGTTTTATTTAAATTTGATCTCACATTCACCCTATTCAGAACATAACATGCAGTGCTAACCGCCTCAACCCAAAAATATTTAGAAAGAGAGTATTCTGCCAGCATTGCTCTGGCGGTTTCTATTAATGTTATGTTTTTCCTTTCAACTGCCCCATTTTGTTGAGGGGTTCTAGGAGCAGAAAAGTTGTGATCAATCCCTTTTTCCTTACAAAAATTTTCAAATCTTTCATTTTCAAATTCTCCTCCATGATCACTTTGTATAGACATTATTTCACATCCTAATTTTCTCTGAATTCAAGTTGAAAAATTTCTGAATTCCTCAAATGATTCACTTTTATGAAAAAGAAATCTAATCCAAGTGAACCTAGAGAAATCATCCACAATAACAAATTCGTATACCTTCCCTCCTAGACTTACAGTTCCTACTGGTCCAAAAAGATTCATGAGAAGAATTTCCAATGGTTTACTAGTTCTAAAATCATTATTGGACTTAAAAGAGGACTTCACTTGTTTTCCTAATTGACATGCATCACAAAGATGATCCTTAGTAAAGTCTAGTTTTGGTATTCCTCTTACTAAATTCTTTTGGGTAATTCTCCTAAGATTTTTCATACTAGAATGACAAAGTCTCCTATGCCAAAGCCAAGATTCATCAGAAACAATTTTCAAACAGAAAGCAATAGGAGTATGAAATGAATTCAAATCTAGCATGTAAACATTGTTTACCCTTTTTCCATTTAAAACTTCTTTCCCATTTAGGCTTAATATGCAGCTAGTAGGTAAAAATTTCACATTATAACTTTTGTCACATAGCTGACTTATACTTAACAAATTATGCTTTAAGCCTTCAACCAGTAGCACATTGTCTATAAAAAAGTTTTTGAAATTACCAATCATACCTGATCCAACCACTTTCTTTGTGGTATTATCTCCAAGTGTAACCTTGCCTCCATTCCTGGCTTCTAGCGATATGAATTGTGTAGTGTCTCCAGTCATATGCTTTGAACATCCGCTATCCAGGTACCATATGCTCCCACGAGGTCTTGTGTGAGAGCAATCCTGCAAAAATATCAAATGTTAGACCTGGGAACCCAAACAAGTTTGGGTTCACCTTTTAGCAATTTATAATCAGATGCATGTATGATATGTCTAGGTTTATGCATCTTAGGTCTCCACATCAAATTAGATTTCATCATCAAGGTATAGGTGTGAGATATATGTCCAAAAAATCCATAATTATTACATTTAACATTAGGAAAAATATTCCTAAGTTTTCTTCCATGTGATTGTCTTCTAAGGGATTTCATAAATTTAGGATAATATTTAGGATTTGTAAAATCTTCAAGTCTGGGGGGTTTCCTATTATCCTCGAGGGCTCTTATTGTTAATTTGTAAAATGAATTCATATCTTCCAAGATTCGATTGGTATAATTGATTCTATATATTTTGCTCTCAGATTCATCCTTAAAATTTTTAAATTCCTTTTCAAAATCAGTATAGGATGACTTTAGATTTTCAAAATTCTTATTCAAGTCATCATATTCATCAAGTAGTTTCATGTGGTTGTCATCTATTAAAGCATGGTCTTTTCTAAGGATTTCATTTTCCTTCTTGAGCTCTTCAAATTCTAAACTTAAACTAGCATGCATCTTTTTCATTTTTCTATATGTATCATGCATGTGTTCAGAAACTTCAAATAATTCATCATAGGATAAGTCACATACCTCTTCTTGATCTGAGTGATCCACTTTATCTGCCATCAAGCAAAGATTAGTGACTTCTTCTTCTTTTTCTGTCTCAGATGAGTCTGAAGCTGAGTCCGCCCAAAAAGCTCTTTGAAACTTCTTCTTGTCCTTCTTTACCATATGTTTCTCCTCCACTTTCTCCTTAGCAGGAGTGGCTTTGAGTTTTGGGCAATCAGTCTTGATATGACCTAGTTTCCTGCATTCATAACAAATCATTTCATTAGAAACCTTGCCATTTTTGTTAAACTTACCTCTATTCCATAGCTGGCGTTTCTTCTGCTTCCTCCTTAAAAAGCTTCTGAATTGTCTAGTCATTAGTGCAACATCATCTTCATCCTCAAGTTGTGAGTGTTCACTCTCTGACTCTTCCACTTTTAGTGCTATATTCTTCTCCTTTCGTGGTTCACCTGCATCAATCTTCCTTTGACTTACTCCTTGTTCATAAGCAATGAGTGAACCAAGAAGATTGTCAATAGAATAAATGTTTAAATCCTTAGACTCTGTAATTGCAGTAATTTTTGCATCATAAGCAGTAGGTAAACAACGAAGAATTTTATTGGCCATTTCAGCATTAGTTAATTCCCTACCAAGTGCATGCAAAGAAGTGACAATTTGTGTAAATCTTGTGTACATGTCGGAAATAGATTCATCAGGTTTCATGCGAAACAATTCATAGTCATGTAACAAGATATTAAGCCTTGATTGTTTAACCTCATTTGTCCCTTCATAAGTTATACAAAGTCTATCCCATATGTCCTTTCCGCTTTTGCAAGTGGAAACCCGCATGTAGTCTTCAGATTTTAAAGCACAAAAGAAACTGTTTAAACATTTGGCATTTAATTGTGCTAAGTCACGTTCTTCTACAGTCCAATAAGTAAAATGTATTTCTACCATTACTCCATCAACTAATCTAGTTGGTTTAGTGTAGCTATCCTGGACTAATATCCACATGCGATAATCAAGTGACTGTAAGAAAGTAGACATGTATGTTTTCCAGAAATCAAAAGGAATGTTATCAAATAGTGGAGGTCTAGTAATAGAGTAACCCTCAGGTGTGTTCCGGTTTCCGAAAGTAGCCATCTACGTTAATCAAAAAGTAGTTCAAACTTATGATATTGAAACTAAGCTCTGATACCACTTGTTGAGTCTAGTAATTAGGTTGTTAAGCCTAAGTGAGTGTCCCAAGGCTGCCAAGAGGGGGGTGAATTGGTAGTAAAAAAAAGAGTTTAAAATTTAAGATCCCCTCTTTAAAAATTATTGAACCGAAATAAAGATCTCTTTTAAATTTTAAAAAAAAAATTTCAACCACAGAGTTTTTAAAACTGAAATAGAAAGTGCGGAAATGTAAAAACAGTAAAGTAAATGACACCAGATTTATAGTGGTTCGGTCTATAACCATACCTACATCCACTCCCCAGAGGCACCCTCTGAGTATTGCACTAATACCAATAGTGACTCTCCTTTTGCACCCACAGTAAGGCGGAGAAGCCTTTACAACACACTCTTTTCACCACTCCCCGGTGCGGTAGAGAACCGTCCGTCCTTTTACACAATACCCAGTGTTGGCAGAGAACCATACGTCCTTTCACACTCTCCTAGTGTGGGCAGAGAACCCTTCGTCCTTTCACACTCTCCTAGTGTGGGCAGAGAACCCTTCGTCCTTTCACACTCTCCTAGTGTGGGCAGAGAACCCTTCGTCCTTTCACACTCTCCTAGTGTGGGCAGAGAACCCTTCGTCCTTTCACACTCTCCTAGTGTGGGCAGAGAACCCTTCGTCCTTTCACACTCTCCAAGTGTCGGCAGAGAACCGGATCTCCTTGACAGATCTTCTCACAAGAATCTAGAAGGAAGAAAGAGAAGAGTGAAGTAATCCCAATTCACAAGTAGAGACTCTTACCTTTGAAATCCAAGTGAAGCCTTCTTGCTTCAATGGTAGGAATCCTCTCTTGAATGCTCTCTTCAACTCTCTCTCCTTGGCTATTCTCTCAAGAGGCACGAAGATCAAATGACAAAAAGATTGGGTGGCAGTCTAATTTGGACTATTTATACAAAAGACAAGAAAAACCGCCCAAAAACTGCAAGTATTCAATTCTGTACGCAGTGGATCGTCCTGTACGATCGTGGATCGTCCTGGACGATTTTACTTAAACGATCTGAAACGACCCTATTTGAATATGTGTACGAAATGTCTTTGTACAGCTGATCGTCCAGTACGAACGGTTATTACAAGGTCGAATCTAGAAACTGCTGAAAACTGTCCTAAGTCGGTTAATCGTTTGGACGAAAATTGATTCGTCTAGACGAATTTTTTACAGAGGACAGATCGTCCTGTACGATATATTATTTCGTCTGGACGAAAATTTTCCAGAGAGCCAACCGTACTGTATGATAATTAATTTCGTCTGGACGAAAATTTTGCAGAGAGCCAATCGTACTGTACGATAATTAATTTCGTCTGGACGAAAATTTTGCAGAGAGCCAATCGTACTGTACGATAATTAATTTCGTCTGAACGAAAATTTTGCAGAGAGCCAATCGTACTGTACGATAATTAATTTTGTCTGGACGAAAATTTTCCAGAGAGCCAATCGTACTGTACGATAATTTAGTTTCGTCCTGGACGAATAGGACTTAGAAAATTTTCTGAGCAAGTTCCTATTCGTTCCATATGCTCTATAGGAGATAACTGTCTGATCGTCCAGTACGAACGAAAATCGTCCTGTACGATCAATTAATATGATCTCCTTATTTGTGTGTGCATGTTTTTATTCACTCAAGTTACAATCACTCCCTTTCAATTTGATTTCTAAGCAAAGTGCAAGCTTCAAAAATTTCAAAGTATCTCATGCTGAATTTAATTTGAAGTCTTCGTAGTCTGGAGTTCGTTTTTCCTGAAATGTCAGTACACACAAGAGCAAATATAATTCTTCCAAAATTGTTAGGAAATAACTACACATTTGAACAATAATGTTTGAAATCATCAAAACTTTATAAGTTGTAAAAATGAAAAGCATGCAAATAGCAACTATCTTAACACAACATGCCTGCTTGGATTGCAATAAAACAAACATCTTTCATTTTGTCTACTATTATACCAGGAGAGAAGAGTCCAAGAAAAAATATTGATGTCTATCTCCAACTGCTATAAGATGAATTTTATGAATTATGGCATGGTGTAATATCCTATGATGCAGCCTATGGACATTCTTTTTACTTAAGAATTGTATTAATGTGGACGATCAATGATTTTCTAGATTTTGGTATGCGTTCTAGTTAGAGCACTAAAGGATGATTTTCTTGTCCATGTTGTGCCAAAAACACAATACTTATGGTGATATAGAGGGAATAAATTCTCATATATGGGTCATCATCAATGGCTACTAGAGAATCACTCATTTCGTCAACAGAAATAGTACTTTGATTACAAAGAGGATATCCATAAAGCAACCAGAAGGAATACTGGTAGTGACATTTTACAAAAATTATAGAATGTTTAGGTTTTTTATGCAAATCTAGAAGCTTAAAAAGAGGGCGTAATGTAGAACCTACTGAACATTCAATTTGGAAGAAAAAAAACATTTACCGTAAGAGACATGATAAGAAATGAGCATATACGTGAAAAGGTTGGAGTATCTCCAATAGAAGATAAGATTAGAAAGAGTCACCTTAGATGGTTAGGTCACATAAAATGGTGGCCTTTCGATGATCCGGTTAGGAAAGTAGATGTATTATATTTGACTTATATTAAGAAAGGTAGAGGTAGACCTAAGAAGACTTAGTTAGAAATATTAGAAATGGTCTTTCTTTATTATATTTAAACAAGAATTTGACTTTTAATAGGACACAATAGAGAAAAAGGATTCATGTAGCTGACCCCACATAGTGGGATAAAGGCTTGATGTTGTTGTTATTGTTGTTGTTGTACCTTATTGGGAGTATAATCTACAACCACACAACCACGAGTTGGATATGCTATAAAATAATATTACAATAACATTGTGCAAAATAGTAAGATCAATAGTCCCGCCATTCTTCACGATCATGGTTCATTTACTATTTCACTTGGCCAAGGAAGTAAAATCAAGTTGTCCAGTTTAGTATAGATGGAGGTATCCATTTGAGAGGTCATTTAGATTTAATAATTTATTCATGTTAATATTTACATAAGCTTCATAATGGTTTTTATCACTTACTAATTTTTCATAGTATTAAAAGACTACGTAGCTAACAAAGAATAATCTGAAGGTTCAATTGCTGAGAGTTATATTACTGAAGAAGGGATATCTTTCGGATCTAAATATCTAGAGTAGTCTCAATTTTTGATAAGGTCGCAACAACAGCTGAGGAACAATTTATTTTTATGTTTTCAGGTGGTGGTACTCCATCGGGAAAAGTTACTTCATTCAACTTAGATGATAATTCATTGGTTCAGGCACATAGATATATGCTACGATGTTGTGATAATCTTGAATGCTATATATAATGTTTCAATGATGGAGAGAGGAGAAAGTGAGGCGGGCATTCACATCTAATAATATCAGATTTAGAAAAACTTATCAATGAATGATTTCATGACTGGTAGTGTAACACAGTATGCTTTTGTATTCTATATATTTTTAAATTTAAAAAAAGACATTAAATTAAAGTATTTAACATAATGAATTTATTTTTTAATTCCTTGCTTTTCCAGTTCTACTGATATGGTAATCTATAAAGAAATCAAAGCACTAGCTAAGGGTCCCAATAAAATTGTATATAGATATAAGGGTCTTCTCATTAATAATTATATTTTTCACATAAAAGAATGAGATGAAAGCAAAAAGACACATAAGTTTGGTGTTGTTAGTACAACAGAGATTTTAAAAATTAGTTATTATGGAAAATTAATGATATTATTAAAATTAATTACTCTAACGTGTTCAAGGTGATGTTATTTAAATGTGATTGGGCAAATACCAGTTCAACGAGCATAAAACAAGATGAATTTGGTTATACTCTAATGAACTTCTCAAGGCTTATTCATATAGGTCAAAAATATCAAGATGATCCTTTTATTTTCTCTTCACAAGTGGACTCTATATTCTACATTCAAGATGCTAAGAATATGAATTGCAATTTTTTTATAATAGTAAAACCACAAGAAGCATTTAATTGTAATATTTCTTGTTGCTTATAAATGTAAGTTTTAATATTGCTCTTTCTATTTTATTCTTCATATATTTCTCTCTATATATTACTTTTTATATAATATTCTTTATTCATTCTAAACACTTTAGCTTTTTTTTTTTTTGCAGGAAATGACAGGAGGCAGTCTTTCAATTAAGCAAAGAATGCGATATCCAGAGGTGGATAAAAGTATAGAATGATAAAGTAGAGGGGAAAGTAGTAGGGAGACTGAAACACCTTCTACTCCAGTCCACCCAGATTCACAGGAAGAGAATAAGTGCAATGGGACCTAACAAACTCCATGACATTCATTTTGTGGCGAAGCTCCTACCCCAGAAGAGGGGGTAAGTCTTATAAGTACACTTTTATATTATTTCAAAATTGTTATGTTATTTATGCTTATTTTATTTAATTTGTTTTTTGAGGATGAGCAAGGAAACCCTATTAGGTGTAGGGGCATACAATATGTGCTGATATACAAAATATGCCATCATGGACAAGAATTAACATAGATGTAAATAAAAATAACATCCCCTGTAACATCCTTGAGTCTATTTTGTTAGGATCATATCTTAGAGTTATTGCAATATATCCTATTTTGGTTCTAATAGCTTTCCCTGATTCGAGAAAAAGGGTATGGAGCCATTCAAGAAAGAGATTTTGGCTGAAATTGAGGTATTTAGAATTCACAGTTAATTTATTTATTTTTTATTATTTATTATTAACTCTATAGCATTGTCATTTGTAGTCTAAATTTGAGTTTACAGGCCATATACGTCATTGGATTCTTCAATCCCTTGGTGTTAAATGGCATAATTATAAAATAACTTTAAAGGATGTGCATCGAGGTAATAAACCAATTGAGGAAATTATGGAGACTGTTCCAGTTGGAGTTGATCAAATGTAATGGTGGCAACTTGTTACACAATAGTCAAAGCTAGATAACCATGTAAATATTGAGATTAAGCTTATTTGTTAAATATTAATTACTATTATAAATTTTTAAATGTAACATTATCATGTATCACATTAAAGGGTTGTGAATTTTTTTGCCAAAACCAACAAATAAACTTGTCCTTACACAATGGGTCGAGAGAGCTCAGTTCGGAGATAGAAGGAAACAATATAAATTTAAATATTGATTTATAATGATTAAATGCTTTATTTTCAAACTTATATTTTTATTGTATTTTTTTGTAGTCTATTGAGAATTATATATATATATATATATATATATATATATATATATAGTTATTACAATTTTTTAAATCAGTTCTTTAATAGATTTAATTATATGTAATTGTAATGTAGATGCAAGCTTGTAATATTTTTTCTAGGGGCTTACACCTGAAGAGGGGAACATTGAAGCTAACGAGAGAGACTTTAGTATAATTATGAGGCCAGAGCAATCAGGTCGAGTTCATACCCAGGAATTTGGTGTCACACTGACCAGATAGTTTTCTCAAAGTAGAAGTGAAGCATGTGGTGGTAGCGGTATAAACTTTGCTTAGATAGCAAGTCTTAGAGGGGAGTTCAGATCATTTCATGATGAGATGAGAGAATTCTGTTGTGAATCTGTTTCATGAATTATGATTTTGATGATAGCAAACACTCTTATTTTTCTACAATTTCCTTGCTTACTAACTATTTAGGTTTACAAGATCAAGTGCAACTCAAGTCAGCTCAAGATTGGATAGATTAAGTCTGAGTCAGTTTGTATCTTTTCCCTTTCTTGAGTCTATATGGTTTCTGATGCTGAGAATTTATAACTTAGAGATTACTGATTTTGGTAAAATCGGTCGAGCCGATATTTATATCGGCCTGGACGATCGGTTCAAATATAGAAACCTTAATCAGGGCATCATATTTTAAGCAGCAGTCATAAAGCACATCATCCTGGATGATTTTGTATCGGCCAGGATGATAGGCTTAAATAAAAAAGAATCTACCACCAGATCTATTTAGGAATTACTTATTTTTGGACATCGTCCCGGGGATCGGCCTAAATAAATTTGGTATTTAAGGAAAAAAGTTAATGGTGATTTACATGATCACATCGGCCTGGCCGATCGCAGGATCGACCAGGATGATTTGACATCGGCCAGCTTCTATTCAGGGCGATGTTCAGGACAACTTTTCTCTGATTTGAACTAATCATCCAGGATGATATCCTATTGGTCTGGACGATATGACCAAAAATCTTCTGATTGTCCCTAACCGACCAGGCTAATTGAGCGTAATTTACGCTGATCTGCCAGGCCGATATTTATATCGGCCTGGACAATAAAGTCAGCAAGTTGCATTAATGAGCTCATTTTGAGATCTTCTATTTAATCTTTGACAAGACACTTGGTAATTGCCTTTGGCAGCCATTGTTGCTTCGTTCTTTTGGAGGGAACTTGAAGAGAGAGCTTGAAAGGGAGATATAAAAGGGTGGAGTTTGAGAGAGTGAGAAGATCCTTGGAGGGGGTTTCAAGTGAGTGTGGAGGGGGACTCCACACGGTTGCTCCGACGAGCTTGCACCTTAGTACCATCAGAGTCAAGGCTTGTCTTGAGGGAAGTTTCAGGATGAAGAAGATCTCTTTGGTGTCAAAGGGCCTGGCTACTCTGCCGCACTGGGGAAGGTGGAAGTGATTTTATAAAGGCTCTGCCTAGATGTGGGGGCTAAAGGAGAGACACTGAGTTTAGTTCAATACTCGGAGGGTACCTCCGAGGAGTGGATGTAGGTCAAGGTTTAACCGAACCACTATAAATCTGGTGTGTTCTTTTCTTTATTATTTTTGCATTTAATTTTCACAGTGTGTTTTCTTTGTGGTGAATTTTGGTTTGTGTTGGCTTTTTAATTGAGAAAGATTTTTTTAAATATCAATTCACCTCTCTCTTAATTATCCTTGGGCCAGTTCATAAGGGCCTAACATCCCTAACAAACTTTCAAGTTCACCTCATTTTATGATGAGATGAGACAATTTATGCAATAATTTCAGATGAATCAACCACCCCATGGAGGATCAGAAATGGTATGAAAACAAATTGTGTAATTTAATGTAAATTGTAAATTGCTTCATTTTTAGTATATCATTATTTTCATACTATTTTCAGAGTGGAAAAGACAATTCATTATATGCATGATAGTCTTTAGGATACTTGAGTTTGTTCTGTTGATGAGCTCTAATTGATATTTTATGTATTTTTAAACTTATGTTTTGATATTTTATTGAACTCTGTTATATTTTTAAATTTATGTTATATTGATGAGCTCTGTAATGCTTATGAACTCTAATGGATGTTTTATGTATTTCATTCTATGTTATTTATGTATTTTATGTACTTTTTTTGAACTTAAGTTTATTTTGCTGTGATGTCGATGTTGATGTTCCACATTTGAAAACTCTTGTATTTTGATGGATGTTGACTTGGAGTGAGATTTCAAAAGTTGAGCAGAATGTCCAAAAAATATATATATATTGTCGAATTTGTCATCCCAGTTTTGAGGTCATTAGTCACGAATCAGGCATTCCAATATTCTTGGGTAGTTCTTGCAAGGATGATCTAGTTTCTTCTTACAAATAATGTGCAGAGACTTAGGTTAAGATCAAAGGAAACAAGTGGGTGATATTATTAAGTCTTAAACATTAAGAATGTTGAACTCCATGTAGTGCTTTTTTATTATAAGTTATATATTGTTAACAATGTTACTTATTCATTTCCTTATGGAGAGAAGTGTTTAATTGTTAACATTTCAATAGCCTTGAATTCTACGAGCCAAATTTTGTATTTCATACTGGAATTTCTTGTAGAAAAAAAATCTACTTCAATCATATAAAAGTGTTTTGGCTCACTTGGTTAATAGCTTAAAAATTATACTCTAGTTCTATTTCATCCCTTCTAGTTTGATCCAGTTGGAACTTAACAACCGAGGTTTGGATCTTAATAGGATACACAACTCCTTGGTAATAAATTCTTAAAATGAAAACTTTGACAAACACAAAGAGTCTGAAGTTTGAAAGTATCAAATTAAAAATGGATGCTTGGTTATTATTATTGAGCTGTAGTTTGAGAAGCCTTTCATTAATATTTTGATTGCTAATTGAATATGTCATTTTATTCATTCTAAGTCTAAGCTATCTTTCTATGTTTCAGAATAAGTTAGATTTGTGGTTCGACTTATAAAAATGTGCCTAGAAATAGTGATGTTGTGTCAGCTGAGCATCCAAATGAAAGAAGCAGTGCTCGATCATTTTTGTTCTACTTTTTAAAAAAAATTCTAAACCTTTGTGGCGTTTATAACTGACACAACATACAGAATTGTGGTGGTTATAACCACCACAATTTTGTAAATCACTTCATTTTCTTCAAATATGTAGCGATTATGACCACTGTAATTCATTAAGTTTGCAGTGGTTATGACCACTGCTAAATTAAGCATTTCAACAAAACTACCCAGCCAGTCCATAAACCACGGCGAAATGTTGTTGTAGCATATTACAATTGCAGCAGTTGTGCAGCGGTCCTAAAATCAGTGCAAAGGAAAAAAAGCAGCAGTTATAATCATCGGTATTGGTCAAATTTTTTACTGCGATAGCCCTACTTTTTTGTAGTGTTATGATCTATGATTTTATTATTATCATAATTTTACATAATTTTTAATTATCATTTTTATTTTAGTAAATAAATAATCATAATACAAAGATTTTAACAAAAGATATTGTAATAGTATAAGTATAAAGGGAATTTAATCAAATGTAAATAAAATAACACATTAATATTAGTAAATACACATATTATTTTTGTATGAATGATAGAAAGGTATAAAACATGTGATATATATATATATATATATATATATATATAATTAAAATATATAATTAAAATATGGGGTTTGAGATAACTAGTTTTTTAAGCACCACTCCCATCATCACAATGTAGTGGCTCTCATAGTTATAGCCATAACTTGAACCATTATATCACTATGAACATAATAATCCTTCACATTACTGAAATCTCCCCTAAAGTAAAGACACGCAAAAAATTAAAAATAAAAATTAAAAAAAAGTGTATCATTCAAATACACTTTCTCTCTCTAAAATGCATAAAAAATGAAAAAAAAAATCCTTATATGCATGTTCTGGATACATCTCATTCCTTAAATTTCTTATCAATAAGATTTCAACCTATGACCATTAACCTTGAAGATGTAAAAAATTTATTTATCTTGAATCCTTATAGAACCATTAGGATATACTCTAATAATAGTAAATGGGCAAGTCCATCCAAATTTATGTTTTTTATGATAGTATCTCTTCCTATAGTAAAAAAGTAAGACATCTTGACTAGGTGAAAATTTGTGATCTAGAACTTCACACCTATGGATCTTCTTTATTTCTGCATTATAGAGTCATGTATCTTCATAAACTCCTTTTTTAAAATTATGAAGTTTATCAACTACTATAGAACTCTGGATATTTAGAAATTTTGAATAGAGAATAAATCTTCATTTGTTAAGCACACTTCATTTCTATTTGAGGATGAATGCTTTCTTTTCTTTTAACCCATTACTTTAAGATTTAAGAAAAGAATGAAGAACACAAAACAACACTTCACTCAAGATGAATTATCGTGGATAAAATATTAAACTTTTAACTTACCTAGCCTTCCTTTGATTTTACTCTAAGAGGGAACTAGTGAAGTATTCTAAAAAGAAGTATTGAATTTAACTCAAGTGAATTTAACTCAAATATTAAATTTGTGCTTTTTAAGACTTCATTCTCAATCCTCAAATTTTTCTCCATCTCTTTAGACTTCTTAAAATCAGAATCAAGTGAGGTGTGTGTAACTTTTAGTGACTCATGCTCTTCAATTAATTCACAATATTTTTTGTTTAACTCATCAAATTCATCAAGTAGAGCCATATGATTTTAATCAATTGTAGAATGATCTTTAGTCACAATTGCATGCTCTTTTTATAACTCCAAAAATTCCAATTTTAAGCTTGCGTGAGTTTTCTTGAGTTTCCTATATGATGCATGAATTTTTTCAAAAACTTCAAGAAGTTGATCGTAGGAAAGTTCACATACCTCTTCTTGATCAAGATTATCATCTTCCAGCAAGCACAATTTTGTTATCTCATCTTCTGGTTCCATCTCTGATGAATCCAATGCATAATTCGCCCAAAATGCTTTTTGAAGTCTCTTCTTGTCCTTCCTAAACTTGGGTTTCTCCTCACCCTTTCCTTTGCTTGAGTGATCTTGAAGAATAGGACAATCAGCTCTCACATGTCCAGGTTTCCTGCATTCATAACAGATAACATCAGAAGATCCCTTTGAATATTTATTATCCTTACCTTTTCTCCAATGATGCTTTTGCTTCTTCCTTAGAAAGCTTTTGAATTGCCTTGTGATTAAGGCAAATTCATCGCTTTCAGACCCGGAAGAGTCAGAATCTGATTTCTGCGCCTTCAGTGCCACCGTTTTCTCCTACTTCTTCTCACCTGCATCAAGATTTCTTTGATTCACTCCTTGCTCATAATCAATGAGTGAGCCAAGTAATTTATCAATCAAATAGGTGTTTAAATCCTTATATTCAGTTATAGCAGTGATTTTAGCAGCAAACGATAAAGGAAAGCATCTTAAAATCTTGTTCGCTTTTTCATAGTTTGAATGTTCTCTTTCTAAGGCATGCAAAGAAGTAACAATGTGAGTAAACCTTATATACATGTCAGAAATAGATTCAGAAGGTTTCATACGAAAAAGTTCGTAGCCATGCAAGAGAATGTTCAAACGGGATTGTTTAACTTCATTGGTTCCTTCAAAAGTAATGCATAACCTATCCCAAATTTCCTTACCAGTTGAGCAAGTGGAAACACGCATGTAATCCTCAGATTTCAAAACACAGAAAAAACAGTTCAAAAATTTTGCATTCAATTGAGCTAAATCTCTTTCATCGAAAGTCCATTCAGTAAAAGCAACTTCCATTTTAATTCCGTTAATTTCACGAGAAGGTGGAGAATACCCTTCTTTAATAAGCATCCACATGCGATAATCAGTAGATTATAAAAATGTTGTCATACGGGTTTTCCAAAAATCAAAAGATAGGTTATCAAACAAGGGAGGTCGTGTAATCGAATATCCTTCAGTACTTTTACAATTCTCAAAGTTAGCCATGGATCAAATTCAAATATTTTTTAAACTCAGTTTTTATGAATCCGGCTCTTATACCACTTGAAAGTTTGTTAGGGATGTTAAGCCCTATAGAACTGGCCCAAGACTAACCAAGAGGGGGGTGAATTGGTATTTTAAAAACTTTAAGCAAAGCTCAACAAATTTCACATACCAAATCACCACAAAACAAACAATGCGGAAATTTAAGTGCGGAAGTAGTAAAAATAAGAACACAAAGGTTTATAGTGGTTCGGTTAACTCGACCTACTTCCACTTCTCGGAGGCGCCCTCCGAGTATTGCACTACAATCGTAACTCTCCTTTAGCCCCCACAGCTAGGCGGAGAAGCCTTTACAAACACCTCTTTTTGCCACACCCGGCAAGGCAGACAACCTTCCTCCTTTTGCTTCCTCCTAAAGCAGGCAGAGAACCTCAATCACTTGCTGAAAATTACCTCTCCCAACCCTTCCAAGGATAAGAGACTCTAAGAAAGAAGAAGTGGAACAATGCTTGGAGCAACCCCTTGTGAATCCCCTCACAAGCTCCCCCTCACAAGATCCTCTCTCTCTCTCTCCCTCTCCCTCTCTCTCCTTTAGGTTTTCTCAGGTCAAGACAGTAGCCAAGGATTATCAAAAATATTGAACAAGAGCTCTTATAAAGAAGAGCTCAAAATAGCTCATTAATTGCAAGTTGCCGACTATATCGTCCAGGATGATAGAGAAATCATCCTGGCCGATCAGTATAAATCTTAGAAGATTGGCCAGAGCATCACCCTGAATGCAAACTAGACGATTGAAAATCGGCTTGATCATCCAGGAAGATCTCACGATCGTCTCGGCCGATCAGTTCAAATCAGAGGAAAATCATCCAGAGCATCGCCCTGAATACAGGCTGTCCGATCCAGATCATCCAGCACATCGCCCTGAATTTGTGCTGGTCGATATTTATTGTCCAGGAGCGACTAAGGATTTTAGAATAGATCATCCTGGCCGATCTCGCGATTGTCTAGGATGATATGATCGTATCAATCATCCTTAATTACCTCCTTGATTGTCTGATTAATTAAGGTATAATTGTGAATATCGTCCAGGCCGATCCAGGATCGTCCTGGCCGATTACCAAAAATACAGAATACCTTAATTATTTATGTTGGTAATTTCTTTCTATTTTGAGCCTATTGTCCCGGCCAATACAAGTATCATTCTGGACGATTGGCTAATGACGGGTGCCTTAATTAAGAACCCCTGATTAGATTTTCTGTTTTAAGCTCGATCGTCCAGGACGATGTAAATATCGTCTTGGCCGATATGAGTAAAAAATAGAAATTCTAAGTCTCTCAAGTGTGTGTGTGTAGGGTTACTTTGCATTAGTCACACCAAAGATTACAATTGACTCAAGAAGGGAAAAATTAAATTTTAGACTGACTCAACCCTAATCTACCCATTCTTGAGCTGTCTCCGTTTTTCTATCCGATCTTTGATTCCTGAAAAGTCAGTAGTAAAAGGCAGTCCAAGACAAGTAAGAGTGTTTGCTAATCATCAAAACATAGTTCATGGATCTGAATTTTCAACACCACCTATAGATGAATAGGTAGGTTGAAGTAGTAAAAATGCATATGTTAATCTCTTAATGAAGATGGTGGAAGGGGAATAGGGGGAGTGGGTGGAGGCACTTTTAATCTTCAACTATTTGGGAAAAAAGCATTCTTACTTTCTCATACCACAGAGGTATTAAAACCCATAGAGCTTGAGTTGCACCAACAACAAATGTTTGCCACAACTAATTATGATGAAGAAGAGCTCGATGAGTGGGAGGTGGAGAATAGGAAAGGCTTGGAAATTATCAATAAGCTCTTAGAGGATATCTAAGAATAAGACACTCTCAAACAGAAAGAAGTGAAGATAAAAATTGTTAAGTATTGTATTACACACTTTAAGGAGAAGGCATTCCACTCAGGAAACCTAATCCTTAAGAAGTCATATGTTCTTACCTGCCAATTTATCCTTCTCAAACTAAGATCCATATGGGAAGGTCTTTAAATTATTAGGGAATTAGTCATCCCTAGGGTGTATTGATAATAAATGTACTCTAGAAAAGAGATGCCAAGAACATGGAGTGACAATTAACTAAAGATACTCAATCCATGAGGGAGTCTATTCCCTTCTTCTACCTTTAAATTCAAAGCCTACTATATAAAATAAATTTTTATTCTTTCTATAAATTTTACAATTCTTGCATGTGTGAGTTATAATATATGTGAGTCAATAACTTAAAATACATGACTTAATCAACATATGTTTGGGGAATGCACCTCAAATTACAAGGAACTTGTACATCCCTAAACCTAAGTTAATGAATTTTCCATCCCTGGCGTTCACTCTACCTAAATATGCAAGACAATTAAATAAGCTACTTGGGAAATAAATTCTTAGCGATAAGCTTACACTATAGAGTAAATTGCTCATAGTTCTAGATATGTTCCAAATATTTAGAATATATTTCAAAATCCTAAGCCACTTGAATTTGTAATTATAGAGGATGACTTATTAAGGTCAGAACCTATAAAGTTTTGTTGACCTCATTTTTGTATGAGATTACTCTTAACTCTTCCTTGAATCCTAGATCCTAGGATCTTCCTAGTTCCCAGCCCTCAGACTCAATCCAAATCTTAACTCAATCCAAACCCAGAACTCTTAGGCTAAAGACTTAGGTCCTAAAGCCCTTTCTAGGTGATTTTTCCATCACCTTGAAACCCAATCAATTGACATATGATTTAGGGTCTATCAATTTCATATTGATGTGACATGTCTCTAGTGTAAACCCTCCAAATTTGAGCTCATTTAGAGGACTCTGACCCTATAAACTTAATCCAATTCCAAAGATTACAAAACCTTCAAATATTTACAATCAATGCCACTGGACCTTACACCTAGTGGAATTTGACCTTGGAGCCCCCTCCAAACCCTTTAACCATCTCCAATACTTTGATTTTAACTTATTGAACAATAGTCTACATCTTCCCATATTCAATTTGGCACTGAATTTACTTAAGGCCAAAATGACCAAAATGCCCTTTTAGGGGATTTTTGGACTTTTGGCCTAGACTTGACTTGATTTGATCATCAACCTTTGAACCTCTCTCAAGTGTTTCTAATTGACCTTTGGAATCCCTTTGACCCAACTCCTAGCCCTGAGTCAACTTGGTTGACCAAGTCGACCAAATGGCCCATACACCCATACACCTTAAACCACCTAATCCACTTGACCGAGATTATTCCAATTCCCTTTGAACCCAAGGGGTGACTGCTTGGGCACCCAAGAGACCCCTCTTGGAGACCCAAGCCTTGGGCTCACTTGGGTTAGCCTTTTGTCTTAACCCAAGTGACCAAAGAGAGGTCTCCTTTGAACCATCTCTCAACCTTAATCAAATTGAATCCAAATCAAGGTGTCATTGGGTCCCCCTTGACCCAATACACCTCACTTGACCATCCCAGCCCTTGGGCCCACTTGGGTCAAGAGTTAGGCTAACCCAAAGTGCCCAAAACCACTTGGGATTGAGCCAATTCTTGTCCTAAGTCAAATTAAATTTAACCAACACTTCCATTGGGTTTCCCTTGACCCAATGCACCTCTCTTGACCAGCCCAACCTCAGGGCCCACTTGGGTCAAGAGTTAGGCTAACCCAAAGTGCCCAAAACCACTTAGGATTGAGCCAATTATTATCCTAAGTTAAATTGAACTTAACCAACACTTCCATTGGGTCTCCCTTGACCCAATGCACCTCTCTTGACCAGCCCAGCCTCTGGGCCCACTTGGGTCAAGAGTTAGGCTAACCCAAAGAGCCCAAAACCACTTGGGATTGAGCCAAGTCTTGCCCTATGCCAAATTGAACTTGATCAACACCTCTAGTAGGTGGCCCTAGGTCTAATACACCTCCTCCAGTCAGCCCATGCCTTGGGCTGACTTGGGTCATGTTTTAGGCTAGCTCAAAGTAGCCAAAACCTATGGTCCCGAGCCATCTTTGAACCCAGGTCAAATTGAACCCGATTGCCACTTGCATTGGGTGCACCATATCCTGACCCACCTCCCACATCAATCCGAGGGTCTGGCCTAACCTGGGTTGAGCCTAAATCGACCCAAACCGTGCAGATTTGGATCAACTCGAGCCATCTTTGATTCCAGATCAAATCGACCCCAATTTCAACTTACATTGGGTGCACCAGACCCAGACCCACCTCCCACATCAAGCCCAGGGTCTGGTCTGACCTGGGTCGAGCCCAATTCGACCTAAACCGAGCAGGTTTGGGTCCAACCGAGCCACACGATCGAATTGGAGCTCCCCAAGCCCAGTTGAGCTCACCCTCGACTCCAGCATGTCCCCATCATTCTTTCCAGGTCAACCCGACCTAAACCCCGACCGGCGACGGTCAGAACCAATGGAGAACAAGCTCCGGTGTTCCCCCCCAATTGATCCTGACCCAAAGCCTTCCAAAGGTTGTGGCTCGTCGACTTGAAGCTCATGAGCCCTCTGGGATGATGTCCCCTTCCACCTGGCATCAATTTGAAGCCCCTCCCGATCAATCCCGGTTGTCCAAGATCACGGGAGGTGGCTGAATTGGGTAGTGCTCCCCAGAGCTTACCATTCCACCCCAGACATTTTCAAATCATTCCCTAGAGCTCCTTTGACTTCCCAACATCTTCCCCTAGCTTCCCAGGCCGTTCCTTCGATCCGTTCAAGCGAACTCTGATGAAAGCTCTCGGCATCCCGCTCGTAGTCGTACCTCCGCCCATCCTCCAGTCCCAACGTCTGAAGGAGATCTGCTTGCCATCACCTCTTGAAGCATCCTGATAGAGAAGCTCATTTGTTGAGATTGTCTCTACGGTAATATCTCCATCCCGAGCTCCCTAGCTAGGTAGTCCAGTCAAGTGTGAAGGAAACCTTCACCCCAATGGATTCCCACCGTTGGATTGAAGGTTTCCTCTGTCCTGATACTCCCTGTGAAATTTTGTCGAAGTTTGCTAGCGAGATCGCCCAGATCATGTTGGAGAAGCTTCACGGTCTCGGGTTCACGCGGGAGGTTGAAGATGAAATCTTGGCCATTTATTCCAATCAACGGCGCGAATTAGATCCCGTAGTCTCGGAGTCCGTTTGATCCTAGCCGTCCGATCCTTCACCCGACGTCTGGGGTTAACCTGACCGTTAACTGGCCAGCGCCAATGATTGCCCCGCCAATCACGACGAGCCACGTGTAAAGCGTCGGCTGACTGTGTAATGGCCGGATTAAATTTTACAGAAAATTTATAGGATCTTCAAAAATTCATATCTCCCTGCACACTTGACCAATTTAGGTGTTCTTAGGCTCATTGGAAAGGCCTCAGGGATACCTACAGAAGCCCTATGGTTCCAAGTCCTAATTGCATCTGTGTTAAGATTAATTTTAGTTTGAGTGTTATTTCAATTTTTGCAATTATTATTTAGTTTTAATTCCTCAGAATCTGCAACTTTGGGAGATTAAATTTGAGCATGTCCCTGACATGCCCAAATTTTATCTCCCCTATTTGAGATGTTTAAGGGCACTTTCCCCTAATTTTGAGTTTAAGGGTCATGGGATGACCCTTAAATTCAAAATAGGATTCAAACCTTTCCAATGGGATTTAGGGTGTGATTTTCTGTGTGATGATGATGTGTAGGGTATGGAGTTTAGAGCCAGTGATTTTGCCCCAATCCAAGCTTAGGATAGCCCCCTAGGAATTCTCAAGGTGACATAGAATTCACCTTAGGTGGCTTGGTTAACGACCTTAGAGTATTCCATTTGGTGTGTTTAGGCTTTGGGATTAGGTGATCCCATGGTCAAAATTTCATCAGGTTTGGAGCCCATTTGGTTCACCAAATAGGAGCCATAGTATTCCCCCTTAGAATTACCCTGTTGGCCTTAATAAAATCCTAATAAATCAAGCTTAACTCCTAAAATTCCTTAAAATACTTTTAACTGACCCTAATTGACCTATTAATCAGTAGAAATTCAAATCCTATTAATTTAGCTTTATAATCCACCTTAATTTTATTTTAATTAAAATCAATCTTTAATCATTATTAATTAATTAAAAATAATCAAAAATCCAAAAAAAAATCTTTAAACTTGTTAATCTCCCCTTAGATCATTTTTGATCTTTGGGATTCATTTCAAGAAGTTTATGACTCATTTGGATTCAAATTAATAAAAGGGACCCTTTAATTACGATAATTAGAAAATTCTAATGAATATCCCAACTTACAAAATTTATTAGAAATTGTAGAAAATTCCAAATCAATCAAACTTAGTGCCCAATGACTCATATTAAAATATAGTTTTTTCTAAAAATATCAAATCCCCAAAATCTGGTCAAATTCAAAAGGCTTTCGGTCAACCTTAGGGTAAAATGGGTCTAAACTTCTAAAAATCATAACGTTTTGTAGAAAACTCCAAATTGAGCGTGCCACTTGTCTAACAACTCATAATTAGGTCTAGTATTTATTAAAAATGTGAAATCCTTAAGATTAACTCTAATTTTAAAAATTCAATTTTGACCCCTTAGTTAACATATCCGGATAACCCTCTAAAATTTATTAACTCACCCAAATTCCAGAATTTTCTTAATAGGCTAATAAAATTCTTAACCAATATTTTAAAATCAGTAAACAACTCCCCTTATCATTAATCCACTTTTCTTAATTTCAACTAATTTAAATTAACTTAACCCCGATTGCTACTGGGTAACCTAGGCCTACGAGGCTATTAACTTAGCCCCAAGGAAGGTGAAATGAACTTCACAGCCTCGGTGTGAAATAAAGGTAGTAATCAATTAACCCTTAAAATATATTTAAATAAAATTCTTAATATATTAACATTTAAACTTTAATCTAAATCCCCTTTTAAGCCTTAACAAACTCAGAATTTTTAGATAACTTTAACTAATCACCCAACCTAGGATCTACCTCAGCCACACGACCTTTTACACACACTGTAGATGGTTTGCTAGGACAACCAACTCTAGATCTAGGTTAGGCCGGAGTTTACTTTACCGCTGTGTGCCAGATTTTCCGTGGTTTTACTGCATGTTGTGGATGAAATTGCTTTGCTATGTCTATTTACTTTTTCTGCACTCTATGGATGGTTGATGTGTTTGGCGACTAGACTACCCCTAGGATAGGTACGATCTGGATATTCACACAGTTTTCTGTAAGTGTCCATGCTCATGCAGGGAAATAAAAAGGGGGCTAAATCAATAAAAAAAAATAATATCATTTGTTTTAAATGCTTGCATAGGTGCTTCAGCTGCTAAAGCCCCCAAATAAAAAGGAGCATGGCCAATGTGTTTACTTTTGTTTCTGCATATATATAACTGCTTGGGAATAAATATATCTTGATTTATTAACTGCTCAGGATAACCTTGCAGGAGAGTCTAGAACTTTGATTTGATATAAATGTAATTTGTATAAGTGTTAAGTGTTGTGAAAGTTAGATTTTGAGTTGGGATACAGAACTTCGAAGAGAAAAGGACACCCCCTAGGGGAGTGGCCCTTTTCTATTTGGAGATCCAAATTTGGATCATTTCTTTCCTACCCAAAGAGAAAAGAGTGGCCTTCCCCTCGAAGAAAGTGCCCTCTTATCCATTTTGGTAGTCTACTACGAAGAATCCAAGGAGCCTGAAGGGGATGAACCTGAAGGAGAACAAGACTGAAGAATTGAAGACAGAAAGTATCCCATTCAAAACTACTTGCGTCAATACTAGGTTTAGAATCTGGGTTGTTGTTAGTGGTGCCCGACCACTTTATTTTCTATAAATTCGGGTTTGTAATAAGCAAGGCAACTTTGCCTATGGATATTTATTAATTAATTCATTTATACTTGATGTGTTGAAATGATTGCCTCTAGGATTGCATATTTTTTCTAGTTTTTTGACGTTTGTGTGCCGCTTTTATTTTCGCCTAGATACGTGAGACTTGTGAGGGTGTAAAAATTTTTATACTCGTAATCTTAAAGTTTAAAATTTTAGTGAGTCTAAATAATATAGAAAAATAATGAATTTAGGGAATTAGTCGGGGACCGCCCCCAGGGTCGCATGCATATTTCTGCACTACTTCTTTCCATATTTTAGACCCTTCCCCACCTACAGGCAGAGTCCAGATAGTCTGACCTATGAGGATGAGATGCCGGACCTGGGGAAGCCCAGTCGTCTAAAAAATTATTTTTTAAACCTATTTTTAAAATTTTAAGCATACTGGATTTGAAGTTGTTAACTAGCATGCATTACATTAGCAATAAATTAAAAGAGCCAAAATTTTAATTGCACTAGTCCTTAGCATTTTGCACCCAACATGAGTCAAAGGGGCCAATTAGGAAAATCTCTAGATGTCGGCCCCAACTCTCCAAAACCTTTAAATAAAATGACACTACCACTCTTTCATAAAAGATCAGACTCATATTTTAAATTGATTAGGAGGTTAGCTGGCTCCCTAATCTAGGCCGGGGTAAGTCCAGGTTCTGCACTGCATTAGTTAGGTTCGGACGACTGTGGGCCAGTGTCCAAATTAGAATTAGGATCCGGGATAAATTTTTGATCATAAGACCAAAAATTTCGGGGATATAATCCCAAATTTCTAATAAAATTCTTAACTCTAATTAAAACTTCATTTCAATCCTAAAACATAAAGCCCAACATTTAGATTAAATTGTGACACTTCCGGATGGTTCTGGAATCTCAAAGTGTCCCCTACCTCTCTTCTCTTAACTCTGTTAATAACTGTTCAATCTTGATCCATTCCCTTTTGATTTTCCAAACTTCATTCATTTTTGATATCACTCCTACAAGATCTAACAAAATTTTGTCACTATTTTAATCGAGAGTTTTCATAGGGGATTCTGTCTCCCTATGATGTAATTATCTACGAGGGCTTGTGCTCGTAGGAAATTTGGAACCACACACGCACCTAATTTTAAAAATTGATTTTTTTAAAATTTTATTGGACTTCCTTGGGAAAATTCAAAAGATAATCGTCATTATTACATTCAAGGGACTATCATTGAATTGTGTTATCTCCCTTTGGAGAGATACATCCTTCTTTGATAAGGCTTTGGATGTGAACTCGACGGTAATACTTCTTGAATGTCATAGCCGGATATTTATTTGAACTTCACTTTGTTCCGTCAGGGTCATACGAAGTTCTCTTTAGAATCTGGTCACAATATTCAAGATGAATTTCATAATTCTAAGCCTGAACATTGTTATGAAATTTTATTTTCATCCTTATGGGTGATATACTTTTTCTAACGGGACGATTCAATATTAGAATTATAATTAAACTTTAATTCCAAAATTCCCAAGGAAAATCCATGCTTTTCAAAACCCGTTTTCAAAATTTCACCAACAAGTTCTTATCCAAGTTCATGCTAAAGTGCGACTCATACTACTTACTATAGGAGAGTCAAGGTCCCCAACACAAATGCTCAGCTCAAGCAAGGTTTGTCTCCTTATTATTGAGTTACTTTATTATGTTAAATTAAGTTCCTCAATAAATATTTATAAGTTATCTTGTTATGCAAAAAAATAAAATAAAATAAATGGAATAAAAAGAAAGAAGAATGAAAGAAAGGAACAAAGATAGGGGAAGATGATTAGTCTCTCCCACATTATCATCAAATCAAAGTTCTCATATGATTAATAAATTCTAAGTCAAAGATGAATAGAACTAACTTATATAATAAATTATAGTTACCTTAAATTATGGTCACACCACCAAGCTCTTGCAATAATCTGTCAAGACCTACAGGCCAACTCTAACCTTCATGTCGATATCCATAATGAGTAGCGTGTGACTCTCCAATAGCCAATGATTCTTAGTGTTTACCTTGTGAACACTTTAAAGATTGTTGTATTGTGAGGTCATTAAAGGTGATGGAGGGTTAATGATTAAGCTTGTAGTCCTATATATTGACTCTCAACATTATAATAACAGCTACAATAAGTAACATGTGAGTCCCATATAAGTTATAAGATTAGGTGGCTAACCTGACAAGGACTATAAAGTCTGGCATAAGATATGACCCATCTAAGAAACTACATATTAAGTTATCATATAAAGAATCAACTATAATAAGTTTGATCTAGACAATGTACATCGAAAGTTATGATCAATTCATTAGTTGTGAAGCTTACTTACATATTGCCAAGCAATTAGATAAATGATGTACAAATCTACCACACTGTCAAATCTAAGACTTAAAAGATTTCATTAATAACCTCAAGGGATTTCAATGCTAAATACTCATATGGGATCTTACTATGGTATAATAGCTTACACGTTATGATCAATTGTTCTCATATTGAGTTCAGGTATAATGGCTCTCATATTGAGCTCAGGTATATTTACTCTCACGATGAGTATAAGAATAATTATTTTAAAAGAAAGTTTATATTTTTATATCAATTGCTAGGCTCTATTGAGTTTATTAAAAGAGCTATTTTTATCAATGGACAATCTGCATTTGGCCATGAACTTTTAAAAATCCCATTTTTATTTGGGTTATATACAAGTAAACATGAACTGAATATACCCACCATTATGTTTTTGGGGTAATTTTTTTTATGTTATTGTAATTGTTCTATATTTTAAAACATTTTCATATTTAATTCTATTTATGTTTTATTTTGTGATTGTTATTTATAAGCTATAAAATTGTGATTCTTCATAAGATTTTATTATTTAAATTAGTTTTCTTATAATTTTATTCATGTACTATTAGTGTATGCATAGTTAACCTAGTAATGAACCTTTATTGTTTGACTTAGAATTTGAAAGGACCCTTATAAATTAGAAAATCTAAAAAGGATTTAGCACTAGGAATTGCTAAACCAAATTAAAATCAGACCCATCCTAGACCTCTTAGGGACTATTCCAATATCTTAGTAGATAGAATTCATGAGAGTATCAATTGATCTACTATCCAAGCTATTACTTTTCAGCTGAAACCTATCATTATCCAAATAGTACTGAACTATCAGTTTAGACTTCATCTATTTCCATTCTTCTAAGGGACAAAGCTAAAATGCACTTAAATTCCTTATCTCGAGGCTCCATAACCACTTAGAATGAGCTGGCACATAAGTTCCTAACAAAGTATTCTCCACCTTCCAAAATTGCTATGGTTAGGAATGATATAATTTTATTTTTCTAATTTTATAGAGAGTCAATTTATAAGATCTAGGAAATATTTAAGGAGATGCTTAAAAGTTCCCTCATCATTTTTTGCCTAATTTATTTATTATTCAGACTTTTTATAATGGGCTTGTAGGATCCCTTAGGTTTCTTATTGATGTAGAAGCTAGAGGTTCTTTAATATTAAAATCTTTGACGATGCTTTTGCCTTTATAGATATGATGGAAACAAATAAATTCCAGTGGCCTTATAATAGGGTGAATCCTAAGATAATAGCTAGTGTCTATGAGTCTAATGCTTTATCAATTTTGATTGCTTGGATAGCTGCTATGTCTAAGAAGTTAAAAAATTTATGCATGATCAAGATACAGGATTAGAATTATATAGGCTTCTGGAAGAAAATAATTTGAATGTTATTCATAAGCCTTTAGCTCAAGAGGTTGAGAATGTAAATGTAATTGGAAGACAAAATAATCTCAATTCTAATATTTATAATCCAGGTTGAAGGAATCACCCAAATTTTAGTTGAAGTGATACTAATATTTGAAATCAGTGGAATAAAAGTTAATCAATCCCTGAAGGAAATTAGAATAATCCTTTAAAACCTCTAGTAAAACCTAGATTTTCTTATCCCTCAGGTTTTAATCAAAATTATCAATTCAAAAATAGGAGGATACCTTTGGAGGATTTAGTAATTCAGATGGAAACCAACTGTAGAGTTATGCTGCTTCTATTAAGAATTTTAAAAACTAATTAGGATAGCTTGCAATTTTGTTTAAAGGTAGCCCCCATGACACCTTACACAACACCACTGAAATTAACCCAAAGGAATTAGGGAAACAACATAAATTGTAGCATTTGAGGAATAATAGTGATGTTACTCAGCCAAAATGAAAAATTTAAGCAATGCTTGGCCGAAGACTATAAACATAGCATTGCATGGGAGGCATCCCAAATTTATTATGTGTTATTGTGGATATAATTAGTTTCTTTTTAATGTACTTAGTTTTATTCATTTGTTACTTGAGTACTTTACTTTGTTTTTTATTTATTATTGTTTAATTTAATTTTTATTAACTTAAAATTCCTAGTTTGCTTAGATGTTAAAATATCCTGCATATGTTGCACTTTAATAGCTAAGGTAACCAAATACTAATTAAAAGTTATTAAAAGTTAAGAATAATATAAAATTATAAGTGTTAAATTGAATAAATAAAGAATAATAATTTCATATTTGAAAATTGTAACAATCAATTCAAAACATTATATAAGTAAATATGTGTTTCGAACATAGACTTTTAGTTACAAGATTGAATAACTATGTTTAGGAAGAGGGAGTGCTTATATAAAGATATTAAAATCTTTATAAACTCTATATGGACTTCGTGAACTTATAAAAAACCTTACATTATTTTAATTAAGGATTACTTGAAAAAGAAGGCAATCAGATATTCAAAATCATTACTTTGATACACATATATATTTGAAAAGAAACACATGAAAAATAAGAAGATAAAAAGAAAAAGGGAAAAAGAAAAAAGATTTTGTCAAACATAAAAAATTGGTATCTAAAACAACTATATTTTTAAAAGACTCTAATACTCAAGTCAAATAGGGGAGTGTAAAAGAACTAATACATATGATGGTTTACAAATGAACTTCAAAACTAAGTTACAAATAATTTCTAAATAATACATTATTAATATCTAAGTTTAGTAATCAACCTTGCACTTACACTCATAGTAGATGAGTTCAATTTGGAAATTAACAAGGATGATTTATTAGGATAATTATTTATGATGGATTAAATAAAAATTGAGTCACCTTGATCATTATTATTTAAATCTAAATGGTAGTGTATTATCTTACATTTTTATTAGTTTTAAAATTGCAAAATTTTATTTTGAATAATGAAGCTAATCAAACTTGTCAACACAATTTGTTGAAGACAAGAAAGAGCTTAAGCTTGAGGGAATTTATTTAGTAAAAATTATGTTTTGAATTATTTTATGAAATTCTAATAAATTAACTTTTAACTGATGTTGTGCATGTATGTCTCAAAAAATTAAGAAAATTTGCAATGTTTAAAATCAACAACGTAGTGCCACAACTATCAGCATCACGACATCTTCAATGTCCCAATGCTTATTTTGGATATTACAACACCAGCCTTAGAAAAATTTCACTGAAGTTTGTGCCTTGACATATTAAAGGATAGTGCTACAGTGACAAATACTTCTGTAGTATAGAAAGTGAACATTGTTGTGCGAGAGTGATTAAAAATTTATAAATAATTCTACATCAGAGCTCCAAACTATCAAACACCTTAGTTCCAGGAAGTAAAGTTAAGCATAATAGAGCTCATGTTTTATAGCAGTATGGAAGAACAGTTGAGGAAAAGAAGCACTACACTTACTTAGCCAAAAGTCACAACAATTCATTCAACAACTACACCTGGTCAACCCAATACTGCAATGAAGTAACTCAAGCAGTGCCAATGTGCTAGGTTATACTCAAATACTGCAATGCTACTTTATCAAGTGTCACAGTGCTTGAATCAATTTTTTATTAAGTATAAATAATTTTCTATCTTTTTTCTAAGGGGTATATTTAGAGAAATTTAGAGGAGAGTTTGACATAGATTAGAGAATAGTGAGATAAATCATTTAGAGTGGGTGGTCAATATTATAGTGAGAAAACTATCAAGTAGAGAGGAAAGGAGTGTGGAGATAGAAGTTACAAGGGGAGATTCACTTAGGGAAGATTCCCTCCATAGGATATGTTTAGGATTCTTCTTTTCGGGCGATAAGTTTTTCATCTTCTCTACTTGTACTTTCTATTTTGATAAAATATTAGAATTTGTGTTGTTCAATTTTTATTGAATGGTCAGGTAAGCTCATAATTTTAGACTAATGATGTGAGAACATTCATAAATTTTAATGTAGACTTTTATGTTTTAGAGTATGAAAGGTTATTTTAATATTTCCCTCTCTATATGTAATTTATGCAATGACTATGTATAAAATTTACATCTAGTTTGATACATTGCCTTGATAGAGAAATTTTAGAATAATTACGAGAATTGAGATGGAATGCTCAAATGCCTAGACATAGGATGCTTGGAATTCTTGGTCCCATGAAGATTTAATAATTGTTGGAAGGGCATAAACCATCCTTTACATCCTAGCAAGCTTGACAAAGATCTAAGAATACATATACTCTGATTCACAACAAATCTAGAGGAGTCTTCTTAGGAAAATATTTTATATTCAGTGTCATTAGTAAAAAAAATATTAATTTATGGAATCTTCGCTATTTTTTATATTTCTCATTATGGATAGAGATTCCCTTTGATTTCCTTTCATAGGATAAATATCATAGTTTGAGTAAACGATACTAGAACATTTTTGTTTAGCACAACATTTCTTAATAGGATTGATAGTCTTGAATACACTTTATTACTCAATTGTCACATACTCTTACATTTTTGTTGGGGTTATATCCAATGAAACATAAACTAAACACAGCTCCCATCAGTAGATAGTTTGTTTTTGTAGTTACTTGACCTTGGTAGACACTTCAGTAACATCAGCATGTCACCTTGTCTTTAGCTCTGCTTTGTTTTACGACCTCTTCAGAGTCCACCCTAAGAACATCTTCCATCGTAATGAGCACACTATGAAACTCATTGATCTTATCATCCACACATCCAAGAGGGTAAAGGGAGGGGGTGAATTGATGTGTATTTTCAAAATATTTTTAATTATGAGAAATCTTTTAGAAATAAAAATAATATTTTTTTTCATTTAAAATATACCTAAAGTAATAAGCAAGAATAATGAAAATAATATTTTTTTAATAAGACAACATAAACATATTATCAAGTTAGAATACTTTTCTTTATCTTAAAATTGATCTCCAATAAAGACATCACAAATAAGCATATCATAACAAAATTGGTAGAATAAAAAAAGTAAAAACATGTAAACAAAATTTATAGTGGCTTGGTCAATCTGAACAACATCCACTCCATTAGTTCTCTCCTAAGAAAATATTCTAACTCTCTCCTTTTTATCCCACCACGATTGAGATGCCTCCCTCCTTTCTAAGGTAAGGAGAAACCCTTGCACTGCTTCTCTCTTAAAAAATCTTTCAACCCTATCCTCCTAGGCTAGATCCATTGTCTCTATACTTAATCTCTTTATCATTGCTTCTCTCCACAAGAAGCCTTACATGCTAGCCTTTAAAGCTACATATAGAATTTCTATACTTAGACTCTCTAGTTCTCATTTCCAAGAGCCTTTGCAACAACCCAAATGATCAAAGGATATAGTTAGTGCTAGAAAATCAAGTTGAATCTCTTATATAAATATTTTGGACTCTCCAAAAAGATATCTTTCAGTTTCTCTCCATTCTCCATCTCCAACCTCTCTAGAAAATATGTCGCAGCTCTATAAAGCATCCCTCACAAACTATACATATAACTTTGGTAAAAAAAATACTAGGTTTCTTTAAAGTTTGGATTTCTATATGGTGTCTCCAAAAGAAACCCTAAAATGGTTATTTAATAAAATTGATGTCCTGATCATATAAGTCGGTCAAATGATCATAAAATATGATTAGCTCAATAAGCTTGGAACCCTAAAAATTATTATCTATTTGATGAGACTATATAATCAAAATTATGAAATAAGTTTAGTTCAATCTATTAACTCAGGAAATTGGTTTAGCCTATTTGATTTGCGGTCATAAAGATAACTTTTATGCTTATTTGGCCTATGTGACATGTGATCATATAGTATGATAATTTAACCTAAAGTATGTATCTTAAATATTCATACAATACGATGTACATCATACACTATGTCTAGTTCAAATTTAAATTATCTGATTTATAAAAGTTCCCAAAAGTACCGTATAGTATGATATAGATCATACATATGATTTCTTAGTGGATCAATTTCTATTTTAATTTATTTTGCACTTATTTGTGTGTGCGTGTGCATGTTTGATTATCCCACTATATTTCTATGTAAAATTAAGAAGATTAAAAAAAATTAAAATTTAAAAATTGATACACACTTTATTTTTTGAGATTATCTTCTCCTTTTTTATTCATATTTTCAATTTAAACTCAATTAGCACCACTTCCTATTTCTTGTCTAATATGCTAGATATCACTTTATCTTTCGCATTTCCTTAAACATAAAAATTTGTTTAAAAGCTATAACATTCGCACTTAAATAAAATTTTAAATCAACATAAATAAAAATATTTTTTATCATAAAAACCATAGTATGATACTACGCTCATGGGGTTAAACATTATACACCTTCTCAAGGAAGAACAACTATGTCATAGCTCACCATTGATTGTGACCTAGAGCGCAAGTGAACAATTATGATTACCCAAGCAAGTTCATATCTATGTAGCTGACCTCATTTTTGCTAATGACCTTGATGTATTCCTAAATCAACCTTGAATAAATGGAATAGCCCTTATCATATAACATCTACAAGAAAGGACAATATCAGCCTCTTTCTTAGAATAACCAACCTCTTATGAGTGCGAACAAAGAAATCTACTATTCTTTTTTGCTCCCATCCTCGTCCTCCTTGCTGCAAATTCAATTTCACGGACTATATTTTGATGATTGGCAAACACTCTTGATTTTCTTCAACTGCCTGTTACTATTGACATTTTCAGGATTCAAAGATCAGACAGAAATCGGAATCAGCTCAAGACTGGGTAGACTAGGATTGAGTCAGCATGTATTTTCTTTTTTCTTTTTTTTTCTGAGTCAATTATAATTGCTTGAAGTGACTGATGTCAAGTAACCCTACACACACACACACACTTGAGAGATTTAGAACTTGTGTTTTTACTCACATCGGCCCGGACGATATTTATATCATCTTGGATGATCGAGTTCAAAAAAGAAGATCTAATCAAGATTTCTTAGTTAAGGCAGGCATAATTAACTAATCGTCCTGGACGATACCTGTATCGGTTAGGACGATATGCTCAATACAGAAAGAATTTGCCTCCATGATCAGTTTAAGTATTCTATATTTTTTTAAATAGGCCAGGACGATCATGAGATCGGCCTGGACGATATCACACAGTTATGCCTAAATTGATCCGATAATCATGGGAGTAATTAAGGATGATTGATACGATCACATCATCCTGGACGATCGCAAGATCATCCTGGATGATCCATTCAAAAACCCTTGGTTGCTCCTAGATGATAAATATCGGCCAGTACAAATTCAGGGCGATGCGCTGGCCGATTTGGATTGGACAACTCAAATTCAGGGTGATGCTCTGGATGAATTTTCTCTGATTTGAACTGATCGGCCGGGATGATCGTGAGATCGTCCGAGATGATCAAGAAAATTATTCAATCTTCCAGTTTGCATTCAGGGCGATGCTCTGACTGATCTTATGAGATTTGTACTGATCAGCCAGGATGATTTCCATATCGTCCTGAACGATAAAGTTGGAAACTTATAATTAATGAACTCCTTTGAAGCTCTTCTATTTAAGAGCTCTTGTTCAATATTTTTGAACATCCTTGGCTGCTTTCTTGTCCTTAGAAAACCTAAAGGAGAGAGAGAGAGGGAGAGAGAGAAAGGATCTTGTGAGGGGGAGCTTGTGAGGGGATTCATAAGGGTTGCTCCAAGTATTATTCCACTTCTTCTTCCCTAGAGTCTCTTATCCTTGGAAGGGTTGGGAGAGGTAAGTTTCAGCAAGTGATCGTGGTTCTCTGCCTTCTTCAGGAGGAAGCAAAAGAAGTTGGGTTCTCTGCCTTGCCGGGTGTGGCAAAAAAGAGGTGTTTTTGTGAGGGCTTCTCCGCCTAGCTGTGGGGGCTAAAGGAGAGTCACGTTGGTAGTGCAATACTCGCAGGGCGCCTCTAGGGAGTGGACGTAGGTCGAGTTGACCGAACCACTATAAACCCTTGTGTTCTTGTTTTTACTGCTTCCACATTTATTTTCTTCCGCACTTATTTTTGTGGTTATTTGCTTTGTGATAATCATTCTTTTTGCTTAAAGAAATTTTTAAATACCAATTCACCCCCCCCCCCCCACTTGGTTAGCCTCGGGCTAGATCAATAGAGCTTAATATCCCTAACGAACTTTCAAGTGGTATCAGAGCGGGATTCATAAAAATTAAGTTTTAAAACTTTTTGAATTTTCATCCATGGCTAACTTTGGGAATCGTAATACACCAAAAGGGTATTCTATTAACCGACCACCTTAGTTTGATAATATCTCATTTGATTTTTGGAAAACTTGCATGTCTATATTTTTACAATCTACTGATTATCGCATGTGGATGCTTGAATGGACTTTAGATGATAGGGATTTAGCTCAATTAAATGCAAAATATCTTAATTGCTTTTTTTGTGCTTTAAAATCAGAAGACTACATGCGTGTTTCCACTTGCAAAACTGGTAAGGAAATTTGGGATAAATTGTGTATCACTTATGAAGGCACTAATGAAGTTAAACAATCCCGTTTGAATATTCTCTTGCATTACTACGAACTTTTTCGTATGAAACCTCATGAATTAATTTCTGAAATGTATATGAGATTTATTCAGATTGTTACTTCTTTGCATGCCTTAGGAAGAGAACTTTCAAACTATGAAAAAGTGAACAAGATTTTGAGATGCTTGCCTTCATCTTTTGATGCTAAAATCACTGCAATCACTAAATCTAAAGATTTGAATACGTATTTGATTGACAACATACTTGGCTCACTCATTGCTTACGAGCAAATAGTGAATCAAAGAAATCTTTATATAAGTGAGAAAAGAAAGGAGAAAATGGTGGCACTGAAGGCACACAAATTAGACTCTAACTCTTCCGGGTCTGAAAGCGATGAATTTGCCTTAATCACAAGGCAATTCAGAAGCTTTCTAAAGAAGAAGCAAAAGCATCATTGGAGAAAAGGTAAGGATAACAAATATTCTAAAGGATCATCTGATGTGGTTTGTTATGAATGCAGGAAGCCCAGACACGTGAAAGCTGATTGCCCTACACTTAAGACGCACATAAGCAAGGAAAAGAGTGAGAAGAAATCTAATTTCAGAAAGGACAAAAAGAGACTTCAAAAAGCATTTTGGGCGGATTCTGCGTTGGATTCATCAAAGACGGAACCAGAAGATGAGACAACAAACTTGTGCTTGATGGCAGGCAATAACCTTAATCAAGAAGAGGTATGTGAACTTTTCTATGATCAACTCCTTGAAATTTCTAAAAAAATTCATGCATCATATAGGAAGCTTAAGAAAACTTATGCTAGCTTGAAACTGGAATTTTTGAGCTTATAAAAAGAGCATGCAATTATGACTAAAGATCACTCAATAATTGATTCAAATTATATGGCTTTACTTGATGAATTTGATGAGTTAAATAAGAAGCATTATGAATTAATTCAAGAGCATGAGTCACTAAAAGTCACACACACCTAACTTGAATCTGATTTTAAGAAATCTAAAGAGATAGAGAAAAACCTGAGGATTGATAATGATATCTTAAAAAGTACCAACTTGAGGATTCAAGATGAATTGGATACACTTAAGAAAATTTGGATGACACCAACACTTAATCAAAAGCCAAAACCTAGGAAGAAGCATTATAACTCAAGCCATTTAAGAAACCCCTTTCCAGGTGTTAGATGCTTTTCATGTGGCATGCTAGGACATATTTCACATACTTGCACTGTTCACCATAGTACACATTGGGTGTGGATACCCAAGGTGCATGATTCACAGCATACCACACATGCATTGCATTCTACTTTTCATAAGAAGGAACCTAAACCTGTTTGGGTTCCTAAATCTGACATTTGATAATTTTGTAGGTGAGCTCTCACAAAAGGCCTCGTGAGAGTATGTGGTACTTGGACAATGGATGCTCTCGACATATGACTGGTGATACCAATCAATTTGTTTCGCTGGAGTCCAGGACTGGAGGCAAGGTTACTCTTGGAGACAACACCACCAAGAAGGTGGCAGGCTCAGGTATAATTGGTAATTCCAAGAACCTTATGATTGAAAATATTTTGATTGTAGATGGATTAAAACACAACCTGCTCAGCATCAGTCAACTTTGTGACAAAGGCTTCATCGTGCAATTTTTTTGTAAATTCATGCATTATAAGTTTAAGTAACAATGTTATTTTGCAGGGAAAAAGGATCAACAATGTCTACATACTTGATTTAAATAACATTGAATGCGCTACTTTATTTTGCTTAAAAATAATTGTTGATGATTCATGATTGTGGCACTGGAGATTATGTCATGCAAGTATGAAAACCCTTAGGAAAGTGCTCCAAAAAGACCTAGTTAGAGGTGTCCCTAAACTCAAGTTTTCAAAAGACCATCTTTGTGATGCCTGCAAACTAAGAAAGCAAATCCACTCCACCTTTCACCCCATTAAGGACATTAGCACCTCTAGACCTTTAGAAGTCCTTCACATGGATTTGTTTGGACCCATTAGCACTGCCAGCTTGGGAGGGAAAGTCTATGGTTTGGTAATTGTTGATGACTACTCGAGGTTCACTTGGACTAGATTTCTTTCACATAAACATGAGTCTTTTGAGGAGTTTAGAACATTTTCTACTTAGATTCAGAAAAATCTTGATTGTGAGATTTTGACCATCCATAATGATCATGGGGGGAGTTTGAGAATGAAAGGTTTGGAGATTTTTGAGAGGATAAGGAGATTAGCCACAACTTCTCAGCTCCTAGGACCCCTCAGCAGAACGGGGTAGCTGAAAGGAAGAACCAGACCTTGGTGGAAGCCGCTAGAGCCATGCTTGCTGAGTATTCACTTCCAAAATACTTTTGGGTTGAAGTGGTTAACACAACTTGTTATGTGTTAAATAGGGTAAATGTTAGAGCCAAACTAGATAAGACACCCTATGAGATCCTTAAGGGTAGGACACCCAATCTTTCCCACCTTCATGTCTTTGGTTGTAAGGTTTTCATTCACAACAGTGGGAAGTCTCACTTGGGCAAATTTAATCCTAAATCTGATGAAGGAGTGTTCTTGGGATATCTTTTAGGGTTTTTAACAAGAGGACTTTGATGGTGGAAGAGACTACACATATAGAGTTTGATGAGTTTGATCCTAAAAAAGCCTAGAGTTGAGGATAATGATGATGTTGGGGAGGTTAACACTGGAGTAGAAAATTTGGAGAAGGGAGTAGGTCACCGAAATATTGAAGGAGTAGGAGATGTCACCCAAGGAGTAGAAAATATAGATTTGGAAGAAAGGGTTAGACCTTCTCACACCTTGCCTAGAGATTGGTGATACTCTACAAGTCACCCTAAGGATTTGATCTTAGGAGACCCTTCTGATGGAGTTAGGACAAGACATGGACTTAGGAAGGAGGTGAAACATTCTGCCTTTATCTCAATGACTGAACCCACCAACATAAACCAAGCCCTTACTGATGAATTTTGGATTTTAGCCATACAAGAGGAGTTGAATCAATTTGTTATGAATGATGTTTGGGAGCTTGTAGAAAGACCAAAGGGATAAAGTGTAGTTGGAACAAAGTGGGTCTTTAAGAACAAGGTAAATGATTTTGGAGTGGTGGTTAGGAATAAAGCAAGATTAGTGGCTAAGGGGTATAACCAAATATAAGGGATAAACTTTGAGAAAACTTTTGCCTCTGTAGCTAGATTGGAAGCCATTAGAGTGCTATTAGCCTTTGCCTGTTATAAAGGATTTAAGCTTTTTCAAATGGATGTTAAGAGTGCCTTTTTAAATGGGGAAATAAAAGAGGATGTGTTTGTTGAACAACCCCCAGGTTTTGAGAGTTCCCAATTTCCAAATCATATTTTTAAATTAAAAAAGGCTTTGTATAGTTTAAAGCAGGCACCAAAAGCTTGGTATGAGAGGCTTAGCACATTCTTACTAGAAAGAGAGTTTGTTAAGGGGAGCGTAGACACCACCCTTTTTCTTAAGAAAGTTGGAGATGATTTGCTCATTGTTCAGATTTAAGTAGATGGCATACTTTTTGGATCTTCTAATAAGAAACTTTGTGATGAGTTCTCTAAAACAATGAGTAGAGAATCTGAGATGAGTTTGATGGGAGAGTTGTCTTACTTTTTGGGGTTTAGTATAAAACAATTGGATGATAGAACCTTTCTTAATCAAACAAAATACATAAAAGATATTTTGAAGAAGTATGAGATGGATAAATCTAAGCCAGTTAATACTACCATGACTTCTAGTGTTCCATTGGATAAGGATCCAAGTGATAAGTCTGTTGATCAAAAGAAGTACAGAGGCATGATTGGATCTTTACTTTACCTGACTGCAAGCCGACCTGATATAATGTTTAGTGTTTAACTTTGTACTAGATTTCAAGCTGACCCTAAGGAATCCCACCTGACTGCAGTTAAGAGAATCTTTAGATACCTTTTGGGGACCCAAAGCTTAGGGATTTGTTATCCTAGACAAAGCACTTCTTTTGAGATTATTGGTTTTTCTGACTCTGATTTTGCAGGATGCAAGGTGGATAGAAAGCACTTCAAAAACTTGTCAATTCATAGGACAATCTTTGGTCTCATGGTTTAGTAGGAAGCAAAATTCTATTGCACTCTCCACTACTGAAGCTGAGTACATTGCTCTTGGAAGTTGTGTGGTACAAGTCCTTTGGTTGAAATAATATGTATTGGATTTAGGATTACTTGTAGGCACCATCTCAATTTTTTGTGACAACACTAGTGCCATATACATCTCTAAGAATCCTATCCAACATTCAAGGACTAAGCACATTGATATTAGGCATCACTTCATTAGAGGCTATGTGACTAAAGAAGACATTGAGTTACACCATGCGACAACTGAAAATCAACTAGCTGACATCTTTACTAAACCACTCGCCTTCGACACTTTCAGCTCTTTAAGGACCAGATTGGGTGTGATTGACATAAATGCATGAACTTGATCTTTTATTTGCTTTTCTTTTTGCTCTTTGTTTTCTTTTCTTCTTTTTGTTTTACTCTTAGTTTTTGTTTGATTTATTTTACTTTCTTTTGTTTATTCAAAATTATCGTTGAAATGATATTGTATCCTTTTCCTTGCTTTTGAAAATTTGTAGTCAAAGTTTTACATCTCTTTATCTATTAGATGGTAAAAATATTTCATTGATCATGTCTCTTTTTCTAACCTATTTTGGTGGCATAGTTTTCTTTTCTAATCAAAAATCTATTTCAAATTAATAAATTGTGTATGAAATTAAAATCTTTTCTAAAACTTGCTTAAGCAAATCTATCTTATATTTATAATGATTAAAGTCTTTTTGTCACATCAAGATTCCTCGTTACTCTTGTCATTGGTTATTGATTCTGTTTTGTGGATAGCTCTTCTCTATGTTAGAGAGAGAGCCCCTATTCTCTAATATGTAGAAGATATACTCATAACTAAGAATCTTTTTAAAAGAGTTGTAAAAGAGAATGGAGCTTGCAAAAATAAAAAATAAAAAAAATTGGCCAATGATGCCAACAAAAGATGCGCAATGACGTCAAATTAAATATATATATATCAAAAAGCAAAAGATGCACAAAGCACCAATCAATTGACAAGAGGCATAAAATGAGCCCACTAAAAAGCAAGCTCTTCTCTCTTTTCAAATCCTTTAAAAACTTAGAAGGTTTCATGTATCAAAGGCTTGATTTTGATTGTTATGCAATTATGACAATTTTACATTGGTTCATTATTCTATGAGATATTTTTTTTCTTAAACCAAGTGATGAAGGGATCCTTATCTCATATCCAATTGGTTTTCTTTGAGTTAGGTCATTGATTTCAAAAGACGATTCTACCCTAAAAGAAAGTCCGAGATAAGGGTAACCATGATCAGATATTCTACTATTCTTTGGATTGTAGATGATGTTAACTCATTAACTCATAAGTTTTTAAAATCAATCACATGGAATACTACATCATATTCATTCCTTGGTTAAAAACAAAAAATTCTTTTAATTTTCCTTCTTTATTTCCTCCTCCTTTTTGAGATGTCAAAAGGGGGAGTAGTTTAGGATGTTTGCTTACACTTTCGATTCCATATTTTACACCACTGTTGTTTTTAAGAAAAATTGTCATAGTATTTAGCCATCATCAAAAAGGGAGAGATTGTTGCAAATTCAGTTTCATGGACTATGTTTTGATGATTGGCAATACTCTTGCTTTTCTTCAACTGCCTGTTACTACTGACATTTTCAGGATTCAAAGATCGGACAGAAATTGGATTTAGCTCAAGACTGGGTAGATTAGGATTGAGTCAGTCTATAATTTTCTTTTTTTTTTTTTTGAGTCAATTATAATTGCTTGAAGTGACTGATGTTAAGTAACCCTACACACACACATGAGAGATTTAGAACTTATGTTTTTACTCACATCGGCTTGTGTTTTTACTCACATCGGCCCGGATGATATTTATATCGTCCTAGATGATCGAGTTCAAAATAGAAGATCTAATCAGGATTTCTTAGTTAAGGAAGCCGTAATTAACTGATCATCCTGGACGATATCTGTATCGACCAGGATAATATGCTCAATACAGAAAGAATTTGCGGCCATGATCAGTTTAGGTATTCTATATTTTTGGAAATCGGCCAGGACGATCATGAGATCAGCCTGAATGATATCACACAATTATGCCTAAATTGATAAAATGACATCGTCCTGGACGATTGCAAGATCACCCTGGACGATCGCAAGATCGCCCTGGACGATCGCAAGATCGCCCTGGACGATCGCAAGATCGCCCTGGACGATCGCAAGATCGCCCTGGACGATCGCAAGATCGCCCTGGACGATCGCAATTCGCCGGCCGTTTGGATCGGACAACTCAAATTTAGGGTGATGCTCTAGATGATTTTCCTTTGATTTGAACTGATCGACCAGGATGATCGTGAGATCGTACGGGATGATCAAGCAAATTTTCAATCGTCTAGTTTGCATTTAGGGCGATGCTCTGGCCGATCTTATGAGATTTGTACTGATCGGCCAGGATGATTTCCATATCATCCTGGACGATAAAATCGACAACTTGCAATTAATGAGCTCCTTTGAAGCTCTTCTATTTAAGAGCTCTTGTTCAACATTTTTGAACATCCTTGGTTGCTGTCTTGACCTGAGAAAACCTAAAGGAGAGAGAGAGAGGATCTTGTGAGGAGGAGCTTATGAGGGGATTCACAAGGGTTGCTCTAAGCATTGTTCCACTTCTTCTTCCCTAGAGTCTCCTGTCCTTGGAAGGGTTGGGAGAGGTAAGTTTCAGCAAGTGATCGTGGTTCTCTGCCTGCTTCAGGAGGAAGCAAAAGGAGTTGGGTTCTCTGCCTTGCCGGGTGTGGCAAAAAGGTGGTATTTTTGTGAGGGCTTCTCCGCCTAGCTGTGGGGGCTAAAGGAGAGTCACGTTGGTAGTGCAATACTTGGAGGGCGCCTCTGAGGAGTGGACGTAGGTCGAGTTGACCAAACCACTATAAACCCTTGTGTTCTTGTTTTTACTGCTTTAGTATTTATTTTCTTCCGCGCTTATTTTTGTGGTGATTTGGTTTATGATAATCGTTCTTTTTGCTTAAAGAAATTTTTAAAAACCAATTCACCCCCCCCCCCTCGCCCCCGCTCCCTCTTGGTTAGCCTCAGGCCAGTTCTATAGGGCTTAACATCCCTAACGAACTTTCACTCCTCCTTTCTTACGATGAATTATTTTCCCTCACCTAATATTATGCTAAATGGAAAAGGACATTTTGCCTCCTTAGCCTACTTCTTAATAGCCTCCTTGTTAATGGAGATCCCTTTAGTAGAAGATGGCACCTTAATGACTTTTGGAGCTAGGCCACACGCACCTCCTTGCTCTTCCAAGACACCTTTGAGTTCTTTAACACCACCATAACCTTCTAGCAAATGGTGCCTTGGCACAAGTTAGTATCTTGAACTCAATCCTATTCCTCGTGGTGGTTGACTACCTGATAGGCCTTATAAAGGGCTTTGCCTTCTCCTTTTACTCATCCCTAACTTGCTATGGGGAGAGGACTTGTCCAAGTATTTTAGCATTATAGTGTTAGTAGACAAGTTGTACCTTTCCAGACTGTCTATAAATGAAAGAAATACATTAAAGTGACTAAAACATTAAGAAAATTCTATAATCAAAACCAAGTTACTATAAAATTTATTATATAGATGGTAGTAGGTAAGGTGTTTCATGGGGATCAGTGACTTCTTGTTTAGAACCTTCATCACCTTCTCCTTCTTTGAGAGTGATAGGATGGTTTCCTTTCTCTTAGGAAAGAGAACTTCTATAATCAACTTGAACCACTAGATCAAACTACATAAAAAATACAAACTTTTATTTATAGTTCCTTACTTTGCTCACCATCCCAGTCAACTTTGTTATTGTTAATGAGAATTATATGTGCCCATATTTGATGGCATGTGCAGTTAAACTGTGGTGGAATAATGTTTAGCATCCATAAAAATTTCTACTCTCATAGGAATATGATGAAGGATATGGAGCACATTATAGAGTTCGGTACGAACTATGCTAGACGACCCTACAGAAGTTTTGTTTGCCCATAAACATGGAGCATAAAGAAATTTGAAGCCCAAGTTTAATGTGATCACATAATTTTCATATTTCTTCTTTATGAAATTATTAAGGTGCTTATCTCCAGTAGGCACTCACACATGCAGTGTGCTTTTTCCAAAGCAACATGCAAATAATATGTGGTTGAAATACTTTACTTACGCTCACAAGAATTGAAAACATTAAACATTGATAATACATGAAGCACATTTATGGAGGGTGGCTATATCTATTTTATAACTAGTCGCTCTAGGGAAAAGGAAGGTTAAAATTTTTTTTGCATATAACTCATACCCATATAGGCCCTACCGACGGGTATTTAAATGGGGGATGCATGAATATGAGAGAAATAACAAAATTAGAATTAAATTCATGAATCAAAACTATATGTTTTCATCATTGCTCATTGATTTGGTGACTCGATCCTTCATTTTCCTCAATGAGTAAATGCTAATGATTTTCTAACACATACTTGCCTACAAACCACTTATCACATATCTTGCTATAATTTTGAGTCACCATCCCATAAATAAGTAATGAACTTGCTACTCAATAATATTTCCTAGATCGCCATAATAATACTCGAAGTAAAATTTAGCAAAATATTCTAGTTATTTTATTGACCACTTAAAGCATTTGAATAGTTGCTCACTATAACATCATGATTAATTCACTCTCCTAACCATTAGAAATTAAAGTGTTTGTCACAATATAACGAAAATGGAGTACTTGCATGATAAAGAAAACAATGCAATCCAATTAAAGTAATTGGCCAAACATAATTTTTTTGTGCATAAAAGTTTTTTACATGGACTAGATATATAACTAACGTATTATAAAATGAAATAGAAGAATATAAATGAGGTAAACTTACTAGCCACAATGAAAAACATTACATATTGGGTCACTGGCTATCGTAGTGAAAAAGACAACAAAACCATCTAGGTGTGCTAATAAAAATTTGTTACGTTCTACAAATGAACCTACGTTCACCTGATTGAGAGTTGCCACAATATTTACCTTGAGGGTCGAAAAGTCCATTTTTTACTGAATGCTCATTGCTAAGGTGACGCACCACTAAGAGATTCTTGGAATCATCCTCTCCATGATTCTCTCTAGCTATAATAAATCAAGCCATGCCATTCCTTAGCAAGGGGGAAACAGGAGAGAGAAGGGAGAGAAAAGCCACTTTGGGTCATTTTCTTCCTACACTCCTATTAGAAAAAGTTTTCTAATCATGGAGAGAAGCTCAAATCCCATTTCTATTTAAAGTTGATTAAAATGTGATATCATCCTTTCTAGTAATTTTCCATCATGTAAATTTTGATATGTGATAGTTACCATTATAATGAACATTTTGACCGATTAATAATAAAGTTTTTTTGGTGATTTTGTTTATGTCATTTTAATTAAAATGGGTAGTGGAATATTAATAATCAAATGATTGGGAAGAAATATACTACATTTATACAAGAAATACATGATTTTTTTTTTACTTTTTGACAAGAAATACATGATATGCACATATTTACTATTCATTTAGGTCAACATGATTTTTTAGCATACTATAGGCACAATAATTAGTGTATTGATCATTATATTATGTATGTTTAAACTATTTTGGATTGATGGATTACATACATATTGATTATAGTGCCATGCATTAATTTAGTGGTAGTTTCAGTAACTTATTGAGATTTTAGCTCAATCTATGGATACTATTGATTTTAAGTCAGAGAAGGGGTCAAGATCCAATGGTGTAAGACTTATTGAAATTTTTTGGTTTTTATTTTATTATGTAAGTTATTTTATTCTTTTGTTATTAGGTGAACAAAGATAGATGGATTGATGTAATGATGGAACCCCTGATTATTACACATGAATTTTGAGGAATGAAAATAGTTTTATATTTTGGTGTATATAATTTTTTAGTTATTTTTTTATAATGATTTATATAATGTATTAATATAATCTTCGGTTGATTAATAAGAGGTTAAGACTAATAATCTTCCAATTTTGATTTTTGGGTGTTATAGTTGGTATTAGAGTGAAGGCTATTGGATGAGTTTGATTGTAACTATAGCTTTAGGAAAATGATTAATATGGGTAAAAATGGGTTGTGTTAGAATTTGTTTTCTATGTATTCGTATGACTGAATTATAATAAAATGGAAGAGAACTATACTAAGTGAAATAAATCCATGGAAGTAGTAAATGAGTAAAGTACAATGGCACTAGTGAGTTCTAACATCATGAAGTAGTTTGTCAATTTGATGGTGTAGTTGATTAGTGATTCACATAGTTAAAAGATTGGTAATAAGTAGAATAAAAAGGATATCCATTTATTAATGTTCCATAAGATGAAGCCCCCACTATTTAAGGGAGCAGTAGAGCTACAGGTCTATGAGGAATAGCTATTATGGATAGAGAAGATCTTTGATAGCATGTAGTGCCACAAAAAAAATTGAAAGTGGCCTTAGAATTATTTTTATTTGAAGGCAGAGAGAAGGATAGGAGATTAGTAGGAGAACTTTTAGGGAATGATAAATACAAAGATTACATAAGAAGAGTTTATGATTATTTTTAAAGATTAGTTTGTACCTCCATAAACATGATATCAAAATTTATGAGGCTTTTATGAGATTCTAGTAAGGAAATAGGATAGTGATGCACTACGAGGATGAGTTTATTGTACTGGCTAGATATGCACTTCTATTGGTTAGTACTATAGAAGAAAGGATCTTTTGGTTCTTGAGAGGACTGAAGGAAGAGTTGAGTCACCTATTAGTACTACTAATAATTCAAGAATTTTTAAAGTTAGTTGAGAGTGCAAGGATTATAGAGAATGGTTTTATTCCTAAGTTCAAACAGGATATGAGCAGAAAGAAAATAAATGAAGAGATGACTAAAGGAGAAATTAGTTAAAATAGAAGCAAGTTTGCTTATGTCAAAAGAGGAAACATGGTGCTAGCTAGGAGTCTGCAGGAGTATCCCAAATGTGGTAGGAGACATGGAAGACAACGTTACCTGAACACATGATGGTGCTTTAGATGTAGTTTGTACAAACACCATATGATGGATTACCTACAAAGAGGATATGGATAAAGATATGGGCCTTGGATACATTAGTTTAGATATACATATGGATAGAGAATGGAAAGATCTAGAATGTCTAATCAGTGATATGTGAGTGGGACATATGAAAGAAATTTGATTAAGAGATATAGGCTAGTCAGTGATTATTGTACCCAAGTACAGTTGGGAGTATATAGTTTGAGTAGTAGTAAGTGAGAGATTCACTTGAACGGTATAAGTTCTTTTTCAAATATTATATATATTTTTTATTAAAGATCACTAAAATTAATTGATTAACATGTTATATGATTGATCAACATGCATAAATGTGTGAATGAAAGATTATATAATTTTATGATTGATTGATATGGTTGGTGATTGATGTGACTAAGGATCATAAATTTTGTCTATCTATTAAGGGTAGATAGTGAGAAACATCGATGATGGCATTATTCCAAGGTGGGAAGTTTGTAATAACCCCAATTTGTAACTCACTAAACTTCCACGAAAATGTTTGTGTGATCCAGAACCTAGATGGGTAGTACCCTAGCTAAGTGTTCTTTGGATTTTAGTAAAATTAATTGGGTGCTATAGTGCTGGGTTTTGGGTGCTATGGTGCTTGGTTTAGAACTTCAAGTTTTAATCAAAAATATCTAAATTCAATTTCTAAAACCCATAACAAAATCTATTCCCTATCTAATTTGCATGCTTGGTTAGGAGAGAAAGAGAGAGAGTAGGAAAGAGAAGAGAGAGAAAAAAAGCTACTTCAAATTAGTTTCTTTCATCACCCCAATTAGGAAAAGTCTTGATCATATTAGGTAACCCAAATCCTATTTCTATTTTTTGTGACTTTGATTTCTTGTATTTTATCTCTCTTAACTTGATTAAAATACAATACCTCTTATTCTAGTGATTTTCCACCATATAACTTTTGCTACATAAGAGTTATCATTGTCATGAACATTTTCAATGGTTAGTAGTAAAATTTCACATTGTGGTTTTACTTATATGTCATTTTAACTAAAATGGGTAGTATAATATCAATAATAAAATGATTAGGAAGCAGTGTACTTTATTTGGGCATGAAATATTTATTGATCATATATATCGACATGTTTTTTAGCCTACTATAGGCATATTGATGATGTATTGATCATTATATTTTGTATATATAATATTTGCAACTGTGCTTTAAATGATGTTAAATGTGTGTTAAATGCAAAAAAAGGATGACTAAAACTGTTTAGTTGATTTAGGTTAGCTTCGGATATATTATTATGTATAGAATGATAGGTCGACATAATTTTTTGAAATAAGGTTTATGATGTAATCCTAAATGATATGAAAGGGAGGCATAAGAAAATTGGTTGATATGATATGATACATTGATGAATAATAAGAAATAACTTCTTTCATGAAAGCCGCAGCACTAACTTGGGATATATGATATGAGGCTGATTCTTGGAAATATGACTAAAATAATTAAGATTGATTCCTATATGATTGGCCTATAAGACTAGATACATGATAAATAACACATGTAGTTTGGTGTCCTATATTGCCTATTATAGATATATTGCTTTCATATTTATATGATTGCAACATATATGATATATTACACATATGACATGATATGACATGACTTATACATTATATAGGATATGATTAATATAAGAATGTAACATGACTGATAAGACTTATACTAAGGCATATGATATATTGCATGATATACTAGTACATGATTCATATATTTGAATTATAATATATATATATATATATATATATATATATATATATATATATATATATATATAATATATTATATATAATATCGACATTGGACAAAACTTGATATATATGCATAGCATAGACACTATATGATATGATTTGATATTAAAAGGTGTATGAATTTTCTTAAATTGATATATGATCTAAAATATGTTATAACTTATGGGTATAGACCTGATACAACCAATTGATTATTTATATAATTATTGATCACTACTCATAAGATACAACTGTAACGATGTTCATTGTTCATATGATATGTTAGTGTTCACAGTGATTGCTACATCCTCTTATAGTTATATGTTTGTACTATTTTGAATTGAATGATTACATCCATACTTCCTTTACTAACTTAAATTGATTTTAATGGTAGGTTATGGTAAGGTACTGAGCAATTAGCTCACTTTATGGTGGTTATTGATTTTAGGTCAAGGAAAAGGATAGGATCTACTATGGTGAGGCTGATTGAAATCTTTAGTTTTATTTTTGTAATATTATATTCTTTGGTAATCATGAGTTAAAAGATAAATTAATTGATGTATTGATGGAACTCCTAATTATTATACATAAATTTTAGGGAATGAATATAGTTATATTTTTATGTATATGATTTATTGTTATTTTCATTAGACTAATTTATATAATGGATTAAAAGAAGCTTTGGTTTATTAATTGCATATTAAAACTAATAATTATTCCAAAAATGATATTAGGGCATTACATTAGCTTAGCTAAAGTTTATATGGTTGTTAGTCCTTAGGAAGGGATGTCATCGCTTAAGGAACCAAGAGATAAAGAGTACAGTGTCTTCTCGTCTACTTCTTTTTTACTTTGAAGTCAAATATTTTAGCTTCTTAAAAGGCATAGTATCCCACTCAATCACAATCTCTTCCACTTGCTCACTAGCCATGGATGGCTCTATTATAACTAAAGGCTTAACATGTTAGATCTTCCATGCTAGAGGTTACCTTGTAGTTAATTTGAAGGATAAATAATAAAAAATTCTCTATTAAGAAAGCTTAGGGTGATTTCTAGTTGCCTATCATTAAAATATTTATCTTGGTGTAAATATTAGGTTCTCATTATGTCAAATATAACACATCAAACTTGTTATATGGGTGTTATAATAGCTCACTTGAGGAAATACAAACAATTTGATGCTTATTTTCATGGGATAACCAACCACCTAATAGAGCACATCTTAAGTAACTGAGAATGATTATCTTCTTCTTACCTTTACTCGTCAAAGGTGCCTGCTAAGCTTTATGGGTAGTCATCACAATTTTAGAGCATGTTACCTACTAAGTACAAGTTGTGTCCACCATATAACCTCGGGGTTTAACACCTCCAAGAATAAACTACTATTCGAACTATTATGACCCAACTCAAAATTAAGTAATTAAAGTTGAATTTTTTCATATGAATCCCTTTGCATGTGTCTAAGTTCATTTTGTATACATTTAAGGTTTTGCAAATGTTTTGAAGTGGTTTCTATAGGATTGGAATGCATGTTTGTAAAATATAAATTTTTTTCCCTTGAGCCTCCAATGCTGGAATAGTGGCACTCAACATTATGTTCTCTAAATTTTGGAAATTTTTAACTAGTGCCTCGACACTAGATTTTGGGCGCTGTAACACAAGGCTATATTTAAATATAAAATATCTTTTTAATCTATTTCATTTTGTTTAATTTTGATCATTCAATAGCTAAGAAAGAGAAGGGTATGTGTTTTCAGAGAGAGAATGCCTTTTTTAATCACTTTAGGTCATTTTGGCCCAGTTCGATAAATTATCTAGAGTTAGAGGTCACATTATGCATATCTTAATTTTTTGGTGACACAAAGATTTCCTATTTTTTATTAACTTTATATTTTTGTTAAAAAGATGAGATAAACTTTACAATGGTTAAACTTTTATTGCATAACTTTTTCTTTGTTATAGAGATTGATATTATAAATACTTTGACTTTTTTTTTTTTGAAATTTTATAATAGGTATTTGGGATTTATCCTATTTTAATTAAATAGAAAAAAATAAAAATTTAAAAATTAGTATTATAGTACAACTAAAGGTTTGAAATAATGCTCGGCATAACCATGGTATTTTTCTTATATTCTAAAACACTAAGTTTAAGCTCAGTAGTATATTATGTTGCTTGTCTTTGAGGTGATTTGTGAAATTTTATTCTAAGTTCCTTTATGTTTAAATTTTAAACTACAATGAATTATTTGTTACATCACAAAATAATCTGAGATTTGATATAAAATATGTATGTTGGGAGATATAAAGGGTCAGAATCATTTTGATTTTGTCTGATGTCAATAATTTGGAACTCTCTAAAGTTGTCTGTTGGATTTTATAAGGGGCCAGAATCTTTAGGTTATGTCTAAGAAGGGGGAAAATCCATCTATTGGGAGTTCTTTGGGGTTAAAATCTTTTTATTTGGTCTAAGAAAGATAAAAATATATCTATTGAGAGTTATAACTGGCTAGAATCTTTAGATTCCACCTAAGAATGAAGAAATATGTTAAACTCTATTCCTTTATATAAATCCATTATATTTTAATTATTTTATTTCAAAGCATTACTATTTGAATTTTGGATAACATCTATGTTCTTATGATTTTACTCAGCACAGGGATTGGTTATATCACATTTAATAATTTTGTTGAATGTTTAATAAAAGAAATGATTGAAAATTTAGATCAGTGTGTTTGACCTGTTGACCTGTGTTAGCTCATTTTGATTTCAACTTATATTTTAAGTTTTGATGAGAAGAAGGGCCAGTTGACTAGCAATTTCAGGTTCTAATATGTGTCTATAGAGGTATCTATTTCTTTTGATTTTATATAATAGCGGCTAGTTTTTATTTTTAATTTTATAGTTCTATCTATAGCCATGCACTATAATTGTATATACATTTTGGTGACAAATGAACAAAGGATTTTGATGGATGAGTTTATTTTAACACTTGATATTATTACAAGTTTTAAGGTTTGTTTTAGGTTCAAATTTGAAATATAACTCTAAAAATTTTCAAACTAGATCTTAAGATTTTACTTATACAAGTCAACACGACAATACCTGTCTAGTTAGTTCAATTGAGTATTAGAGCCCAAGTTTTCAAAAATGATCGTAAGAAAGTGATATAAGAAATAATCTATATGCTATGTGCATACATTTTAGGTCTATCTAGGACTTTATTTCCATTTATTTTCATCTGTATATATGTTCAGATTAGTATTATGTATGATTATAGATCTACAAGACCTAGATGTGACAGATAGATAGAGTGTCAGTCAAACAGCACCTATAAATAATACTTCCCCTATAGTCGATATTGTCAACATTTTAGAATTCACTACTTTGATAGCCAAGCTGGTGGGCGAGGCACAAAGCAAAGTTTCTACTATTATATCTAATGATGTAGAAGGACATATACAAATGTTTTTGAGATTAGAGCCTTCTATTTGAGGGCATTATTTAGACCATAATAGTAGAGGATTTATTAAGGAAGCTAGAGAAATCATTTGATAGAATATATTGTCCTCCTGAAATGAAGGTATCATTGGTAGTTTATCATTTAGATGGAGAGGTTGAGCACTAGTGGATGGGCTAATTAAAGGTAAAGTTTTAGGGGAGGTTGAACTCCCTGATTTGGTGGGGGGAATTTTTTATAATATTTTGAGCTTAGTTTATACCCCTTTCTACATATCAAAGATGTAGGAGATTTTTATAAGGTTAGTTTAGGGGAGCCAGATTATCATGCAGTATGAGGCAGAGTTTATGGCTTTAGCCATGTATGTTCTAAAGTTGATTAGCACTCCAAAGACGAAGTGTTAAAAAAGTTTTGATAGGGCTGCAAGATAGTCTTAGGCAGCCACTGGTTCTATTTCATATCTCTAATTTGTCTGAGTTAGTATAATGAGCCTATCTGATTTAGAATGATTTGAAAATTGATCAGCAAGAGTAAGTTTGGATATAGAGAGTCCAAGAGATGGGGACAATTTGTAGTAATTTCTTGTAGTGGTAATATGTCAAATTTTGGTTTTGTCAGTGTGGCACCTATATGCTAGAGTTGTGGTAGATGACATTCTAGTAAGTGCTATAGGATGTTAGGATAGTACTTTAAGTAGTTTAGACACATGATAACTTAGTGTCTATAGGTAGTAGTTGACTGACATTCTCAACCCTGACAGGATCATTCAGTTAGGTCTACAGAGATATTGAGAATAACCCCATTTCATAAATTTTCTAAGGTAGTTTAACGAAGCCACTAGCTTTATTTCATATCTCTAATTTTTTTGAGTTAGTTGAGTGAGCCTAATTGTAAGGCAAGATTATAAAGTTTAAAGGCTATAACATGTCTAAAGTTGCTAATTTATTGGCCTACAATAGTATTTGAGATACCTAATTTATTGTGTTAGTGTCAGTTATAACATGTAGTTTGAAAGATTTTTTTTTTTTTAATTTTTGTACCATTGATGAGGCTAACTAAGAAGTCAATTGCTTTTGTTTGAATGACTAATTATAAGGCAAGATTATAAAATATGAAGAACTATTTGACTTTTGCTCTGATTTTAAGTCTTCCATCCTGTACGAAAGGTGTTAAGTTATTTATAGTGATGCGTCATTTAAAGGATTGGGATGTGTTCTAATTTAGCATGGGAAGGTTGTAGCTTATGTTTCTAGGTAGTTGAAGCAACATGAGATGACTTATCTAACATATGATTTGGAACTTATTATTGTTATGTTTACTTTAAAATTTTTGAGACACTATATATACAAAGTCATATGTAAAATTGTTTTCAATCATCAGAGCATGAAGTATATCTTCCCTCAAAAAAGATCTAAATTCGAGGCAAAGATAGATTGAGCATATTAAGGATTATGATTTAACTATTTGATATTAGCATTGTAAGGCTAAAATGATAGCAAATTCTCTAAGTAGAAAATCTTTTGGATTATCAAACATACCACTTACTTCTGATGAACATCTAATTCAGTACATGGAAAAGCTTTAATTAGAAGTGGTTTCTTTTATTGAAATTGACTCAAGATTTTTTACTCAAATAATTATCTAGCCTTATCTATAAGAAAAGATCCAAGTATTTCATAAGTCAAATATAATTTGATTAATCAAATCAAATCTATTAAGAAATTTGAACTATGAGTATCTGATTCTGGTGTCATCTTTGTAAGAACAGATTATGGGTTTTGAGTTTTGGAGATCTAATATATGATATTCTGCACGAGACTCATTATTCTAGTTATACTATTCATCAAGAAAGTAGCAAAATATATAGTGATTTGAAAGGTTTATATTGGTACCCTAGATTGAAAAACTAGCATATTTTTTATCTAAATATGAAGCTCATTAATTAGTGAAAGTAGAACATCAATGATCGAGATATTTTCTACAGTCATTGATTACTCTAGAGTGGAAGTGAGAAGAGGTAACTATGGAATTTTCTATGGGTTTTCCCAGCTTGAGACATCATCATGATACTAATTGGTTTGTAGTGGATCATCTAATGAAGTCTGATCATTTTATTTCAATCCAATTGTGTAATTCTATGGACAGGTTTGTATGTGTATATATTCATGATATTATCAGATTGTAATTAATAACTTTGGTGATCATTTTTTATAGAGATGGTAGATATACTTTGAAATAGTGAAAGGTAATTCAGCAAGGTCTAGGTATGAAACTACACTTCAGTACAACCTTTCATCCAAAGACTTATGGAAAATTAGAGAGGACTATTTAGGTACTAATAGATCTCTTGAGATTCTATGTTCTATACTTTAGTGGTAGTTAGGAAAGCACATTCCTCTCATTAAATTTTCTTACAATAAAATTTTTTTAGTTAAGTATAAATAGGACCCCTTATGAAGCTTTGCATGGTAAAAAATGTAGGACCCGCTCTATCTTAGATTAAGGGGGTGAAATCCATTTGATATGACCAGCTTTTATTGGTGATGCTACTTAAAAGACCTATCATATCAAAAAATATATTAAAAGTTATATAAGACAGGTAGAAACATTATTTTGATGTTAAACATTAGGCTGTGAAATTTCTTGTGGGAGAATTTGTATATGTGAAAATTAGGTTGATGAAGGGCATCAATAGGTTTAGCAAGTAAGGAAAGTAAAGTCCAAGGTATGAAAAGTCCAACTATAAGTTATAGTTGCTAGAACATGTGTATGAAATTGATAATGTGTTCCATGTATTACTTCTAAAGAAATAGGTATTTGATTTCAGAGGTCACATATATGCTAAAAAAATTAAGGTACATTCGAGTTTAAGCTATGGACAAAAACTAAAAAATATGTTATCTTTTGATGTTAGATGATTGAGAATAAATATATTCTAATGGTTAATGTTCAGTAAGATGAATAAAATTGAAAGAGAAGTTGCTTTGGTGAAGGAATAAGAAATAAGAGTACCATATCCCGATCTATTCTGAATGCTTTCAATTTTGAAATTTGATGATGAGGTTTTTTCTGAGGGGAGAGTTGTGACATCTCAAGGAAGAGAGTATTGTTCAAACCATTCTGACCTGACTCAAAATCAGGTAATCTAACTTGAATTTTTGCATCCCCCTTGCATGTGTCTCGGATAGATCAATATGCATTTTAGAGTCTACATGAATTTTTAAGTGGGTTCTAGGGGGTTGGAATTAATGTATGTTTGTGAAATCTAGATTTTTTTCCCTTAAGTTCCCTAACACTAAAATAGTGATGCTCCAGCATTATCTTCTTTTTATTTTGAAAATTTTGAACTAATGCCTTGGCATTGGGTTCTGGGCACCAGATAGGCTAGATTTTAACATAAAAATATCTATTTTGACTATTCCATTTTGCTTTGTTTTGAGCTACTACCTGCCTAAAGAGAGAAGGAGAGAGGTTTTTAGAGAGAGAAAGTCCATTTTGGACTGCTTCAGTCATTTTAAACCAACATCTCAGTTTTAAATGTTATCCAGATTAAGGTGGGTCAAATTGTGGCTATCTCAGTTTTCGGTCATATAGAGATTTCCTATATTTTTTTATTAAATTTATACATTCGTTATCAAAAATAAATGATAACTTTGAACAAGTAAAACACTTGCTATGCAATTTTTTATATATTATAGAGATTGACATTCTAAACATGCTGACTATTTCTAAAAAATTTACACCAAGGATTTTAGGATTAAGGAAGTTTTAGTTAAATAAAAAATTAATTATGACTTTGGAAAACTAGTGATGCAGTATACTTATAGATTCAAAATAATGCTCTACAAAATCCTTAGTAATTTAGTAATATTTTAAAATAGGACAGTTTTGCTCAATTATATATTTTGCTTCCTACCATTGAGGCAATTTGTGAAATTTTTTATTGAGTTTCTTTTTGCTTTAACTTTACACAACAAAGAATTATGTATTATATGATGGATGTGAGTTTTGATTCGAAATATGGATGCGAAATATGTCTGTTGGAAGATGGGTTAGAAAATTTTCGATTCTATTTGATGCCAGATATTTAGATCTCTTTGAAATCTATCTGTTGGGAGTTATAAGGGGCTAAAATCTTTGGATTCTATCTAAGAAAGGGGAAAATCTATTTGTTCGGAGTTATGAGTTAGAATCTTTAAATTCTATCTATGAAATGGAAAAATCTATATGTTGGTACTTATAAGGGGCCATATTTTTGGATTCTATTTGAGAAAGTAGAAATCTATTACACTATATTCTGTATATGATCTGAACTGTATATTTAATTCAAATTATTTCATTTCTCGACATTATTATTTGAATTTTTGGGTAGTTGCTATACTATTATTCTCATACTCAGCACGGTGATTAGTTATATTACATTTAATAATTTTGATTAATGTTTAATAAAAGAAATGATTAAAAATATAAATTGCATATGTGACCTCCTCAGCATTGTTAGCTCATTATGATTTCACCATCTATTTTTTGGGTCTAATAAGGGGAAGGGTCGGTTGATTAGTACTTTCAGGTTCTAATTTTATTCTCTAAAGGTATTTATTTCATTTGATTTTGTAGAGTCATGACTAGTTTTTATTTCTCTATTATGTATGTATGTATTATATATATATATATATATATATATATATATATATATATATATATATATATATATATATATATATATATATATATATATATATATATATATATATTGGTGATAAATAATATGAGATTTATATGGATGAGATTATTTTCAATACTCGATGTTGTTAGCAGTTGAGTGGTTTTTTTCGTGTTAAAATTTTAAGGAAAATTCTAAAAGTTTTGAAAACTAGCTAGATATTAGGATTTTTCTATCATAAGCCAACATGATAGGACATGTATGGTTTGTGGGTCTTATCGAACTGGATTCTTAGACAAGGTGCTTGCCTAAACATCCTCAAATATGGAGGCTCATCATCAAGATTGACAGAGATATCAAATCTCCATGTGAGCTCTACACTACTACCACTAGTAGTGGTTTCCATAGTTTTTGCTACCTTAGTTGGAAGAACACTAATTGCCTTCATTTCCTAGTCTCAACATTAACTCTTTTTGTAGGTGGAGAAGTGTTAGGCATAGTTAACCCCTTATTAATTTTGAATTTCATCTCTTATTCTATTTTAGTAGCAACATTTAATACTCATTGATAATTCACTTATCTTTTTCCTCAATCGTCCTTCTAAGGTTCAAGCAAATTGAAGAACTAAATGTATATTTGCACCTAGTGAGCCCCACAATATAGGCTGCCTAAGGATTATCAAATCCCACTTTCCAGGATGCATAATTGGATGTCCCCTTCATAGAACCAATCAAGGGACCTCGTTAATCACCATGACTTGCCACTCATATCATAAAGAAAGATCAATCTTCAATGCTACTTGCCATAACCAGTAGTGGGGTTCCATGATTCATGCTTCTTAATTGGCTCAATTACAAGAAGTGCTTACTCTAGGTACTCTAATCTTACCCCTCCGTAATCATCTGACCATTGAGCTGATCTTCCTCATAACCCAAGCTCACTCCTCCTGCTCCCAAGGTGATTCAAAGATCCAACATAGGTTGTTGGCAACTTTAGGACATCTAGCAGTTAAAGGCCATCCAACTCAGTCTTCGTTAAAGAACTCACCCGTATACACTTGACATTATTAAACTCATCCTGAGATAGAATATCAAGGTTATACAAATGCATTCTTCTTTCAACCTATGAAGAGGTGACATGTTTCTAAAGCAACTTGTATTGTGAGTCAATTTAGCATTGTATTTTCTATTTCTTTGGAGATGTTGCCTTTCTCGTAGCCTTTAAATGCTTATAAATAATGGTTGGTGAGGATTAGTTTAGATCTTTTTGGATCTGCTTATGCTTAGTGGATCTCCAAGCATTTTCTATATTCATCACTACTTGTACTACAGATTTTTTAGTTAGTGATCTCTCTCTCTCTCTCTCTCTCTCTCTCTCTCTCTCTCTCTCTCTCTCTCTCTCTCTTCTTTCTCTCTATTTCTCTCTATCCCATAAGATTTCAGCTTAAAACTCATAGAGTTTGCCTGCTAGTAAAGTCAAGCTTTACCCACGAATTATTTGAGTTCAGCATCCATAAAAATACAGTAACCTCTGCAAATGCTCGTGGCACATTATTGTATTTTCCAAACATTTGACCACATCTTCTTCCACACATACAAAGTTATCCACATTTTCAAATTTAGACTAATGAAATGACTTTCAACTCATCTCACAATGGAAAATATTTTGTTAGAGCTACTCTCCATTATCCATCATGGGGTACCATCATTCATGCTTGCCTTCTCGGTTATAGGAAAGCTACCAAGCAATGTACTCTCAGCTTTCCCTACCATAATCATCTGGCCATGACAAGCCAAGCTCAATTATTCTCCTTCCTATGTGCTTTGAAGCTCCAACATATGCGGTTGGAGACTCTAAGACATCTACCAATTATAGGCCCTCCGATGTAGAACTCTCTAAATGAACTTATCCATGCACACTTTCCCATACACACTCGATGCTATTAAACTCAAAAGAGAATGATTATCAAAGGTTATGTGAAGCCATTCACTTTTCAGCCAATCATAAGGTGACATGTGTCTAGGGTTGTTTGTTTTGTGGTTCATTAAAGCGTTGTATTTTCTATTTCATTGTAGATATAGCATTTCTTATACCATTCAAATCCCTATAATTTGGATATTTTTTAGTCTGGTGGATCGTCTAGCATTTTTGTACTTATAGCACTACTTGTACTACATACTCTCTCTCTCTCTCTTTCTGCCATGAGTTTTGAGGTTAAACTCACAGAGCTCTCGGTTGCTAGTGAAGTCGTGTATCAACCACAGAAATATTTGAAATCAACATTATTAAAGATGGCGGTAAGCTCTATGGATGCCTGCTGCGTGTTCTGCACATGCAAAGCTAGCCAAACAGTAGACCACGTCTTCTTCTGCACATGCAAAGCTTTTGTCTATCGGGATAATCTATCTGTGGATGTATCCACGGCTTCAAATTTTGATTGATGGACTCAAACTAGTATGAATAAATAGAAAAAAAAAATCTATGATAGATTTTTCCATTAGAAAAAGCTAAAGAAATTATCGAATAAACATTCAGATTATTTTTGTGGTGGAATAAATGGCATACTTATTTAGAAAATTATTTTTAAGAAACTTCTTCTGTCATTCAATAGATAATTGGCACTTCTTTTGATTTGATAAATATAGAAGAAAAAGTAATTCTTTCAACTCACCGCCTCAATTATAAATCCTTAGACTTCATTTGAGACATTTTTCTTTCTGTTTTATAAAACAACTTTTTCCTACATAATTTTTTTGGACTAGTAAATTGCTTTAAAAAGTAGTAAGAAAGTTGTTCCAAATGAAGCCTAAATAGGCTAAGAAAATTTGAATTAAAAAAAGACAAGCAAACTAAACTTTAAATAAATGTTCTTATTTATCAGCTTCTCTTTATGTTATTATGAATAGATATCCTTTATACCTAATGCTGCACATTATATATTCAAGGCACCAACAAAGAATAGAGAGCATACCTTCTATGTTCCTTTATGTTTTTTTTCACTTCAATGATGATGGCCTACACAGCCTTTCCTTTATAATAAAGCAAATCATGCAACATCTCTAGCTTTAAAACAATTGTGGAACTTTCAGCTTCTTCTCAGAACCAAATAATGGCCGACACAACTACTCTTCTTAATAGGAGAACCTTTGAAAACCCCTTTCTGTGTAGGCTTAAAGAATCCCATTCTTTGTGGCCTTCCTCTTGTCTTGTACTCATCTAAAGGAAGAGTCGATATGTAACATAAAGTGGTGAAACAGAAGCATTATTTCCTTGTAGGGTCATCCCTCTCTTCTTCCTCCTATGCTGCTCTTGGTTCTAATTATTGGCACACCTACTCCACTATCTGAGGACATAAGGCTATTAAAATTAATTATTTATATGAAAGGTTAAAGAGGTGCAGTTGGATGAAGAAGGACAATGCTTCCTATAAAAATTTTCTTTCATTGTATTCATGAAGAAAACAACTCAATAATGGAAATGTCTCAAGGAACTATTCATTTGGTATAGATGGATTAATGAAATGCTATTGTAACATAAAATTTGAATTTTGTTTACTTTTAGTTTGTAAAATTAATAAACCAATTGATTTGAATTTGAAAAATTGAAAAATAATTGGACCTGAATGAATAGGTTATATATATATATGATGTATATTGAGTTGGGCATTAAAAATAAACTGTTCATGTTAAATTTAAATGATTATGACATTTCTTTTCAATTTTTAATGTATGTATAATTGTAATAATATGAAAATGGAGCTAAAATTTTTAAATTTCAAAACTTCGAAGTAGTTAAGCCGAATACTTTAAGAATAAGCTCTATGATCATTCAAATTAATTTTTTATCAAATTTATCATCAAAACGATCATTTCGATGAGATACACCCAACAATATTGAAAACACATTGATATGAGTCCAACTAGACCTAAACCGAATATTCAAAACACTACCTAGAATCTTCTCAAGACCATTTTTTAGACCAATCAACAAACAATTCTTATATGCTTGCAGCAAAGGTAGCATCTAAAAAAAAAAAGAAAAAAAAAAACTGAGAAGCCTTATGATGCTTAGAAATTAGTTTATGCATGGTGCATCTAATGGAAAGTTATGATTTATGGTCGAAAGGACCAAAATATGTCCATCTTCAAATCTATAAATAGACATTACTTCCAGACTTTCATAGATGGTTACAAGGGTCTTGAAGAAGGATTTTGGAGGAGAGAATCCAGTGCTCTGCCCACTACTAAAAACAAAACCCATCATCATCATTAATCCTCATATCCACTGTCCTTGCCATGGTATCCGTCTATCACCAACATCAAGGTTTACATCTACCACCAACAATAGCACAAACGATTATTAGTGCCAATAACAGTGATGCATTCAATCGTTAACAATTCTAATGCTAACCATTTTAAATATGGCAAACACCCACTATCATTGCCAACATGGATGTCCAACCCTTTCTATTATGGTTGAAACTATTCCTCACTTACAAGGCCAATCTTCATCATCAATAACAAGTCCAACTATCAGTCCTAATCAAATAGGACCCCCACATATATAGGTCCTACCATGTCAGTTATGATAGGCCAACCTAAGATCTAAGTCTTAGGGGCTTTCGTAATTCTTCTAGTACATCATACAGACAATAGTGCTTCTAATTAACTTCGATAAACATAATAAAATAAACTCATATATAAATTTAATTTCATTTCATCTATCATTAAAATGTATATATAACATCTACACTATATTATATGGCTCACATATCCAAAGTAAATAAATCGCATAACTTGACACCATTGTATGAAATTAGAATAATATCTATACATCCTCAGATAAATCAGATGTTGAATTAAGCTACTCACCAGGCTCTTTTCTATACCCATTACTTAAGACAGAAGAAGAATAGGTGTGAGCCAACATATCTAAATAGGTCACACCCACTGATATAAATTTATAATATTCTATTTATTATCTAATTAAGAAAGTGCAATAAAAAGAAATTAATCATATCGAGCATAAAATAAATTATAGATTTTTGAAATAAAGCATAATGTGTATTGAAAGTAAATAAACAAGTACTTCATTTATTAGAGAAGAAAGTAATAAATTTCTCTCAAGCTGTTATACCTCCCATCAAAACATATATAAAAATGTTGGCCCTTATGATTCCCTACACTAGCATAATGAAAATAGGCTCTATTGATTCCTAATGCCTAGCATTTATCAGATATTTAGAAATTTAGTCCTTAGTGACACACTATACATTTAACACTATAATAGAACTTCCACCACACATTTCAACTCCTTAAAATCACAAATATTAGCTTAAAAAAGTGTGGGCTCAAAAAATTTGGCTCTGGCCTATGCTAGTTGTGCTTTTCATTTCTTCAGAGGAGTTTTAACAAATTTAAGTTCTCGGGTAAATTTTGGAAGGCATATGGGTTTGTAGATAAAACACTATCCAGATATTTTACCCTCTCGATCAATAAATTTTATGAGGACTTTATGATCTTAGCTCTGATTTCTTATAGGCACAAACCCCTATAGTTAATTACCCCTCTCGATCACGAGAGAGAACTTTCTATTAAGGTTAATCATCAATAAATGCGTCATATTCGTAGATACGTAGTATCGGGCATATAGTAACATCATGTGTATTCAAGATTAAAAATTTGAAGGTGGATATTTAAAATTGGAAATTCACTATCTTGCATTTAAAGCGGATGGTGGGGGAATAGATGATAGACTCGTTCAAGATCCCATGGTTGTGTCATTGCGGGACATTGTGGACCCTGGTATACTTAGTCAAAGGAGGTAGTTGACCCAACCTGACAGAAGTATCCTTATTGGCAGCCATGGGTTACTCATCTAAGGGTAACTTATAAACCTAGGGTGAATGTTTGTCTAAGGGAATAATTTTGAATCTACCTTAGCTAATATTGGCTTTTATACCTTATCAATCATATCCTATTGATTCATATCTCAAGGATTTAATTCCACTAAGGAATATATTGGATCTGGCCTTAATCACTATCTTATAGTGCCATTTGGCGGCAAAATAACTCAATTCAGAGGGCCCCGAGTCATAACCATTTATCCTGCAATGCAATTTGGCAACAAAATCGTTGGTTAGAGGACATGTATCACGTCCTTATTGGCAAGAGATTATTTGAGAATGGATCCTATTGATATTTTCAACTAGGAATTAGCTCTATGTGAGCTAAAGTAAATTTCAATTTGTCCACCTTAGCAAACTATTGCTGAGGGTGGATGGACTTTACTTTATGTGTTTTGATGGATCATTTCAACTTCAAATATTTTGGATTTCAAGATTTTTGGATTTTTATGGGTATTTGGGTGGAGCTTTGAATGTTGGAATGAAATCCCTTCGGATGAGATTTGCATTCAATGCGACCATCATCAGAGTATTTGGGGTCAGTTATATTCATTGACTAAACCTTCTCGACTCTATCCACTTGTCGATGGAGGATCAGGTTCGTCATTAGTTTTATGTCTTTGCCAGTGAATTCTCATTATTATAGGCCTTGAATGCCTAATATGAATGTATTAAGACAAATATATCAGTAGTCACAACCATATATTTGTTTGATGGTTTGAACCCCGTCGACTCCTATTGACCTGCATAGAAGGATTGAGTTTGAACTTGAATTCTCTTATTGATCCATGCAGCATCCCTATATGTCATGTGTGTACTTATAACACACTTGTCGGACCCATGTGAGTTTATGATTATACTTACCCCTTGTGTACCCATATGTATACAAACTACGGTGCATGTGTAGGGGAATTTTCTTGAATTATCTGCCATTGATCAGTTGTGTTAGCAACTGTCATTCAAAAGCAATCCTCTATTTGGAATCTTATTGACCCCTTCTAAATGATAAGTTTTTGATAGTAGCTCATAGGCTTTCTATTCTTTATATCTTGTAAGTTACTTGATACTTGTCGAGGTCTTCATGTTTTTTGCATTTTTCTATAATCTTTGAATTTACTTTGAGTCACTTAATTGCACTGGCTTTTACTATCACTTTATGAGTTGTGTTTATGAGAGTTTAGCATATCAACTCATAAGTTCATATTTGGATATTTGTCTATCATAAGTTCTTTATCACTTTTGACAGCGATCATGCTCACTAGGAGTTTATTCCATTAGTATCATCCAACTCCTCTTTGCAAACTCGTGGACCCGCCAATGTGGGCAATATGGACATCATTTTATTTATATGTATACTGACGATCCATAATTGCCTTTGAGAGTTGATTGTATCTTGAGTGTTGATTTTTCTCATCAATAGTTGTATAATGATCCTTCATGAATCTCTCATTTGCTCATGAGCAATTCATGTTCAACGAGATTTTAATGTAAATCCTTCATTGCTTCATTTATCCTTGTTCTTTGCATGATCAAGACATTTAGTTTCAATAGAGTTAAATTCCCTATGATCATGAGTTTTAGCTTTCAATTAACTTTTTCATTCTAACCCAAGCTTGCAAACTCCTTCAAGTCAAGTCAAAGTTGTTTACATTCGGATTTAATTATTTAATTCCATTTGCACTTGTTCAAGTTCTTTGCGACCCCCGGATAAAGTTTAACTTTGAATCGATATCAAATTTTAGTCCTTTGTATAATTGTCCAAATTCATGTCTCCTGTGATTCATGAAAGTTCAAGTTCTTTTGCATTTAGTATGGACTTTGCTAGCTTACAAATTACATCTTCACTTTGGATGTTATATTGTTTTTCCTTCGGCTCAATTTACAATCTTTTGTTTGTTGTCATTTAGGTCCAAATTCGAATTTGATTTGGGTCAACTTTAATTTTAAATTATGTTTAGTTTATCGTTTAAGTGAAGTCCAAATTTTAAGTTCATTTCATCTGAATCCAAAATCATGTTCCTTGCTATACAAATAAAGTCCTCTAATGTCCAAAACTTTCTTCAATTTCTGGTCTTTTTTAGATAAAATTTTGGTAGTGTCCTGACATTTCCCCCATTTAGGGAAAATTTTAGAAGTCTGGGCCTCTAAATATGCTAGAGAAAAGCATATATGGGTAGTGTTGGATGACACCAAGGCCAAAAGTCTTCAACTCCCACCAAGCCAAAGAAAGGCGTGCATGGGTCTTCGGGCACCTGATAAAAAAAAGGCAATTTTTACCAAATATGCGGGTACTTATATTTTTGCCCCACCATGCTAAGAAAGCATGCACAAGGTTTGCCTACCTCATTGTAAGCGCCGCGCCGAGTTCCTTGCCACCACACTAGAGAAAAGCGTGCATAGGGGGTCCCTCAGTGTGCCTCAAATACTAAAAATATGACTAGCTTTAAGAAACTAGCCGCCTCGTTGCAAGCCTCGCAACACTATAGCATATTTGTTCATGATTAAACAATTTTTAGTTAAATAATATAGTGCGCATTTCGAATTAGCTAGTGGAAATTTTTCAAAAAATACCAAAATGTCGAGAATGGCTAGCTCTACATCACAGAAAGTTACAAGAAAAAATTATTGTTGCAACTCGAGCTTATGAGTTTGTGTTTTTGATGATAACAAATATTATGGCTCACCTTCCGTTATCAACTTGTATTTGCGATATATATTTGTTTGTGTGTATACTAACATTTCAAGAATACCATGCAACATCAAACAAAGAATCAGAGCTCAAGATTCGGTTAAATATTGTTGTGTTGTAAAAGAGTTTGTAATATTCCTTGATGTAATTTTTGATTTCTTGAGTCAAGTCTTGTAAGGGTGTATGCTTGTTTGGTGACCATGCACACACACACTCAAGGGAGTGAGATCTAGTCAAATTCAAAAGATCAAGTTTTGAACTAATCATACTGGATGATTTTGGATCGTCTAGGATGATCCTTTACAATCTTGGAAAACAGCCGCCAATGACAATTTATGCAAGATTCTAAGATTTAATTTTTGTTCTAATCATCCCGGCTGATCTGGATCATCCAGGATGATCAATACAAATCATGACTAAATTGATCATGTGAATAAGAGACTAATTATGGCTAAATTTCTCAATCATATCATCCTGGATGATCTGCATATCATCCTGGACGATCTGCATATCATCCTGGACGATGTTTACCGACATACTTGATTTTCCCAAATCGATCAGGACGAAATACCATAATTTCCCTTCTACATCATCCTGGATTATCTAAATATTGTCCTGGACGATATGTAAATTTTTTGTACTTATCATCCTGGAGTATCATAATATCATTCGGGACTATCAGGACAAATTCTGCACAGCGTACGGGACGATCCTGAGATCGTCCAGGACAATTCTGAGCGCCAAAATTGAGTTTTTAGGATTTTTAGAAGCTTCCTTTTTATGCAAATTATACGGGACGATCTGGCGATCGTCCTGGATAATAATGCCAGTATGTTGCAATTAATGAGCTCATTTTGAGCTCTTTTATTTAAGCTTTGACAAGGCACTTTGTATGTGTCTTTGGCAACCATTGTAGCTTCGTTCTTTTGGGGGAAAGTTGAAGAGAGAGCTTAAAAGGGAGAGAGGAAAGGGTGGAGTTTGAGAGAGGGAGAAGTTCCTTGGAGGGGGACTCAAGGGAGTGTGGAGGGGGATTCCACACGGTTTCTCTGGTGAGCTTGTACCTTAGTACCGTCGGATTCAAGGCTTATCTTGAGGGAAGTTCACGAAAGAAGAAGATCTCTTTGGTGACAAAGGACCCGACTACTCCGCCGCACCGGGGAAGGTGGAAGTGATTTTGTAAGGGCTTCTCCGCCTAGTTGTCGGGGCAAAAGGAGAAACACTTAGTTTAGTACAATACTCGGAGGGTGCCTCTAAGGAGTGAACGTAGGTCAAGGTTTGATCGAACCACTATAAATCTGGTGTGTTCTTTTCTTTATAATTTTCGCATTAAATTTTTTTTGTGGTGAATTTTGGTTTGGTTTGAGTTTTGTTTTAAAGATGTTTAAAATACCAATTCTCCTCTCTCTTAATTAGCCTTGGGCCAGTTCATAAGGGGCTTAACATCCCTAACAAACTTTCTAGTAGTATCAGAGTGGGATTCATAAAAACTAAGTTTGAAAACTTTTTAAATTTTGATCCATGACTAACAATGGAAATCGTAATACTATGGAAGGGTATTTTATTACCCAATCACCTTTGTTTAATAATATCCCTTTTGATTTTTGGAAAACTCGCATGTCTATGTTTTTACAATCAATTGATTATCGCATGTGGATGCTTGTTAAGGATGATTATACACCTCTAACTGGTAAACTTAATGACGTTATTATTCTCCTTCCTTTTACTGATTGGACTCATGATGATAGAGATTTAGTATAATTTAATGCAAAGTATTTAAACTATTTTTTCTATGCTTTAAAATCTTAAGATTACATACGTGTTTCAACTTGCACAACTGGTAAAGAGATTTGGGATAAATTGTGTATTACTTATGAAGGAACCAAAGAAGTTAAGCAATCTTTTTTGAATATTTTAATGCATGATTACAAACTTTTTTGCATGAAACCTTATGAGACGATCTTAGACATGTATACTAGGTTTATTCAAATTGTTACATCATTACATGCTTTAGGAAAGGAGTTTTCAAACTTTAAAAAAGTTAATAAAATTCTTCATTGTCTAATTGATAAGTTTGATATCAATGTTGTTGCTATTTGTGAATCAAAAAATTTGAATGAGTATTCTATTGATAATTTGATTGGCTAACTCATTGCCTACGAGCAAAGTTTGGGTCAAAGACTTTTGGATACAAGTGAAATGATAGTACTAAATGTTGAAGATATGGAGAAAAGTGACTTAGTTGGTAACGAAAGCGATGACTTATCAAGTAAATTGGAAAGCTCACTAAAGCATAAGCATTAACAAAAGTGGAATAAAAGTAAAAATGATAAGAATGTTAAGGTTTCTTCTGATGTTATTTGCTTTGGATGTAGAAAACTTGGACATATAAAAAATCAGTGCCCTAATTTGAGAACTCGTCCTGGAAGAAAAAAGGCTAAAGCTAAGCAAATTATAGAAAGGGCAATAATATAAAGTAAAATGTCTCCTGGGCAGACCTAGCTTCTGAATCATCAGATTAGGAGCAAGATGATGTTTAAATTATTTCGTGTGCTTTTTTTTTTTTGCATATTTTGTTCGTTTTTTATGTTTTTGATGTGTTTTTTTTATTTATTCTTTTTTCATTCTTTCTTTCTTTTCTTTTCTTTTTTTTTCTTTGTTAAATTTTTAATTTTGTTTTTACTTTTTTTAAGTAATGTTTTCTATTTTTTAAAATAAAAATTATAAAAATGAAAAATTACCTCCTATTTTTCTTGAATTCTTATTTAAGTTGTGGTTGACTTCTCTAAAAACAGTTAAAAAAAAGAAACTCATGATTTTGACTCTCAATCTCTATTTCCTAAAAGAAGTTATTCTACTTTTTATTTAAAATCTTCATCATATTTTATATGAAATTTTGAAACTGGACTTTTTTTATCTCCCTATATTTTATCTATCGCATAGGAATCTTTTGCAAGTTGTTGAATCTACCTCATAATTTTCCTAATCAAGTAGTTTATTGTGTCAATAGAATGGGTTTATTTTTGTTTTTAAAATTTTAGAAAGGTAGCATTTTAAAAAAAAATAGCCAATGACGTCAAATCAAAAGATACGCAATGACGCTAAATTGAGAAAGATACACAAAATGTATCAAAAGAAAAAGGTGTGCAAAGTGCGCTAAAAAACTGACAAGAGACATAAAATAAGCCCACAAGGAATATGCCTACCTTTTCTATTTTATTCAAAGCTTAAGAAAACCCTTGATATTTTTTATACTTGATCTTGAAAATCATGATTCATGATTCACCAATTTTTGCATTAATCTTCTATTAGATATATTTTATGAAAGGAGTTTTGAAAAAATAATGTTTCTTTTTCTAATTTATTCCTTGATTTAGATATTGGACTAAAAAGTTTTTTATCGTTTAAAAGAACTTGAGCTTGGATTAATAATTTCTGAATTTCTTATCTTTATTGGATTATGTAGTGTCAATCCATTCCTTACTAAGTTTTTTTTTAAATTAAGAGATAACTTTTTCTTTTTTAAGTTTTTTTGTGCCCCTTCTCTTTTTGATAATATCAAAGGGGGAGAATGTATTGTTGTATTTGTTTTGTATTGTTGTGTTTGTATCTTTTTTTTCTTCTTTCAAAAATAAAAAACAACAAAAAATTTTTGTTTCCCCTATTTTAAAAGTTTTATTCTAGTGAGGGGGAGATTAGGAGAAAATATTTTCAATATTGCAAATTCAATCAGTAATATTTGCCATCATAAAAAAGGGGGAGATTGTTGCAACTCGAGCTTATGAGTTTATGTTTTTTATGATAACAAATATTATGGCTCACCTTCTGTTATCAACTTGTATTTGTAATATATATTTGTTTGTGTGTATACTAACATTTCAGGAATACCATGCAACATCAAACAAAGAATCAGAGCTCAAGATTGGGTTGAATATTATTATGTTATAAAAGGGTTTATAATATTCATTGATATAATTTTTTATTTTTTGAGTCAAGTCTTGTAAGGGTGTATGCTTGCTTGGTGACCATGCACACACACACTCAAGGTAGTGAGATCTAGTCAAATTCAAAAGATCAAGTTTTGAACTAATCGTACTGGATGAGGAGTGGTGCCTCTCAGGAGTGGACGTAGGTCAAGGTTTGATCGAACCACTATAAATCTGGTGTGTTCTTTTCTTTATAATTTTCGCATTAAATTTTTTTTGTGGTGAATTTTGGTTTGGTTTGAGTTTTGTTTTAAAGATGTTTAAAATACCAATTCACCTCTCTCTTAATTAGCTTTGGGCCAATTCATAAGGGGACTAACATCCCTAAAAAACTTTTAATTTCATGGTTCAAAATGATCAAGAATAGTGAAATATGAATTTATAAATATAATAAAAAAAACCTAAATTTTTTATATTTTCTTAAAACTGAGATAGGCAGAATTTATCCTACTTTAATCTAAACACATTTTTGAGCTAAGCCGACAATAGAAAATTAATGGAGTCTCCTAAACCCAAAGTTCTCTCTCTCTCTCTCTCTCTCTCTCTCTCTCTCTCTCTCTCTCTCTCTCTCTCTCTCTCTCTCTCTACCCTTCTTCCTAAGGATGTGAAGTAGATTTGTAAAAAAAATTAAATGGTCAAAATATATATTTTATAAAATTAAGCCTAGCACCACAATGTTTGATCCTGCATGCTGCAGCATTGCTCATAGGAAGACACTATGCCCCAATGTCATGCACCACCATCGTAATATTAATTTTTATTGGCAAAAAGATAGAGATCGCGATGTCAGGCACTAGCTACTATGGCACCATAACACCTTAAGGGAAAAAATCTATATATCTAAATCAATGCACACAATACCTCAGAACCACTTTAGAACATATTTGGACATTTACATGCATGCAGAACATTCCTAAACTCATGAGAGGGGTGTTAAATGTAAAAAATTAGTGAGTTGCCTTTATTAAAAATATGGTCATAAAAGGTATACTATGCCCTAATTAAGGAGCTGTTACAATTATTTTCTTCTCAGAAAAATGTCATCCTTAACATTTAAGAACTTAAATTATTGGAATAGGTCAACATATAATTGTCTTTTTTTGAATTCATTCTCCAAGATAGCTTCTCTATCTATTATATGCTTTCACTAATCCTTAGCCATTGTGATCTATCTATTTATTCCTTAAACATCTAATGATTTGTGCCAAAATCCTTTTTGGTTCCTCCATGTAGCTAAGATTTGGATTTATCGCAACTTCTTTTGCTGATATTTGATGTCCAAAATTAAATACCCACTTTCTTAGAGACAACACATCAAATACATTATGAAAATGTAACATATACTTTGGAAACTCTACCTTATATGTAGATTTTCCAATCCTTTCAGTTATTTCAAACAATCCGACCTACCTTGGACTCAAATTACCTTCTTTTCCAAACTTATTGATGCCTTTCATCCATCTGAATTTCATATATATGAAATCTCCAACCTGAAATTATACGACTCGGTGCTTTGAATTATAGTACTATGTTTATCTATCTTATACAATATTCTGTCTATCCCTAACTAAAAGAATCTTTTTAGTAGCATTTTTAATTAAGGTTGGCCCAATCAGACTCCTTTCACCTACATTTGTCCACAAAAGAGGGGTTGTATACTTGCTATAGTATAGAGCTTCATAAGTGCAAGAACCTCCCAACTACTCCCAAAGTCTATAGCATAGAACCTTTAAAGGTCTTCCAAAACCTTGATAAGCCTTTCAAACTATCCTTCAATTTGTGAATGAAATGTAGTTTTATGCCTAGAGTTTACTTAATACATTTCCACAGTTTGGAAGTAAACTTATCATCTCTATATAAAAAATTATCACTTTTGGTATCCCATATAATTGAACAATCTCTCACACATGTACCTATGTCAATCTATCTATTGAATCATACTATCATTGAATCAGAATGAAATGTACAAACTTCTTGAGATGATTTACTATGACCCATTTAGTATTGTGTCATTGCCTCGATCTAGGGAACCCATAGCAAAATTTATTGTCACTTCTCCCCATTTCCATTCTGGGATAGTTAAAATTATAGAAAAATTTGTGGTTGTTAATGCTCTACTCTACCTTGACAAACTAACAGACTTCACACTTAGAAACAAAATTTGTGACATCATTCTTTAATCCAAGCCATAAAAATATTCCTTTTATAACACTGTACATTTTATTGCTCTCTAAAAGAATAATATTACCTGAGTGATAGGCTACATGCATAATATCATGTCTTAAATTTCCAAAATTAGGAAACCACAATTTGTATTTATAGAATATAATACAAGAATAAAATAATTATAGTTTATACTTCTTACTATATTTTATTTGATCAACCAATTTTAGGTACTCTCGTTCTAACATTTAGGCCTTTTTAGTCCTTTCCTACATAGATAGTTGAATAGGCATTTGAGTCAAAATGCTAGAATCTCGATCAATAGAGGTAGTCACCTCCAACTCTAATTTTTTCATATCTTGAATAAAAAAATTGCTATAATTCAATAGTAAACTAAACATTCTAGAATTCCTACTCATGGCATCTTCCACTAAATTGGCCTTAGCAGGCTGACATTAAATAATCAAATCATACTCTTTAATTTGTTAAAGTAACCTTCTTTGCCTCAAATTCTAATCTTTCTAAGTGAATATGTATTTCAGACTGTGGTGATCAATAAAATTCTTGCACTTGACTTCATATAAATAGTGCCTTCAAATCATCAATGTAAAAATAACACAAGAAGTTCCAAGTTATTCATCAAATAACTTCTCTCATGTGGCTTCAACTACGTCAAAGCATATGCTATAATAATTTTATGTTGCATCAAAATTCATCACAAACCCTTTAGTGAAGTCTTGATGAGCACCAAAAAACCATTCATTTCTAACAAAATAGTCAAAAGTTGAGCAGATATCAAGCAATCCTCCAATTTTTGAAAACTCCCCACACAATCACATGTCAAATAAAAGCTACTGACGTCTGAATCAATATCATAGAGGAGCAAAATTTTGGGAAAATCCTTTTTTAATTTCCTATAATAGTTAGCCATAACTAGAAAGATACATGCCATGGATACAATAGCAGGGCTCGCCCAATCAGTAATAGCCTGAACATTTTGGAGATCTAAAAAACCGCCAGCGTTACTCACCATACACCCAAAAAATGAAATACTCTTCAACAAAAAAATTTACACTTGAGGAACTTGGCATATATTTAATGATGCTTTAGTGTCTCTAAAATAATCTTTATATAAGCCCCATGATTCACCTCAGAAGCTGAGTATATAAGAGTATCATCTATGAATATGATGACAAACTGATCCAAATGCTCCCTTAATACCTTGTTCATGAGATTGATGAAAACTGCAGGCACTCTAGTCACCCCAAAGGCATGAATAAGAACTCAAAATGCATGTATTAGGTACTAAAAATAGTCTTCATCTTATCTGCCTCTCTTACTTTCACTTATTTTTTTACTTTTCTGGAATCTCTAGGTCCAAACCTACTCTTATTTCCATAAAATCTATAATTGTGCACTTCACTACCAAATCTCTTTCTACTAAAAACTCATTATGTTAAGTACCCAACATATAATTTTCAATTAGACAAGATCTCCTCCTTTGCCCTGACCTGAAGCCATTTAATCATATATGATGAGCTCAAGAGCCTAGTAAGCATCCAAATCCAACAATTGAACTTAAAATATAACAAAAGAGTAATATACATTTCAACAATCAAATCATTGCAGTGGCATTAATATGATCACGAATCAATGCATAAATAATAAAATACACATACTATAATAATTAAGTCAAAGCAATAAAATTGTATAGTAATAGTAATAATGAATTAATAGGATGCATTTCAATAGTGACACTAAATAAGAAGTCCTAGTTTAAGTGATGTTTTTTAGTAAGCAGTACTCTGTATCAATATCTCATTAGCTCAATAAATATAGTCATTACTCTTTACCCATCAGCACAGTAATAATTTCTTATAACTCCCAATCTCCATCATATGAATTAGTAGAAGATAACACTAAACCACATCATTTAAAGGAAATTTATTAGCCCATAATCTTGTACAGGTTAATTAGTCTCTAGCCAATGTCAGAGAAACCAACATTTATTTGTCCTCACACATATTGTTATAATAATATTATAACAATAATAACAATCACCTATTACTCAATAACATATCCATACTTTTTTTATATACTTATATTAATAGTATGCTTATAGTAAAAATATCAATTATTCATTAGTAGAAATAGTACAAAATACATTAACTTCTATTTTACTCCATGAAATTTAATAAATGTTATAATCAAAATACCATGGATAGTTAGTACAATAAAATATAAAAATTTGTGCAATAAAAGTTTAACAAATCTTCAAAAAAATACGATAAAATTAGTTTGGGAAGAATTAAACAGTTAAAATAAAAATCTTTGAAAATAGAGATAGATTTAGAACCACCTATAATGATATGAGCAATTTCTATAAAAGTAGCAAAGCGATTTGACCACTTAAAATCAACTGTATCACATTCTCTCTATTGCACCACAATTCAAATAGAAATTTAGATTTTCTTTCATTCTCAATTAGTTTAAGAAATTTGTATTTTCACATGAAATGGTTAACTCTAGGTGAGCAAGAGGTAGAAAACTTTAGTGTGGTGGGGGGTTTATTGTAGGTGGAGGACATAGGTTGGGTTGGTTTGGCAGGATTGAGAGCACTACAATGTGTATATTTAGATGAAACAAGTCAGGATGGAAGTCTCCTAGGTTTGTGGCTTTTACATCCACCTGAAGGGAGAGTAGCAATAATAGAAATGGAAGAAGGTTTGGAAGGACACAAGGTGGCAAGGTGAACCAAAGAACCATAAGTTTCACAAGAGGTGGGTTTCCATTCAAATTGGGTTTTAGAATCATGGTTTTTCATGCAATAGAAATAGGAATCTCCTTTGGAAAGAGGATTTTTTGGTACTTGAAAGCATACATGCAAAATGTCAGGATAGTTTTCTTAGCGGTAAGGGTATTAAGTGCCAAGGGATAACTAATGGTGATCTCTTATTTAGATATTTCTTCTAGATTCTAATAGTAGAGGGGTAAGTTATGGATCTTAACCTGTATGGGAATAGATCAAAATTCATCATGTTTTGGTCTAAATCGATTGGACCATTTTTATAGGAGGAAAGGCTTGTCCAAAAAGAACCACAACCCCCAACACTGGGCAATATCATGATCTTCTAGGACAAAAAAAAAATCAAAAGGAAGAATTTTTCATTAAGAGATACCAATTACATCATACCTTTGTGATCTCAAGATCTATGGAAGGCTGGTAGAAGAGCTTCATTATATAGTCTATGACTAATGGAGTAGCCTACCAGGGAAAGCCTCCATTCTGTAGAACCATTAGAGAATTATGTGGAGGAATAATGGAAAGGGGAAAATCTTAAGTAATTGGATTGCGAGATGAGAGAAGTTTTTTCACTTCAAAGATGGAGGGTTATGTGGTGAAGTAGGGGGGCCAACGGCCTACTACTAGAAAGGGTAGAAAATGGGGGAAAGTCAGTGCTGGGAGAAGGGGACAGCAATGGAGGTGGGAGGAAGGAGGAGGGGAGAAGGACAACAAGAGTGTCGGCTAGGGTACCAAGGAGAAACTAGCATAGATACTTGTTATTATCCACCCAAGCTAACTCTTTAGGCTTTAGATTCATTAGGACAAATATTTTGATGGGGATCTCTTATTTCTATTTTTTTAGAATGTGATTTAGAATATTCTACCTCCAATTTTGAATTAGATGAGTTTTATACTCATCAAACTTATTTTAAAATGTGTGTAATATATATTTAATTAAACAATATATTCACTACACTAATATTAAAATAAATCTAATGGATTTTTTATATTTAAATCAAAATATTTTTTACCTAAAATTTCTCTTATAATTAATATAACTTAATCAATAATAGTTCCTTTCAAAAAAAAAAAAGAGAGAAAGAAACATAAAAGCTAATAGAACATCTTACATTTTCACGCTAAAACATGGACCCAAGCGAAGCCTAAGGCTTCGTTTGGGATGGCTTTCTTTTTAACTTCTTAAAATAGCTTTCTAGTATAAAAATAAAAAATTTGTACTATAAAACTACTTTAATAAGTAGTAAGAAAGTTGTCTCAAATGAAACTTAAAGCTCTTATAATTAATGTGATTTGTATCTGTTTGAGTAGCAATAATATTTTATAATGGTTGTAATAAAACTACTAAGGGGAAAACAATTTAGAATAAGGAACACTTTAAGTCAATTTTCTAAGTATGTTATATATATCAAAATTAAAATTTCTATTTGGCTACTCATTCTAATAGCACTATTTAAAAAATTTATGTGCTAGAATGTTATTTACACCAACAGCTTTAAATATTCCACACATTATAACCTCCATTATAAAAAGAAACTAACCTAAAAATTTCAAGTATGGGTTGACCCATTTAATAGATGGATCAGGTTCAGTTTGAATTTTTGGGCCTGTTTATTAAATAAGTTGGATTCAAATTGACCTGTGAACTAATTTTTGACTCGAAAATGTCATATTTAACATATTTTTTCCTTAATTTTCTTTTACATATAGGAATAATCTTATTATTATTTTATTAAATATTCTATTTTTTAGAGTTAATATTTTTTTTAAACCAATACAAGTTAATGGGTCAGATTAGAGTCATTCAGGTTGCTAGCTCATCGAGTTCGGGTTGGGGTTTTAGACTTGTTTATTAAACATGTCAAGTTCTGATTAACCAGATTTGATTCAGGTCAATTTTAGGTTTCACCAAAACCCGACCAGTCAACCTATTTTGAGACCCCTAGCTAGCTGCAGTCGTTCCAAATAGACCCTAAGAAGATGGCTTTGGATGATGGTGTAGAGCAACTAAGATTAGAAAGTGATGCTCTAAATCATTAATGATAAATAATTAAGCTCTTATGAAACAACTTAAGCAAAGCCAATCAACCATGTTTGTAATGGTGTGTTACAACTGCCATCTACTAATTAATTTTAAAAAGTCGCAAAGATGGGTAAAGAGTTCCCCAAACTTCGCACCACCATTGATAATTAGTGTTCATTCTTAATTAAATATCCTCTTAGTGAATGATAACACCATTTTAGCTTTGTAAGTGGGGAAGTCATTATCTTTAATTAACCAAAAGTTGATGTGGACCCCAATATAGCCAGAATTCCTTCTATGGAATTGCAGAAAAATGAGTTTAAAGCTTGTAAAACTTCTTCATATAGGTGAAGCCTTCTTACTTTAAAGTAATTAGGAGCTATATTAAATAAGGGACTTTTTCCAATTAAAAAAAAAGTTGCTTTTGGAAACAAGGCTAAGAACTAGGAGAAATTATTACGTGTAGTTATCAGATCGTTTAGGGACGAATTCAGGATGCACAACATCAGCCCAATATATATAAAATGGTGACGTGGCGCTTCATGATTCATCTCTTGATTGCATCTGATGACTGCACATAATAATTTCATAGAACTAAAGGCTAGCTTACTACAGTAGTACAGTTGCAATTTTTCTAAAAATAATTACAAAGTTATTGTTAAAAATAATAATTTTTTAAAAGTAGTTTCTTAGCACAAAAAAGTTTTTAAAAGCATTGAAAAAATAGGGGCTAAAAAAAATTATAATTTTGATCTGACAAGAAAGATTAAGAAAGCTGTTTCAAATAAAGCAAAGGCCTAGGTAATCTAGGCCCGCTGTTGTTTCAAGACTTTTTATTTATTTTTATTTTATTTTATTTAGTTTGCATATTGATTTGAAATAAAAAAGATATTGATATTTAAAAAAGTTTTTTTTTAATCAAATATCAAAAAAGTTGATTAATAAGATAATGGTGTCATTGGTTTGACAATAATTCTTTTAAAATTTATTTAAACAAATTATTGTTTTAAACAATAATTTTATTTATTTTAAAATAATAATGAATATATTAAAAAAATTGTACAAATTAATAATTTTTAAAAATAAGAAAATAAATAAAAATTATCCCAAAGAAGCTTTCCTGGGTCATTTTTATTTTTCCATTTAAAAAATATATTTAAATCATTCTTTTTAACTATTTTTATCTTTAAAAAAATATGACACTTATAAAAATACATAGAATAGTTTTTAGGAGTATGAAGATGCAGTAAACATTTTCCTAACATTTTGACAAAATTATATTCCATTAAATTTTAGTCCTAATTTAATGTCATATATAAAAATACTTAAAATAGTTAGAGAAAGACGTCGGAGCTATTTTTTACACGTCGGAGCTATTTTTTACACGCATGGGTCAAAATTATTTTTTACAGTAAAGTTAACATTTTTTTTCTTTGCATTAATTAATATTGTTTGGATTAATAATATTGGTCATTTAACCGTATTGCTATTGATTATTGAATAATATAGATACGGCATCGTTTGATACGGCTTTTTACCGCTTTCTAAAACATTATTTTCATACAAAAAGTTTTTGTACTTTTCTTTTTTTTTTTTTTCTTTTAAAATTCTTTTTTTTTACTTGATAGCTGCTTTTGAAAGTAGTAAAAAACCTATCACAAACTAATTCTAAATGAGAGCATCAACCAAACATAGCTCTCCTTGGTTCCAAAAGGTAAAAAAGAGTGGGTTAGGATATTTTGATTAATTTTTAAGAAAGATGATATTTTTTTTTTAAATATTTGTGATATTAAAGAGAGAGTTCTACGCCTTATCTTTATATATAGATCTCATACAAGCATAAATAAAAATAAATCATATATGAGGGAGTCATTATGAGCCATCCAATGGAACACTTTAATTTTTTTATGAATCTTCTTAATATTTAGGGAGAATGTCACACTTAAAATCTATAAATAGACCCCCACTATCTATAAGAGGGGGACCTCCGGAGGCTTTGACCTTATGCTAGAGATCAAAGAACTCTAAGACTGGAAGAATCTCAGAGCTCTACCCGAGCATCACCGCATGCGAAACCTCATCGCCACAGAACACTCATCAGTTGATCATCATCGGATGTCCACCTTGCCACCGCCGCTAGAGCTCACCCTGGCTACCACCATAGAATAGTCTCCTAACCACAGTCATTCAGACCCAAGTCATCCACCAACTTGAAATTGCTAGATGTGCCAGGGGGGGGGGGGTGAATTACGAAAATCTTGTTGCAATAAAAATCCTAAATAAGAGTTCTAATAATTTTTTTATTTTTAAATTTTTAACAAAAAATTTAAATAATGCGAGAGCAAGTAGTTGAGCATAATTTGTAACAACTAATTCCACAAAGTTTTTCTCCAAGCAGTTATAATAAAAATAAAGTGCAAGCAAAAATAAAAGCGGTAAAAGAAAAAAGCACACCAGAGTTTTTATAGTGGTTCGATCACTTGACCTACGTCCACTCCCTGGATTCCTCCACTCCAGGAATTTCACTACAAAACTATAGTTCTCCTTTTGCCCCCTCGGCAAGGAGAAGAAGCCCTTACAAGACTCACTTTTACCAACCCGGCGTGGCGAAGTGCCAAGCTCTTTTCTCACCCTCCTAGCGACGGCAAGGTACCTTCTCATTTTTTTCCCTCTTAGAGAAGGCAGAGTACCTTAGAGGACACGGATGTAGAAGAGTCTCCCCCTAAGAAAGCCTCCCACAAGACCTTCTTGAGCCACAGGAGGAGCAAAGTGCAGTAAGCTCGGAGCAACTGTGTGATCTCCCTCACACTCCTTCTCCCTCACCAAGCCCACCTTCTCCTTCCTCTCACAAACCCTAAAATCTCCTCAAGAGCTCTCACCCAAGGATACCATCTCTACTCTCATTCCCCTCTCTTAGTCACTCATTAAAAACATTACTTTTTATACTTAAAACGGGTTCCAAAAACCCTAAAATTTTTCAAATTAATCGTTACTATCATACAGTACGATTCCACATAGTATAGTACGATTCCACATCGTACAGTATGATTAGTATAAATGAGATTCATCCTGGTACGAAGGTTTACGAACAGTTCAAAAACTTCTGAATATAATCATACAGTACGAATATACTCGTACTGTACGATCCTCAACTATTCTGTTTGTACAGGAAGATAGCAGGGATGATCTAAACTCATCTCTGTACATCATAGGGTACGACCTACTTCGTACAGTATGATTAAGCAAAATCAAGGGATCGTCCAGGACAAACTCTAGGTCGATCAAAAATAGCCTCGGTTCATCGTATAGTACAAACTTGTTCGTACAGTATGATTACCAATCAAAGATTAATCCTTGATTTATTCCACTAATCATGGGATAATTTAAGTAAGTATTCAAAATAAATTATATAGTACAAATCTCTTCGTACAGTACGAACAGCTGATAAATTTTACTTAAACTAATCTGGCGGCTAGGGTTTTAGATTAGTAACATATTCAACAGTACAATATGAATTGTATAGTATGACCTGTTCACAAAAAGACGTTCTAACCAGATCAGATCATATAGTATGACATAATTTCGTATAGTATGATCAATAGAGAAAAAAATCTACATTTGTCTTTTAAAATCCTCTCCCCCTATGTATGTGCATGATTGCTCAGATTTACATGTAGTCTGTGACCAAACTTAAGAAAAGAGAAAATAAAATAAATGAAAAAGTTATAATATTACAGACTCACACTCCTATTCTACTCAGTCTTAAGTCTTATTGTTGTCCTGAGTAACTTTTGACCTTCATAGATAATAACAGAAATCAAATATATTCAATGAATAGTAGTTCAGACAACATTATTTTTCATCATCAAAATCTCAAATTAGGAGTCATGGATTGCAACACAACTATGATCCTTAGTTTATAGTGGCCCAACCACAGTCCTTGGACAAATGTCTATTGGCTACGATCCTTTTGACCTTTATTGCTTGCCAACCATAGTCCTCAGAATACCATTATTTGACCATGATACTCAAACCTCAATCTCTTAACTATGGTCCCACCAACCTCCATTATCAGCCAATTATGGTTCATTTAACAACTGTCGCCTAATTAATGTCCTTCAATCTCAGTTGGCTAACAACTATTCCTTGGCCCCCATTACCAGCGGACTATGGTCCTTCCAACTGTTAAGAGAGTTGCTATTTGCATGTTTTACATTCTTGCAACTTGAACAATTTTGATGATTCCAAATATTATTTTTTTAAGTATTATATTCTCCTAACACTTTTTGGAAGAATTATTTTTGCTGTTGTCTGGACTAACATTTCAGAAAAATCGAACTCCAGACTAAAGAATACTTCAAATCAAATTCAGCATGAGATAGTTTGTATTTTTCATTGTATTGAGTTTGAAAGAGTATGATTGCAATTGAGTAGCTTAGCACAAACGCACTTTGGGAGATCTTTAAAAAATCATACTAATCGTACAGGATGAACTAAGTTCATACGGGACGATCAGGTCAGTTATCCCCTCGAAAGAGCAATGGAACGAAAAGGAAGTGAGAAAATTTTTCTAAGTCCTAATCGTCCAAACGAATTTCCATATTCATCCCTGGATGATGCTCTCTGGATTCTCACTTTGAACTATTCGTCCAGAAGAAGTGTACCATTCATCCTTGGACGAAGCTCTCTGGACACTTGAGTTGCACTGATCATCCAGACGATTCATCTCGTTCATCCCAAGATGAAGTCCTCTGGACACATGGGTTAACCTAATCGTCGAGACAATTCATCCTAGTCATCTCTGAATGAAGTTCTCTTGACACATGACTTGAACTATTCGTCCAGATGAACATTCATGTTCGTCCCAGGATGAAGTACTCTGTTCCCTGAAAATTTGGGACCGTCCCGCAGTTTCATCCAAACGAACCCTTGATATAACTATTCGTCCCAAGACGGACGATGATCGGGTATGAAGTCAGTTCGTACAAATATACATTAGGTTCGTATGTAACTTTTTTTATACTATTCGTACAGGATGATCTGACGATCATCCGGGACGATCGACTGTGTACAGACTTGAAAGTCAGTAGTTTTTGGACAGTTTTTTATGTCTTTCCTATATAAAGTCCACTTAAAACTATCTTGTAATCTTTTTTCCTACTGATCTTCATGTTAACTGAAGGGAGAGTGAAGGAGAGAGTGTGAGAGAGTGTTTAAAGGATGATTCTTACTACTGGAACGTGAAGGATTCACTTGGAACTCAAGGGTAAGAATCTTCAATAGTGATTTGTGATTACTTCACTCTTTTCTCTCGTCCTTCTAGATTTCTTGTGAGAAGATCGTTCAAGGAGATCCGGTTCTCTACTGACACTTGGAGAGTGTGAACAGCCGAAGGGTTCTTTGCCTACACTTGGAGAGTGTGAAAGGACGAAGGGTTCTCTGCCCACGCTTGGAGAGTGTGAAAGGTCGGACGGTTCTCTACCAACACTTGGAGAGTATAAAAGGACGACGGTTCTCTACCGCACCGGGTAGTGGTGGAAGAGAGTTTTTGTGAAGGCTTCTCCGCCTTGATGTAGATCGTGTTAGACCGAACCATTATAAATCTTGTGTCTTTTTTATTTTTCACTGCTTTTGTTTTTACTTTTTAATTTGTGATTGAAAAATCTTTTCTATAAAAATTCACTAAAGTTATTATCGGTTCAATTTAAAAAAAAAAAAGGATAAATTTTTTAATTACCAATTCATCCCCCCTCTTGGTTATTTAATTATTTCCTTCTAAAAAAATTCTTCATTTTTCTAAAAAAAAAATTAAAATTTTTTGGGTTAAAATTAATTTTTCCACTTTTGAAAAAATAAAATAAAATAAAAGAATGCGGGGTGGTATACGCAAGCCCCATGAATCTTGGAGTCGTTATTACGTCCTCCGACCGGATGCAGAGGAACATCCGGTTGTAGGCTAAATCCCGCCTATATCGAGATGTACCGAGTTTTTTGGAAAAACTCGGTACACCTCGGTATATGCGGGATTTTGCCTACAACCGGATGTTCCTCTGCATCCGGTCAACCGAACCAAATAAAAGTTCTGAATCTAGGCCTATTTTTTGTGTGGATGGTATGATTCGAACAGTTTTAGGATCCTCGAAACAGCTTTTTTTACATTTAAGACTCAAGTTTGTTACTTTTGCAGTCTAACTGAACCTCTACAGCCAATTTCAGGAAAATTAAAAAGTTTTGAAGCAAAATTTTTTTTACATATTTTGCTTCAATCAATACCCTGACTTTATGAAACTTTAAAATTATAATTAAGGATATTTTACATTGTTGACCCAAAGAGTAATCAGGTCTCATAATTATTCAAAAATTATAACTTTACATCACATCATTCTGGAAGGCTCTAACATGTATTTTTAAACTTCACAAGCTTTGGTGTACAAAATTATGGCGGCAACTAAGAATTCACAAAAAAATCAGCTTAATGAAGTGAAAATCTCGAGGCCCATTTGTATAAGAGCTAATAAATTTAAATATTGAACCATTTAAACTCTGATTTTAACAAACTTATATCCAAACTAAATGTTTTAATGAGACAAATCTCGTGACACCAAAATCGGCCGATTCCAAGCCAAAATAGGCTCAAATTAAGGGTTTAAAGCATATTTAGAAGCAGTATATCATTAATTAAATAAACAAATTTGAACAATATTTTAAAAAATTGCTTGTGATGGATTTAAGTGAATTGCTTGTGATCTTTTATTTTAAAAAATAGTTTTAACGGAGTGACATGGCCCCCAAAATCGTGGTGCCATTCCACTTATTTATTTTCCCAAAAACCCGAGAGCTCAATGCTATAGCAATGCCCATCTCGGAGCTGGAACACACCCACAAACAATTTTCTATAATTAAACAACCCAGATGTAATGCCTACGGCTACAAGCGAACCAAATGTTTGACGAGCTACTTGTTATTTGGTCCGACTAAAGCTTGTTTGTAATCATTTAATTAACTAAATAAATAAACATCAATAATATTTCAAATACTCGATCCTTAAAAAAACAAGCTTGAACTCTAATGTGTTCGGCTCATTTATATTCACGAATAATATCCTTTAAAGCTCGTAATAAGCTCAACATTAAGCTTGATAAGAAGCTCAATTCAGAACTTGTATATAAGCTCGATAAAAACTCAATTAATATTTAATTACAAAATTGATAAATGTACACATAATATAAATATTTTATATTTATTATAACATAATGATATAGTTATCATTAAATAATAAAATTTAAAGTAATTAAATATTGTTTGTGAATGAGCTCTTTTAGTAGCTCAAAAAAATTAACTATATATGTTCATGAACTTGTTCATTTGATAGCTCATGAATACTCGTTAAATATGTTCATGAACGTGCTTGTTTGATTGATTAAAAAAATTTGTTAAATATGTTCACGAACATGCTTGAAGTAATTATTTGTTATAAGGGTCGATACAGCTCGTTTGTAAAGTTGATGAACATCTAGAAGTAGAGATCATTTATAGCTCGTTAAGGTTTATTTGTTTAAAGATCGATAAGCACTAAACAAATCGAATATGAACAAAAAACAAACACTCATTAATTTAAATGAACCAAACATGAACACAAGCAATATAGCTTGAACCAAACACGAACCAAATTTGAACAACCTGATAATAAATGAACTCAAACACGAACACTCACATACTCAGCTCGGCTTGTTGCGTTTGCAATCTTAGTAATGCCTTAGAATCAAATTTGAAAAAATTATATATTTTTCATTTTAAGAACTTAGCATGTTCATGAACTTAGATTTTATAGCATATCAGTCCTATTAAAACTTAGCATGTTTCATTGTTTTAGGAGAAATTATTTTGTGTGAACGTCTGATCGTCGGAGGTAAAACAGAAGGCGCTACATCACCCGGTACACAGCGGTACAAAATCTCAGTACACAAAAAATAGGTGATGTGGCTTGTTCTGATTCTTCTCCAAACAACATCGATATCCGCACAGAATAATTTCAACATTTTTAGGTCCCCATCCCCCTAAATGAGGACAAATTATTTTGTGCGGAGTCTGGACGTCATTCAGATACCAATAAAATTATGTCACGCACCTCAAAAATATACCGAATTCGATACCGAATTCGATACCGAGCGGTCAATACCAAGTGGTACCGAACTGTTCTCTCATCCTCTGTCCGAATCCCTCCGAAATGAAACAGTCCGCCTTGCAGCGGCTAGTGAGCATGCGGAACGCGGGCCATGGCCCATCCATGCGCCAAGCGTTACCTTACTTTGTCCTTTTGGCACATTGCTGTCCGTTCCTCACACGTGTAGTTAATCTATGTGTCACTCTCGCTCCTCTCTAATCACGATAACTAATCCGCATCTTAAATATAATCCCAACCTAAATTTAGTTGATTATAATAGTTGATTAGTGGTTTATCAGGTCACCTTCTGTGAAAGAGCAATGCGGATGACTGCCTTTCTCACCAACTAAATCTAAAATCTTTTGATTAGGTTTATCGATGGCTGGTTTGAATTATATCCAAAAACATTAAAATAATAAAAGAACAAAAGTAAATTCTAAGATTTCATTTGATTTGTTAGCGCAAAAATATTACTTTAGGGACCGCTTGGTATGCTAAAAAATGGAATGCATGGTAGAATTGATTGAAAGTCAAGTAAAGAAAAAATTATTACATGTGGATGTTGAATGTGTTCAGATGCTACGTCATTCAATACACAGTGTATTGCATGACGTGGCAGCTCTTGACCTCCGAACACATTGAGCATCCGCACGTGATAATCTCTCGGATTTTAAATTGTCTAGATAAATATTAAATAAATGTAGGTGATTACATTTTATCTGCCTTGAGATAAAATATAATATAAAGCCTGATAAATAAAGGTGATGAGCGCTAGCAATATTGATAGTAGTGGCTGCGGCAGTACATGACTAATGATGATAGTGGTGAGTGCTTGACAATAGTAGTGGTGGCAACGAGCGGCTGCTAGTTGTAAGTAGCGGAATATTGTTGGAAAATTTCTATATGTATGTTTATATATTTATAGATATAAATAAAGTATTATACATTAGACGTTATCTAAAATTAAGCCAATTAAATTCGCGATCAATTTAATAATTAAATTATTATTTGATTTATGTGACATTTCATTTAAAATTGTATGGAATTAATTATTTGTATAGATGATAATTATTTATTTTATTTTAATGATGAGCTGAAATAAAATTAAATAGATTTGAAGTATAAAAGGGTCATGGTCTCCAGTTTAAATGGTGAAGTTCTCATTTCCCATCTTGAGTTAAAAGAAGTCTCTCACACTTTTGGAGAACGCCACTTCAAACGTGGAAGATCGAAGACCTTATTTCTGCATTTCAATGAATTCAATCAGATACGCATCAGATAATTCTTCTTGATGATTTGGCATATCTTTCGGAGACAATGAAATTATTTTTTTCTCCTTTAAATTATAACAAATATGATTGACGGTAATGGAGGACGACCAAAATTGCCGACAAAAATCCTACAAAAATTGTATTTAAATAACTTTTTATATGGATTACTTCATTTTCATTGATTCGTATATAGACATTTCCAGTTAAAAATTGCTCTTAACTAAAATTATAAGCATTAATAATATAGCAAATATTAGAATTCTCAAAAAAAAAAAATTGGAAAATTTTGGGCTTAGCCCGTATATTGATGAAATAACAAAGATATTACAAAAAATTTACGAGGAAGTGAGCAAAAATTGCCCACGCCTATACTCAGAAGAGCACCAAAAAATGGCAAATTATTGGGTCAGGTGACCGGAGGCGAAAAATAAGTTCGGACATCCAATAAAAATTTGCCGCGTCACCTTGCACTTTAGTTGCGTTTTTTGACTTGCGCTTTAGTTGCGCTTTACCTGCGCTTTAGCTGCGCTAAATTTAAAATAATATTTTATTAATATCCGAACTTATCTCTGCGTTCGGTCACCTGACCCAATAATTTGCCCCAAAAAATAATGCCAACAAGCAGCAGAAAAATAAATACAGAACACATTACCAAAAAATGCTCCAAAATACAAAACAAATACGCCTGTACTTAGAATTCTCAAAATTACATGATAAATATTCCATTATAAATAATTTTTTATCTAAAATTCTAATAAGCTTAAAAAGAATTTTTTAAATAAAAATACTTATATATCATTTAATTTTAGAAAGTTAGCTCTGATATTCTAATTAAATAATGATTTGATTTGTCCAAAATGATTATAATATTAATTTAATTGATTTCTCATACCTTATATTTATTACAAAATAAATTCAATAAATTTTCATTGCATAATTTTGAGCTTTTAAAAAATTTTATCCTCACTTAAAAAAAATTTCAAAATATCACAATTCTTCTCAAAGGCACGTACTCGTTACTTGCCAGTCGTCACCCCTACCCGAGCTTTTCTTCTCCAACATCCCCCCACCATCTCTCCTCCCCAATATATTCTTTCCCATTCATTCACAAACAAACCAAAATCAGCAAAAAGAAAAACCAGTAGCAGCAGCAGCAGCAGCAGCAAAGCAATATAAAGAAAGAGCCTTTCATGGATCTAGACCTGAACAACCTAACCGGCATCCGCGTCCTCGGCCATGGCGCCACCGGCACCGTATTTCTCGTCACTAACCACGCCTCCCCATCGCTCCCCCCTTTCGCCTTAAAAGTAGTCCAAATACAAAACCCCGACACCAACTCCCGCCGCGCTCGCTCTGAACTCTCCGTCCTCTCTCTCCTCCTCTCACATCCCCACCCCTTTCTCCCTTCCCTCCTCGCGTCCCTCGAAACCCCCTCCTTTCTCTCCTTCGCCCTCCCCTTCTGCCCCGCTGGCGATCTCAACTCGCTCCGCCACTCCCTACCCGACAAAATCTTCTCTCCCGCCTCCATCCGTTTCTACCTTTCCGAACTCATCTCCGCTCTCTCCCATCTCCACTCCCTCGGCATCGCCTACCGCGACCTCAAACCGGAGAACATTCTCCTTCAATCCAACGGTCATATTCTTCTTACTGATTTCGACCTCTCCCGCTTTTTCCAACGGTTCAAAAAGCTCCCCAAGTCGGCCACGCGTGTCTCGCCGATGAACCGCCAACGGTCGTACTCGTTCGTAGGGACGGACGAGTACGTGGCGCCAGAAGTCGTACGAGGCGACGGACACGACTTCGCCGTCGACTGGTGGGCTCTCGGGATTCTCGCATACGAGATGGCGTACGGGAGGACGCCGTTTCGGGGGCGGAATAGGAAGGAGACGATGCGGAACGTGGTGGCGAGGCCGCCGGAGTTTGTCGGAAAGCAGTGCGCTGAGTTGATTGATTTGATGAAGAGGTTGCTTGCGAAGGAGCCGGAGAGGCGGCTGGGATACGCTTCGGGGGCTGAGGAGGTGAAAAGGCATCGGTTTTTTAATGGGTTGAAGTGGGATTTGGTTGCTGAGGTTTGCCGGCCGCCGTTTTTGCCGACGGCGGAGGAGATTGAGGAGGGGGAGATAGGTCGATGTCATAAGGATGGTGGGTTTGATGTGAGGGATTATTTCAAGAAGGTGAGGATAGGGGAGGCGGCGGTGGATGGGTCGTCGCCGGCGAGGGTATCATCGTTTGCAGAGTTTTGACGAAGAGTTGGATCAGATGTACTCGTGATTTTTCTCCTTTTTTAAGAGGTTATATAATGCTTTGTTAATCCATAATTTTAATATAATTAATATAGAACATTTGTGATTATTCCTCTGATATTTGTATACTTTTCTTTTCTTTTTTTTTTTTGGAAAAAAAAATTATAAGAACATTCTCATGTAATTTATGTTAGGTTGGGCATAATAATCCTTAAATTTATGTTAGAAGTTAATATTTTTTTATGATATTTAATAGAATGTACCAATCTCAATGTAAATTAATAAAGTATAAATATAGGTCCTTAGGGTAATTGCATCAAATAACTTTTTTCATTTATTATTTTTTTTTATAAAAAATGAATTTTATGTAAAGCCCAACGATAATGGTCATCGATGCGGCTGGTAGGCCACAAACACTAGTGATGGGGTGGCAATAAGAGATAGCTACAACGTATATATATATATGATTGCCGACAACGATGTCTGCGCAACAAGACCAGTGGTGTTTTAAAAGCTCGACCAATTCTATCAAATTTAAATACATCATAAATGACTTATGGTGTGAATTCATTAAAAAATTAATCTATATTTATTACAATTTATTGCAAATTGATAAATTTGTGATGGTAGAGAGAGAATATTTCGTCTTTGCGATGTATGAATATACAACCCAAATAAATAGTTGAGAGAATAATTAAGGGAACATTATTAGAAATTTTTTTATCTGTGTGCTAGATATTAATGATCGACTGTTTGGTGGCATTTTTGATTACCAAGCCACTGTTTCCGCCAAAATTAAACTAGCAATATTGATGATAACTGGAAGCATCTCGGGGAATGTTAATTAACTGCTACTCTTCTATTCGGTTTTTGCTGCCTGTCCCTGTTGATTGGGTCCTTTTTTGAAAGGACAATGATGATTGCTGCTCAACCAGCAGCCCCTTGGATGGTCAGCTTGGCAACCAGGGGACTGGCCATGGTGCAGTCCCTTACGAGTGTTTTGGTTCCCTTCGATAATCACCAGGTGCCACCTGAGTCCTTCAACTTTTCAGCACCAAACTTTGTATTTTCTCTTGTTTTGATTATTTTGAGTCCTTGTTCACTTGTTGTGCTCTCCATGATTATAGGTTTCCTTTATTTCATTTACTTGTAATTTTTTTTTAGCAATGATACGGGCTCTGCCCCAAATTTTCTCAAAAAAAAAAAAGATATTCGTGCATTATTAAGACGAAAAACTCTCCATTTATCACCATGAATTTATAAGTCCCCAACACACTTTAAAATGAACATCAATATTTTGAAAATATTTATTGTTCAAGTACTCTTTACATTTTACGGTAAAGAAGATTGCAGCAGCCCCTGAGCTCATTACTAATATAGCAAACAAAAAAGTAACGGTGAAAGTTATTTGGCACCATTTTTTATATACACAAATTTAATTAATAAGCCATCTATAATAAGTTCATAAAGGTATGAAACTAGTTATTGAACATAATAATTGGACTTAAAGCCATAAAAAAGTACTTCTATTGTAGTATTTTATAAAGTTTTGTCCTGTGATTCTACACGTGTGCATGTGCTTCTACATTTATATTTTGTTTGGAACAATTCTAATACAAATATTTTAATTTTTTAGTAAAAAATAGCTATAAGAAATAATAATAAGACGGTCTCAAACGAAACCTTAGGCCTCATTTGGGATAGATTTTTTACTGTTTCTTAAAACAATTTTTTAGTACAAAAATTTAAATTTTTTGTATCAAAAAATTATTTTAAAGAGCAATAAAAAATAGCATCCCAAATAAAATCTTAATCATGTAATCATATAATACCTATTTAATATTTACTACTGCATCTGCTAAACAATGCAGCTCACCACCTCCACATAAGGGATAGCGAAAGGTTTTCGGTCTTTATTCTTAGTTTTATTGTTTAGATCTCAACTTGTACATGATTTTTTGGCGAGATATAATTTGAATTATAGAAAATGATTTCAAGATTTAGGCTTCGTTTAGGATAGCTTTCTTATTATTTTCTAAAATAAATTTTTATTATAAAAATTTTTAGCTCAAAAGATTTTTGTACTAAAAAAATTGCTTTAGAAAGTAGTAACAAAGTTGTCTCAAATCAAATTTTAATTTTGATTTAAGCCATGTTAACAAAGGCTTCATCTGGACAACTTTCTTGCTTCTTTATAGATCGTAGCTCATTAGGTCTAAAGCTGCCCTTGATGAAGCCATTTTTTTTTTTGTTACCTATAGTTTTAGAGGTTTTTATTTTAGTTATATATATATATATATTATTTTTTTTTTTTTGGGAAATTATAAGCTTAGAGTGTCTCATCTAAATTTTTATCAATATAAATCTTATGATTGTTATATTTATTTTGAGATAAATATAATAAAAATTTTAAGTAATTGTCATATACTTCACTTATCTATAAATAAATCTAACAAATTAAAACACTCTGTTGATTGAAATTTCATTAACATATCCTAATTTAAAATTTTTTAATATAAATAGTTTAAAAAATTTCTAAAAAAAAGAATGAATAATAAAGTATGAAATATATATCTTCGTTGCATCCTAGCATATTCACGACGATAGAGAAATGTATATTTTAACATCTTAACTTTCTACGAAGATCCAGCACACAATCAGATAAAATAAAGGGTGCAACATTCATAAGAGACACCCGAATTTTTACATGGAAACCCTTGAAAAGGGAAAAAAACAATGGGGCCTGGCCCAGTTTGAAATGATCCACTAATATTTATAGTTGATTGCAAATGAGGCCCTTTCTTAGGGGGAAGGCATTGACTTGATGTAACAAATATACATTATATGTAAGACATTACATGGTGTGAATAAGAAGAATCTCTATTGACGTGTTCATTTGGTCGGAAGGATCATAGTCGGTGGGCGATTGAGGTCGGAAAGATCATTGTTTGACGACGGAGGTCGGAAGGCCCATTGTATGGTGATAGAGGTTGGAAGAACTGTAGTCGACAAGTGACGGAGGTCTGAAGGACCGTAGTCGGCAGGAAATGGAGGTAAAAAGGACCATTGTCAGCTACGGAGGTTAGAAAGTCAATTGTTTGGCGATGGAGGTTGAAAGAATCGTAATCGATGAAGGAGATCAGAAGGACCGTAGTTAGCAGATGATAGAGGTCGGAAAGACTGTTGTCTGGTGACGAAGGTTAGAAGGACCGTAGTTGGTGAAGGAGGTCAAAAGGACCATAGTCGACGGTGACTGAGGTTGGAATTAAATACTATTGTCAGCGAACGAGAGAGGTCAGAAAGATAATTGTCAAGCGACGGACGTCAAAAGGATCGTAGTCGGTGATGTAGGTCAAAAAGACTGTAATCGACGGGTGACAGAGGTTTGAAAGACCATTGTCGGCGAGCTATAGAGGTCAAAAAGACCATTGTCTGATGATAGTTGTCTGAAGGACAGTAATCGACAAGGGAGGTCGGAAGGACCGTAATCGGCGAAAGACATATGTATGTTGGAAAGAGCATTATCGGTGGGAAATAGAGGTCGAAAAGATCATTTTCTAACAATGGATGATAGAAGGACCATAGTAGGTGAAGGAGGTCAGAAAGACCGTAGTCAACATGCAATAGAGATTGAAAATGTGAAACTCCTTAAGTAAAAGAAGTTAAACTCTTAAATATCAAGATGCCTTTTTGGGATGAGTGACCTACTGGGAAGTTACACCAACAAGATAAAACCATGAGTTTCTTTTAGGCCAAAGCGGACAATATCTCGATAGTTAAGAGGTTGAGCTACTATAGGAAAGATTGTAGTCTGGTGACAGAGGTCGGAAGGATCATTATCGGGTGGAAGTCCAACAATAAAAGAAATCCAAGTAGAAGTCTAGCATTAGTAACTGAGCAGAAGTCCGGTATCAATTGGTGGTCGAGCATAATTCTGGCCATATTTGTGAGTTGGGCAGAGGTCCGATAATAGTACTATAATAGTTGGTAGTTGTGAAATAGTCCGACTATAGTCGATGGCCGAGCAGAAGTATGGCATCCTTTAATGGTCGGGAGGAAGTCCGACGGCTGAAAAAAGTCTGACATCGGGCAGAAGTCCGGCTTTGGGCAGATGTCTAGCCTCCGACGGTGGTTGGGTAGAAGTCCAAAGACAGGCAAAAGTCCAGCGTCAAACAGAAGTCTGAAGGAAGTCTGGTGACTAGTGGTGGTTTGGTAGAAGTCCCCAAGCCGTGGTCGAGGAGGAGCTTAGTGGCAAGAGAGATATCAAATTTCTCTTCTTCCTCTCCTTCTCTTCCTTCTCTTTCTTGCTTGGTTCCCCTCTCTTTCTCCTTTGTCCCTCTTCAATGAAGAATGAAGGGTCTATTTATAAGTTTTTAAGAGTGGCATGACATGTAAATAGGAGGGAGATCAAGGGAAAAGTGTTTTGAATGGACAATCGATGTTGATTCCCTTGATTATAGACCATTTACTAGGCATTTAAATATATTAATGATATCAGAATTTGATTATCTTAGGCTCGTTGTATTTGTCTCATCGAGCACTCGATTTGACTATAAGCATGTTATGTTTAGAAACTGTGTGGCAATCCAAATTATGGTTTGAACCTTCCAAATGTGCTACGACTCTTTGATTTGGACCCATTAGGGTTCGAATTGAGTCGAATTTGGTGTCATTGTGTTTGTCTTTAAGAGACGTTTAGCTTGACAGTGAGTTTGCTAAAATTGGAGTTCATATGGTTCTGAATTTAATTTTAGAAGTTTCGAACTAAATTTTGCCTCGAGATTTATGTCCAATCAAGATAATTTTTTAATGATATATCAGTTGCCTTCTATTTTCAAACAACAATGCTCCAGTCGTCTAAAAATGCGCAGCACAACCTTTTGAGAATTTCTATGATATTTGAGTAAGAATCTGACGACGATCGACGGTCAGGTGAAAGTGCGGCGGCAATCGATGATAGAGAAGAAGTTCGACGCTGATCGACAATTGGGTGGAAGTTTGATGGCAATTAATAGTCAGGAGGAGAGCTGAAGGAGATAGTTAAAAGATATAATAATAGTAGTTGAACGGTAAGTGGATAATGACAAATATGAAGTGAAGGACCGACCAAAAACATCAGGCGAAAGGCCAATGATGGCGGAGGTCAAATTGCATTCTGCTAATGGCAATATGTATCCATACTAATGTTGGTGGACATCAAACATCTCTAATTGATGGGGTCGAAGTAGTGTGCCTTGTCAATAGCTTAGTTACACACTAACAGTGTCAATTGAGTGGAGTTCTGATGATGATCAGGTTATAATTTTTCTTTGAATAATAAGTTGTAGGAGATGCTTCAATGTGTAGTAAAGAAGATGTCAATAGAAACCACCAAGGATATTTGACCTTTCTAAATTATTTATTACTTGAAGACATTAACTTGTATATATGTTGACGATATAATTTTAATCTTATCTTTCTGTAAAAATAAATGTATATTTGAACCTGATGTGGAATCTTTGTAACTTCAATGATATTGTATTTGAAGTTAAGATTATTGTATTAGCTTGATGCTTATTTTTTATTTGAAATGAACTTATCCTCTAAAGGAAACTAAGTTATTTATACATCTTTAAGACATATTTTGATATATTGCTCTATATGCCTTTTAAGGCATTTTAGTCTACTAAGATCTTTATGTAAGTAATGACTTTATCAACTACAAACACTCATAGCGTCTTTCCAATGAGGACATTGTCCAATACTAAGTTCCCTTCGAGGATACCTTATGGGTAGACAATCTTGGGGTAATTTGTTAGAGCATTATTTGATGACACTAATAGATTTGGAGAAATCCATAAAGGATATTTAATATATCCAAGGTTTATTTTCATAGCACTACTAGATGACGTTAACATTTGTGGAAGAGGTTTAGAGAGTCCACCAAGGATATATGACTCATTCGAGATTGTATGTCTGAATAATTCTCGATGAAGTTAACTTAAAAGGAAGATGTTGAGAGAAACCATTAAGGTTGTATGAACTATTCGATGTTGTATGCCAGAGAACTGCTCGATGACGTTAACCTATATAGAAGATATCAAAAGAATCTATCAAAGATGTATGACCTATCCAAGGTTGTATGCAAAAATGTTGCTCGATGATATTAACCTATATAAAAGAGGTCAAGAGAATCCACCAAGTATGTATGACCTATCCAAGATTGTATGTCAAAATATTACTCGATGACGTTAACCTGTATGAAAGATGTTGAGAGAATCCACCAAGGATGTTTGACTTATATAAGATTGTATGTAAGAGCACTACTCAATAATATTAACATATATAGAAAAGGTTGGGAGAATCCACCAAAGATATATGACCTATCTGAGATTGTATGTGAGAGCACTATTCGATTACATTAACCTATATAGAAGAGGTTGAAAGAATCTACCAAGGATGAATAACTTATCCGAGGTTATATGTCAGAGCACTACTCGATGATGTCAGCCAATATGGAAGAGGTTGAGAGAATCCACTAAGGATATATGACCTATCTGAGACTGTATATTAGAGCACTGCTCGATGACATTAATATATATGGAAGAGATCGAGAGAATCCACCAAGAATATATGACATATTCGATGATGCATGTCAGAGTACTGCTCGATGACGTTAAACTATATTGAAAAGGTCAAGAGAATCTACAAATTATGTATCACTTATATAAGGATTTATGTTAGAGCACTATTCGATGACGTTAACCTATATGGAAGAGGTCAAAAGAATCCACCAAGGATATATGACATATCCGATGTTATATGTCAGAGCATTGCTCGATGACATTAACATGTGTGGAAGAGTTCAAATTGAATCCCCTTGGATTGACTTTTCCTTGATTCGGAGGGGGTGAATGTCATGTGTATCCCAAATCAAATGTGAAAAAAATATCTATTTTAGACTGTTAGTGCCTTTTTTAAATGAAGATTAAGATCTTGCCCGAGGAGCAAAAGTCTAGCTATGGACTGTATAAAATTTGAAATTTATTGGAAGCATCATTGTATTTGCTAAAAGTTTTATGATTCTAATATATTGTCTTGAATATTAGAGAGTTGAAGTAATCTTCTTGACCACGACTGTAGTCAAGGTTTCCCCCAATCTTTATCTAATTCCCGTGAAATTGATGCAGCAATAGCTGATGTTAGGGCATTGACATAAATGACCTTTTGAGGTAGAAGCAAAAATTATTCCCCAATCGGGAATCACGTACGCACAAACGATGTCAAACTAATATATCCTTTAATATTTACGACGATAAAAAAATACATAGTTTAACGTCTAAGCTTTATACAAAGATCAAACACATAATCAGATAAAATAGAAGGTGTAACATTCATAAGAAACGCCACAATTTTTACATGGAAACTCCTGAATAGGGGAAAAACTATGGGGCCTGGCCTAGTTTAAAATGATCTACTAGTATTTGTTATTGATTATAAATGAGGCCTTTCCTTTTGGGGAAGACCTTGGCTTGATGTAACAAATATACATTATATGGAGTGTATTACAAGGTGGGAATAGGAAGAATCATTGTTGACTCTTTTGTTTGGTTGAAAGGGCCATAGTTGGTGGGCAACTGAGGTCAAAAAGATCATTATCTTATGACAGAGGTCAAAAAAGTCGTAGTTGGCGAGCGATGGAGGTTGGAAGGACCGTTGTCTGGCGACAGAGGTTAGAAGGACCGTATTTGGCTGGCAACAGAGGTTAGAAGAATCATATTCGGCGGGTGATGGAGGTTAAAAGGACCGTTTTTGGCATAAAACAGAGATAAAAAAGACTATTAGTTGGAAACAAAAGCCAGAAGGACCGTAGTCGGAGAAGGAGGTCAGAAGTATCGTAGTCAACAGGTGACGGAGGTCGGAAAGTCTGTTGTGTGGCGACGAAAGTTGGAAGGATTGTACTCAGCGAAGGAGGTCAGAAGGACCATAGTTGGCGAGCGACGAAGGTTGAAAGACCATAGTCGGAAGGTGACAGAGTTTAGAAAGATTGTTGTCTGGCGATGGAGATCAAAAGGACTGTAGTCGATGAAGGATGTTGAAATGACCATAGTTCATGGGCGACTGAGGTTGGAAAGACCGCTGCCAACAGGTAATAGGGTCAGAAAGACTGTTGTCTGGCGATGGAGGTCGAAAAGACCATTATCTAGCAAAAAAGGTGGGAAGGACATTAATCGGCAAAGGAGGTCAGAAGTACCATAGTGTATGGGCAACAAAGATTGGAAAGACTATTATCAGAGGGCAGAGGGAAATGGAGGTCAAAATGACTGTTGTATGGTGATAGATGTCAGAAGGATCATAGTTGGTGAAGGAGGTAGAAAGAACCGTAGTTGGCTGGTGACAGTCGGAAATACCTTTTTCTACGGGTGATGGAGGTCGAAAGGATCGAAGTCAGCGGGCGATAAAGATTGGAAATGTGAACCTACTTAAATAAAAAAAATTAAACTCTTAAACATTGAGACGCCTTTTGATATAATGATTAAATTTTCATTAAGAAACTTTGCAGTTAAGCATGTTCATCCTAGAGTAATTTTCGGATGGGTGACCTATTAGGAAGTTACACTAATAAAATAAAACCGTGAGTCTCTTTAGTCAAAGCGAACAATATCTCGATAGTTAAGAGTTTGGGTTGTTATAAGAAAGACTGTAGTATGGCGACAGAGGTCAGAAGGACTATTGTTAGATGGAAGTACAATGATGTTTGGAAACTTGGTGGAAGTCCGGCGTTAGTAGATGGACAAAAGTACGGTGTCAATTGATGGCCGAGCATAATTCTAGTAATAGTTGTGTGCTGGGTGGATAGTCCTTCAACAATCGGTAGCCCGGAGAAAGTCCAACGATAGTTGGTGGTTAAGCAGAAGTCTGGCATCTCGGTGGCCGGGAGGAAGTCCGATAGCAGGCAAAAGTCTGGCTTCGGGCAGAAGTCCTGCGTCGGGTAGAAGTCCGGCATCCAACGTTGGCGGGTGGAAGTCCAGCTACAGGCAGAAGTCAAGCGTCAGGCAAAAGTCTGACGGAAGTCCGACAATTGGTGGTGATTCATCATAAGTTCGAGTGGTGGTCGAGGAGGAACTTGGTGGAAAGAGATATCACAGATTTCTCTTCTTTCTGTCCTTCTCTTCCTTGCTTGGCCTGGGTACCCTCTCTTCCTCCTCTGGCCCCCTCAATGAAGAATGAGGGGTCTATTTATTGTTTTTTGATAGTGTTATGACTAGTAAATATAATGGAGATCAAGGGTAAATTAAGAGTGGTTTAAATGGATACGGTCGATGTTGATTCAAATGCCATTTGCTAGGCATTTGAATATCTTAACGATATCATAATTTGATGACATTAGACTAGTTGGATTCGTCTCGTCAAGCTGTTTGATTCAACTATAAGCATGTCATGTTTGAAAACCGTTTGGTAATCCAAATTATGGTTTGAACCTTACAAAAGTTCTCCGGGTCTTTGATTTGGACCCATTTGGACTCGAACTGAGTCGAATTTGGGGTCGCTATGTTTCTATTATTGAGATGTTCAGTTTGGCAGTAATTTTGCTAAAATCGGAGTTCAGATGGACCCGAATTTAATTTTTGAAGTTTCCCATTTGATTTTGCTTGAGATTCGTGTCCAATCAGGATAATTTTTTAATGATTTATCAATCTTAAATTCAGAATATTAAAAAAATAACATCGTTCCTCCTCCAACCATCATACATAGGCCCTAATCATTTAAAGTTTCAGCCACTTTCCGAAATCATGGAAAGTAGTCAGAACCTACACGTCAATAATTACACTAGTTTTAGATGTACTAAGCTTTCTTTGGGATGACTTTTTTACTACTTTCTAAAATTATTTTTTTAGCATAAAAATTTTATTTGTTGTACTATTAAGCTATTTTAAGAAACAGTAAGAAAGTCATCCTAAATGAAGTCTAAGATTTCGTTTGGGAAGATTTTTTGTTGCTTCTTAAAATATTTTTTTCGTACAAAAATTTTAATTTATACTAAAAAATTGTTTTAAAAAATAGTAAAAAAAAAAAGCCATCCCAAACGACACCTAAGGCTTCATTTGAAATGACTTTCTTACTACTTACAACAACTTTCTAATAAAAAAATTAAAATTTACTAGAAAGTAGCTTTAAGAAGCTGTAATTCATTTGAGGCGACTTTCTTTATGTTTTAAAAATAATTTATCAGTATAAAAATTTTTAATTCAAAAAATTTTATTATTAAAAAACTACCAATAATCCAAAACCATCATCGCAAAATCATCCCCACATAATTTTATAATTTATACTTTCTGGATCATAATTCAAAGCTCTATCACAAGTGATCAGTGAAAATGCAGGCTAAAGAGACAAAAGAAATCATAATATTCTTTCCATATCTCACATATCTTTATTAGTTACTGCCTAACTGTTCCCTGCTTCTCAATCTTCAACGTCAGTAAATCTCTGATATTTGAACTTTACTTCCAGCAAATAAATGAGCTGAAGCTACCAAGAGAGAAGAGCTGATAAATCACCCCAGCTCTATTCTCTACTGATACATCGCTTTCTTTGATCTAAGGCCAGCTAATAAACAATAAAAGGAAGCACTCCTCTCAAACTTTAGCCATTTTGTTCTCATCTTCTTAATTGCAGATGGTGCGAAGAAGGAGAAGATGGTGGAAAGAAGGGAGGGAATCATGGAAAATTTCCTGTGTGATTTGACAGCCATCTTCATATTCTACAGTTACAGAATATATTTGTAGGCAAGGAAGGGGCCCCATATATATCGAAATATTGAATGCAAAGTCACTTGGCGTTTCTCCTTCATATCCCTACATCATGTCTTGGTATTGTCTTCATTTTTTTGGTAAGATTTGTTGGGTTTTTTATGCTGCTTTCCATTACAAGTTTTCTGTTCAAGGTTTATTCAAAGATGGGACAAGGGCTATGTTCTTCTTAAATGTGATAATTCTTTAAAATTTACTTAAAGGACATAGGGGAAAAGAGAAAAGAGCTCATATTAGGGCGTTATCGATTCGAGTCGAGTTGAGTCGAGTTGAATTTCTGTCTTATCGAGCTAAGTTTATTTAGTTATTTTTGAGTTCGAGCTTGACTTGTTAAAAAAATTATAGACTCAAGCTCGGTTCGATCGCTCGAGCTAGTTTGGAAATCTCAAGCTTGACACAATTGTTAAGCTCAATTTTAAATTAATTTTTTTATTTAGAATTTTTGTTTTAGTCAATTTTTAAAATATTATATATAAATCTATTTTAAATCAATTTTTAAATATATTTTAAGTTAATTGAATGAGTCAACGAACTTTCGTGCTGAGCCATGTTGAGCTCGAACTCGAGCTCATTTAACATATGAGCTCAATATAGACTAGAGTTCAAACTTGTGATTCGATAAGCTGGACTTGTGACTCATTAACAAGTAAGCTCAAGCCGGTTCATGAGCTATCTCGGCTTAGTTACACCCCTAGCTCATGTCCTCAAGGGGTAAATAAATCAATCATAAATGAGTTGGAGCTTTGCATGCCATGATTTGTTTAGAATCGATTTGAATGACCAATAATGATTTTCTGCCAAATTTGTCCATTAGAATTATTCCGTTCCTCGTAGTGTAAAACAAATTTAGTAGCAATTTAAAAAAAATTGCTGTTGTGGTGTTGTGATTTTGTGAAAAAAGTTAATTATTAAAATAAAATTAAAATATCTTAATCAAAACCAAATATAGGATAAAACTAATGTATTTTTATAGTGCCCTTTTTTGGTAGCACTATAAATGGCATTTATTGCAATATGATATAATGTTTGAGAGTGTGGATTAATGGAAGTAGATCAAGTAAGGCTTTGTTTGGGAATGCTTATTTACTGTTTCTTAAAGTATCTTTTTTTTAACAAAAATTAAAATTTTTATACTAGAAAATCGTTTTAAGAATTATTAAAAAAGCTGTCCACACGAAGCCTAAGTTATGCCTCATGCAACAATGATCAAACTCATAATTTACTCAAAAGCTTAATCTTAAAAATTAGGTTTCGGTTGGGACAACTTTCTTACATTTCTTTAAAGCAACCTTTTAGTATAAAAGTTTTTTGCCAACAAATTTTTATAGTAAAAAGTCATTTTAGAAAGCAAAAAAAAAAAAAATGTTCCAAACACCCAAACAAAGCCTTAAGTGCATCCTTTCACTATAACTCCTACTTAATTATATGGTAATTTCAATACCATATTACTGCCTTTAATATCACATAAATTCATAAGATAGGTAGAAAAAGTAATAAATAAAATTAATCCTATGACATAGAATTGATAAATAAAATAATTATTTAGACAACTCAATATGTTAATGTTAACTTTAATTTTTACTATGAAAAGAATAAACTAAACCTACTGCTCTCATATGACTTCACAAACTTTTCATTCAACCTTTTTAGATTTTGTTTGAGACCATTTTCTTACTTTTTCTAAAGCAGCAATCTAGCAAAAAAATTTAACATTAAAAAATTGCTTTAAATAAAATAAAAAAATTATCCCAAATGAAATATAGCTGACATGAATTCTTTACTGATCATGCTAAAGATAATGCAAGCATATTATTCAATGTCAAATCCTAAGACCCTATTTTTTCTTCTCTTTATTTAGTTGTCTAGTGATAAAAAAAAAAAGGGCATAGGGGGAGAGTAACCCCATAATTGAATAAATTTACATCCATAGCACTAAGGAGGGGCTGAACTGTAATTGGCCTAATTCAAGCATAATAATGTTTTCCTATATTATGATATATCCTTTATACAAAGATAAATAAACCTACTCAACAAAAATATCACAACAAGGATACAGTAAGAATATTTTTTTCTATTTTGTAAGGAATTTTGATTTAGTATACATTGATCAAATTTTAATTACGACAAATCTCAAATTATTTAGTATGTTTGGATATGAGTGTATTAGAGGGATGGTAAATTAAAATAGAAAAACATTGGTTAGAATATCTTAATCAAAGTAGACTTATTGAAATTTTTTGAATTAAGTATAATATGTAAATAATTTTGAAGAACCTATCCCAAAGTAAATACAATGAATTTTGCTATCCATACAGACCAAAAAACATATTCAGGATATTCTAATATACTATTTTTTCAATTGAAATGTATATTGTGTTACAACTTGAGTTCACGAGTTTATGTTTTTCATAATAACAAATAT